>OY743174.1:22341407-23592907 GCA_963555705.1 Ligustrum vulgare
GCTATCGAAGCCGAAGGCTGGCGAGCCTCTCTACCTATATTTGGTTGTATCCAAAGAGGCTGTTAGCTCAGTGTTGGTCAGAGAGGAGGATGAGAATCAGTTCCCAGTATATTATGTGAGCAAAGCCATGCTGGATGCTGAGACACGCTATCCAGATATGGAGAAACTTGCTCTCTTGTTAATCACAGCCTCTCGCAAACTTCGTCCCTACTTTCAGGTACACTCCATACGCGTGCTCACCAACTTTCTCATGAGACAATACAAAAACCAGACGTATCTGGGAGTTTATTGAAATGGGTGATAGAAATCAGCCAGTTTGACCTACATTATGCGCCTTAGACTGCTGTGAAGGGTCAAGCGTTGGCGGACTTCGTAGTTGAATTCACACATCCACTGGAGGTCGAGATGGTTGATAACACAGATGACAGCTGTTGACCACAAAATCCGGCTGGACCTTGGACCAACACGTCTCAGCTCCTTCCTCTTGAACACGTGGTTCTCCTGCGCACTGTGACAAACAATCAGTTTGCAAAGGTGGCTCCCATTTGCACTCCGATGCCAAAGTCAGTACTCATTGTTAGGTAAATATATGTTGGGTGCGGGAGATATAAATGTGTAGAAGAGAGAAAAGGGAGTGAGAGAAATGTATATTGATAAAGGTATTAAATTGCTAACCCCTTCCTTGGAGGCAAGTGTGCTCTATTTATAGAATGAGTAATTCTCTCAGATTGTGACACGTGTTATTCTTTACACTTGTCATCACCCTAGCTCATGGAGGTGACAACCTTGCTTTTTCAACCGTAATCATTGCTACATTTCGTAGGGGATGGACGCCTATCACGTCTTGGTAAAGGCAGTGTCCCATCACTGACTCCATCTCTCTTCTGGTCAACGCCATAAAGCGCCCCGACTGAGTATAAAGCACATCGGCTAGGTGTTAACCGGGTCGGCTAAAGAGGTTTGCTTGACGTACCACCTCGGCATTCATCCCAAGTGATATCTTAGGCCTTAGTTGTGGGTCAAGGTTAGCTGGGCCACTATTGGGCCTTCACTGGTGGATCACTGTACCTTTCTTTGGGGCCGGATTTAACAACAGCCAAGAGTGGAAATTGTTCAGTGATGGGTCCTCGACTGAGGGACGATCCGGTGCAGGAATATTGTTAATAAGCCTGGAGGGGTTTAAACTGCACAGTGCGATCCGTTTTGAATTCAAAGCCTCAAACAATGTTGCTGAGTACAATGCGTTATTAGCTTGGCTAAGACTTGCAAAACCTTTGAAGATTAAGTCCGTAGTGGCGAATAGTGATTCGCAGCTCGTTGTGAGTCAATTCAATGGGCAATTTTCTGCCAAAGAACATTCTATGGTCGCTTACTTGAAGAAAGTAAGAGATTTGGCTGTACACTTCGGAAAAATGGAGTTACAGCACATCCCCAGATCAGAAAATTCCAACGTTGATGCTTTGTCCAAACTAGCAAGCAGCAGTGATTCAGAGTTATATAATCTAATCCCAGTTGAGCGCATGTTGACTTCTTCTATTGAGCCAGGACCGGAGATTCTGGCAGTAGAAGAAGAGAGATCCTGGATGAATCTCCTGATCGCCTATTTGAAGCATCAAACAGTGCCAAACAAACCAGAGGCAGCTAGAAAATTGCAAAAATACGCTGCGAATTTCGTACTCTTGGATGACCTACTTTATAAACGGAGTTACACCTCCCCTTTACTGAGATGTGTGGGGCTAGAGGAAGGACGGTATGTAATGAGAGAAATCCATGAGGGCATATGTGGCTACCATGCCGGGGCGTTATCGCTAGCTCAGAAAGTCCTCAAACAGGGATATTTTTGGCCTACTATGCGAAAGGACTCCCATGACTTCGTGCGCAAGTGAGATAATTTCCAAATACACGCAACCATACCACATCAGTCGCATCACAAACTAACTGTGGTGACTAGCCCTTGGCCTTTTGCAAAGTGGGGGGTTGATATTATCGGTCCTATGCCTAGGGGTGCTGGTAACAATTGCTTTGCGATAGTGGCAATTGATTACTTCACCAAGTGGGTCGAAGCGGAACCTTTGATGAGAATCACCGAGGACAACACCACCAAGTTCATTTGGAAGAATGTCATATGCCGGTTCGGAATACCACACTCACTGGTTAGTGATAATGCAAAACAGTTCAAGAACAGAAGCGTCGATGAGCTGTGAGACGATTTGAGAATTAAGAAATTATTCTCATCTCCACATCACCCACAGGCCAACGGACAAGTCGAAGCATTGAACAAGACCATAATAAATACCCTGAAAAGGAAGTTGGAATCCAAAAAGGGCGCATGGGTAGATGAACTCCTACAAGTGCTATAGGCGCTTCGAACCACCTCGCACACCGCTACTGGTGAAACACCTTTCTCATTGGCATATGGAGCCGATGTGGTATGTCCTGTTGAAATTGGGATCCCTTTTCTTCGTCAAATTCATTACGACGAAGTGAGAAACGAAGTAGCACAAAGGGCCAGTTTGGATTTCCTCATGGAAAAACGGGATGGTTCCCAAGTGGTAATGACCAGATACCATGAGAAAATGGCTCGCTATTACAACAAAAGGGTGAGGAGCCGTCACTTTAATATTGGAGACTTGGTCCTCAAAAAGGTTCTTCCTTCAACACAGGAACCAGGAGTAGGGACTTTAGGTCCTAACTGGGAAGACCCTTATAAAGTCTTTGCCGAGGTGGTACCCAGAACGTACATGATTGATGACCTATCTGAAGTACCTCTATGTAATCCTTGGAACACAGACCACCTTCGTCGTTATTTTCAATAAACCAAATTCCTCCTCTATGATTGCAGCATTATCATATGATTTCATAAAATCATGAGTGAACTACGTTAAATATTATACCAATTTCTAATTAGATAAACATAATAGATAAACGCAAGTTCCAAGATTATTTTGGTTATAACACCATACGTCCAGGCTATGCATGAAAATTTTTAAAAACAAGGAACTCTTATAAAGCCCACACATTGATCACTTCGTAAGAATTGAGTGTATTGACACCATAAAAAGGGGTTCATACAAATTCGCTTGCATAGGTCCTACAAAGTGTGATTTAAGATATGTTCAAATATTTTTCAAAATCAGATCTCACTGGTAAGTATGAATACCTCAAACCACTCAGATTTGAGGGACTATCTACATATAACCGCGCAATAAGTGCAAAACATTTAAAAGATGTCTGCGGATTGGAAGCATTCAAACTCAATCAAATATTGTTATATAAACGAAGAACTCCTGTGAACTTAATACTACGACCACTGAGTATAGATTGAAAATGTTCACGCCATCAACAGGAAGTTCGGACAAAATATGTATAAATTATCATACAATTCAAGACATTTACAATTACAAGGCATCCGTGCTTGAAAACATTCATGCTTAAACAATTTGAAATGTTGCTGCCAAAATATTGGGCAAAATATGAACAATTCATGTCATTCATAAAATCAAGGCATTTACAATTTAAAATGTTACATTTACAGTATATAGCGCCATTGGCGCCACAAAAAAAAAAAAAAAAAAAAAAAAAAAAAAAAAAAAACCAAACAACAAAACAAAAACTCAACAATAAGGCAAATACAGAAGAGGATTATGGTGGAGGAACATCTTCTGAAGAGCCCTTTCCAGTCGCATCCAGAGGATTCGCAGGAGCATCTTGAGGCTCGGGGTACAAGGCCTCAATGGAGGATAGGTCCAAAGTCGGAAAAACTTCCTTCACGCCCCCCAAAGCCATCCTGGCCCCTAAGTTCTCAAAGACCCTCTGCATAGCCTCGTACTTTGGGGTCTCTTCAAAAATGTTTTTGAAGTTCTGGACAGCCTCAGACACTCTGGTACTTAAAGCATTCTCCACCCGTGTCCTGACAGTCTGCTCCAGAACCTCAGTGATCCTCGTTTGCATATGCCTTTCCAAAGAGGCAAGGTCCTCCTCTGCCTTCCTCCTAGCTTCCACCTCTCTCTCCAATTTTTCACTGGCTGCTACTACCTAGGCCCCTAGCTTAGAGTTGGCTGCATTAGCTGCGGACAAAGCTTCAGAGGTGATTGACTGTGCTCGGTTGGAATCATCCAATCTTTTGCACAGAGCCGCCAAGTCTGATTCAGAGGACCGGAGGTCATGCTTTAGTTTATCATTATCGTCCTGGAGGCGCTTCGCATTAGCCCTCTCTTCTGAGGAAGATTTACGGGCTATGGACAGCTGATCCTTGAGGTCATTGATCTCCTTGAACATGTTGTCCCCATGGCGGAGAGCAGTCTCAGCATCCTTCTTGTCCCGTTGGGCTACCTCCACGGAGGACTCTAACTCGTCAATAAGGGCCAGAGCTCTAGCGTTCATGGCCTTGGCAGCAAGAAGCTTCCGAGACGGAGTAGCACTGGAGGAGAAAGTAGCCCAACCCTCTGTCCAAAACTGCTCAGTGATTAAGGCCACCCTAGCAGGAGGAGAACAGGGGGAGTCAAATAAAGTAGGGTTGAAGGTAACATCCCTGGGGATAACACTGGCTTTAATGAGCTTCAGCTCTTCTGCCCCCTCAGGCGTCACCTCATAAGCCAGATCGGGGAGGGACACGGATGGCTCATCCTCCAAGTCTTCAATCATTGGTGGTGGAGGTGCAAAGGTGGATTCCTTGCCCTTACCTCTTCTGAGCCTCTTCAAGGGGGCGGGCTCCACCTAAGGTGCATGCTCAAATATGTCCTTGGGCAAGGAAGGTAGCACCGAGGCATCCTTAGACTCCCTGTCCCTCTTGGATCCGCCTCTATCCGACCTTTTCCCCTTCCCTTTAGCAATGCCTCTTGTAGGATCTGCCTCTCTTTCCATGCTGGGCTGTTGGGGACCCACTGTCAGCAGAATGGGCGGTGGCAGTAGGGCTGGAAGAGGGCCCTAGAAGTTGGGCTGTAGACGCCTCGGACACTTCCTTTGCCACCCCAACTTGCAGATTGGCCAGGACCATTTTCTGCCTTCTTTCAATTCCGTTGCCGTGGCGCAGGGCAGGAGGGATCTTCTTAGCCATGAGACCCTTTAAAGAAATCTTGGGAAATTCCTTCAAACCTAGCAAGAAAAAGGGGAAATGGGGTTCCGAGCAGAAAAAGCATAAGATGTAACAGTAATAGGGAAACGAACTTACTCATGGCTCGCATAAAATCGTGTTTAACAAATAGCTTATTCTGTTGGATGACCCCCTGGAAAGTTCCCTTGTACGCAAACAAGCGCCTCACTGCCGCTAGATCTGTGTCGGGGAGGAGGCGGGCAAAAATGTCCCCTGCCATAAACAACCGGTTACATGTTAGTAAGCAGCCAAGGAAAATGAATGGAAATAAAAGAGCAAAAGACGCATGACACTTAAAGACTCTAAAACAAGTATAAGACTCATTAGGTATGGAAAGAGTTTGGGGAACTGTAATTTCTGGACTAGGGTCCACAGGGAACTCTGTCACTCCCCAACAACCCAGAACCACTGGTTCCTCCAGTTCTTTATTGAGGTGGGATGACCGGTGATAACAGGAGGATAAGAGCCACTGGGAGACAAGTAATACCAATCCTTGACATCCGACCTCACGTCTCTCTCCCTTCTAACTGATTTCTTCAAAGTATAGAGAGTGTGAATGATGTGCAGTGAGATGGGATGATCAGGGTTGACCTCTTGCCACACCAACCAAGTGCCCAAAGCCTGTGTCCAGAAATTGGGGGCTAGCTGGTAGGGGCACAGGTTATAGCTCCTAAGCAATGCCGTGAAGAAGGGGTGCAGGGGGAGCCTCATCCCGCAAGAAAGGGCATGTACCATAGGGCTGCTTGGCCTAGAGGAGGGCTGCAAGGTCGGCAGGAGGGTGTGGGGTGCACCAATTGGACCCCTTCTGGCAGCCTGAATTTTGCCTAAGCCCCGGCCAAATCAACCCTTCGGATTTTAGTAGCAATCTCACTGCTCTCCCATGACTCTAGGTTTGAATCAGGATCAACGTGGTAGCCCGAAAATTTTTTAACCTGGTCAACCCAATCCTCTACTTGGACAATCTCCTCTGCAGTCAGACCCAACTCTTCCCTATGTGCCCTAAACGGGGCCCTAACAATTAAGCCGAGGTCCTGGTGACCTGAAGAAGAGCCTACCGCCTCTTCTCTCCCCAAATCCCTCTCTCGTTTGCTCCAAAGCTCTCTCAAAGATGCTTCCTCCTCGGATGACAGATGAGCCATGTAGTTCTGTTGTTTTTCTTCTTCGCTATCAGAATCAGTCAAATAAATTATGCCACTGGTTTTCCTATTTCTTCTCTTAATCTGCTCCCTAAAGAAGCGGGAACTAAAAACCGATAAAGAGATGGAGCATAAACCTCTGACGGGAACCGTCATTGCTAACATTTCCTGAGAACCCGTTCCCCCAACTCTTTCCATTTTTTCTATTGTTTTAAAGATGGGTCAGACTCATTAAAAGAAAAACAAAGTGTAAAAACAAAATTTTCAAACCCACAATGAGAAACTAAAAATAGAAAAGTCTCGCATATACAGAGACCAAAAGATTTACCTTCAAAGAACGAACGCTTGAAATTGTGCACTTTGAAGGAAGAACTCTCCAATAAAAGCTGTGAAACGTTAAGGGCGGGTGCTGGGTAGAAAACCCTTGAAGAGAAGACTCGAAACTCGCAAGAAAGAGAAAAACGGTACAAACTTTCGCGAGAGTGTTGCTGCAAAGATTCTGAGAAAATGGTAAAGGGAAAATAATGAAATGAAGGAGGATTTATAGGGACCCCAGTGATCTAGATTCCTTGGTTTTTGTGAGCCCTATGATTAATGTGGTTAACCCATGCTTCTTGGGGAATGGACTAATCAAAGCGCCAGCCGTAAAAGGGAGAGACAAAATCGTTCAGCTACCACAGTGAGTACCACGAGCTGCAAAATGCCACTCCCATCACCTTTTACATATTTCTTGGGAACCAAAGTCAATAGCCCCCCCTTTTTATTAAACACGCCGCCTAAGATACGCACCAGTGCGTCCCCAACCTTCATTCAGGAGAGAAAAGCTAAAGTAGGAGGTCGGCTATACCATGAATCCAAACTTCACATAAGAAATGTCAGTCCTGACCCTAAAAAATTGCTGCGCTACATAACGACTCCCAGCTAGCGGATGGCGGAGCAAGTGCAAAATGTTGGATGTAGCAAGCGATGAAACTGGGATAAGGTTATTGCTGCGAAATCACGACAAATTAGATCCGCCCATGAATGACCACATCGGATTTGAGGGACTAGTGTTGAGATCGCACCTAAAATATGGCACATTGGGCCGCCAGTGAGAGCCCAACAAGGGTCCATTGGACTTCAGCCCACGATCAAATTTTAGATATCGCCCTAGACCAATGGCCGAGGTGGAAAGGCACATGAACCCCTCCGGCCGAACTGGTTTGTGTCTGGCAGAGGCGCTTTACGCTTAGCCGAGGTGTTTACAGTAGTACCTCGGATGTAAGGATGGGACAAAGCATAAAGTCAGAGATGTGACACTGCCTTTATCAAGATGTGACAGACGCCCATCCCTTACGAAATGTAGCAATGATTACAGTCAAAAAGCAAGGTTGTCACCTCCAAGAGCTAGGGTGAAGACAAGTGTAAAGTATGCCACGTGTCATGATCCGAGACAATGAGTTCCTCTATAAATAGAGCACACTTGCCTCCAAGGAAAGGGTTAGCATTTTTACTCTCTTAACTAAATATTTACTCTCACTCCCTTTTCTCTCTTTTACGCATTTATATTTTCCGCACTCAAATTATACTTGCTTGACATGGCCGCTGACTTTGGCATCGGAGTGCAAACGGGAGCCACCTCGGCCCCTTTGCAAACTGATCGTTTGTCACAGTGCGCAGGAGATCCACGTGTTCAAGAGGGAGGAGCTAAGACGTGTTGGTTCAAGGTCCAGTCAGATTTTGTGGTCAACAAATACAATATCTGGGCGCTGAATGAATACATTATGAATATGGACAGTTCTCTTCAGACTTTTTTGCCTGGATTTTTTATGATGCTGCCACCACAATCCCCAACTTCCCAACCGAATCTTTCTGATGTTCATGAAGAGGATAGGGATGACGACAATGTAAATTTATGACATTCACAAGTTGTTTAATTTTTGTGTTAAACTTTTGTTAATATCTAAACCATTATTATTTTTTGTCAATTAATAAATTATAATTATGTGTTTGTTTACTTTTTAGTATTATATATGTTAATCATATAATAATTATAATTAAAATATATAGAATTATTATAATTACATAAATTAGTACCAACATTACATAAATTCTAATTATTTAAAAAATTATGAATTAGGGACGACATAAAATCAATAAAGACGATAGTGTTGTCCCTGTATATTAAATACAGGGACACTAATTGTTGTCCCTATAACATACTATATTGATGACTTTAGTCGTCCCTACACATAACATCTATTGGGGCGAGGTGTGTCGTCCCAATTGCTTTATTGGCATGAATCTATTGGCACGAACACTATGGATGACAATGTTGTCCCAATTACTCTATTGAGACGACTTCTGGTAACCATATATTCTTGGGAAAACTTGTAACCTCCATACTCGATCAATATATCTATTTAAGAGGGCGGATCGGGGATGGATATTATCGGGTATGCTCCTGTACTCATTTGAAAATACATTACCTATTTTTTTTTTAAACAAAAGAATTCAAGCAAAATTTAAAAACTATAAAATATAATCTTCAAATGAAGAAAAAACTGAGATATTAGATACTTCGGCTTACAAACGTGGATCTCGTCCCTTATAACCAAGAAGTGGTATTTTCATTGATTGGTTTTAGGGTTAAACACTAATTTTGACCCTAGTGTTTTAGTGAAAGAATAAAACTTCTTATACAATGTTGTTCATAATGAAGATGAAAATTGGTGATGTAAAAGTGTTTGTTGTTGTTGATTAAAAATATGACGTGATGTGTGAAAACAGAATCGTGCCATGTAAGCTAATTGTCATCCTGATTATTGAATGCATTGTGAGTGTAGCATAACTCTTAGTGAAATTGCAAGTCCATTTAAGAGCATTTCCAATGCATTACGTCAATTGGGAAAAATGATTTGACAGCAAATTAATGAAATGGGTTAAAAATGTCTCTTCAATGCACAATGTCAATTATAATGTTAAATTGACGTGACTGAAAAAAAATTGACAATATCGAGTGTTCCCTTCACATGTTGACGCTCCGTCTGACGAAATGAGTCAACATTAATCTATTTTATAATTATTTTAAATATATTAAAAAGGGACATGAGCGTCATGGTATGAAGATTTTCGTTGAAAATTATCTCTGATCAAGCACTTTTTAATTACTTTCATTTAAAATTTCATGATTATATCAAATTTAAGATTAGTAATTTTAAAAAAAAAAATATGCATTTTAATAAATTTAATTTATCAATAAAAAATTATCGCTAAATAAAGTTATATAAAAATACTGAAATATCTTAACAAAATAACAATAAAAAATAATAATTTAAGATTAATAAATATTTTTTTGTATGTAATAATTAAAAAAATCTCATAATAAATTTAACTACCAAAATAAAATATAAAATGAAATATAGTCCAAGAAAATAACATTTAACGAAAAGTTTAATATTATATTAATCATTTTGTGAATACATTATTATTTTCAAATTTAAAAAGATGCCACATAATCAACAACATTTTAATGTAGACAAAATCATTGAAGATGAAATTTAAAATTTCTCCGTCAATTTATCCACGTTCTCTAAAAATCTATTAATTTCATTGACACGTTAGCCCCAATACACACAGTGCATTAGAAATTATCTTAAAGTTTAAATCCTTCTAAACTAATCAGTAAAGTTTCCTAACGGTTCTCATATGTTCACTCTGCAACGTCAAATTCAAAGTGTATACCGTTAATGCCACCGAAGCCACCATTATTAATTGGACATTATCATCATGCTAAAAATGGAATGACAAAACATTATTAATACCATCAAATTATCAACAATAACCATAACAATAAAATAAAAATAGTTCTGTGTTTAATTTCCACAAGTCTTGTTTACTACACTAGCACGACCACCAAACTGACAATTGACAGAGAAATATATTTTTGACATTACTTACAAAAATCTCAAGTGAAAATTAAGTAAAAGGAAAATATACAGAAACAGAATCCAAATATTTGAAAACACATCAGTATTTTTATGCCCTCTGCTGCAAGGAATACTGGATCCACTGTAACATCCACTCTTTTGCTCTATACCTTTGCCAAGATCTTCAAGAACAAATGTAGCATTTGTCTGACTATTACTGAACAACACACACCAAATGTAAGGCCCTTTATGCTTATGACTGCCAAGTATGCCTACTCCGACTTGGGTATGCGTTCGATTTTTCAACAGAGTCAGGGTTTTCCTGTCTTGAACAAGCGCTTGTGAGAATGCTTCTGTCGGGTCAAGATACTTCTTTTGACATCCCAAAATGTAGCCTGATATGGTTCCGAAAGTGGGAAGTTCAACACCACAGTTGGGAGCAAATACTTCGGTGAAGTCATCTTCTGGAGGTTGACAATGTATAGTACTGTTAACAGTGCAGTTTCCCTTGCATTCCTCAGCATACTGCAAAGCAATGCAGCCAAGACCCTGGCTGCTGCTCAGACGAGGAAGCTTGTTGTCCGTTCGATTCTTGTTAATAATCTCTATTAGGTCGTTTGCAGCATTCCCTATCGCGTATTCAAACAGAAAGAACACATTGTTAGCTGATGAATTGATTGACTAGCATCAAAGGGGCTAATACATGCATTGAAAGGATCTGTTAGAGGTAGCATTCAATATAATGCGTGTGTTAATGTTCATTTATCTACGGAGATTTTATTTAAAATGCGTGTGTGAGTGTTCATTTATCTACGGAGATTTTATTTTTTAGTCCTTAAAGGACGTGCTTGAAGACGTTCATAGTATAATATTTGAGGTTTTTCAAGGTTTTATACCATAACTTGTAATCAAAAGTTATTTTATCTATAGTTTCTAAATATTATTTCCTAAATAAATTTTGGCATCACTGCATGGTACTTATCACAATTCAAATTTTTGTTCAAGTCCAAACCAACCCTCTTCATTTCTGCAGCCGTGTTGTGAGCAAATAGCGGACTATTTTTTCACCTTTTACTCTAGAGTGCCATGTGCTCACTGCAAGTGGCCACGTGCGCCGATTGTTTTAGGTTTTATATATTTATTGGAGCTAACCCCCGAAGAAAAAGGGAGGAAAAAACATCTTAAAAAGAATCACCACCCGAATTTGGATAAAATAAAAAATAAAAATGAGCAATCTAACAATCAGTTGCTCTATCGTACGATCCTTAACTTTTGTCGATTAAACTGTCATCCTCAGAGGCTCAATAGAAATGCAATACTATAACATTCATCAAACTAAAGATTCCCCTATCATCACACAATATGAGGGTAGGCAATGGAGCAGCAGATTGGTTAGCCAACGAGGGACTTTACACGGATACGATGACAATAATCCAACCCAATAAAGTAAATGGGCGACTATGGGGCATCCTTCGAAGGGCCAAAACTCCAATTCCTGATGCCATATGTAATTGTATTATTTCTAACTTTTCTAGATTCATTTTGTCAAAAGTTGTAAAGGAGGTAGTACCTCCGTGCTTTTTAAACTTTTCTTTCTCTCCTTGTGCTAGTTTGGAGGTAAGTTTATCATATCCCCCTCACACTTCTACCACACTTTCATATCAATAAACAGGTCAGCGGAATACAAGCCTATGCTTTGATGGTGTTTTGACTAGAAATGTGTGTGTGACTTGGTTTTACTTGAACCTAAAACTTAGAAATTCCAGAGCAATCCTGGAATAACAATGAACTAAAACTATGTCATCAGTCAATAACAATGCCCGAGGACATACTCTTGGATATGTCTCCTAAACTCATCCATGAGTAACACAAAATGACAAAGATTTATAGTAGAGTCTTGGTAAAAGCCCATGACAATAGGAAAATCTCTGCTACTGCTCCTACTAGATCTCACTCGTTATTGCTCCATCGTACATATCCTTGATAACATTGATATATCTAGTTAGAAAATCATTTTAACTTCAGAAAATTCACTAATAGACATGAAATTTATCAGAATCAAGATGAGAAACTCTAATGGGACAAAGGATTGCATACAAGTAAAATGCCTTGGGAGTCTTACAAATTGATTACCTAATGAGCTATATCTTTTGATCTATAATCACCTGAAATTTAGCATTACTGGCTAGTAAAATAATATTGCGACAGATTGTTAGATAATTGAGTTACGAGGTGCTCAAGTATTATTACACTTGCAATAGGTGCAAGGTGATCCTACCTAATTATTTGTAGGCCTAACTAATTGCTTGTTTGGAAATTAGATGAGTTTAAATTTTGTTCAAACATACTTTCATCCACCCATTTCGTAGGTCAGCAACTACTACCCACATTTTATCCACACATTCCATGGAACCTCCCTCGTTAAATTATAATTTTTACTCTCCCAAACAAGCACAAAGGGTTTCCTACATATTTATTTTATTTAAAATTCTGGAGGCTAATCTTGGTGAAATTTATAATAGGAGTCACCATATTGTATATTTTGCGCAAGCCAGACAACAAATCTCTTCTTCCAACTCTTTCCATGGTTTCTACTCCTTCAAGATGTGCTCATGTATAGAGGCTCCATCTTTGATAGTGGCACTAGCTACTCCTAATATTCATATCCTCTTGGTATATTGTTCCAACATATTAAACCCTTGTATTGATTTTTTCATGCTTAAATGAAGAGTCCTCAACTTCCATATACTTGTGTTTTCCTACATTTATCAATTCTTCCAAGAGTTCTCTATAGATTTGAAGATTTCCATATAGCAAAACTATTTCCAGAGAACTCCAAATAAAATTGATCCGTGAATTCATATGGAGCACCTAACAATGCATCTTCAAAGACTAAGAATTACGAGATCACCCAAATGAGGTTCTATCGATTAGTATTACACAGGAGAAATCAAATATTAACACTAAGGGTCCGTTTGATTGCAAGAGTGGAATTTGAGTGGAAAGTAAACAAATTCCAGGGAAATGAATTCTGGGGAAAACGAATTCCTGGAAATTGGAAGTTTAATGTGTTTGATTGAATTAATTTTCTAGGTGGAAAATGGGAAAATTTCCTACATTTGTTGTTTGATTTACATTATTTTTTATGGAAAATTTAATGAAGTTGAGTTATTATAGTTAAAAAAAAAAAATTAAAAAAAAAATCATTTTTTTAAAAATATTTGTTTGTCCAAGCCCAAGGATGCCATATTCTAGTAGCCGAAGAACTATATAATATTAACATTAATTATTAATTCTTCAAGAAATAGGTCCATTAAAGAGTAAGATTGTTCGTCACTAATGCTTGTGGTAGAAGCAAATCTACAAAGACATAAATGCAAGTATTATTTTCCTCTGCAAGAAGGGATGTCCAAATTGGACTCCCAATAAAAATGTGGAAACCCACCGACCTTTTACACATAGTCCGAATCCCTCAAATCACAATTAGGTGACAAAGAATATCTTGCTTTATAGAACAGAAACCAACAGTGAGGAGACTAACTATGCTTGAGGAAACTGAAGCCAATTTAACTTGTAATGTGCTATCAGTATTTAAGTTCTAGAAATTCAGTGACGTCAATTTTGAACTACATATTTGACGATATCCACACAGAAAATTATATTTGAATTACTAGCAATTAAACACAGAGAAAGGATTGCTCACCAGCAAAAGTTTCCTCTTAAATTATCAATTTCAACTAAGAAAAAGGATCAAACATTGTCACTTGTGAAGCACACCATTGCAAGAAGCATCAAATCTAAGCAACCAAATGCCATTGTAACATTTTCAGCAGCTAAAGCAATTTACCCAAAAGGAAAAGGGCTAGCAAACCAAACAGAGAAAATAAGTGTATAAAAAACTAGTTACCATGATTCTTGGAGCAAACAAGAGCTGCCAGTAGAAGACTACAGAGAATAATCCACTGAAAACAGCAAAGTTTCTTGACCACCATCACAATTAACCAGCCAAAACTACAAAACAAATGTACAAACCAAATGTGGGGATTCTTAAGAGTAAAAGAAAGCAAAAAGAGGAAAATAATCTGATCCCAAAAAAGGGTTCTTCTTTAACAACGGAACACTGTAGGTCAAATGGGAATACAAGAAATTGTGGACTAATGGCGAGATTAAGAATGTGTTTGATTTTAGTTAAAATGAATTTTTTTGAAATTAATAGTGATTTTTAGGTGAATAGATGGTTGCGATTTGGTTGAAAAATTAAATATTGTGGGCTTAATTTTTAATGGATGGTTGAGATTGAGTATTGTAGAAAAATGAGAAAATTTTGATAAAAATCAAACAAGCTCTAATATTGAGCCTGCAAGGTGGAAATTAAAATAAGAATATAATTTATTGAGAAAGGATAATATATATATATATATATATAATCTATTGGTAAAATTTGTTTATAAATTTTGTCATAAATTTCGGTGGTTAAAATTTTGTTATAAGATTTTTGCCTCATATTTTACTTTTCTAACTAAAAAAAATATAAAATAAAAAAAACTACGGAACATTGATACATTATTATTTGTAAGTAATATTTATAATTAATCGTTTATAAACAGTTTATCAAACACAAACATAATCTTACTTTTTTAATCATCAATTAATATAATTTATAATTAATTATGCCACAGTTTGATTTAAATTAAAATAAGATTTTTCGTAAATTTTAATAAAATTTAACCATTGTTTAATACCCATTATTCAAAATCTCATTTTTATCAAAACTCATTTTTATCCACACATTTTAACAATGAAAAAAACCCAAAAACATATTTTACTTTTTAACCATACATTCTCCAAAAATTTTCTATTACAAATCATATTTATTCTCAAATAATGGGTCTAAAAAAGCAACTTAATAATGTTTGATTGAAAATTTATGAATATCATATATTATGTGGTTAGAATTAATTATGAACTTTAACTTGAGGTTAAAACCAATTTTATAGAAACTATGCCTTTGTTCGAAGGCTTTTTAATTGATTATAATCAATTTTTTTTGTGGATCTCGAGGAAAATGTGGTGTTAAAAATTGAAGAGAAAAAAAATATGTGATTAAAAAGTTTTATGAAAAATTAGATCAATTATAAATGAGTTTATAAACTCATTATCAATCATCTATTTTTTTTTATTATTATTATTTTATTTTTATTATTAAAAATCTACTAAAATTTTGGTGGAATGAAAGCTCGCTGAGATTGAGGAAAATGCTGAGTGGTGGTCCCAACCAGCCGTTCAATACAAATCATCAATGGGAACGGATGGAATGTCACCGCGATTCGAGAAAACAGCTCACTTTTTGGGAGAAGAGAAAGGAGGTTGTATAGTGTACTGTTGATTAGTGCATACTAGTCTTCTAAACACATTTTGCATAGGAAGAGAGGGTTTTATAGTTAAAAACTCCGCCCTCACAAGGGGCAGGGTTTATTGTTACCCGTCTCGAATAGGGTAAGGCTGCGTTCTCTTTGGCGTTTTCCAGTCGTTTTCCGTTTTTCATTTTCGAAAATGCGGAAAACGCGTTCTCTTGCGTCGTTTTCGAAAATAATTTTCGAAAACGTTTTCAAAATTTGTAAAGGAAATGGAAAACGTGAAAATCACGTTTTCCGCATTTTCCGAAATTTATACCTTGGAAGTGGAAAATGCGGAAAACGCGAGTTTTCCACTTAAAAAAAAAAAAAAAAAAAAATTAAAATAATCAAAAAAATATGAAATTTGTCAAAATTTGTCATTTTTAATTACATTATTGGTCCCTAATTTTCAAAACTTGTCATTTTAATCCTCAAATTTTGAAATTTCTTTCGAAAATACCATAATTTATTTGCAACTTAGGTCCCTCAACTTCAGATTTTGTTGCACATTAGTTCACAAATTTTACTTTTCTTTCAATTTAGTCTTTCTCGTATTTGCTTTATAGGTCATTGTCTTCAAACATGTATAATTTTTGATGTATAACTCCGAATTGCACTCTGTTTTTTGCGTCAAACTCCAAATTCAACCATCTTTCTGATGATGTATCATGTGCTTAATTATTAAACATTTCTTTTTTACTTTTGTATTACAGACACTTATTTTGTAAGAGTATCATTAAATAACGTAAATTGATTTTTACAAATTTTATTGAAACTTAAATTTTAAACGTTATGAGTGCTTACTAGAATAATGTATATATATAAAGTATTAAATGGAACGATTACTTTAGAATGGAAAATTATTACCCAAATATGGAACGATTACTTTAGAAGGGCAACATGAATTTTTGAACTTTTTTGGTATAATCAAATTATGTGATAGGGGTTATTTCATTTATTTTTGTTGTGCAACTCAAATATGACATCTTTATTTCATTTATATTCACAAACAATATAATTACAAGGATACAGAAATAATTTTCTTCAAAATTTTAAACAGAACGCTTTTTCCAGGTTTTCATTTTCGAAAACAGTTTTCAGAAATAACAAACCAAACGCGTTTTCAGCAATTTCGAAAAAAATCACAGAAAATGAAAAACAGAAAACATTTTCGAAAATGAAAACAGGAAACTGAAACACAAAGAGAACGCAGCCTAACATTTTCCTATGAAAATAATATGTTATCTTTGAAGGGCACTCTGGCGCTCCTTATGTTGTCCTTCAAGGCAGGGGCGGACTTACGGTGGATCTTTATCGAGCATGTTTCCCACTAAAAATTTGATTTTTTTTTTTTTTTTAGAGAAAAAAGAAACTAGAATTTGAAATTTTAGTTTATTAAAAATTTTGTATTTAAAAATATTTTTTTGTCTTCAATGTAAAATATGCGGTTGAAAATTGGAGAGATAAAATTAGTGAAATTAAAAAGATGTTTGAGAAATTGTATTGTTTAAAAATATGTTTTTTTATAGTTTGTCAAACAGAGATTAAATTATGTACTTTTGTTTGGAGTTTACACTTTCAAATTAATATTTTGTATTATTGATCTCATTTGAAATTTACATTTGGGGATTGAATATATTTTTACAATTGTTTATTTTTTTGTTTGTATCAGTTAAAGATAAATAAAATTATAAAATTTCAAGTGTCTCTTCATTTTTCGCAACATATATACAACTTTGATTGTGGTGATTGGTATTTGTTGAATATTTGTTTACAATTGTTTATTTGGTTACTTACATTAGTTATATATACATATTTGAAACGTAAATCTACGTTTTCTAAAGGCTCTTCTTAAAAAAAAAAAAAATTAGGGGGTAGAACCTGTCAACTCCGCCGCGAATAACACAAATTCATCTTTGTGCCCCCATTAATATTAATTGTCCGTGTCCGCCATTACTTAAAGGTGCCTTTATAATTAGTTTTTGAAAAATATATTAAATTAAAATAAGTTATTCGACCTATTATTTAACAAATGTCTATGAAACGATCTTACAAACATCTTAAAAATTAAAATTCATATTCTCGTAAAAGTAAATCAAGCATGTGCTCATTATAACTATATACCATATAAAAAAATGAAGTTAAATGATACTTATTTTGTAAAAAAGAAAAATAGAAACAAAATACATTCAAACAAGGTAATATATTAAGGAGATAAGCTAAGTCTCTAAGGGGAATATTAAGAAAAAGATAATAAAAAAAAATAGAATAAATGAAAATCAAATATTTTTCACATTACCAAAATTTTTAATAACAAAAATTTTAATATCGCAATTAAAGTAGTGCTTACCCCATTTAACAGCTTCTTTCCAATTTGTTAGCAAAATATTGACATAAATGACATGAAAAAATCCAAGAAGCAAATTTTTAAAAAAATAAAATAAAATAGTCTGTGGTTAAAATCACTGGCGGATTTAGAGTGGGTCATGGTGGCAAAAAACAAATAAATTAGCAATGATGCTTCGTTTTTGCCCCCTTTCATTTACTTGAAAAAGTACTTTAAACGTAAATTCACGTTTACTTGTGATGAACAAAATATAAATGAAAGGAATGTTAAGGATGAATATGATGCTGAAGTCGGAAGGGATGACAGAGTTGGGGATAAAACTAATGAAATTGATGAATTTAATCTTGGAGATGTTCTGATTGACATTACTGTCGGGGATGTAAGAAATGAAAGACTTGAATATATGGTGATTGATATTTGTTGAATATTTATTTACAATTATTTATTTGATTGTTTGTGCGTGTATGTGTGTGTGTCTATATATATATATATATATATATATATATATATATATATATATATATAATGTAAATCTACGTTTTTCGCAAAGGCTCTTTTTTTTTAAATACGGGTTCATCTTTGTGCTCCACTAATACAAGAAGTCTGCATCTATCACTGGTTAAAATAACAATTTAAATACTATACTCTCAAGTACCAATTATTTACCCTCTTTGGTGTTCTGCAACAACCTTCAATAGCATTATTTTCGTCATATCTATCTTCAATATATTGCTAAGAAAATTATAATCAATTAAATAGATTATCACTTAACAAAAGTTCCCAACCATCAATTCTACATGTTTTTTTTTTTTTTTTTTTTTTATGGACAAAAAATTATTAAAATCTAAATCATCCCAAAATAAATTCTGCTTGGGTTAAAGTCAAAATCAAATTTCATCATTGTGTATGAAGGGGGAACTTATGCATAATAGACGATAAAGTAAAGAAAAAATCTTCTAATAATATAAATTAAAATTAGCCTTTAGTAAGCAATAAAATAATGACATTTCAACCAAAAAAAAAAAAAATCAGAAAGAAAGGAAATGAATATAATCTATAAATATTGTTGAAAAAATAAATTAAAAGAAAAAAATAACACTCAACAATCTTTCAACGTTCTATTAAATTAGTCTAAACTCTATATTTTTTTTCAGTGAGAAAATAAATCATTCACCGTTTCTCGTGGAAAATTATGTTCTTATATGAGATTGACCTGTCAAACCATAGATAACTTATTTTTTATTTTTAAGAATGCTTAATTATTCATCAAATAGGACAGACAGTGCATCCTGAATTTAAATTCAGCAGAAATATAAGAACAATGCAATACACCAACTGTTCCTAAAGTATTCAATTAAAAATAGATCGAATCTCATAATAAAAGGAAACGGAGAAAATATACAAGAAAGAGAATGACGAGGCACGCAAGATTAGCTCTATCGGTCTTTGCTAATGATGTTGGCAATTCCACCGATAAGATGGCTTGGATCTACAAATGATGTTTCTGCTTCCATATATTCTCCGACTTCTCTATAGCACCATGTCGCCTCGCAATATTCAATCCTCCTTTAAAAACACCACAACTTTCGACTTCGTTTGATTTCCGCATCTCATTTCTTTGTTTATTTAGAAATTCACTAATAGTGGAACCACATATGATACAAGTTTTAATGGAACGGGAGCAAAAATGACTAATGTAAAATGAAAAGGTTCCATTTTGCATTATCAGGGTGAGAATGAATTGGAAGTTTTGTAATACTGAATTAATTATTATATGTTAATGGTGTACAGGTGATTTATGTAAATAAAAAATGTTAAGGGTAGAAACGTCCAAAAATGTTTCTCCCTTATAGCCACTTTTAGTCTTAGAAGAAGTAATTTCAATTCAACGTAAATACAAGAACAGTGCAATTGCCAACTGTTCTAAAAAATCCAATTAAGAATAGATCAATAAAAGGAAAACAGATGAAATATATAATAAAAAAATGGTGAGTTTGGAAAAAGGAGCCTTACAGGTCTTTGCTGGTCTGGATCCGCAACTAATGTTTTTGCTTCATATATCATTTAACTTCTCTAATGCACCATGCCATTTCGCACAATTCAATTCTCCTTCCAAACAACAATAGCTTACGATTTCTTTTGATTTTCATCTCTCCTCTCTTCATTTATCTACAAATTGTGCAATAGTAGAACCATAAATAATACAAGTTTGAATTAAATGTGAGCAAAAGAATGACTAATGGAATATGAAAGGGTTCCATTTTGCAGAACTAGGGTGGAAATGAACTGGAAGTTTTAGAAGAATGAATTAATTCTTATATTTTAATGGTAGAATTGTGATTTATGTAAATAAAAAGAATATTAAGGGTAAAAACATCCAAAAATAATTTTCTATTATAATATGTTTTTGAAATAATATAGATACATATTTTTGGGGATTAGTGTTTGAGGCCTGTTCAGCAACTTAAAACTAATTTATAGATAAAATTTTAGATACATATTTTCGGGGATTAGTGTTTGAGGCCACAGCCTTGCGCTCATGCTCTGTGCACCTGGATGTTATGGGATGCATTGTCATTTGAAACACCATAACAAAACTAATGAACGGGTAACAATAATGAAAAAAAACAATCAAATTATGAACAAAATAGAAAGCTAAACTAACATTGTGTCACTTCCTATTTAAAATATTGGTACAAAATTGAAAGCAGTAACAATATGCAATCAGATATTATGTTTTAGGACAATAGATGAAAAGTGATAAGTGCTTTATTAGCACTTATTTTGTGCGCTTATAGCCTCAGTCTATTGTTGATTTGATCCTATTTAAGTATTGTTAATACATTTTATATTATATAGGATCACAAAGGAAGAGAAAAGAGGAAGAAAAGACCAAAATGCACATAAAACTGAAGTTTGGGAACCTTGGCTGCAATTTATTTACGGCTGCAACACCAAAAACTTACGACCGTAAATCCTTGACGGGCGTGGGTGAAAATTGGGCAGAAACTAACTAACAGCCGTAAACCCCAAAGTTACGGCCTTAACCTCCAAAGCATGAAAATTTGCAGAAACTGACTTACGGCCATAAACCCCAAAGTTACGGTCGTAACTTGCACGCCAAGAAATTTCCTAATATGATTCATGGTGTAGCGCCCCGAGTTCCGTATACCCGATTCACTACGTCATTTTCTGTCTAAATTTTTCGAATAATATTTTTGCGGGAGAAATAATTGAAATTCATTTTTGGCAACATTAAATAAACTGTAATGGCCGATAAAATTGAAACATTTATGAAACCATTTGAAATAGTAAATCGAACCATTAATTTTGTAAAGAAATTGACAATGTCATAATTTCTCAAATAAATGAACTTCTCTAAATTATTCGATTGTTTGGAAAAATACGGAAATCATTAACGTCAAACTTTCAACCGTTTAACGATTATTGCCACCATCATTCATCGCTCGCCACCGTCTCCGAAATCTGCAAAACTGTTAAAAAGTAGGGTGAGTATTTCATGGGGAAAATACTCAGTAGACTCATCGCAAATTAATTTAATTTATAAGATGATTAAACACATAAATCCCGGCTCTTTATAAAACGGGCATTGATAGAGCTTCTTTATAAAACTGCTCTTGATAAAACTCATATTGTGCATTACAGCACGGGACATATTTTGCAAATCATAGGCTCTTTGAAAATAGCTCTTTGAAAACAGCTCTTTGAAAACCATATACTTATAAAAACATTTTAATTATGCCAAGCATAATTTCTTTTGAAAGCATAACATAAGATAGGATTGAAATCCTCATAAACATAGGGAGACACAACAACTTTACCGAACTTAGGTGGCAAGAATTCTTATGCAGTAAAATCATAATAACAGTAAGTATACCAAAACATAATTCTTGAAATTCATAGGGATCATTTCCATCATAACATATGATAAGATCGAAATCCTCATAAACATAAGAATTTTACCGAACTTCGGTGGCAAGAATTCTTATGTAGTAAGTATACCAAGCATAATTTTTGAAATTCATAGGGATCAATTGCATCATAACATAAGATAGGATCGAAATCCTCATAAACATATGCGACAGGAATTTTACCGAACTTAGGTGGCAAATCCTCATAAACATATGGAAACATAGGAATTTTACCGAACTTCGTGGCAAATCCTCATAAACATAGGAGACACAAGAATGTTACCGAACTTCGTGGCAAGAATTCTTATGTGTAGCGCTACTAAAACTCCGGTCCCCTTAACATATCATAACTTATCATATGGGACCCATAACAATCTTGGTAGATTGATTTCATAGCAATGATCCAAAAAAAACATTTTCGTGAAGCATAGGGTATACTTACTTTTCGTAAAAACATAAAGTATATTTTCTTTTCATAAAAACATACTTACTTTTCATAAAAACATAAGGTATATTTACCTTTCATAAAAACATACTTACTTGTCATAAAAACATACTTACTTTTCATAAAAAACATAAGGTATATTTACCTTTCATAAAACATACTAAATTTTCTTGAAAATTGACTTTCACAAGTCACATGACATTTATATGAAATCATAATTTAAATCAATTAATAAGTGCGAGTCTACCTCAAATCCGACGAGTGCAAAGTTGAGCGGGAATGACTTCAATTTCTTTAAATTCTCCGTACGCTTCGTCTTAGCCAATAAGTCATTTTAGTCTATCGAATATATAGTTCAAAATGATAAATTATAATTTGAGGACTAAAATTGATGTTTTGAAGGTTGAGGGACTAAAATGAATACTTTTGAAAGTTCAGGGACTAAAATGAATATTTTCAAAAGTTGGGATTTAAAATGAATATTTTGAAAGTTGAGGGACTAAAATGAATACTTCTGAAACTTGGGCTTAAAATCAAATGAAGTAAATCAGCAGGGACTGAATTGATCAGATTTGAAGCTAAAAGGGCTGGAAAAACTCATTTAAAACTTAAGGGGCTTAAGTGCCAATTCTGAAAATAAAATATATATTCAAATCTTTACTTTACTCTCATTTCAAATTCGATCAGAGAGAGAGACAGGGGAGAGGGGAGATGAAGCTGGCGACGAAGGGTGAAGTCCGGGCTACAGCCGGTGGAACGCCGGCGAACCGTAGGCGTAAGGTGTGGTGAGCGACGGAAAAAGAGTGGGAGTTCTGATTTGGTTTCAGGTGCGAGGTTAGGTGCGAAATCGAAGTGTAACCTAGGTCGAAGGTTGCGGTTTCCGGTGATAGCTCCGGCGAAGTGGTTCCACAGTTGAGGTAGGTAACTGGGTTTATTTATCATTGAGTTTTTGGTCTGATCGATGGTGATTTGGAGAGGTTGAGAAATTGGGTTCAACTGAACGTTGTGAATTTAGTTTGTGGAAAACAGAGTTTCAGGCAGTGGCGGTGAGGTTTGATGGAGATGGATGGTTTAAGCATTCGTTGTAGGATGTGATGATGATGAAGATGATTCGTTTGATGGTTAAGTTTGATTAGAATATGACAGTGGTAGTGAATAGGCGGTAGTGATGGTGATGCTAGGAAAAATTGAAATCGGTGGCTGTGCTTGAACTTGGAATTGAATTGTGTATTGCAGGTGGTGCAGTGAAGGGCAGTGTTGGTTAAGCAGGGACGGTTAGGGTGTGATGACTTTGCAGTGGTTTGGTAGTTTGTTGTGTGTATTGTGAGGAGATGGAGAACGTATAAATTTAGGAAAAATGATGAATAGTTAGGTATGAAAAGGGTGGAATATGGGTAATTCATCATTATGTTTAGTATACACATGGGGTAGGATTGAATTGTGATAGCTTTGATTAATTGGTAGTGGTGTTCTTTGTTAGGTGTAATGATATGATGAAGATGCTTTGATTATGGTATATTGAGGTGGAAAGAGTAATAAAGAAGGAAGAAAAGAATGTAGGGGACGTGAGTTGGGATAAGGAAGAATATATGTATTAATTAAGTATTATAGAATAGGATAGTGTAGAATTTGGTGTAATATGAAATAGAAAATGGTGTAATATTCTTTATACAAAATAATGATGTTTTTGTAAAGAATTGTTGTCTTGGTGTAAAGAAGAAAATCATGTGGGGAAAATTTTAATAAATTTGGAATTCAAAAATGATTTTGAAAATAATACTTTGAATAAATAATTAAAATAAAATAATTTTAGAAATTCGGATTTTAATTTAAAATCGAACAAATTCGATATTTCTTGACTTGGCTAGACGAATCCGTCGCGGCGTTAACTTCAAAATAATAGGTGAAATAGTAGCGACACAATTTTTTTAAATATTAAAATAATTATTTATTGCATAACAATCTTGGTCGCTACAATCTTACCCCCTTAAAATAATTTCGTCATCGAAATTAAACTTACTTGATCTTATGATTTCTGAATACTTAATCAGAATCTCTTCTTCTTCTTCTCTTATGTAGCATCATCGCTACCATATTTAACCCAACCATATTTAACCCACTGGACTTTGACTAAATGCATCACTTTGTTTTCTTAAGACATGGTCTTTCTTATCAATAATAGACATATGTGTCTACTCATAAATTCTTCTGAATCAAAATGAAAATTCCCAATCGTATGTGATTTTTCATCATATCTTGTAGTATTCATGTAACTTGTCACTTATCATCGTATCATGTGACCTCAAATATTCGTTAAACAAATATCTCCCAAACTAAGATTCTTTACTTAAATATCATAACATTTCCTGCAAAGTATTTCTTTCACTTGTATATACGTATGAATTCTGATTCAATACAGTCCTTATTTCTATTTCACGTATTCCCATATTATTTCTATACCTTGATTATTATATCAAAAGTATTACTACCAAAATCCAAGAAAATATTTCATATCTCAAATCCCATCATCAAATCTCCCTTTATCGATAAAATAAACAGCGCATTACTTCTTGTCTCCTCTTTTCATTATTCTAATCCTGCGCTTTCTTGCTGGACACAACATCACGCGGATTCACACAGATCCTTAATGCTTTTAAATAGTTCATACTGGGAAGATGTTGAATCATCAAACAATGGATATCATCATTTCTAACATCCGCAAGTATTATTCCAATCTTCCTATGAATGATCTGAGAAAGATCTATAGAATAAGGCTCGAAAGATTGAGGTTGCTGATGGCTCATGATATCCCAGAAGATGTTCGCTGGTTGATAGAAGCAAAGGTTCGACTATCTGGTGAATTACCATCAACATTTCCTAAACACATGCCTGGTTTAGGCAAAAGCACGTTTGCAAAGAAACGAAGAGCAAAAAGACTGGGTGGTTGCTACAAATGTGCTCGTTGGAACTGTAATACTCGTTGCAAATCAGTAGGATATTCTTCTACTAATCGGGATGATAAAATCGAATTCATAAAGGGTGGACTGAGTAAGGAGTCTTTGGATGATATTCGACTGACTCTTGAGACGCACCCAAGTGGTTATGTACAACGTGAACTTCTCTCCTTATACACTCAGTTTAACGAGGACAAAAATCGTTATAGTCTCCAAAATATAATATCGAAAGATCCTGTTTGCCAGTCTGTTTTACAAAATGAGGCTTCTGGCAGTTCAGCAATGATATAAGGTAAATCTTTTAAAATATTTTGTTGCTTTTCTTTCACGGGTTTTGAAAAAAAAATTGGAAATAAAATATTAAATCTCCGAAAGGTGACAGCCTCGATACGATAAAATATTCAAAAGTGGGCTGATTTTGTCAAAAGTAAATCTTTACTTTTTCAGAATCAATCAAAAACAGTAAATTTTTCCGGCTTTAAATAGCCAAACATATTTCATAGTTCAGGCATCCCAAAATCACATCTTCTTCGTAAGTTTTTCCCTTCTTTACTATCAAAGATGGAAGCACCAAAACTTCGACAGATCAAAACTATTTGTGTATTTTGTGGATCAAAAGTAGGGAAAGGCTTCGGTTATCTAGAAGCGGCTGTAGATCTTGGAAAGAAATTGGGGGAAAAAGGTATCACTCTTGTGTATGGGGGGTGGTAGCAGTGGTCTAATGGGTTGTGTTTCCCAATCTGCTCTTGCAGAGAAATCAAAAGTAATCGGTGTCATACCTGTCCCTTTGGTAGATGTTGCAGGCAAAATACGAGGGCATGAAGTTCAAACCTTATCCATCCATGAACGCATAACTTGTATGCTATATGGTTCTGATGCCTTTATAGCCCTGCCCGGAGGTTTTGGTACCTTAGAAGAAATCTTTAACATTACCTCGTGGGCTCAACTAGATCTCCATACTAAGCCTATTGGGCTTCTGAATGTTAACAATTTCTTTGATGGTTTGTTAACCTTTCTTGATTATGCTGTGGAACAGGGATTCATCTCTCCATTTTCCAGAAGGCTTCTTATTTCTGCTCCTACTATTGATGAACTACTGGATAAGCTGCAGTCATATATCTCAATACAAGATCCAGCAGGAGTTAAGATAGATTGGTCGCAAGGAAGGGGAATCAAGCGAAAATGGAGTCCGGTTAATGTAAACTTAACTCTGTGAATCTTAGAATAGGTGGGGGTAGAGTACGGAGTATTCTCACTCTCGAGACACCCCTCCATTTACTAGGATTTCCTTAATGTTTAAATCTTGTGTGAACTTCAAAGATCCAAGGTGGTAGATTACGGAGTATTCTTACTCTCGAAACACACCTCTTTGAAGGTTTTCTCTTTATATCCTCAAAAGACCAGAGGTGGTAGGATACGGCTACTCCGGAAACACATCTCTCATTCTGAGGATCTTTCCATGTTTTTCTCTTATGCTTTCATGTGTTTCATGTATTTCCTTTCCAGTGTGACTCTTGTGTGTTCTCCTTATGAGAAAATAATAAAATCTCTACTATCATCTACTAAATCTCGTTTGTGATGTAAATGAACTTGCATGTCTAAACTTAATTCCTTTAGTAGATGCTTATCATATTATGCTCTTAATTCCAAATGATAAAATTCTGGACAGAGTCTCCCTTGTAATTTGGACTTATCCCAAAACATAAGCATACTTCATAACCAACAATAACAAATAACTCCACATTTATCCACAACGATCTAAAATATTGAAAACGATTCCAACACTTCAATATCATCAAAAATATCCCATAATTCAATTCATAATTCCTCAACATAACAATTTCAAATCATATTTTTCAATATCACAATATCACTTCCTTCCATACCTTAATGGCTCAAAAGATTACTCATACTTATAAATATATGCCATAAATCATATTCCCAAAATATTCACAAGGCCAAACTTCATAATAAATTTCTCTTCAAAATAGAGGAAATAATTCACTTACTCAACATAATATCCATTACTTAATTCTCAATAAAATCATATCACTTATAATCTTAACATCTTATCACAACTTCATAACTGGCTTGTTATTTCTCGTTTAATCTAAACGATAGATAATCTGAACATATAATCAAATCCTTTCCGTTGACTTCTCATACTTAGTGCCATGTCTAAAATCAATTAAGCAAAGTCCATCTAGGGTTCATCATTTCTAACTCGAGGACAAAAATTATTTAAAAATCATTCTTAAATCATATTATTCCCATTATGCTCAACACTCGTTTTCTTTCTTAAAAAATTTCTCATAATCATACATTAAAGCATATAAGTTATGACAAAGCATAACAACATCATTATTTTCGAAGAAATACATTCTTATTTCTCATAAATCATAAGTATCCGAAATACTCTTCATTCTTTCTCATAAATCAATAAAATGAGTATTCGAAAGACTGAAATAACTTTAAACATTATAAACTTCTTTACCTCGGAGTTGGTGGAGCGAAATGATGGCAGTGGCAATCTTCATCAATAAAAATCTTATAATGAAAAATATTTCTTGAAAATTCTTTTTGAAAATTTTACCAGTCTACAGAAACGCAGACTAGCTCTGATACCAACTTGTAGCGCCCCGAGTTCCGTATACCCGATTCACTACGTCATTTTCTGTCTAAATTTTTCGAATAATATTTTTGCGGAAGAAATAATTGAAATTAATTTTTGGCAACATTAAATAAACTGTAATGGCCGATAAAATTGAAACATTTATGAAACCATTTGAAATAGTAAATCGAACCATTAATTTTGTAAAGAAATTGACAATGTCATAATTTCTCAAATAAATGAACTTCTCTAAATTATTCGATTGTTTGGAAAAATACGGAAATCATTAACGTCAAACTTTCAACCGTTTAACGATTATTGCCACCATCATTCATCGCTCGCCACCGTCTCCGAAATCTGCAAAACTGTTAAAAAGTAGGGTGAGTATTTCATGGGGAAAATACTCAGTAGACTCATCGCAAATTAATTTAATTTATAAGATGATTAAACACATAAATCCCGGCTCTTAATAAAACGGGCATTGATAGAGCTTCTTTATAAAACTGCTCTTGATAAAACTCATATTGTGCATTACAGCACGGGACATATTTTGCAAATCATAGGCTCTTTGAAAATAGCTCTTTGAAAACAGCTCTTTGAAAACCATATACTTATAAAAACATTTTAATTATGCCAAGCATAATTTCTTTTGAAAGCATAACATAAGATAGGATTGAAATCCTCATAAACATAGGGAGACACAACAACTTTACCGAACTTAGGTGGCAAGAATTCTTATGCAGTAAAATCATAATAACAGTAAGTATACCAAAACATAATTCTTGAAATTCATAGGGATCATTTCCATCATAACATATGATAAGATCGAAATCCTCATAAACATAAGAATTTTACCGAACTTCGGTGGCAAGAATTCTTATGTAGTAAGTATACCAAGCATAATTTTTGAAATTCATAGGGATCAATTGCATCATAACATAAGATAGGATCGAAATCCTCATAAACATATGCGACAGGAATTTTACCGAACTTAGGTGGCAAATCCTCATAAACATATGGAAACATAGGAATTTTACCGAACTTCGTGGCAAATCCTCATAAACATAGGAGACACAAGAATGTTACCGAACTTCGTGGCAAGAATTCTTATGTGTAGCGCTACTAAAACTCCGGTCCCCTTAACATATCATAACTTATCATATGGGACCCATAACAATCTTGGTAGATTGATTTCATAGCAATGATCCAAAAAAAACATTTTCGTGAAGCATAGGGTATACTTACTTTTCGTAAAAACATAAAGTATATTTTCTTTTCATAAAAACATACTTACTTTTCATAAAAACATAAGGTATATTTACCTTTCATAAAAACATACTTACTTGTCATAAAAACATACTTACTTTTCATAAAAAACATAAGGTATATTTACCTTTCATAAAACATACTAAATTTTCTTGAAAATTGACTTTCACAAGTCACATGACATTTATATGAAATCATAATTTAAATCAATTAATAAGTGCGAGTCTACCTCAAATCCGACGAGTGCAAAGTTGAGCGGGAATGACTTCAATTTCTTTAAATTCTCCGTACGCTTCGTCTTAGCCAATAAGTCATTTTAGTCTATCGAATATATAGTTCAAAATGATAAATTATAATTTGAGGACTAAAATTGATGTTTTGAAAGTTGAGGGACTAAAATGAAAACTTTTGAAAGTTCAGGGACTAAAATGAATATTTTCAAAAGTTGGGATTTAAAATGAATATTTTGAAAGTTGAGGGACTAAAATGAATACTTCTGAAACTTGGGCTTAAAATCAAATGAAGTAAATCAGCAGGGACTGAATTGATCAGATTTGAAGCTAAAAGGGCTGGAAAAACTCATTTAAAACTTAAGGGGCTTAAGTGCCAATTCTGAAAATAAAATATATATTCAAATCTTTACTTTACTCTCATTTCAAATTCGATCAGAGAGAGAGACAGGCGAGAGGGGAGATGAAGCTGGCGACGGAGGGTGAAGTCCGGGCTACAGCCGGTGGAACGCCGGCGAACCGTAGGCGTAAGGTGTGGCGAGCGACGGAAAAAGAGTGGGAGTTCTGATTTGGTTTCAGGTGCGAGGTTAGGTGCGAAATCGAAGTGTAACCTAGGTCGAAGGTTGCGGTTTCCGGTGATAGCTCCGGCGAAGTGGTTCCACAGTTGAGGTAGGTAACTGGTTTTATTTATCATTGAGTTTTTGGTCTGATCGATGGTGATTTGGAGAGGTTGAGAAATTGGGTTCAACTGAACGTTGTGAATTTAGTTTGTGGAAAACAGAGTTTCAGGCAGTGGCGGTTCTTGATTGATTGGTGGTGGTGGTGCTGGTTGGTTGAGGTGATGGAGATGGATGGTTTAAGCATTGGTTGTAGGATGTGATGATGATGAAGATGATTCGTTTGATGGTTAAGTTTGATTAGAATATGACAGTGGTAGTGAATAGGCGGTAGTGATGGTGATGCTAGGAAAAATTGAAATCGGTGGCTGTGCTTGAACTTGGAATTGAATTGTGTATTGCAGGTGGTGCAGTGAAGGGCAGTGTTGGTTAAGCAGGGACGGTTAGGGTGTGATGACTTTGCAGTGGTTTGGTAGTTTGTTGTGTGTATTGTGAGGAGATGGAGAACGTATAAATTTAGGAAAAATGATGAATAGTTAGGTATGAAAAGGGTGGAATATGGGTAATTCATCATTATGTTTAGTATACACATGGGGTAGGATTGAATTGTGATAGCTTTGATTAATTGGTAGTGGTGTTCTTTGTTAGGTGTAATGATATGATGAAGATTCTTTGATTATGGTATATTGAGGTGGAAAGAGTAATAAAGAAGGAAGAAAAGAATGTAGGGGACGTGAGTTGGGATAAGGAAGAATATATGTATTAATTAAGTATTATAGAATAGGATAGTGTAGAATTTGGTGTAATATGAAATAGAAAATGGTGTAATATTCTTTATACAAAATAATGATGTTTTTGTAAAGAATTGTTGTCTTGGTGTAAAGAAGAAAATCATGTGGGGAAAATTTTAATAAATTTGGAATTCAAAAATGATTTTGAAAATAATACTTTGAATAAATAATTAAAATAACATAATTTTAGAAATTCGGATTTTAATTTAAAATCGAACAAATTCGATATTTCTTGACTTGGCTAGACGAATCCGTCGCGGCGTTAACTTCAAAATAATAGGTGAAATAGTAGCGACACAATTTTTTTAAATATTAAAATAATTATTTATTGCATAAAAATCTTGGTCGCTACACATGGCCTATCTTTGGTATGTCTTGAGCCCAACTCTAGGGCACATTTTGGTGGCTGGAAAAAGGGAAACTCATGACATAATAAGTGTGGAAAAATTATTATTGAGAGAGCGGCTTGCTTGGAGTTTGGAAGAGGAATCAAGTGAATCAAGAAGGTGAATCAAGAGCGGAAATTATGGATTTCTTTATGACTTTAAGTAGCTAATTTCTCTACCTAGTTTAAGGGGGACGTTGTATTTATTTTCATTATGTTGTTATTTTCCAACTAGTAATTTAGTATTAAATTTTATATTCTTGATTGGTGGATTTCTATGCACTTTATTTCAACTAATACAATGATTTATGTGATTTAGGCCTATCTCATATCTTGTTGTGTTGATGCATGCTAAATTGAATGATTAGATCCGTAATTGTCTTGTTGTTCAATTCATAGTAACAATTGAGATTTTTGCAATTCCATTGAAAATTCAACCTAGGTTAATCATCACGAGCTTGTGTGATTGGTAATCTAGATAACCTAAATTCTTCTTGAGTTATTTAGTTATTGTATTAAATCTATAGAGCTTATTTTAGATTGTCCAATAGCTATAGTTTGATTACAGAGCTTGTTCTAATTAAACACAAGTAAGGAAGAAAAGAGGTAGTTAGAACTTGTTAATTACTTACGGATGATAAATCAAGCATTGAATTGAGTACGTATTACTTGGAAAGTAGCAAAATTGTGATAAAATACAACTGAACCTGAGAACTAGGATTTATCAATAATTGATTTATATTCCAACCAATATTTAAACTCAAAACTCCCCATTAATTCTAATTGACATGACACTATTTTAGTTCCCATTCCTTGTGGGATCGACTTTTACTTCCGCTATTACAATTGAAATTGATAATTGGCAAGCAAGAAATTTAATTAATTTTTGGTGTATAGCGACGCGCATCAAATTTTTGGCGCCGTTGCCGGGGAACGGTTAATCAATTTAGTGTTTAATCAATTAGAATTTTATTATTTCTGCATTTTAATTTTTTTATTTTATTTTATTTTTATTTCGATAATATTTCAAAAAAAAATTAAAAATTAAAAATTAAAAAAAATCATAATAATAGTTTGTACTTGTCTACTTCTTTGTTTATATGCGTAGAACTCGATCAATTAATTTTGAATTCTTTGATTTTGACCCAGAAATTGAAAGAAATTTTCGATAGCAAAGAAGAGTAGCATGACAAATGGCATCTAATAACATCAACAACAGAACTCTTAAACAATTGGCTACTCCCGATGTTGCTCAGTAGCCATTGTGTATCACTTTCCCAACAGTGGATGAGGAAAAAACTTTTGAGCTCAAATCTGGGCTCATCCACTTGTTGCCAACTTTCCGAGGGAATCCGATGAGGACCCGCATAGACACCTCAAGGAGTTCCATGTGGTTTGCGATAGTATGAGACCCATGGGTATTGCCGAGGAACAAATCAAGACGAGAGCCTTTCCATTCTTGCTAAAGGATACTGCCATCGATTGGTTATATTGTTTACCATCCGGATCAGTCACCACCTGGAGTGACATGAAGAAGCTATTCTTCGAAAAATATTTTCCTGCATCTGGAGCTGAGACAATTTAGAAGGAAATCTGCGGGGTGCGCCAAAATAATGCGAATCATTATATGAGTATTGGGAACACTTGAAGAAGCTCATCGCTAGTTGCCCCCATCATCAGATTAGTGAGCAAGTCTTGGTACAATATTTCTATGAAAGATTGGCACCAATGGATAGGAGCATGATAGATGCTGCAAATGTAGGTGTACTAATGGATAAAACACTAGAACAAGCACGGGCTTTGATATCCAATATTACCGAAAACACTCAGCAATTCAATTCAAATAGGTATACGCAAGTCCGCCGTGTGAACGAGGTAAGTGCTTCCAATAGCGAAGGTCAATTGTTTGAAGTAACAAATCTCGTTAAACAGCTTGATGTAGGGAATTCGCATCAAGTCAAAGCATGCGGAATATGTGCAAATTTTGGACATCCAACGGATACCTTCCGGTGTTGCAAGAGGAAAATAATGAATAGGTAAATGCGACAGGAGGTTTCCCTTTTCAAAGACAGCAGTACAACCTGTACTCCAACACATACAACCCTGGGTGGAGGCATCAACCTAACTTGAGCTGCGGGAATAACAAGCCCTCGGGTTTTACTCCAAACAAACCTCAAGGGCAATTCCAGCAACAAGGGACTTTCCAACCACATGGACAATATCAGCAAAAACATCAAAATTCAGGTATGTCTCTCGAAGATATGGGAAAATCGTTGGAAACTAACACACTGCAATTTCAATAGGATGCCAAATCAAGTATTCAAAACCTGGAGAACCAAATGAGCAAAATGGCCACTGCTATCAATAGATTGGAAGCGCAATCTGGAGGGAAGCTACCATCGCAGCCCGAGGTGAATTCGAAAAATGTGAGTGCCATGACTCTCCGGGATGGAAAGGAAATTGAGGGCTCACAAATGAAACCTCCCGTATTTGAAGAAGAGGACAAAGAAGGAGAAATGGAAATGAAGGGCAACACTTCACAAAACTCTCAGGTAAGGGCTGACTCCACTGTAAATGTTAAACTAACTCCACCTCCTTTTCCTAGCAGGCTAGCAAAGGCAACCAAAGAAATCAAGGAAAGAGAAATTTTGGAGATGTTTAGGAAGGTGGAAGTCAATATTCCATTATTGGATGCCATTAAGCAAGTTTCCCGATATGCAAAGTTTTTTAAGGATATGTGCACTAACAAGCGGAAATTGGCGGGGAACGAGAAGGTAAGAATGGGAGAGAATGTGTTAGCACTATTTCAAAGAAAATTTCCTCCTAAGTGTAAATATTCAGGTATGTTTATTGTGCCATCTCAAATAGGTAACACCAAGGTAGATCATGCATTGATAGACTTAGGAGCATCTATAAATGTAATGCCTAAATCTACTTACACTACATTAAAACTTACTAAGATGACTGAAACTAGTATTATCATTCAACTAGCAGACCGTTCCAATGCGTATCCTGATGGGGTAGTTGAGGATGTGTTAGTGCAAGTAGGAGGGTTGGTATTTCCGACGGACTTTTATGTGTTAGATATGAATGATGATCACTCCCCTAACTCTACCCTTATACTGTTAGGTAGACCATTTTTGTGGACTTCCGAAACCATAATTGATGTGAGGAAAGGAGTGTTGACCATGGAATTTAACGGGGAGGTGGTACAATTTAATATTTATGATGCAATGAAGCATCCGAATGATATGTGTGTTGCCTACTCTATTAATGTCATTACTCCTGCAGTGCAGAAAGTCTTTGAGTTAAATTGCATGGATGAGCTAGAAACAGCTATTTCAGAGTCATTAAGGCAAGTTGATGACGATGAATTGTGAATGAGCAAGAAACTGCAAAATGGAATAGCTGCACTTAATTTGCTGGGACCCGTGCCGCGCAGGTATACTGTCAAAACAATTCAGTTAACAGACTATCCTAACAAATTGCTACCCTCTATTTTGCAGGAACTAGTAGTGGAAATTAAATCTCTGCTATCTTATATGAAATATGTATTTCTTGGTGATGGAGAAACGCTTCCCATGATTGTTTCATCCAACCTCACCAAGGTGGAAGAAGACAAATTGGTTCGGGTTCTTCGGGAGCACAAGGAGGCGATTTGCTGGACAATCACAGATATCAAGGGAATCAGCCTATCAATCTGTATGCATCGCATAATGCTTGAGGAAGGAGCTCAACCATCAAGACAAGCTCAGCAAAGACTAAATCCGGCAATGATGGAGGTGGTGAAGAAGGAAGTTTTAAAGCTGTTAGGAGCAAGGATGATTTACCCAATTTCAGATAGCAAGTAGATCAGCCCAGTACAAGTAGTGCCCAAGAAGTCTGGAGTGACGGTGGTAGAAAATAAGGATGGAGAACTTGTACCGACTAGGGTACAAACCGGATACCGGGTATGCATCGACTACATGAAGGTAAACGCTGACACTCGAAAAGATCACTTTTCCCTTCCCTTTATAGATCAAATGTTGGAAAAGTTAGCTAGTCACTCCCATTACTGTTTTTTAGATGGTTTTTCTAGATATTTTCAAATTGCCATAATACCAGAAGATCAAGAAAAAACAACATTCACCTATCCATTTGGCACTTTTGCATATAGACGCGTGCTTTTTGGTTTGTGTAATGCTCCCACAACATTCCAACGTTGTATGATGAGCATTTTTTCTGAATATATAGGAAAAATTATAAAAGTGTTTAAGGATGACTTTAGTGTGTGGGGTGACTCGTTCGATGCATGCTTGGGTAATTTGACATGAATTTTGAAACGATGCATTGACACCAACTTAGTCCTAAATTGGGAAAAATGCCATTTTATGGTGGATCAAGGAATTGTGCTTGGTCATGTAGTGTCTGAAAAAGGGATAGAAGTTGATAAAGCTAAGGTAGACCTCATATCTGCATTACCTTACCCTGCAAATGTACGGGATATACGATCTTTTCTTGGATATGCAGGTTTTTATCACAGGTTTATTAAGGATTTCTCCAAAATTGCATCCCCACTGTGCAATTTGTTGCAAAATGATGTACCATTTGAATTCACCGAGCTGGGCAAAAAGGCTTTCGACCAACTGAAGGAGTTGTTGACTACACCCCCCATTATTCAACCACCAAACTGGGATCGCCCATTCGAAATAATGTGTGATGCTAGTGACTGTGCTGTGGGGGCAGTCTTAGGGAAACGGATTGGGAGAGCAGCCCATATGATTTACTATGCATCCCGAACCTTGAATCAGGCTTAATCAAACTATACCACCACTGAAAAGGAACTTTTATCTGTGGTATTTTCTTTAGAAAAATTTTGTTCTTATTTATTGGGTTCTAAAGTCATTATTTTTACAGATCATGTAGCATTGAGCCACTTGTTTATGAAGAAGGATGCAAAGCCAAGAATCATCTGGTGGATACTCTTATTACAAGAGTTTGATTTGGAAATCAAGGATAAGGCGGGTTCTAAAAATACGGTTGCTGACCATCTTAGCAAGGTAGTGAAGGCCGAAGATGACCTACCTTTGCGTGAAGCCTTTCAGGATGAAAGTTTATTTGCTATCAAAACGAACCCTCCATGGTATGCTGATTTGGTTAATTACATGACTTCTAAGTTAATACCTAATTGTTTTTCGCAGGAAAAAAAACATAAGATGAGGAGTGACGCCAAATACTACATTTGGGATGACCCATACTTGTGGAAGAGGTGTCCCAACCAAATCATCCAAAGGTGCGTGCCCGAATCAGAATACCAATCAATCTTTACCTTTTTCCATTCATATGCACGTGGAGGCCATTTTGGACCTAGGAGGACCGCACAAAAGGTATTGGAAATTGGTTTCTTTTGGCAGACCCTTTTCAAAGACGCATACATATTCTGTAAGTATTGCGATAATTGCTAGAGAACAGGTAATTTGTCCTAACGAGTTCAATTGCCTCAAACCCCTATAATTGTATGCGAAATTTTTTATGTATGGGGCATTGACTTCATGGGACCCTTTCCCCCATCTTTTGGTTGTAATTACATTCTTCTAACTGTTGATTATGTGTCTAAATGGGTAGAGGCAAAGGCCACCCGTGCTAATGAAGCTAAGGTTGTTACAGACTTTGTGAAGACTAACATTTTCAACAGGTTCGGAATACCCCGAGCAATGATCAGTGACAGGGGGATGCACTTTTGCAACCGAACTATTGAAGTCTTGTTGAAGAAATATGGAGTGTTGCATCGAGTATCTACCGCATATCATCCCCAAACCATCGGGCAGGTAGAAATCTCCAACAGGGAGGTGAAGTCCATTTTAGAGAAAACAGTTTGGCCAGATCAAAAGGATTGGAGCATTAGACTTGAATATGCTCTATGGGCTTACCGAACCGCTTCCAAGACGCCAATTGGTATGTCCCCATACCGATTGGTATTCGGAAAGCCGTGCCACCTACCTGTAGAACTCGAGCATAAAGCCTATTGGGCCATCAAGCAATGCAATATGGATTGGGGAGCAGCGGGAGATCATAGGAGGCTCTAATTGCAAGAATTGGACAAAATTCGGAATGAGGCTTACGAGAATGCAATGATCTATAAAGATCGAACTAAAGCATTCCATGATCAATGCATTTCTCGAAAAAGCTTTTGTGAGGGCCAGAAAGTGCTATTGTTTCAATGTCGGCTCAAGTTGCACCCAGGTAAGCTTCGTTCTCGTTGGGTTGGCCCTTTTGTTGTTATTAATGTCTCTCCGCATAGTGCACTAGAAATTAGAAGCTTGAAGACCGATAAACAATTCAAGGTCAATGAACACCGTCTCAAGCCATACTATGACAGGTTCCACACTGAAAACTTGGAAGTAATCACGCTCGAGAACAACAATATAGGGCGCTAGTCATTCAAGGACTCAGTTGATCCAATAACAGTAAACAAAGGCGCTGATCGGGAGGCAACCCGGGAAATGGAGTTTCTATAGTCTCTAAATTTTTAATTTATATATATATATATATATATATATATCTATTCAGTGCCCTTGTTACGGCCATAAGTTCCAATTTTACGGCCGTAACTCATTTCAAACCATATTTGTCCAGAGGCCTAGTTACGGCAATAACTATATTGTTTACAGTCGTAATAATTTATTTATTTTACCTTTTTGTTCAGAATGTTACTTACGACCGTAAGTAATAACTTCACGGCCGTAAGTTGCGCGTAATTCAAATTTAAATCAGCTCAATTAACGCAATTAGTTACCCAATTCCTTCCCCAATCCCACAATTCTCTCATGCAAGTTCTTCCCATTTTCACTCCCTTAATTTCGTATACAAGGAAGTTCCATTAGGGTTTTTCATCACCTCAATCAACATTCACTTGTGCCACAAGAGTTTGAAGGTATGCATTTTTCAATTTCTCTTTGTAATGGTTTGCTCATCAATGGCACATGGAATTCTCGAACTTATTTCCAATTTTATTGTTATAAGTTCCGTTGTTGAGTGTATTTGTGTTTTGGGTACATTTCATTTCTATATTCTCACATGGGCACCACCACAACTATGCACTCCACATGCTCGACGAAATGTCTAAGAGAGGATGAGGTGTCTCTTTCCTTCAAATTTCATTTTGAGTCTCAATTAAGGACAGCTTCACTACACCAGCAATTAATTCTCTTTCACAGCCCACTCACGTATACATACATACACACACACACACATACATACATACATACATACATACATACATACATACATGTATATATCCTTCTTTCTTTATTCAAATACATATATTACTAGTCTATATTACAAATGCAACAACCTGTATTTATAGATAACAATGTTGGTAGCTTTCTAATTCTTGATAATTCCTTAATCACGGTACAAAACCTAAAAACCACATCCTAAACCTAAAAAACAAATTCAATTCCGAATGGTATAATTTTTTTCTAGAAAAAAATAAAAGCCTTACCTATTCATTCATGCAGCCAAAACACATAATGGAAGACTCAATCAACTTCCAAATTAAAAGCACACCACAAAACAATAATCCATAAACATTTATCTTACCATTAGCGCACCCAAATCCCCCAAATTCCGATTATCATCATCATAATGGCGTGCATCATTTTTAGCATCCTCTAATAGGAGCTGAACATGTGCCAACATTAGATAATTGGGTGCATTCTCAGAAGTGTGGGTCACAAGAATAATCTTCTGGATGAAATATTCCTTCCCCAGAGGCTCTTCCCCATCCGGCAGCCACTCAACGGTGAACAATGGCCACCCTAGAGCATGAGTAATCACTAAATCATAAAGAAACAGAGTGCTCTTCTTCCAAATTTTGTACTCCATGTTAATAAGCCTCTCCTCAATCTCCCCCTTATCTCATCCTACTCAAATGAAGAAGAACCAAATGGCCTCTTAAATTGAGGGTTCCCATAAACCTCGTCTCGTAATCGCTTCATCCATGGTGCATTCCAACGGTGTGAGCATTGTCTCCACACTGGCGTGTGGAATCCAAGTAGCTCTCCATCTTCTGATGGTTCGTTCGCCTTCGAATTTGCATTCGCTAGCTCTGTGTGTTTCGATTTGGGGGATTGAGGTTTTACAACATAAAAGAAATGAAAGAAATTTACTTCGCTACAGGGCCGCGTTTTGGGCGTTTGGCGTGTTTTGTAAATTTTCAACTAGAAACACCTAGAACGTCTTTTAGACATTTTGGGTTTCCTTTAGATTTTTTTTTTTTTTTTTTTTTTTTCAGAAATTCATTTTCAAAAATGAAGAAGAGAACACATTTTTCGCAGTTCCGAAAAATGGAAAAGGGAAAATAGCTTCAGTACAGTAAAGAGAACAAGGCCGTAATTTCTCGAAATTTTGCACTAAATGTTCTATGTTTATAATTCTTCTCAACATTTTAAAATGTATTTCTCAACGAATGAGACCTGTATTTCTAGACACTTGACATCTCATCTCTCAAGAATTACATAAGTTGTCCAAAAGCACGATAATAAGGAAAACTACATTAAACACACATTTATTTACTCTATCAAGAATACCTGCACCTATAATATGTCACTACAGAATGACCAAAATTTTGATCACAAAAGATAAACTTAGGAATGCTAAATTGAATGCCAAAATGTCTTCAAAAAACAAAACGAGATGATTCCTTTTTAGTTGTTGTTCTTCTCATCACTCTTTACCTGCTTGCATCCTCTATGTGTGTAAGACATCTTTGTCTTAGAACTGGAAATCTTCAACATGCTTGAACGATGTCTACAAGTTGGTAGCCCATCAACATTGTTGGGATTCTCACCTGATATGTGTTCTCCAGTCGCTCATCATTGACCACCTTTTTCGTAGCTTCAGTAGCTTGGACAAATTTTTCTTCGGAGGCGGATGAAGCAACATGACATAATCTAGGAAAAAAATCAAAGTAAATTATATCCAATAAAAATACTTTTTGCAATTGAACATTGACAATTGACAACTATTTTTTAAGTGCACAAGTAAACCCGTGGTTACTCATCAGAATGAGATTGAAGGATAAGGCCTCTGGCCTATCCATCAGTCTCAAATGAATAAATAAAAATAAAGATATGCTTTGATTGTGCCATATATTAGCAAGATATTGTAAACACTAGATTAAAGTCAAACTTCTTAAGGATTGCCTAAGGATAACATTTTCGTTCTTCTTAACATCCCACCATCAAGAGATATGTCTCCATTAGTTATACAAGGAAGGGCCTTTAGAATGTCTTCTCTTGATTTATACACTTGCAAATTCGAGAAGGGGTTACGAAATAGTGTCTCTCTTACACCAATCCCAGAATTTGATATGCAATGTAAGTGAACGTTGTCAATTCAATAAAAAACCAAGAAACCGAAATAGAGGTTCCTCATTGAGTAATCTTGGCTTTAGAAGAGCAAGTCTCATTTGTGGATCTTTAGCTGTGAACTCACCAACATATGGACTGAGCACACGCCCATAAAAGTGAAGATAAAGCAAATTGTGACAAATCTAATTGATCAAACAATGAGCTCGGATATAACATATACCCTATATTTTCAAGAAAACACCAGAAAGAGACCATCCATTGGCTTCCCATTGAAAGATAGAAGTCCATCCCGAACTCCTATTTATCAAACCTTGTTTATCATATTTTTCTAGTGTTGGGATTTGTGCCCAAAAACGTCATAAATTTGAATAATGCTACTTTGCCAAACAATTTTTGCCGCACTAGGTGCAACACCCTCACATGTGAGTGTGTGGGGGCTTCCCACCCTCCATGTGAGGGGGATGGCACCGGGTGTGGTAGAGTAGCATTACTCTATAAATTTACTGATATGAAATAACCGATTATTTATATTTGACGTTTATTTAAATTTGCAATTCATTATTATATATAAACTGTAACGAAAGGCCTTCAATTGTCTTAAACATAATATAATATTAGTACTTTCGAAGTATAGAAGATTAATATTATATTTCAATCGAGAATAATTTAGTCCTGAACCTTGAATAAAGATATGCACTTTATTCTACTGAGGTTCATTTGACTATTACTCTAATTAATAAGAATAGGCGATTTATCTTAATCGTTGCGACTAGTTGAGTCGTGATAATAACATTGATATACTTCGGGATAAGTATATTTCACTGGACCATCGTGAAATTAATTCTCTAGCATGATTGTGCTTAGGAATTGAGATTTCACATGACTATCATATGGACTTTTTTAATCTGTCTTGGATAGTATTTTTTATGTAATGATCTTCATGGTCTTTGATAAACTATAAGTGAGATCAATCATTCATGTGATCAATAACTTTGTATGTTCGGAGCTGAAGGAAAGTGAATTAATAAATGATACATTGCAAGAGGAATTCGTTGATCTAAGTGCAGAGTTAAGGAGGTTGCTTAAATATTCTATGTGTGAGTATGATTTTAGGAATCTAAGCTGAGTATTTAACATTCGATGTTTAAATAGAAATCATAACAATAAGAATGTTGATATAAGCAAAATGTATAATTAATTAAGTGAAATGGTTAATTGTATGCTTAATTAATTATCGATCTCAAACGGGGACAAACTATTAGATTGATAAGTCAAGAGGAAAAATAAATATATGGTGCTTCTATGATTATTTTATTTATTTAGGAGTTGCAATAATTCGTCTGCAGTGGTATAAGTGAATTATTAGATAATTAAATTGAACGATTATTAATTGGCGTAATCAGATTTAATTAATGGGAGCCTATAATATATAAATCCGATTGAGTCCCCCATTAGCTTAAATAAGAATTGAAGGACTAACTTTTAAAGAGTTTGATAGTTCTTGGATTGTCTAATAAAAAGGGATTAGGGCAGAGTTACTTGTTGGACAAGTATGAAACTCTAAATCCCACAAGAATAGGAGAATCTCTTTTTCTATATATATACTAGTAGGGAACGACCAAAAATCAATTAATTGATTAATTCCATATTCTTGTTTTTGGTCATTCCCTAATTAAATATTAGAGTGAGGATTTGATTCTCCTTGGATAATATTATTGTGTTCTTGGTCCTTTGGTGTCCACACATCAGCACAATATTGTTCTTGAAAGAATATTGTGGGAGATTCAAAGTTTTGAAGTTGGAACAATTATTTCAAAGATTGGAATTCATAATTGCTACTTGAAGGTAACTCCACTGCACACCTTCAAGGCATTTTTAATTTATTCAGTAATTAATTAAATTTCAGGGCGTTCTTATTTTCAAAGAAAAATAATTTTTTATTTGAACATTTTGTTGAAATTAATTTCCAACAATTGGTATCAGAGGCTGACTGGATATTTAATTAAATACTAATTTGAATCAATCTTTAAAGAATGTGTGATTTATAATTTTCGGCATTGTTCAGGGTTCTTTGATGTTTATATGAATGTTTAATGTCACGATGAATTTATTTAGATGAATGGCTTTAGGGTTTATCAATTGTTTGTGGCCAATAGTTTATTCTTGTATTTGTTTTTTCGAGTATGTAATAGATCAGTTATAAATCCCATATTATGGGATATAGGACCAATTGTAATATTATGTATAGATTCAGTTTTATTTAATTCTGTATTAAAAAAAGGTACAAGGTAGAGTAGGTAGGGCAATCGGTGAAGGCAACACCCAACGTTGCCTATTGTAGTGCTAGGTGCTGCTGGGCAGCGCCCTCGCGCTCTGCAATGGCAGTGCATGGCTCTGTTGGGTCTTCTTTTGTTCGGGCCCAATTTTTGTATCCCAGCTCATGTGTGATTTAGGTCAAATTGGTTTGGTCTTTTTCGATGTTACATGGGGCCCAATATCTGGATATGTTGGGTTACATAAACACATGGGCTTGGCTAATAAATGTATTGGAGATGCCATGGGCCTATTTATAGATCATGGATCAGATGTAGTGGGAGCCCAACATGGCCTAGTGATGAAGATGAAGGAAATTAAATTATTCGGGCTTGAACCCAAATTTGTAATTTAATTTTTTATCTTTGAGTCTGGCTACAAACAAATTGATTGTATGCTTTAAATTATTTATCGCTTTATGGATGCTATATTTGTATGAATGTCATACATTATTCATAAGATTTGAATTATTAACATCGCCCTAGGATTCTATTTATTTCATGCATTCATGAGGTACGCCATTTTATCAAAAATGTTTTGATTAAGAAAAGGGAAGCCTTAAATAATTAATCAATTTTTTAATATGATTAAATGATGGTTGATAATTATTTTAAAAGTCAAAAACCTATTTTCAAATAAAAATATTAGGGTGGGTTTGTGACTCTCGGTCTCCTCGTGTCAATACATCTAAAATAAAATACTTTGCCTCGAGCCGACTTCATTGTTTGACTCCCTAAAGGAAGACGTATGTACTTTGATTTTAGGAATGTATCCCTAATTGGAGGATTTGCACGAAAATTGATTAAAAGGTTCGATCATCCTAAAGATGGCAATATTTTAGAATCAAGATATATTTGTGGACCTGGATAGAGTTTATACATTTAAGATCACTTTACTAGTAAACCCCCGAAAGAGGCTCTCCCTTTTAAGGTTGATGACCAAAAGAAATGTTACGAATTTTTATGTCAAAGTACTTGGTGCCCGGGTAACAATAAAAATAAGTGAAATTAATTTTTCGGCTTAATTGAGAAATTGTTGTGACCTTACCTAAAGCGAGGGCAATGGGTAATTAGAATTAAATTATCATAGTGATTTTGTAGTTTAAATGGGTATTACTTATGCATTCATGCATTATACACTAAATCATAGTTATGACTTATATTTAATGATTGCTTATCTTTTTTTAGTTACAAAAATGTCTCTCAATCCGTTATCGACAATACTGAAAGAAAACATGCTAAATGGAGATAACTATCATGACTGGAAATGCAACTTAATGATCGTACTTAATGTTTATTATATTGAATTTGTACTCGATGAGGAATGTCCTAAACAACCTGCTACTAACGGCCCTAAATCCCTAAATTATGATAAGTTGATAAAAGCTGATAAGATGGCATGCTGCTACATTAAGACATCTATGAATAATGTATTGCAGCAAAAACATGACCACATTGGCTCTACTTATGACATAATGGAAAGAGTTCAAGAGATGTTTGGGAAGAGAGGGAGACAAGATGGTTTTGAGGCAATTTGTGCCCTTTAGAACATACGCATGAAACTAGGGATGCCGGTTAAGCAACACATGATGATCATGATTGCACTACTTAACCTGGAAGAAGTCTTTGGGGGGCTAAAATAGATTATCATATGCACGAACTTGACATGTCATTGAGAGAGTTAATGAATCAGCTTCATCGTGTGGAATTGGGTCTGAAAGATAAGGGTGGTCAAGCAGTGATTGCTACAGGTGGTGTCTCTAAGCCTAAAGTGAAAGCTAAAGGTAAGAAGAGAAAGCGCTCCAGCAATGCAGGTACTAACACTGGAACATATAAGTCGCCTAAGGGCAAATGCTTTAACTATGGCGACAAGTTAATTAGAAGAAAGATTGTACTAAGCCCAAAAAGGTGAGTACAAGTGAGTCTTTCGTTACTAAGTCATGTTTAGTGGTTGATTCTACACTATCCTGGGTTGTAGATTCTGGAGCCACTGATCATATATGCATTGATGTGCAAGTCTTACAAGAAACAAGCAGCCTCAGAAAAAGTGATTTTCAAATCACCGTTGGCACATGAGATGTAGTTGCAGCATTAGCAGTAGGAATAGTTTATTTTAATTTTGGTAGTCGTAGAACTTTGATTTTACAAGACTGTTATAATATTCTACAAATGAAGCGAAATTTGATTTCTGTTTCAAGACTTTATGAGCATGCATATTACATTAATTATACATCTTTTGGAATTAATATTTGTCGTAATAATGCTCGTATTTGCACTGGATATGTGTCTAATCGTCTTTACATACTAAAAGCTACTACACATGAAAATTATATATCTGTTGTTGAAAAACAAACGTTGCCTAAAACTAATAAGACATATCTTTTGCATCTAACACTTGGACACATTAACCTGAACATGATTAAAAGGTTGGTTAAGGATGGACCACTATCTAGCTTAGAGGTTAATTCCTTATCGATTTGTGAATAATCTTTAGAAGGTAAAATGACCAAGAGATCCTTTTCTGTAAAAGGACTTAAAGCTAAAGATGTCTTAGAATTAGTTCAACCGATGTTTGTGGTCCTATGAGTACACCTACTAGAAATGGACATGAGTATTTTGTGACTTTAACAGATGATTACACAAGATATGGCTATATTTACCCGATGTCTTGAAAGTCTGAGAGGTTGACAAGTTCAAAGAGTTTCGGACTGAGGTCAAGAAACACTTAGGTAAATGTATTAAAATACTTTGATTAGATTAAGGTGGTGAATACCTATCGACTGAGTTCATTAAAAATTTATCGGATAATGGAATTGTATCTCAACTGAGAGCGCTAGGGACGCCCCAGCAGAATGGCGGTCTAGAAAGGAGAAACAGGACTTTGTTAAATATGATATGATCAATGATGAGTTTGTCTACACTACCTACTTCCTTCTGGGGATATGCACTTCAGACAGCTATATATCTTTTGAACTTAGTTCCGTCTAAGTCAGTTTCCAAAAATCCCCTAGAGTTGTAGAATGGTCATAAGCCCAACTTAGACCACATTCACATTTGGGATTGTCCAGCACATGTGCTGAATGAAAGACTAAGAAATTGGAACCTAGAACAGAAAATGCCTATTCATGGGTTATCCTAAGGGAACGAGAGGATATTACTTCTATAGTCCTCAGAGCAAGAAGGTATTTGTTTCAACATATGTGACTTTCTTGGAGGACAAGTACATAAAAAAAAGGTGTCTCAATGTAAAATTGTGTTGGAAGAGACAAAGTAGTCTACTCCTAGCTTATCTAGCCCTAAGACACTTTCTGATGCTCCAGATGAATATCTTGAAGGTAACGATCATAGGGTGTAGCATCTCAGTGGGAGCAGTGGAGATCTACCTCTTCCCATGAATAATGCACATGATATGAATAAAGAGAATAATGATCCAGTAAGTTATACTGGACTTAATCATCAAAATGCACAAACCAATCAGGAAATCCAAGAACATCCATCACAAAAAAGAAGTCAGAGGATCATCAGGAAACTGCAAGGTACTTGCTTTTAGGAGAATCCTATCAGGCGATATCCTTAGAGTAAGAAGATGATCCAACATCTTATCAAGATGCGATAAAGGATGTGGATGTAAATTCGTGGAAGAGTGCCATGAAATCTGAGATGGAATCAATGTATCCTAATCAGGTATGGAATCTTGTAGAAGCGCCTGAAGGGATCAAATCCATTGGATGCAAGTGGGTCTACAAAGGGTTTACCCAAAGAGAAGACATCGATTACGATGAGACCTTCTCTCCAGTTGCTATGCTTAAATACATTCGGCTACTCTTATCCATTGCTGCTCATATGGATTATGAGATATGACAGATGGACGTCAAGAAAACACTCTTGAATGGACATCCTGATGAAAGCATCTACATGATGCAACTAGAAGGATTTGTCACTCGAGAGAACGAAGGCAAACTATACAAGTTGCAGAGATCCATTTATGGATTAAAACAAGCATCCAGATCTCGGAATAAAATTTTCGATGAAGTGATTAAAATATATGGTTTTGATTAGAACTTTGACGAACCCTGCGACTACAAAAAGAAGCAGGAAAATAAGATAGTTTTTCTTGTACTTTATGTGGATGGCATATTACTCATTGGGAATGATGTAGGAATGTTGTCTGCAGTGAAAGCATGGTTGGCCCAACAATTTAGTATGAAGGACTTAGGAGAAGCAAGCTTTATTCTAGGAATCCAGATCATTCGTGATCGGAAGGATAAGTGATTTGCTTTATCTCATGCTTCATTCATTAATAAAATTTTGGTTAGATTTGCTATGCTGAATGGTTTGTTACCTTTTAGGCATGGAATTCACCCGTCGAAGGAGCAGAATCCTAAAACTCCCGACGAGGTGGAGCGCATGAGTAGGATAACTTATGCATCTGCTGTGGGTAGTCTCATGTATGCCATGCTATGCACTAGACCAGATATTTGTTATGTTGTTGGGATTGTAAGTCGTTTTCAATCTAACCTTGGACAAGAGCATTGGGTAGTAGTGAAGCATATATTCAAGTATCTTTAGAGAATGATAGATTATGTGCTTGTTTACTCAGTACAGGACTTGGCTCCGATAGGATATACCGACTCAGATTTTCAGTTTGGCGTGGACTCAAGAAAGTCCACGTCAGGGGGCATTTTTACTCTTGGTGGTGGTGTTTTTATATGGAGGAGTGTGAAGTAGTATTGCATTGCTAACTCTACCATGGAAGCTGAATATGTAGCAGTTTGTAAAGCAGCCAAAGAAGCTGTGTGGCTAAGAAAACTCCTTGGGGATTTGAGAGTGGTTCCTACAATAGTCGACCTAGTTACACTATTCTACGATAATAGTGGGGTAGTAGTTAATGCAAAGGAACCAAAAAGCCAACAAAGGGGAAAACATATAGAACGAAAATACCATCTCTCAAGGGAGATTGTCCAACGTGGGGATGTCACGGTCTGCAAGATTGCTTCGGAAGATAATCTGGCCGATCCATTCAAGAAGAGCCTACCGGCTAAAAGCTTCGAGGGTCATCTAGATGTCATGGGCATGCAGACAGTAAATCATACACTTTAAAGCAAATTGGAGATTGTTGGGATTTGTGCCCAAAAGCGTCAAGAATTTATTGAAATGTAATAAACGATTATTTATATTTGATATAATATTTGACATTTATTTAAATTTGCAATTCATTATTATATGTAAGCTTAACGAAGGGCCTTCGATTGTCTTAAAGATAATATAATATTAGTACTTTCGAAGTATAGAAGATTAATATTATATTTCAATCGAGAATAATTTAGTCTCGAACCTTGAATAAAGATAGACACTTTATTCTATTGAGGCTCATTTGATTATTACTCTAATTAATAAGAATAAGTGATTTATCTTAATCGTCGCGACTAGTTGAGTCGTGAGTAATAATGTTGATGTACTTCAGGATAAGTATATTGAACTGGACCTTCATGAAATCAATTCTCTAGCATGACTTTGCTTAGGAATTGAGATTTCACATGACTATCTAATAGATTGTCTTAATCTATCTTGGATAGTATTTATTATGTAATGATCCTTAGGGTCTTTGATATACTATAAGTGAGATCAATCATTTCTGTGATGAATAACTTTGTATGTTGGGAGCCAAATGAAAGTGATTTAATAAATGATGCATTGCAAGAGGAATCTGTTGCTCTAATTATAGAGTTAAGGAGATTGTTTAAATATTCTAAGTGTGTATATGATTTCAGAATCTAAGTTTAATATTTAACATTCAATGTTAAATAGAAATCATAGCAATAAGAATGTTTATTTAAGCAAAGTGTATAATTAATTAGGTGAAACGGTTTATTGTATGCCTAATTAATTATCGATCTCAAATTGGGATAAACTATTAGATTGATAAGTCAAGAGGAAGAATAATTATGGGAAATAAATATATGTTTCTTCTATGATTATTTTATATATTTAGGAGTTGCAACAATTCGTCTATAGTGGTATGAGCAAATTATTAGATAAATAAACTGAATGGTTATTAATTAGCGTAACCAGATTTAATTATTGGGAGCCTATAATATATAAATCCGATTGGGTCCCCCATTAGCTTAAATAAGAATTGAAGGACTAATTTGTAAATAGTTGGACAATCCTTGGATGACGCTAATAAAAAGGGATAAGGATAGAGTTACTTGTTGGACAAGTATGAAACTCTAAATCCCACAAGGAAAAGGAAAAGAGTTACTAATTGGACAAGTATGAAACTCTAAATTCCACAAGGAATAGTAGAACTTCTTCTCCTATATATATACTAGTAGGGAACGACTAAAAAGCAAATAATTAGCAAATAATTGATTAATTCCATATTCTTGTTTTTGGTTATTCCCTAATTAACTATTAGAGTGAGAATTTGATTCTCCTTGGATAATATTATTGTGTTCTTGTGTTCTTGTTCATTTGGTATCCACGCATCAACTCAATCTTGTTCTTGAAAGAATATATGGGAAGATTCAAAGGTTGGAAGTTGGAACAATTATTTCAAAGGTTGGAATTCGTAATTGCTGCTAGAAGGTAACTCCACCACGCACCTTCACGGTAGTTTTAATTTATTTTGTAGCGACCAAGAATTTTATTCAGTTATTAAATAATTATTTAAAATGTTTCGCTGCAATCTCACTTATTTTAAATTTAAATTGAAACGTGTTCGTTTAGCCATGTCAGCCAAGATATGAAATCGAGTTCAATTTGATTTTATGCCAATTCCGAGTTTCTAAAATTATTTAAATCCAAAAATCATTTTTTAATTCCAAATTTTATTTATTTTAGTTCCAAAATTATTTAAAACAAATTTCAATTTATTTATCTTATTTTATTCAAAATTATCCTTTAATACAGTTTTAATCCCGTTAGAAGTTGTCGAATTCTATCCTAATATTGTCAAACTTTTTACACAACTCTATTTCAACAACACCATCCATGTCAATTTATATATATAAACATGCAGATGCCTTAATCCAATTCAGAACAAAAAATTTCAGGAATCAAAATCTCAAGCATCGAGTCTTGGTAAGCTCTTTTCCCTCTTCACCACCGAGCCAACCATAATCACTAAGCAACCAAACCAAATTTGCAGAACACACCAACATCACCGTGAATTCACTGCCTTCAGCCCACCAGTAGCTCCATCAACAGCCATCGTTTACCACCCCCGTCGAGCATTACTTTCATCCACCACAAGAAAAACCGGCCACTGCCTTCCACAATAACCATAATCACCAATCCACACAACCCGCCACAGCTCTCCTCGAACGACCGCCTACTGCAAATCCAAATTCAACCCAAGAAAACCCAAAACCAAAGAAGTAAAAAACCCCACAACTTACCTTGAAGCTTCGACCGGACTGTCGCCGGAAGACCACCCAAACCGCAACCTCAATCTTTGTTTTCACACCCAAATTAGAGCCCTTTATTTCCTTCACTCACCAACACCACTTTCCGTCATCGTGCCCCGGAGGTACCTCGTCGGCAACCTTGACCTTAGATGGGTGACGTCCCTTCTTGACGTCACCGTCGCCCAGCACCCTCTCTCCTTACTCTGCTTCTGGCCGAATGGAGAGAGAGAGAGAGAGAGAGAGAGAGAGAGAGAGAGAGAGAGAGAGAGAGAGAGAGAGAGAGAGAGAGAGAGAGAGAGAGAGAGAGAGAGAGAGAGAGGAGAATAATTGTTTTTGCCAAACATGTACCTCAGTTCCAATCATTTTAAAAATAAATTAGTCAGCCCAAATGTTTTAGATTCTGTAAGTCAGCCGAACAATTTTCAAAATCATCTATTTTAGCCCCAATTCTTTTCAAATCAATTATCCTAGGTTTTCAATTTAAATCCCTAAGCTTTTAATTTTGTTTTTAAAACTTTAAATTTCAAAATACTAATAGATTAATTTTCTTTTATTGGCTAGATGAAGCGTTCGGAGATTTAAAAGAATAAATTGATTATTCCTGCTCAACTTCCAAACTTGTGATTTAAGGTAGACTCGCCCCCACTAATTAGTTTAGATTATTATTGCATGTCTTTATGTGATTTTACATGATTTATATGAATTTAATGCATGAGACGAGAATATCTCTTATGAGATAAAATGAGAAATGATGTTATGCATAATTTACGTGTTTTAATGCATGAGACGAGACTACCCACACCCTATGTTTTTAAAGAGCCTTTGATTTTTAAAAATAAAAGAGCATATGATGATGATGACGATGATGTCACTGTATAAGTTGCATAAGTACGTGTTCAATTATTCTGTAGATTAATTATTGGCGATAAGTGTACTGAGTATTTCTTTCGAAATGCTCACTCCATTTCTAACAGCTTTTGCAAATTTCGGAGATGGAGGCGTGTGATGGATGTGGTGACAATAATAATTAAATAATAGAGTTTTTAATCTTAGCACAATTATTTATGTTTTTCATAGTAGTAATGGATTTTTGAGAATTTATATTGCTAGCAAATTTTATAGTCTTTGTTAAACGATTTCTTTTGAATTGTTATTTCAAGAATTTCAAAGCAATTCAATTTTATTTACCGTTTGGTTTTTATTTAAAAGTTTCCAATTATGAGGAAACTTTATTATTCTTCCGCTAAAATCGTTATTTTAAAAATTAGACGAGACGATGACGTGGCGTTCCGGGTGCTTTAGAACTCGGGGCGTTACATATTTAGTGATTAATTAAATTTTAGGGTGTTCTTGTTTTTAAAGAAAACTAATATTTTTTATTTGAACACTTTCCTGGAATTGATTTTCAGCAACCAGTGCTTTAAAAACTTCACGAGTTTTGCAAAACACTACTAGCATGGTTTCCCACATTTTTTGACTAATTTTCAAACATCTATCATCCACAAACCATTGAATTTACGTTCAATTAATTTAAATCTATGACATCGATTTCGGGATGTAAGCCACTTGCGATTAATTATCAGTACTCAATGGCATAAAGAAGAAAAACAAGCAAAGAGTCATTTATCAAAATTCTTAAAACACGAGATTCTAGAATACATATCACATTTAAAAGAAACAATATCCTGCAATAAGCCAATGTTAAGATAATTTTAGATAATCCAACATATCAAAATAATATTTTAAGGCAGCGATAAAATTATCACAGGACAAGGAGAAAGAGTCTTAGAGAACAAGAATTGCAGAATTGAACCAACTGCTAATGTTATCATCATCAACTTTTCCTAGTATAGCAACAATATTGACTATATCATTTGTCCACTGAAGATTGGAAGCCTGATCTCCTTGACAAGTTTTGAGTTGACACAAAATGCCAACTGTAATGTCGGTGAATCTATAGGTATATCAATATAGATAGTGGGCTCATACGAAGGGTATGTTTTTATTTTAGATCTAACGATTTTAATGAATCAATCTCATGCCTAAGGATACGTTCAATTGTTTCTTCATCACTCTTCATATGGACATGGTTCACATTTTCAGTTGTAAGATTTTCTGTGTGATACTTTCCTTGACCAACTATATGAACATAGCAACATATAATTACTAAGAAATGCAATTTGGAGGTCGGATGATAGGTGGCGATAGAGACTTCAGTCGGAATTTATCGATTCAAAGATTTAGGGTAGGTCGTGTATGTGTGTGTGTGTGTGTGTGTGTGAGAGAGAGAGAGAGAGAGAGAGAGAGAGAGAGAGAGAGAGAGAGATGAGCGAAAAGATGGAGGGTTGGTTTTCTGTTCATTTTTTTACTTTTTACAAAGAAGATAGGTCGGGTCGACCCGAGATCTAACAATAAGATTCTAGTCCAAGTTTCTGTTCAATTTTTCATTTTTTACAAAGAAGATGGGTTGAGTCTTCGGGTCGATCTGGGATCGAACTCCATGCTTCTAGTTCAACCTCCGGTTACTAACTATTTGTTAAAAGAAGTAACATTTAATACTTAAATAAAAGCATTTCTCCTTTTTAAATAGGTAGTGTAGGTTAGGTGTTAATTTTTCATTTGTTATCACGATACAAAATTATATCTAGAAATTTGTCCTTACATGGTAGAATTTAACATTTGTGCTAAGGGTGTTTCAATCCAAAATTCAGAATAATGGACATAACAAAAAATGGGGATATTTTTACAAATCATATAGTGAAAATAGACATTTTGTGTAATTTTCTTTTTTCTAAATGACATCTTTTACCAACATATTACCTCAGTCAAAAGACACTTCATATAAATATACTTGTTACCCCAAAAATGTTTGAAAATATGTAATGATATGCTCAATCAATTTTTTAAAGTTGCTTTTATGATATAAGGTGACTGCTTTCAAGAAATATGCTGGTTGTACAATTGCTATTGACAATGTAGTTGACAATTTCAATTTCTCACGAGAATATGAAATGAATATGTTGTGATATATTTTGAAACTAAAATGTAATATTTGACCAGGAATTCCAGACTGGTCCTCTTTAATCTCATTTCCCATTCGACTCTAAAAATAGAAAATCACCTTCGTGATAACTTCGTCGCCGATGACCCACACCGCCGGAGTTAGCCACATCTCAAGCACTGACGAAGAGGTGATCTAGATTTTTTTTGGGTTTGCGTAGATGACAAAATTTAATAATCTGTGTCGTTCCTCTCAAAATATTCCGACGACGGACCACTTTGCCATCGCACCGGAAACCAACAATGTCAAGCCTTGGTACATACATCATTATTTTCATCAAACTCATTCTGATTTTATTGTTGGGGGAAGATTATTGTTTCCAAAATTGAATCTGATTATGATAGGTTTGTACGTAATTGGTTAAGCACACACATTTAAGCTTTACAGATAAATGATGGAATCATATTGTGGGAGAAATAATATTTGTTTTGTGAATCAGATTGTGTGAGAATTAATATATATTTGATACCTCTAAAATTGAGGAAATTGAATAGGAAATGAATCTCCATTTGTTGAAGTAAATGTCTTAGTTGTGAGTGATGAAGGTGTGGAAGTAAATGAGATAACACTAGATAATTGGGTTGGAGTGAACGAAGAGATTACAGATGAGGCTAGTGGGATTGTATTGGAGGTTGAGATGAAATTTACATCATATGATGAGGCATTTGCATTTTACATGCAATAGCTTACATTTTTGGGTTCCTAGTACGGAAAAGAAATTCCAAAAAAAGCCAACGGTGTTCTAACGAATGCTATATTTGCTTGTAGCCGAGAAGGTAAAAGAGTTAGTTCTACAAGAAACTCTTTGAGTCCTCATCCCACTATTCAAACAGGATGTAAGGCAAAGATGAATTTTTACTCAGACCTGGGTGGCATTTGGCGTGTTACCAAGCTCCATTTGGATCATAACCACAGAACTAGTCCAACAAAATCGAGACTGTATTGATGTAATAGAAAATTGAATGATCAGGTTAAATGGAAGCTTGAGGTAAATGACATAGCTGGAATTCCAATGCACAAGAGCTTCAACTCAACTATTGTCGAGGCAAGTAGGTATGAGGAGTTGACATTTATCAAGAAAGACTATAGAAACTACATCGATAAAATTCGACGTTTAAGACTCGGGGAAGGTGATGTAGCTGTAATACAATCATATTTTTTGAGAATTCAAACAAATTTTTATGGTTTCTTCTTTAGTGTGGATTTGGACAATGAAACATGTTTGAGGAATTTTTTCGGGCTGATAGAAGGTCTAGACTTGCGTACATCGAATTTGGGGATGATGTGACATTCGATACCACGTACCTAATGAATAGGTATGACATGCCCTTTGTCCCATTTGTAGGTGTCAACCACCATGGACAATCCACACTGCTTGCTTGTAGTTTGATATCCAATGTGAACATCGAGACTTTCATTTGATTTTTTAGGACATGGCTCGGCTGTATGGATGGTGTAGCCCCACCTACCATCTTTACTGATCAGGATAGGGAAATGCAAAACGTAATTCAAATTGTGTTTCCTAATAGTAAGCACATGTGGTGTTTGTGGCACATCTTGAAGAATCTACCTGAAAATTTTGGTTTATGAAACTCAAATTCTAGAAGATTTCGAATTGGGTTGGGGATCAATAGTTGATATGTATGATTTTCATGAACATGATGGTTGTTAGGGTTGTATCGAGAGAGAGCTCATTGGGTACCATGTTATTTGAGAACAACTTTATGGGCAGGAATGTCAATCACTCAAAGGAGTGAGAGTATGAATACATTCTTCGATGAGTTTGTTCTTTCGAATACTTCCTTGAAGAAGTTTTTTGAACAATATGAATGGCACGAGATCTAAGGTTGAGAAGGAATTCCAAGCAGATTTTAAGTCATACTCTCAGATGGTTCCCTATTCAACATGCTTTGGGTTTGAGAAACAGTTTCAAGAAGTGTACACAATTGCGAAATATGTATTGTGAATGTTTTTATTAACACCATCGTTAATTCATAGTAGTGCTAAAATTTCATGTATTTTAGGGTGCTCAATTGCATCCATTTGGTGGAGCTTTTGGAGTCAATTGGACTGCAGGTTATGAGATAAACCAACCGATGATGCCATTCTATTTTCCCCAACATCCTCAAGAAGAAGACTATGGATGATTACCAAATGCTCTAGCGCTAAACAATTGAAATTAAATCAACGTTTGCTGCTTCTATTATTTTGTTGAATTTTAGTATTTTGGTTACATTTTACTATGTAATGTTGACTTGGTTTATGATTTCAGTTGAATAACTATATAATATTAATTTTAGATCTATAATGTTTATTTTGAAATGATAGATTTTTTAGCCTTCGGTTTAAGCTTATTTATGTCATCTCTTATTCCCTTATGTGCCTCATTTGACATTATATAATTTAAAGCTTCAATTTTTCCAGTTTTGGTGAAAACCCCTCCTTCAAGCCTAACACCAATTTTCGATATAGCCTCCACCGTTCTGTTATTCAAAGTCTGATCTCCAAAAAATGGCCTACATTAACAACTAAACATTACTCATCCCATATGTATTTAAAATAAATTGGCAAAAGAGTTATAATAGCTAAACATTACTCATCCCATATGCATTTCGAATAAACTGGCAAAAGAGTTATAATAACTAAACATTACTCATCCCATATGGATTTAAATTCTGTGGAAAGAGTTCCTTAGGTATTACAACATACAATTCACTTCTTTGTATAAAAATGCCCCAAAGTTTCACAAATGTTGCAAACATCTACTAATCTAGTAACTTCTCTTTCCCTTTCTTGTTCGGACTTTGTTTGTTCTTGCGAAATGTTATCACGTTTATTTCCACATCTTCTTCATCTGATATATGTTCACATGTTTTGAGTAGACATGAAAAAACATCATTGTCCTCTTCTCCACTTTTTTTAACTTCACGCACATTGCTTGATGACACATCACGCCCATCGAAGTACCGACAGGTCATTTGGAAACAAGAGTAGAAGAGCCTTCTATGATTTTCCATCATTTTCTTCGTCTCAAATGGTTGCACGAATCCCTCTCCACATATCGGACAGCGCATCTTCGTCGGTCAATTGTACAACTAGTGTCCTGTCTGTCTACAGCTGTGATAGATTCCGTAATTATTTCCCCTCATTATGGTCCCTGAAAATTTCATCAACACATTATCAAAGCACAACTTTTGTGCAGGTCTTTAAGTAAAGTTGAACTAAGATGTAATACAAGAAAATTCCCTTCTGGCAGTATTATAGAAATAATGCATAACTCAGCCACAAATAAGTTGGTTAGGCCCAAGTCTTCATCCCCACATTTATTTTGCCTAAATTGGGTAGTGGAAAATAGCTCTAATACATTCTCATTTCATTCTAGAACACTCTCATATCAAACTTTCAAATTCAAGTATTTGCTTGACACTCATTTTTAGATCATATGGTGCATATTGTATTTTATCTCCAATTGTGATTTAATGTTGAGGTGGATGGTGAAATTATATTGGATTTATGAGTTAGGATTGATATGTTGAATGTGATTTAAATTTTTTTGTCATTCATCAATTAATATCTATTTTTTTCTTGTGTTTTCATAGAATGCTCACAAGGTGTTCGATGAAATGTCGCATTGGAGAATTTTGTGTTCAATCGATTGGAGGCTTTAACACAAGTTTGGGGGTAGATTATTGGTGTTTGAAATGAGATGATCACATGCCCAAGATTACTTATGAGTTCCCCACCACTTCTTTGGATGTCTAGTAACTTTTCCCTCTTATTTTGATTTTATTTTACACTTTGAGGACAATGTGAATTTCAAGTTTGGGGGTGATTTCTTATTTTGTATTGACATGTTAGATAGCCTTGCTGACTTAGGATGACTTAATGTTTAAAATTGCTATTGACTCATGATTTATGACCAATATGCTACTTGTGTTTATTTTTACAAATTGCTTATCCATGTAAGATCCTAGTTATCTTGAGAACAAGAGTCATGATTAATAGTTAGTGAAGTTTGGAAACTATGGAAGGATTGAGAGATTTATGAAGTAGAAGAAATAGGTTGTGAGCTTGTATTTTAATTATTTTTATCAACCTATCCAATTTTTTCTGATGCTTTAAATCTCTTGATTCTATCATGAGATAAGTTTAGGGGTTGTCAAGCCGGTAAAGGAGATAGTCTAGATGTGTATTGATTCCATGCATGATATAATTTGTGTTGAGTGTTTTTGATATCAAGTACAAGCTAGGTAATGAATATATACTAGAGATCTAAGCCCATTTTTAATTTCTCACATTGCCTTATCTCGTAGCATTTTTTACTCAAGTGATTAAGCCTATTGGAGTATCTAAAAATTTGGTGCCTTATGTTTTAAAGTCGGGAGTCACCGGTCTAAAACTTGCTACATGGGTCAATTTGAATGTTTAAAACTTGCTACATGGGTCAATTAAGAAGCATTATGAGTAGGGTACCCAAAAAAAGAAAAGAAAAAGAAAAGAAAAAAAAAAAAAAAAGAAAAAAAAATTACAATTGCTTTATATGTATATCTCACTTCGTAACCTTTTTTACTCGAGTTATTAATATTTAAAAAATCTGATACCCTTTGATTCTAAAAATATGGAGGAGTTATCGACCTAAAGCTTATTACATGGATCAATTAGAAAGCTTAAGGGAGTGGGAAAGTCACAAGCAATTTTCACATTTGTAGACACGAATCATGCATTTGTATTTACATAAGAGCTTAGATTGCTAGTGGGTTTGGATTTCTTAGTGGTTGCTTGATTATTGGAGCACTTGAATTTTGATCGAATTATCGCATATCTAGATAGTTGAGATTTCCGATAAAGCCCAATCAAACTAGAGTGGAAAAAAGAAATAAGTGATTTGAGAGTACCCTCTAGAATTGCATCTCGCGAAAGAAAGAAATATCTATTGGGGATTAATGTAACGAGTGGGAAAGGAAAGAATTGACCACTAATGGTGGGTTAGTACGAAATTGAAATTTCTCCTCTCTTCAATGTTTTTAAACCTAATTGATGATTGAAAGTGGATATGCGGGCACGCACGCACGCGCACACACACGCGCACACATCGATCGAATATCAGATAATCTAATCTTTTTTTTGTAGCATTATTTGGAAGCATATTTTTGAATTGGTTATACAATTTTACATTCATGAATAATTTGCAAGTTTTCTAACATTGTTGATCTTGATTCCATGTTACTTGATTGCATTAGTGGATAATTTTGCTCGAAACGAGTACAAGCACAAGTGTGGGGGATGTGATAAGTGTGCTTTACACTCATTTTGGTCTTAAATTGATATTTTAATTGAAAAATTGAGCGATTTATACTTATAAATTGTTTTTATTTTGTACAATTAGATAAAACCTCAATTAGAAAGAAAATGGACAAGATTGAAGAGCAATTAAGTTAAAAGAAGAGCAAATTTGATATCCAGGGACCCAATCGAAAGATTTCAAATTTAGGGACTCAATTGCAGCATCCTAGAAAGATGGAGAACTAGAAGTGCAAATATTTTAGAGGTATTTTTGTAATAAAAGACAAAAATGTGGGGGCTAAAATTGAAGAAGTTCAAAAGCTGCAGAACTTGACTTGCAAATATTATGGGTACTAGAATGTAATTTCTAGTAAAAATAAAAGAAGGAAACAAATAAAAAAAGGAAAACAAAAATATGTAATACATTATGCATGGGAAATTTCTCCATACTTTTGTTGTTGGGTGCCCATCTTTTAGATAGATTAAAAATCCGTCTCCCATGCGATCGTGTGTGCCAATTTTAGCCCAGATTCAATTTTTATCTATGTTTTAATTATTCTTCTTTAAGGGCGTATTTGGCTTCATTTGGTGATTTTTTTGACCTTTTAATGTTTAATTTTCGGGAGTATTTACTCTCACTTCCTTCTTTCAAAAAAATCCTTCCTTCTCTCTAAATCCCTAGCTAAGGCTGGGCAAATTTAATATGTCTCCCATGCGATCGTGTGTGCCAATTTTAGCCCAGATTCAATTTTTATCTATGTTTTAATTATTTTTATTTAAGGGCGTATTTGGCTTCATTTGGTGATTTTTTTGACCTTTTAATGTTTAATTTTCGGGAGTATTTACTCTCACTTCCTTCTTTCAAAAAAATCCTTCCTTCTCTCTAAATCCCTAGCTAAGGCTGGGCAAATTTAATATGTCTCCCATGCGATCGTGTGTGCCAATTTTAGCCCAGATTCAATTTTTATCTATGTTTTAATTATTTTTATTTAAGGGCGTATTTGGCTTCATTTGGTGATTTTTTTGACCTTTTAAGGTTTAATTTTCGGGAGTATTTGCTCTCACTTCCTTCTTTCAAAAAAATCCTTCCTCCTCTCTAAATCCCTAGCTAAGGCTGGGCAAAAATCGAACCAAACCGATGAAAATGACTGACCTAACCCAAACTAACTGGTTTGGGTTGAGTTTTCAAGTGGTTGTGTTGGTTTGCGGGTTGAAAAATATAAATTTGTCTCGGGTTGGTTTGGGTTGGATTGAGGGTTTCAGTTAAAAACCCGAATTAACCCAACCCAACCCAAACCGTTACTTTTTTTTAAAAAAAAAAGTGTTAAAAAATTGCTTCAAATCAGATGTCACGGGTATATGTACAATCTGATATTGAATCACTAGCTTTATTTATTTATTTATTAATGCATCTCAACTCTCTTTTTTGACAGATTTTTATGTGATTGGATTTGGAAAATGGAACAAAGGCTTAGCTGCTTAAGCAGTCGTTGAATGTGAATTTGTGGCCAATTTAGGCTAATTTTATGGAGTTTAATGGGTTTTACTATGTTTAATATGAACTATGAGTTTATGTTTAATTTTGACCAATACGTATTTGAGTTTTGACAAGTTCATATTTGTAATTGTAATTTTATGAATGTTTGAGTTCACGTTCAGCCAATGTTAAATTGCTAATGTATGAGTATGGGTACGAGTTAATATTTATGAGGTCCAGCAATAAAAAAAAAAAAAGAGGCCCAAATTAAAAGCCCAAACAGCAACTCAAATCGACCAAAACCGACCAACATTGGTTTTGGTTGGTTTGGTTTTTTAAACTCTCATTGGGTTGATTGAGTTTATTTTCATGCAAATTGATATGGTTGGTTTAGGTTTGGGTTGACCTTCAACCCAATCCAACCCAACCCCCGCCTATCCCCAGCATCTCTTTTTATTTTCTTTCTCCTTTTTTGTTTTTCTTTGTTTTCTTTTTAGTTTGTAATTTAATTTTTAGATATAGTTTTTTATTTCAAAGTTGCTAGCATCCATTGAAGCAAAGAAGAAAGAAGTGAGGTGGAGATTCAAAGTAAAGTTCAAGGAATTTTGGAGCAAAAATCAAGGGAAGTGGTTTATTTCATTATCTTGTATTTTATCTATTTTTTTTCTTATATTGTGGTGTATTTTCATAAATCTCAACTTTTGTGTAATATTTATATAATGGGCTAGATGTTTAATGTTTGGATGTTTGATGTAGCTTAACTTGTTTAAGTAATTTTAATATTTGCTTATTAATTTTGATCTTATTATTTTCATGTGTGTTTGTTATTGAAATTATTCCATATATTTGATAGATCACCAAATATGTGATTTGTGAAGTGTATGATGATCGAGAGATGTTGTGCATTTTAGACCAAATAACAAACATTCTAGATCATAATTTAGGAGATAGAGATATAATCCTATCCCTAGTTGATTCAATGAGTTATTTTCACAAAGACTTATTGCGGTTGTTTGGCTTTAACTGACATAAAGATTTAGTAAGTTAAACCAATCAATTAGGGTTAATTTCGCTTGAGAGAGGTAATTAGCAGAAATTAGAAGATCAGGCCTTACATTGTGAATAAGTAATTTGTTAATTCGCATGTTGATAAATTAATTAAGCAAAGGTTAAGTGAAATCATGAATCCCAACTATTTAATATTTCGTTTTCCTTATTTTTATTTAGTTTCTTTAATTTAGAATTTACACAAATCCATCTTTTTATTGTGTGTCTTATTTGTTAAAATTAAATTAACTAGGGTGTTGAGTATACATTCCTCATGTGATCGAAAATTCGGACTCAAATTGTTCACTTTATTACTTGTACGCGACTCGTGCACTTGTGGTAGCGAACAACCGCTTCCACCATCTCTACAATCTTCATCTTGACCATATGAAGCTTCTTTTCTATCACGTTAAAAAGACCTCCTATACATTTGTGTATCTTATTATCTATCTTCTGAAAAAAATCACCTCCTCCATCACCCCTATCTAGCCACTTCTCTCCAAAATACAACAAACTTCTCCAATTTATACAAATCTTCACTCTATTTCCATAATCTAGACTTTGGAAATTTTACAACAATTGTCTCCAAGTTACACGATTTTTTACTCTCTTCCCATAGTTGAAAGTTAGAATATTAGAACAATTGTTTGAATAACAAGAGAATGATCACAACCAAAGAATGGCTAGAGACAGACCCTACAGACGAATCTCATCGCGGAGAACAAGAAAAGCGGTAAACTAGTTATAATTGTAATTACAATAACTTGCCTTCTCTGCTTCTTCCGCTCCACCCTCATCAGCCTCCACTTGTCGTCTCTTCTTCCTCCGCTTCTTTTGATGCCAAGGCACGTATTTTTTACTTCTTTAGGTCTAACAAAGTAGACCAAAGAAAACTAAAAAATAGGTGAGCTTTAGAGAAAGAAGAAGATTCTGCATTTTATTTAGTGAGGAAGAAAATTATGATACATTTTTATATATGGGGAGATAAGTGTATGATTAAATGAAAAGCTACCCTGCTTTTCAGATTCAAAGCTCAAATAGGTGATGCCTTGTTTTGTATTTGTAATACCAACTTTGAAATTACTTAGATAAAGCAAATTTGTCGAAAAATATTTGCATATGACTTACAGTTTGTATATCATGTTTTTTTTACCTGATTACCAGGATCCTCATGAGAAACAGTTGGTATTATTTTGCAGATTTTAATGGTGTGGTGCCGGTGCAAAACTATCTAAATAGAACCGGACATGAAGCATGAGCTCGTCACGTGATTGCGAGATTAATAACTTCATGTCTCTCTTATGCTCCTCTATTCAAGCATAATTGTGTTCTACTCGAAGGAAAATACAATGTTTTTTTTTTGTTGTATTTTATTTCTCATGGTCTGCCTCTACGATTGTTGAAATACACTTTTTTTGAAACCGTAAAAAAGCTAAATTATAAAATACTATATTTACTTATGTGAAATAAAGTGGCTCCCTTAAATTCACATGTTACTTGGTGATTGACCCTTGCGTGTTGGTGGATTTTGCTCGGTGGAGACAATTATGGACCAATGATCTAATCCTATAGTTGGGATTTAATCTTGGTCTTACACTTGAGCGAGACTTGTCATGTCATTACACCTATGGGAACAAGCCTGAATTACATACATAGAGGGAAAATCTCTTGCTTATGAGAGTTTTGGCAAAAGACAAAGATAGGGAGGTAGAAGTGGGAGAGGACCAATATCTCCGGTTGAAAATTCTTCCATTGTTGGTGAGCCTTCGAGGGAGAAATTTGATTACCATTTCTCAAGGATGATGGTGCTATGTTTTTTGTTGTTTAAGTGGTCTTAAATTTGAGCTCAACAAAGGGAGCTGCTTGGAACAATATTCTTCTTGGCTGAGACTCAACAAATGGTATCAGAGCTTGTGTTGAAGGATATGTGGTGATTCAAAACCGCAAGGAGAAGAGACAAAAGAGACAGACCAAAGGAAGAAAGACACAAAAACCGTGAAGGGCCAGGAGAGAAAAAAAAGAATTAAATCACAATAAGGAGACAAAGGTAGAAACTGAACCGAAGAAGGAAGAAGACCTTGACCATTTTCTGAAATTCATTCTTTGGCCATCCAATCGGAAGAAGACTACCAATATCAGCACCACGGTATTGAGAAGATCACTCGACCTGAGTTTTGGCGGGATTTGATTGCTACACATTGAGATCTGACCGGAAATAAGAAGTGAAAACTAGAGGTGAAAACTCAGATTTTGGCTAAACATAAACTTTAATTGCAAAATGATTTCCACTGTTGGCTTCGCGACATAGAGGAGTAGCTTCCTGTAAGTTTTGAGAGTTTTCAATGGCAGTGGTAGGTGGCTGTTGTGGAGGCTTTGACGAGGTAAGTTTTGGATAGTAAGTTCTACCGGACTTCGAGACTCCGATTTTGAAGTCCGTTTCGCCAAATTCAAATCATATCTCTCCCATCTACTTGCTTTATTTCTTGGGTTTGTTGTGTGTTACTTGTGAATTGTGATTATATTGTTAGTGTGGTCATCTTGAAGAGTAAGTTCGGTATAAAATTGATTTGATCTTACATTTGTGTGTAGGCAATTAATTTATGTGAACTTATTTGAATATCATTATTTGTAATATAAGTTCTCGGGTTGAACAGCCAATAGTAATCTACGAACCCTTTAATGGTTGTCCCAGCAAGGATAGTGAGAATGACCGTAGAGAACAAGGCAGGGAAGCTCGCCTACTATTCCAACCCCCAAGGACTGGTGAAGGTTACGTCTCACTTGTCACTTATCACAATTCAACGCTAAAGGTGATTATTCCATTTGGAAGCAAAAAATAAAAGCTATTTCGATTCAACAAAAAGTTTCTAAAGCATTTGGAGACCCAAGTACAAATTCAAAAGCATTAATAGATTGATCAGATTAAATTTCATAGATGAATAAAATTGCACATAGTTCTATTAAACTGCATTTATCTGACGATATAGTTGGGCAAGTTGAAAAATATACGACTGTCAAAGAATTGTGGGTACTACTTGACTAACTTATTTTGACAAAATATTTAACTAAGAATATTTACTCAATTCAAAAATTTCAACTTTAGATTGGATCAAGGAAAGGATCTTGAATACAATCTGAGTGAGTTTCACAGTCTTGTCGAGTGTTTATCCCGCAGTGGTAAGAAATTTGATGATGAATATCTAGCTTCTATAATGTTAAATGCCAATCTTGAATCTTGCAGAGATGTTAGAAATGCTATTACATATGCTAGAGACACCGCGACCTTAGACATTGTGATTAAAGCTCTAAGGCTAGAGAGAGAGAGAGAGGTGTAGCAATTCTAGAGAAGATAGTTTGTTTGGTGGTGTTAGACAGAGGGATAAGTCGAGAGAGAATCATATCTGAACTAAGAAGGGTATAGGAAAATTAAAAGATCAAAGGGTGTGTCTAAGTCTAGAGATAAGAGTGGTTAGCAATGCTACCATTGTAGTAAAATATGACACTTTAAAAGAGACTGTGATGAATTTAAGAAAAAATATAGAACTCAGCAGAGTGATGACCTGAACTTAGTTGCTGTAGGTGATGCCTTTAATATTCTTCAAATAATGATCGTGACATGTTAAATCTTGGTTTTATAACTATAGAAAAGCTAAGCTTAGGAAAGTGTACTTTGGGGATAGCTATTCACAGATTGTGGAAGGAGTGGTGGTATTGTTATTAGGATGCATGATGGCACGATCAGACCTCTTTTGGACCTTGTGATGAACCTCATTTTCTGTAGGCATCTTGGTATATGAGGGTCATGAGTACATATTTAATTTTAATACTATGAAAGTTAGTAGAGGTTCTCTATTTGTTATGAAAGGTCCCAAAAGGAACAAATTGTATATCCTTCAAGGTAAAACCTTATAGGCCACTGAGACTGCATTATCTACAATTCGAGAAGATAGACCACATCTTTGGCATAAGAGAATGGGACTCCAAGTTGTTCAAGAATAGTGGCATTGAGTTTCTCGACCCTTTAATGAGATTTTTTTTTTTTTTAACGGGCTAGCTTAAGTGACGAACTTTACTATCTTCATCTAGACAATTACACATCCAACCAGCATTCGTAACGACCTAATTGACTTCCTATAGTGTACTAAAAATCAGTGGACATAGAGTATGTCCCCTTCCTGACATTCTCCTAGTGGGTGAAAAACATGCTCTTGAACCTAAGAATTTTTGTGCTTGTGAGAGAATGGGACACATTGGGAACAAGGGGTTGAAATTTCTTAGTGATTAGAGTTTGATATGAAGAATAGTGTTACACCTTTGAGCTTTTGTGAAACATGTGTTCTAGGAAAGTCACACCGAGTTAGCTTTATGATAGGTGAATACAGCACTAGCATATCTTAGACTACATTCATGCTGATTTTTGGGGCCATGGAAAAAATCTCAAACATGGTGGATAGATTTTCCTAACCATTGTTGATGACCACACGAGGAAGGTTCAAGTATACCTCCTTAAATCTAAATCTGAAACTTTTTAGTTAGTTCAAGTCTTGGCTTGCCTTAGTCGAGAACCAAATGTGGAAAAGTGTAAGAACTCTTAGGATAGGCAATGGTTTAGAATTTTGCGACTTTGAGTTCGATACTTTCTACAAAGATAGAGGTATCATGAAGCATAAGACTTTAAGATCTACCCCCAACAAAATGGGGTATCTGAGAGGATGAATCAAACTTTAATGAATAAAGTCAGATGTATGTTGATTAGTTTCGAGGTTAGCTAAAGGGCTTCAGGGTGAAGTTGTTTGTACCACTACCTATTTAATAAATAGATATCCTTCTAGTTTTGTTGGCTTTAAGACTCCCTAAGAGTTGTGGACTAGGAAACCTCCAAATTTTTTACGCCTTAGAATGTTTAGTTGTGCTTCCTATTCACATCAGGTTGAGGGTAAATTAGACCCTAAGGCTACAAAGTATGTCATGTTAGGTCATCCTGAGGGAGTGAAAGGTTTATATTGTAGGTTTTAGATGGAAAATGCATGAAGGTTTTAATAGTAGAGATGTGAAGTTCAATGAACTCGATATACCTTGCCTTAAAATCATAGATAAATAGACTGAGAAAGAAGAATCTTCTACTGAAAAGAAGATTGACTTTGAGATGGGGAGATTATGTGAAGATAATCCGGAGGGTAGTGAAACCCAACCTCAAGTAGAAGGGGACCAAGAAGTGATAGTAGAGCAACCTGAACTAGAAATTTTTGAAATCCTTGAAACTGATGTCCTTAATCAAGAAACATCTACAGGTACTAATTTGGAAAACTACTAATAAATGAGAGATAGGGAGAGGAGACAAATTAGACCAAATATGAAGTACATCTCTTTAAATTTGATTTACTATGTATTAGTTTTTGGTGAAGCCTTGGATTCAGTTGAGCGCCTACTTCATTTGATGAGCGATCAACTTTGAAAATTTTAATAATTTGAAATGGCTATGAATGAGGAGATCAAGTCTCCAAACAAGAAAAAGACTTGGAAGTTGGTTGAAAAACCAAGAATCAAAAGGTAGTCCATTGTAAATAGATATACAAGTTGAAAGAAGGAATAAAAACTGATGACCCTTTAAGATACAAAGTTAAATTATTAGCTAAGAGATTTACTCAAAGAGATGTGATAGATTATAATGAGGTTTTTTTACGTGCCATTAAGTATAAAACAATCATGATAGTCTTAGCCTTAGTTCCCCAGTATGATTGAGAATTAAAGCAACTAGATGTTAAGATTGCTTTTCTTTAGGGGGAATTGGTTTGATGTGATTTACATAACTCAAGTTTAGGGGCCTGAGGTGAATGAAAAGCTTGAACTTGTGTGATTACTTAGAAAGTCCTTATATAACCTTAAACAGAGTCCTAGACAATGGTATAAGAAATTTGATGCTCATATGCTTAAAATTGGTTTTAAAATGAGTGAATTTTATGTGTTTTTGTATTATAATAACTATGCAATAGGCTGTGATGTTTATTTGTCGTTATATGTGAATGAAGTGTTGCTTGCTAGTTTTAGTAAAGTTAAAATTATTAAAATAAAAATCCTTTTAAAATCATTGACATGAAAGACTGAAGAGAAGCAAGAAAGATTTTTGACATGGTTATTAAAAGAAATATGGATGATAATAGATTGAATATTAATCAAGAACCTTATTTAGGCAAAGTGATTACCAAATTTGGTATGAGACTTCCTAAATCTGTCAATAAACACTTGAATTTATCATTTGAAAAATGTCCTAAAAACAAAGATGAAAAGTATGGAATGAGTAATGTTCCCTATGCTAATGACATTTTTGTGATGTATTCTATGATTACCACTAGACTAGACCTTGCATATTCAGTTAGTTTCTTGAGTATATTTATGTCTAACCTAGGTAAACCTCATTGGGCTGCTTAAGAATGGTTATTAAGGTTAGTGTTTGAAAGGAGAAGTGATAAGCTTGAGCTTAATGGATATGTAGATTTTGACTTTGCAGGTGATAGAGATCAGATGAAATCTACCACTTCTCACTTCTCTTGTTTGGGTGATAATTGTATTACATGAAAATCATAGCTGCAATCAATTGTTACACTTTCCTTCACTGAAGCTAAGTATGTTGCACTCACTGAAGTTCTAAAAGAATGCATGTGGTTGAAAGGCCTATTATGTGAACTGGACTTCTTGCATGAAATTGCTATGATATTTACTTGATAGTCAAAGTGCCTTAAAGTTGGGTAAAAATCTTGTTTATCATGAAAGGTCAAAGCACAATTAGGTAAAGTATCATTTCATTAGGGATAAGTTATCTTCAGGTAAGTTTAAACTGCTTAAAATTGTAACTAATGATAATCCTGCAGATGTTGGGACAAAAATTATTTGCGGCTGGTAAGTTCAACAAGTATTTATAAATTCTTGGAATTGATAATTGTTAGTTGTTTTGTAGATACTTGGCTAGAATGAGCGATGATATTTTATAAGACCCACTTATGAATAGCACATTTAATAGGGGAATTTGGCAATATATTAAAGTGATCTAAGGTGAAGATTTGTGGAACAATGGTTCACTTAAATCCGAATGCCACTTGGTGATTGACCTGCGTGTTGGTGGATTATGCTTGTTAGGGAGAAAGACTCTTGCTTATGAGAGTTTTGACAAAATGCAAAGATAGAGAGGAAGAAATGAGAGATGACCATATCTCCAGTTGAAAATTCTTCTATATCCAGCGAGTCTTTGAGGGAGAAATCTGGGTGCCATTTCTTAAGTATGACGGTGCTATGTTTTTTTGTTTTTTAAGTGGTCTTAAATATGAGCTAGACAAAGGATGTTGCTTGGAACAATCTTCTTCTTGGCTGAAACTCAACTACTTAATAATGTTTACAATTAGTCCAATATACACTTTTCAAGTTTTCTAAATGCAAAAAACTAGACTATTTCTCATAATTTTAACTTTAAACTAGAAAAATTATACTTAATAAAAGTTAAATAAAAGACTTTTTAAAAGAAAAAATGAAAATAAAGCACGCTTAGCCGTGCCTAGCGCGCATTAAGTGGTCAATTTGACAGTTGAGAGCTTAATTTACTCATATATATTGTCAAGGCAAAGCTTTTTTTTTTTTTTCCATGCTTTGCCTATGCACACTTTTTAAAACATGCTTATGAAAAGGCTCATGTTTTTGGAGTGTTAATATGTAATGCTTCTTTTCTTATTTTATAGGCACTGAACATGGCATTAATTTGGCATATTGTAGTAGATGCATGTAAGCAAGAAACTGGAGGGCCAAATCTGTAGGTCTAGACTTTAGTCTCTAAGACTCTTTCTTGTTACTTGACAAAGATAATCAACCCAATTAAAACTATGATTGACACAAGAATATGATCAAATGTGAATAGATATTGATATTTTTCCATAACACCACAACAAAAATAGCCTTTTGCAACGTTCAAAAAATGTTGTCAAAAAGCTTTTGCAACGTGTGGCAAGTATTGTAAATCGCAGTGTTACCGTAAAGTAAAAACCTTTTGTAGCATTTTTTGACCGTTGCAAAAGACTAAAATAAATGTTATAATAGACATTTAACAACGTTTATTAAGTGTTGCCGTAGACTCTTTTGCAACGTTTATTAAGTATTATCGTAGACCTTTTAGCAACGTTTTTAAAGTGTTGCTTAGACTCTTTTGCAACACTTTTTAAGTGTCGCAATAACTTTTAATCCAATCTTTTGCAACGTTTATTTAGTATTGCCGTAGACCCTTTTGCAACTTTTTTAAGTGTTGCAAAAATTTTTAACACAACATTTTGCAACGTTTATTAAGTGTTGCGGTAGAGTCTTTTACTACATTTTTTAAGTGTTGGAAAAACATTTATCTCAATTTTACAACGTTTTTTGAACGCTACTATATATATATATATATATATATATATATATATATATATTTGAGTAAATTATTTATAAAACCCAAATTTTTTGAATTAATTCATTAAAATGGTAATTTATACAAAAAAAACAAAAGTAAATACATTATGAATTTTCGAATCCATACAAAATAAAATCTTGATAATGTTTAACAAATCCACAAAATAAAATGATGATAATGTTTCACAAATTGGCAAAAGAACATCATTATCATATCACAAAAGAAAGATTTTACTACAGGAACATCAACTTCATCCTGCAATATGACCACACCTTTAGATCGCAAAATTCGGTCTATCTCCAAAAGAATATATTCGAAGTTGCACCTATAACGAATTTGAGCAAATTTATAAGTGAATATCACGTTTTACTTAATAAATGATAGAAAGAAAGAAAAAAACAGTGTTAAAACCAATAAATTTATATCTTTCCAATGTGATTTCATAGAAATTGATATGACTAGTCCTAAATCAATCTACTAGACCCGAGACGTGAAGTGCACCAATGACAAATGTCAACTAGATGCTAGATCTACCACCAAGGAAAATGACTTTTCACCCCAAGTGTAAAAACTAAAAACCTAAAATTAGACGTGTTAACTTCCCTTTCCTTCCCTTCTATTGTAAAAATTTTTACAGAAATTTCGACAGAACCTCCCCTATAAATTGGACTTATACAACCTGTAAAGAGACATCACAACCAACTTAATAATTTAAAAATCAAACCAACAACTTAAACAACATTCAACATCAATCTTGAACTCCTCAACCTCACAAATTCAACAATAAACTCCATCTAACTAAGTAGGACATTAATTCTATTGAGAATGGATGGTGACTAATGATTTTCCTGTTGTGTAATGCATTTTATCTTTTTTTTTTATGTATTTTATCTTAATTCCATGTTGCAGGCCTAGAAATTGATAACTTTTTTTTGCCATGTTTGATACCAAATAAAAACTAACACTTTAGGAGGGATACTATTATGCCAAATATATTTAAATGACATTTGTCTAGTAGCTCTTTGTCTCTAAATGATTCAATACAAGATTGGATAGAGAACATACTAGAGGGATTGAGTTTCTAAAACAATTTGTCAGCTTGATTACCAGCAGGGGTGGTAGTGATTTCCTTGATCAAGTCAGATAGAAAAACATTAGCCAGTTTAGTTGCATCCCAGCTGTTATTTGAGGTAAAGTTTAAAACATATTACATAGAAATGGGAGGAGGTCGAACCTTGTGCACAAAGCCCCTAATTTTAACCAATGATCATGAAAAAAAATCAATATTTCCTACACCCACTCTCCTCACCACTAGCATTCTTTTCCAGATGGGTGAATCCTGAGTTTTAGGGATAACTACTGAAGCATGAGAAACATTGCAATACCTAGATTTTAAAGCCCAAGACCAAAAGACCTCTTCCCTCTGAACTTATACCAAAGTTTGCAGTCAAAATCAAGAGAAACATCTCTTAATTCCTACATCCAATCACTACAACAAAAGTGACCTTTTACGACATGAATTTACGGCGTGCATATAGGGCACGCCGTAAATCTTAATTATTTACGGCGTGCATAAAATGAATGCCGTAAAGGAATATCTTTTACGGCGTGCATATTCGCACGCCGTAAAATTTCATTTATTATCACCTTTAACGGCGTACATATTCGCACGCCGTAAAAATTTTAAAAAAAAAACACGGCGTGCATATTCGCACGCCGTAAAATTTCATTTATTATCACCTTTAAACGGCGTACATATTCGCACGCCGTAAAAATTTTTTTAAAAAAAAAAAAAACACGGCGTACATATTCGCACGCCGTAAAAATTTAAAAAAAAAAAAAAAAAAACACGGCGTACATTTTCGCACGCCGTAAAAATTTTTAAAAAAAAAAAAAAAAAAACACGGCGTACATTTTCCCCCGCCGTAAAAAATTTTTTTAAAAAAAAAAAAAAACACGGCGTACATATTCGCACGCCGTAAAATTTTTTTAAAAAAAAAAAAAAAAACACGGCGTACATATTCGCACGCCGTGAAAAATGCCTAAAAATGAAAAAATAGGGCGCTATTTTTTTTTCCTTCCCGCTTTCTTCTTTTCTTCTTCAGAGAAGCCAAAACCAAAACCTAAAAACCTAAAACCTAAAAACGCTCCCAAGCCAAAGCCGCCAATCTATTTCTTCTTCAAAGCAGATCTTCTTCAGGAAGCTGGAGCTATTGCACGGTGGTGACCCAATCAAGAATTTCCATTCGTTGTTTTTGGGCTGAGAGGATAATAGGAACCTCGAGTTTTTGCTGGAGGAGAGTTTTCAAGGCATCAATAGCTTCCATTCTTGAGGGTAGTTGCTGAAATTTTAGGGCAGTTGCTGAAAGTTTACGGCGTGCAAAAATGCACGCCGTGAAATCTAATTACGGCGTGCAAAAATGCACGCCGTGAATTTTTACGGCGTGCGGCTGCACGCCGTAAAAATGATTTTACGGCATGCAATGCACGCCGTAAAAAGCTAACTTTGTTGTAGTGAATCCCACCTTCATCATAAGGAAAACAGACTCTATCCCAGTTATTAAAAATCATAATTCCATGACAAGTCAAAATTAAATACTATTGCGTCATTATTCATTCATTATCAGTTTGCAAACAATTTTTTTATTCCACTACAGTAAAATGAATATATATTCAAAAAATTGAGTGCTTATAACATCTAATAAGAAAAATACAAGAATCAAAGAAGGCAGTGAAAATTAAAGTATTACTTCATACAAGATCTCATTTTAGGGCAAACAATAAACTCCTTCCATCTTTGACTGAATGACATCTATTGACTTGGCACCAAATTTATTGTAATAATCGGAAAAGGTGTGAAGATTAAAGTAATACTTTATACAACATATCATTTTCAGGCTAAAGCAGACTCTCTACATCCTGAATATTGATCTCTACTGGATAGTCACAGATTTATGGATTTATTTGACATCTATTTAAATCTACTAAAAAGTACAAATAACGGGTTCTCTTTACTTTCCTTTCCTTCCCATCCCACCTCCCTACTGCATATAAATTAGCACCTTCAACATTCTGTTGCCACCGCAATAAAATCCCAAACAGCACAATAACATTAGCATAGCACAACCCAAAATCTAAAAACACAAATAATACAGCAGCCATAAGAGAAAAATGATGAACAAGAATTGGCAATGAGGCAGAATTACTCAAAAGCATGGCCATCATCCCAAACCTACAATGTACACATATCCACTAATGTAAAGATAATTTAGCAGAAAATTCTCCTTGAAAGCCTCTATCAAGCAAGTCAATCCTATATTTCTTGGAGCAGAAAAACCCTAATGAAACTTCTTATATATAATGTGAATTACCACAGATGATCCCAAATCCTATGAATGAGCAAATTAACACATTAATCAAACAATATTCCCATTTCACTTAATTTTTCATTTGCACAAAGAGACTCTGTTTAAGTAAATTGTGCAAAACCTACTGCCTACTGATTAGAATACCATATCCAAGCAAATCATTTAAAAGCCTCAAAAAACTTCGCATCAAGAAGTGCATCTACATCCAAAAAGTACTTCAAGTCTTCAATCAATCACTAAGGGTAAGGGAACAACATTAAGATTTCCAATACAGATAATTATAGAATAAAGGAAAAAGTACAACATTTACAAATAACCAAAACTAAAATAAAAATCCCCATTTCATTACGAATTTTACTCCAACTTCAAAAATACATTGAGTATGAGTTTCAAAGTAATAAATTCAAAAACATAAATTGCCAACAATTCATTTTCGAAGCCTGTAATAAACTCAATAGTACAAAACCTGAAGACAGTCCAAGGCAGTTAAATATGAACGACAGAAAAGAAACCTAACCCCACTGCAATGAAATTGGTGAAATTAATGATTCATGGGTGGTTGATTTCCATGACGCTCTTCACCCTAGGACACATTATATATGGCTCCGATGCAACTAGAAAACCAAACATAAATGGACAATGACGAAAACTGCTACAATTTGAAATACTACAGACTCAAAAGTTCACGGTGGTAGATCAAAAATAGATGATGTTTTAAAAGTAGCATATAATTCTGAAAGAACACATTGAATAGAATAATTTACTCTTCTTATACAAAAGTCGAATCTGTCCTTATTTTGGAGTCCACTAAATTCATACAGATGGAACAATGAATAGCACAATGCCATACCATACCTCATCTTAAATAAGATTTATTGTGAAGGAGACATAAGGATGTGAATCTGCATCGCCTGCAAAGCCACCCATCCCTCCTCCGTCTTCCTCATTTTTCCAGTAAGTGCTGGAGTTACAAAGAACATATTAACAAAAGTATCTTTCTGTCAAAACTCAAAAGTTTGTATCCTAGGACATCAAAGAAGTGACCTTAAGGAAAGCCTTGTAAGGCTAAAGAAGAAGAGAACTAATTGGGAAACACCTTTTAACACTAATATATATTAGGAAACTAAAGCCTTAAATCTGTCTGTCCTTCCTTCAGAGCTTTTTGTCACCATCCATAGCATAATTACCGGAAGTTAAACATCCCAAATTCTTTCACTAAGGTTGCAATATAAATTATATGCAGTGAACTAGCTTTAGTATTATTTTCAATATGTCCTGGATGCCTAAATTATTGTGACAAACTTACATGTTAAAATATAAATGATACCTAAATTACATTACACAAACTTATTTGAATTAGATACCTGTAATATGATGACAACTAATTTAATTGGATGCATTAGATCTGTGTTGATTTGAATAGCTACTATGCAACGCTATGAAAGAAGTCTATGTTTTAGTTAGTCTGATAGACCCCCGATTAAATTTACTTATACCAGGAGAAACAAGATGCCTAACCAGTCAATTAGTAGCAGGGCATAATAGACATTTGAGTCTTGGGGGGGAATTATCTGAGGGGAATAAATGTATGGGGAGGGGAGGATTAGGGATGATTCATTCATTCATGTGAGATGAAGTCTGTTAGGAGAGTTCAGGCCTCTCGAAGTGCTTGAATCTGTTATTTTTCATTTCCAGTGAATAATATTCTCAATACACTTTTCAGTCTTATTCTACTCTTATATCAGAATTCTATACAACACAAAACTTAATCTAATCTAGTCTTCTTCATAAATTTTCATCCCTGGTGGCAGTTTCTACAGGAATTCAGCTACAGGATTCATCTGGCCGGCAACACATTCTGCAGTAATCAGGTACCTATCAATTTGGTATCAGAGCATCCATCTTGGGAAAATGACAATCACCGATCGAGTTAGCAGTTTGGAAGCCAGGATTGAGGAAATCAATGGAGAAGTGCAGGGAGGTATAGGAGTTATGAAATCAGAATTGCAGAGGGATATGTCAATGATGATGGAGCGATTCGAACTGATGATGAAGAAATTGGAAGGGCAGGATCTGAATAAGAAGGAAACAAACCCGGCAACTGTGTCAGCTGAGCCCACTAACGCAACCGAAATTCCAATCAAATTGGATGAAGCTGGAGGAAATTCGGGGATCAGAAATCAACGAGAAGAGTCGGTGAAATTTGAAAACAGGGGCCGAAGATTGGAAATGCCGATTTTCAATGGAGAGGATCCAGATGGTTGGGTTTTCCGGGTAGAACGCTATTTCAACATGAATCAATTTTCCGAGTGGGAAAAGGTCGAAGCGGTGGGAGTATGTTTAGAGGGAGAGGCACTCGCCTGGTTCCAATGGGAAGACAGTCGGCAAACAATTCGAAGTTGGACGGATTTGAAGAGACTGATATTGGAGCGGTTTCGACCATCACAAGAAGGTTCACTTCTAGAGAAATTGTTGGCACTTAAGCAGGACGGGACAGTGAGGGAGTATCGCCGGATGTTTGAGATTTTGGCTGCTCCTTTACCGGAGATTCCTGACGACGTATTGGAGGGGAATTTCATCAATGGACTGAAGCCCATGGTGAGGGCGGAAGTGAGAATGCTAAAACCGCGTGGGCTGGGCCACATCATGGAATTGGCCCAACGAGTTGAAGATCGGAATGAGTCCCTAAGACAAGCCCAGCTAGCTTACGGCCCAACTAGAAATAAGGTCAGCAATCCGTATCCACTAAATTTCAGCCCACATTTCGTGCCTCCACAGACTTCTTCCAGCTCGTTTCAAGGCCACACGACGACTCCCAAATCCACTTCGATAACTCTGCACCGACCAATCACAGCGATGAAGGGAGCTCCTCCTTTCAAGAAACTCTCTGATGCCGAGCTGCAAATGAAAAGGGAGAAAGGGTTGTGCTACCGTTGTGATGAGAAATACAACCCCGGTCACAAATGTCGAAATAGGGAGTTGCAGGTGCTTGTAGTGCAGGAGGAACAAGAAGTTGACTTTTCGTTGGACGAGGAATGTCCGGAAGAGAAGAAGGTCGAAGGGTCGATTGAGTTATCAATTAATTCAGTAGTTGGACTGACTTCTCCAAGAACCATGAAGTTAACTGGGTCAATTCTCGGGAAGAGTGTGCTGGTTCTCATTGACTGTGGGGCGACCCACAATTTTATTTCAGATGAATTGGCTAGTCAGTTACGTTTACCAGCAGCACCTACGCATAATTATGATGTGTTGATGGGCACGGGGATGACGGTAATGGGCGGGGGAATCTGTAAGGGAGTCTTACTTTCTTTACCGGGCATTGACATAATAGACGACTTCCTTCCGCTTCAATTGGGGTGCACTGATGTTATACTGGGAATGAAATGGTTGGAGACAATGGGAAAAATGCAGGTCAACTGGGGAACTTTAACCATGAAGTTCGTGGTTGACGGTGAGACTGTTGTGTTACAAGGAGATCCCAGTTTGCAAAAGATGCAGGTATCCTTGAAGTCAATGGTTAAAGCTTTCAAAGATGGTGCGCAAGGGGTACTTCTTGAACTTGGAAGTATGGGAATTAAGTGTGGAGAAGTGATGACTGAGACTTCTAATGCATTTGCGGAGGTATTGGAGCGTTATCACAACGTGTTTGAAGGGCCTAATGAACTTCCCCCTAGTCGAACTCGAGACCATGCCATTGTATTGCAAACGGATTCAACACCAGTGAACGTCAGGCCTTACCGTTACCCCTACAGTCAAAAAAATGAAATTGAAAAGTTAGTCAAGGAAATGCTTGCAGCTGGAATCATTAGGCCAAGTTCCAGTCCATTTTCGAGCCCCGTGTTACTGGTGAAAAAGAAGGATGGTAGTTGGCGCTTCTGTGTGGATTATCGGGCTCTCAACAAAATTACGGTACCTGATCGCTTCCCAATCCCTGTGATAGACGAACTATTAGATGAGTTGTATGGTGCAAAAATCTTTTCAAAACTAGACTTGAAATCGGGGTATCATCAGATTAGGGTGCGATCGGAGGATGTTCCCAAAACAGCTTTTCGAACTCATGAGGGTCATTATGAATTTCTAGTGATGCCCTTCGGGCTGACTAACGCCCCGGCCACTTTTCAAAACTTGATGAACGAAGTCTTTAGACCTTACTTAAGGAAGTTTGTACTTGTCTTTTTTGACGACATTTTAATCTACAGCCGGTCATCAGAGGATCACCAACTACATTTAGAAAGTGTGCTAAGGTGTTTGCAGGAGAATAAATTGTTTGCCAATTTGAAGAAATGTCAGTTTGGACAGTCACAGCTGGAATATCTTGGCCACATCATATCAGGGGAAGGGGTTGCGGCTGATCAGTCTAAGGTTACGGCAATGTTGAATTGGCCCAGACCTCATACTCTTCGAGAGCTACGCGGATTCCTGGGCCTTACGGGTTATTACAGACGTTTTGTAGGGGGGTATGCAAAAATCGCTTGGCCACTGACAGAATTATTAAAGAAGGAGGGATTTCATTGGAACGAATCAGCTGAGGCAGCTTTCCAAAATCTGAAGATGGCTATGTCTAAGGTTCCCGTTCTCGCCTTACCAGACTTTACTCAAGAATTTGTGGTGGAGACTGATGCTTCGGGTCATGGGTTGGGGGCTGTTTTAATGCAAAATATGCATCCTATTGCATACTTCAGCCAGGTGTTACCACAACGGGCTCGTCAGAAGTCAGTTTATGAGAGGGAGTTAATGGCTATTGTATTCGCGGTGCAGAAATGGCGGCATTATTTGATGGGCCGACATTTTATAGTCCGAACGGATCAGCGGAGTTTAAAATTCTTACTCGAACAAAGGTTGGTAAGTGATGACCACCAGAGATGGATGACCAAGTTGATGGGCTTTGATTTTGACATTCAATATCGGCCAGGCCTCGAAAATAAAGCAGCCGATGCACTGTCCAGAGTAGGACCGACCCTGAGTGCCTTGACACTCTCTCTTCCAGTGGTTGTGCAATTGGAAGAGCTTAAAAATGAAGTGGCCAGAGATGAAGAATTGGGGAAGCTCTTAATAGATTGCAGTTTGGGGCAGGAGAATAAGGATGGGTATACTGTGACAGAGGGCATTTTACGATATAAAGGTAGGGTGGTCTTGCCGAAGCAATCTCCTTTTATATCTGTTATGTTGAGGGAATGTCATGATACCAAGACAGGAGGCCATTCAGGATTTCTCAAGACTTATAAACGGGTTGCAAGAGACGTTTACTGGAAAGGTATGAAGAAGGATATTCGGGATTACGTGGCTCGTTGTGCAGTATGTCAGCAAAACAAGTACTTGGCCCTGTCACCAAGTGGACTTTTACAACCACTTCCCATTCCGGAATTGATTTGGGCTGATATTTCCTTAGACTTCATCGAAGGGCTTCCAAAATCTGGGGGAATAGATACAATTCTGGTGGTAGTCGACAGGCTGAGTAAATATGGTCACTTTATTGGGCTCAAGCATCCGTTCACTGCCAAAGGGGTTGCTGACTTATTCGTTCAGGAAATTATCCGCCTCCATGGTATTCCTAATTCGATCGTGTCAGACCGGGATAGAATCTTCATGAGTAAATTTTGGTCGGAACTTTTCAAAGCCCAAGGCACGACCCTCAAACATAGCACTGCTTACCACCCACAAACGGATGGCCAAACAGAGGTAGTAAATCGATGTTTGGAAACATACTTGAGGTGTTTTGCTTCGCATCGACCCCGCTCTTGGTCCCAATGGCTAGCATGGGCAGAGTTTTGGTATAACACTTCGTTTCACACAGCCACTAAAATCACTCCCTTTCAGATCGTTTACGGACGTGAGCCACCTTCAGTTCTACCCTTTGAAAAAGGGGTCTCCGTGGTATCCTCAGTGGAGCAGATGCTGATGGACCGGGATATTGTATTGCAGGAACTCAAAATGCAGCTCACTCGTGCTCAGCAACGAATGAAAATCATGGCAGACGAGCATCGTCGTGATGTACAATTTGAGACAGGGGAGTTTGTATATCTGAAGCTTCGCCCCTATCGCCAAATGTCAGTGGCTAATCGTCCTTATGCCAAGCTGTCTCCTAGATATTATGGACCTTTCGAGGTGGAGTCGAAGGTTGGTCCAGTTGCTTACAGACTACTTCTTCCAGTGGGGTCCACTATACATCCCGTTATTCATGTCTCGCAACTCCGTAAGGCTGTTGGGGCTATACAGCCCGTATCTCAGTTACCCCTACAATTGGAAGCTGATGATCAACTTGTGTTTGAACCCGAATCTGTGCTACAAAGTCGACAGAGTTCCTCAGGATCTGGTATGGAGGTACTGATTAAATGGAAGCAGCTGCCAGAGTTTGAAGCCACATGGGAGCCGGCTGATACTATTCGACAACAATTTCCGGATTTTCTCCTTGCGGACAAGGAGGTTGTCAAAGGGGAGGGTAATGATAGACCCCCGATTAAATTTACTTATACCAGGAGAAACAAGATGCCTAACCAGTCAATTAGTAGCAGGGCATAATAGACATTTGAGTCTTGGGGGGGAATTATCTGAGGGGAATAAATGTATGGGGAGGGGAGGATTAGGGATGATTCATTCATTCATGTGAGATGAAGTCTGTTAGGAGAGTTCAGGCCTCTCGAAGTGCTTGAATCTGTTATTTTTCATTTCCAGTGAATAATATTCTCAATACACTTTTCAGTCTTATTCTACTCTTATATCAGAATTCTATACAACACAAAACTTAATCTAATCTAGTCTTCTTCATAAATTTTCATCCCTGGTGGCAGTTTCTACAGGAATTCAGCTACAGGATTCATCTGGCCGGCAACACATTCTGCAGTAATCAGGTACCTATCATAGTCAAATGAAGAAAAAACAAATTACTCTATCTGAAGTAAACCCTATCAGTAAAGAAATTAATAAGCTTTGCACATAGTTGAGCACATGAAAGCAACAAAATATCTAGTCTTAGTATTTTTGGAACCCAAAAATAAACATTTAGACTTGCATTTGCAAAGATTAGATATAGTAATGAAAGAAAAGAATATACCTTACCCAGCCGTAGTATTACTGAAGAACGAAATTCTTTTGAGACTCAATAATTCTAAGGAGATTATGTTAATTCTAAGGAGATTATGTTTAATCTAAGAGGAATAATTAGAATCAATATAGGAAACTAAATGTGAAAAGAAAACAAATAAAACTAGGTAATTTGATAAAACTATGAAAATAATTCTAGATAAACTAAAAAGTTAAATTTGAGGCCCATCTCATTGGATTTTGGAAAAATCAGTGGTGCCAACTGACTTTGTCATCGGTATGTTCTAGATGTTAGAAATTTATCAAAGATAATGGTTTATCTATGATCCAAAATCATCATGCTGAATTATAAAGAATTAAATAACTGAAACGGAAGCGTACCTTAATCAAACATGATTCACGATCAACGATTCGGCGGTTGGATCTTCTAAATCAATACGTAGTCCTTATTTTCTCTCTGATGATGGGATGTCAGATAGAATGAACAATACGTATGATTCAGGGACCATAACCGTGTTTATATATTGAATTGCCTGTTAACCTAATTCGGCCCATCATGAAATTAGGCAATGGCCTGATATCTACACATAAAAGTCCATACATTAATTAGATGCATAAAAGCCTGATATACCAAATCTTTATTAGACCACTTTAAATGGGCTTAACCAAATTTGATAGTCTTTTATTCAATACACAATAATTCACATATAAGCCCACATGATCAATTAAAATCCTTACAATCTCTCACTTGGGCTATATGTGTAATCTTACAATTGTGTATCAATCATAACCTTATGAGTACTCAAATTTTACTATCATTACTGAATGCATCCCCAAACAATCCGGTCCATCAATTATATCAACATAGGATCAAAGCAGTTATCGCTACATTATCGTAACTAAAACCATCAATGGTCACGTATATCGACATAGCTGAATGACATGGATCAAGTATGGATGTGTAGCATGGAAATTACATGTAATGTGATTTTCAACATGCCAATTTCCAACTGGTCCAACTTTAGTGAGATCGTCCTCAAACAAGTTCAAAGATAATAAACCTGAAACCTTACAGCTGTAAATAACTTTAACTTTAAATTGTATCCAAAATGACAGTAAATGTGTCTAAAGCATCCAAAATACAAACTCCCACTGAAACCAAATATCGTTAAGAAATACAACACCCATATGAGCAATGTACTCATGAAAGACCTTGGGTGGTAATACCTTAGTAAGCGGATCCGCAATTATGGAGTTTGTCCCAATGTGCTCTTATTGACACGTGTCCACTCTGAACTGTATCCTTCACAACCAAGAACTTATGTCAATGTATTTTGACTTAGTTAAGCTCCTGTTGTTACTGGAATATAAATCTGCTCAGTTATTGTCACAATATAACTTTAGTGGTCTTTCTTTACATAACAGAATACACAGCCTAGTGAAAAAATTTCGCAGCAATATTCCATAATTAGATGCCCCAAAAAAAATTCTACAAACTCTGCTGCCATGGTGAAAGAAGCTAAACTGTTTGCTAAGCATTCCTTTCGGAAATAGTTCCTCCAACTAGCAGATAAATGTAGCCAAATGTGGATATTTTACTTTCTTGGCATCTAGTAAAATCGGAATCATAATACCATATGATCTCCAACTGATCCGATTTTCTGTATGTGAGCATGTAATCTTTTGTTCTCTTTAAATACCTTATAACCCATGTTTGGCTGCTTCCCAAATGATCCATTCCAGGGTTACTTAAATATCTCCTCAGTACCCCAATAATGTATGCAATATCCGAACGCATACAAATTTGAGCATACATCAAACTCCCTATAGCTTAACTATATGGGAGCCTCTGCATTTCTTTAACTTCAAGATAACTTTTCGGGCATTAGTCGAGACTAAATTTGTCTCCCTTAGCGATAGGGCTGTCCCCTGATTTACTGTCTTCCATGCTAAACCTCTTAAGTACTTTATCGATATAGCCCTTTTGTGACAATTCAAGAATACCCCGAGAGCAATCCCGGTGTATCTGAATCCCTAATACAAAAGAGACGTCACCAAGATTTTAAATCTCGAAATTCCTTAACAAAAAATCTCATAATTTTATGTGACGTCCATATATCATTGGTGGCAAGCAATATGTTGTCAACATACAAAACCAGGAAAATATACTTACTCCCACTGAACTTGTAATACACACAACCATCAACAACATTAATCTCAAAACTAAATGAGATAATTACTTGATGAAATTTGTATTACCTTTAACGGGAAGCTGACTTGAGCACAGAAATGGATTTCTTTAATTTGCAAACCATATTCTTTGGGTCTACTGACACAAAGCTTTCTGGTTGCACCATATATATCATCCCATCAATGTTTCCATTGAGAAATGCCGCCTTAGCATCCATTTGATGTAACTCGAGGTCAAAATGTGCAACAACCTAACTTTCCTTAAAGAGTCTTTCATTGAAACTGAAGAGAAAGTCTCTTTATATTCGATGCCTTCTTTCTGTGTGAAGCTCTTATCTACAAGACGACCCTTATATCTTTTCACATTACATTTCGAATCCCCATTGGTTTAAAAATCCATTTAAGACCAATGGGCTTTGCACCTTCTGGTAATAGGACAAGATCCAAAACTTTATTGTCTTGCATATGCTTATACTCCTTATTTATGACATCAATCCACTTTTGAGAGTTAGAACCCTGCATGGCCTGATGGAAATTGATTGAACAATCTTCCGCCTTTCCATTATTTTCCTTATGTTCTTGGAGAAATACTATTTAATTATCCGGAATAGCATTTTTCCTCTCTCTCGTGGATCTCCTTAATGGCTTTAGTTATTGAGGTTGTTGAGTTTGTACTTCTGAAATTTACCTTATTTTGGATGGGAGGTTCTTCAACATTGTCTAGTTGAGGTTCTGGATATACTTCTTGATCAATGACATGCATAAATACTTGCACGTTGTCAAAAGCAATAGTAGGAATCGAAACCGATCATTCCTCAACTTCTTCCTTAAAGACAATATCTCTAACCTTATTCTCCCCCAAACTCAACATCCTCAAAAAATGTTGCAGTTCCCATTTCAAAAATTGACTTAAGTGTGGGATAATAAAATTTATAGCCCCTAGATCGCTCAGAATAACCAATAAAGTAGCTGCTTACTGTTTTGGAGTCCAATTTCTTTATGTGGCCTATAAGGCCTAGCCTTAGCTGGACATTCCCAAATGTGAAAATACTTTAGACTAGGTTTTCTGCCTGTCAAAAGCTCTTAAGGTATTTTAGCAGCAGTTTTAATTGGTACTATGAACTATATTTCTTTAAATGTCCAGATTTCTGACAAAAGAAACAACCCTTAATGTGTTTATGTGGTTTCTTTTGTTCTGAACCCTTAACAATTTTATGTCATTTATTTGTTTTCTTGCCCTTATCTTTAGAGGTATTTTCCAAGTGAACACTTTCAGTTCTGTCCTGCTTCAACTTTTCTTCCTCTTGCACACAAAATAGAATGAGCTCATTTAGAGTTCATTTTTCCCTTTGGTAGTTACAACTGACCTTAAATTGATTGCATTGTGCAATAAGCTTGCACACTATGAAATGAGCTAATTGAAAGTCCATTTCTACTTTGACAGTTATAAGTAACCTTAAATTAATTATATTGTGCAGGAAGCGATATCAATACCAAACGCACAAGAAAGCCATTAGACAAGTCGAGTTTTAGTTCCTTAAGTTTTGAAGCAGTGTGAGACATCTACATGATGTACTCCCTTATTTTCCCATTGCCTTTATACTTTATTGAAATCAAGCTTTGCATAAGCGTGCTTGTTTCAACCTTATCGTTCTTTTTTTTTTTTTTGCAAAACGTTTCTTAATTTCGGCAAGGAACTTATTGGCATCATTTACCTCCTAAGATGCTATGTCACTAAAGGCTTCCAAAATGCCGCGCTTAATAGACTCATGTGACATGAGCAATCTTACTTCTCAAAGTTCCTCCTTTGATTATATGAACTTTCATCCGTCAGAGGAGCATGTTGCTCAATCCTTAGTGCATGGTCTAGATCTATGCAGCCAACAACTATATGAATGTTCTCGTTCAATCCTTGAATTTGTTCCATAAACACATGGATTAAATTTGAGCTTGTAGATATACTACTAGTAGAATTCGAAACCGAATAGAGAACATTTAAACAAAATAGCTCACATAAGTAACTTACTATGCAAATCATACTTTCAAATAATGGTAGTGCCCATCACAAGATACCTAGCACAACATCAATATTTAGTCTTTGGACAGAAATATTGACTTGTAAGTGGTACTCTTGGTGTAGTAATCAAACACTGATAGTAAGACATGTCAACCAACAAACCTTTCTTTGGACCGATTTATTGGTTACACGTAAAAACAAATAACCGTCACGTATTTATCACCACAAGTTCATGTGAAATTCGAGCCAAATATTGACCTTCCTTTGGGCCGATCAATATCCGCGTGAAATAACACACAAACACCTAATTTTCCCTTAGTGTAATGATCAAACACTGGCAATAAGACATATTAACCAATAAACATTTATTTGAACCGATTTATTGATCACACGTTAAACCAAATAATTGCCACGTATTCATCACTACAGGTGGATGTGAAATTCGAGCCAAATATTGACCTTCATTTGGGCCGATCAATTTCCGCAATGAATAACACACACACAAATACCTTCTAATATTCAAAGTTAATTAATAACCACAAGAGAGGTTGCTTTGGCAACATGTTGCTTCAACTAACTTACTTTCGAATATTATATCTCTCAAAAGAGTCCGTAGTACCAAAATTTGAAATTGAAATCCAATGATTTACATCTATATTTGACTTTAGGATTTGAATTATAGAATTCAAAACATTAGAATAAAGCAATCCTTAAGTTGGGAGGGTCAATTGCAATATTCTTAAACTTTTGGTGGCCAATTATGAAAAATTTTATGCTTGAAGGACTTAAATTACAATTTTCCCAAAATCTTATTGGCCAAATTAAGAGAATTCCAAACTTTAGGTCCCAATTTGAAAGAAAATCAAACTTTAGAGGGTCAAACTAGAAAAAATTTCCAAACTTTAGGGACTGAATTAGAAGATTTTCAAACTTTAAGAGCTGAAAATTAAAATCTTCAAACTTTAGGGATTGAAAATAAAAAATTTCAAACTTTAGGGACCCAATTAGAGAATTTCAGCATTGTATTGATCAATTTTGAAAAATTTCAGACTTTAAGGACTCAATCGTGAAATTCTGAACTTTAAAGAACCAACTTAAATTATTTCTTAGTTGTATGGGCTGGTTTTGTAAATTCAGAAGTCTGAAGGGCTAACTTAAAATATTTTATAATCTTAGGGCTTTAAATATTATTTAAAACAAATCAGGAGGACCTGATGTTAAATAAAGCAATCTCCGACCAAACTCGCACAACAATCTCAACCACAATTCATACTTCAACTAGGTAATCAATTATCAACCAACCCAAGTTCAAAATATACAAAATCAAATCAGAAAATCAAATTTGTAAACCAAGATTTTTGCATATACACATACAGAGAAATCGATCGACTGAATCCTAAAAACCAAATTCATGTTCCAAATCGAGAAATTCTTAAGAATCAGGCTTAATCAATTCTAGATCCAAAGCTAATATACACGCATACTCAATACTAGATTCGGAAACATTCATTCCCAGTAGAGTCTGAATTCATGCTTTGTAGACATATATATGCACGGGTTTAAAGAAAACATCTGATTTCATCCATAATTTTATTGAATATACACACGGCAGTGTGTATAAGAATCAATTCTTATGCACGAATAAATGAACTGATAATCCAACGTGATGATTGGCTCTGATACCACTTGTTAGAAATTTATCACAGATAATGGTTTATCTATGATCCAAAATCATCATGCTGAATTATCAAGAATTAAATAACTGAAGCGAAAACGTACCTTAATCAAACATGATTTACGATGAACGATTCGACGGTTGGATCTTCTAAATCAATATGTAGTCCTTATTTTCTCTCTGGTGATGGGATGTCAGATAGAATGAACAATACATATGATTCAGGGACCATAATCATGTTTATATACTGAATTGCATGTTAACCTAATTCGGCCCATCATGAAATTAGGTAATGACCTGGTATCTACACATAAAAGTCCATACATTAATTAGATGCATAAAATCCCGATATACCAAATCTTTATTAGATCACTTTAAATGGGCTTAACCAAATTTGATAGCCTTTTATTCAATACAAAATAATTTACATATAAACCCACATGATCAATTAAAATCCTTACACTAGAACTCATCGTGCTTGACTACACATTTAAATTTCACTCCGATCCAACGGCCGGATCAAAAGTTATGCCCGTTTCAAGATTGGTCGATAGATCAAAAGTTATATTCAGTCTTACCCTATAATATCAACACTTCATATATATATATATAATTGACTCCTATTGACTAAGAAAAGAAACTGGATTGAGAGAAAACCTTTTCAAGAACTGTTCGGAGGTGCAGAAACTGGTCGGTGAAGAACTGGGGTGGCGGTTCACTGAAGTGGTTCTGAGGAGGCAGTTATGAGGAGGCGGCGGTGGAGGAGGTTCCTTGAGGGGCGGTGGTTCACTGAGGCGGCAGTTCTGAGGAGGAGGTAGTTCCCAGAGGCGGCTGTTTACTGTGGCCGCGAAATGGTCGGCGTGCTGAGTGGAGTGGTCGGCGAAGTGAACACTGGACAGAGGGAGGGCTCAATTTTTGGATTTGAGAGGGAGAGAGAGGGAATCGATTTTGGGTAAAATGGGGGTGGGGTTTAGGTTTTAACATGTTTCCTATTTGCAATTTAGTAATTCATCTCTAAATAATATTAAATTAGCCACCGACCCTTTTTTGCAACGTTTTTAAACGTTGCAATAGATAAGCAATTGTCTATGATTTTGCAACACTTTTTAAACACTGCAAAAGATTAATCTTTTGCAACATTTTGAAAACGCTGCAAAATCTTAATTTCAGCGTTGCAAAATTTTTAACTTATCACAACAATGTTTAAACGTTGCAAAATGGGATAAACCTCAAAGATTCACACCAAAGGCAACACTCAATTACAAAATGTTGCAGTAAACCCCTTTTAGCAACATTCAACTAGCAAATGTTGTCTTTTGCATGTTGCAAAAGGTCTTTTTTGTTGTAGTGTAATTGTGGTAATTAGGTCTAGCCGACCATTAAGAGAAAGGCAAAGGTCTCTATATTTTTGATAATCATACATCAAGTATAAAGATTAATACTTGTACTTCTGTTTTTTGCATTGAACAGCAGATTTTGATTCTGTTGAAGAGACAAAATAAAGACCTAAAACCCCTCAACTGTTTCGTTTTAATTCGTCACCACCCTATAAAAATGTTTCAATAATAATAACCTGCAATTCATTTTAATTATGCCTATCTTTTCAAAGTATAAAGTAAATCTATCAAAAAGTTTTCGTTTTGCTGGCAAAAATTTATTTGAAAATATTATTGTGAGAATCTTTTATATGACTAATAAGTCGATTGTGCTGCATATGAGACAATAAATAAGAGTTTAATTGTATTTTCTTCTTTTAATCGTGTCTATAGTCTATTTTGAAAATATTATTGTGAGAATATTTTATATTACTAGTTTGTTTATCATTATTTCAAAATTCCTTTTTCACAAATTTATTTTCAACCACATATTATCACAATAAAATATTTTGCATGTAAACTAATTTTTATTTCCTATATTTGAATTACACATTCTTCAAAATTTAACTATTCAAAACTCATTTTTTGCATTTAATGGGAGACAAACAGGTCATTTAATTGCAAACATGAGACATGTACCAACCCTTCTTCTATATAACCCTTCTTGAGAAAACAAGAATAACACACCAAAATACCTAAGAAAAAAAATGATAGGTTCCTTCTCTTTCATTCTTCCAGCCCTCTTCCTCTCCTTCCTGATCTCGACCCACCCCGCGAATGGCCAGAACTTGATCAACGAAATGTGCGAAACATTCGCTCGTGATAATCTAAACATTGAGTACAACTTCTGCACAACTTCCCTACAGGCAGCACCAGCCAGCCAGTGTGCAAGTTTAAAAGGTCTCGGGAAGATCTCGATCAGGCTCGTACATTACAACGTTACAGATACGCATTGTTACATCAAACGCTTGTTGAACAACACGAGATGGGATCCTTATTCGGAACAACATTTGGACGATTGTTTTGTACTTTTTTCTGATGCAATATCTTCTGTCAAGCAGGCCATGAAATATTACAACTCCAAACAATATGACGATGCTAATAGACAAATAACTACGGTAATGACTGCTGCAACAACTTGTGAAGATGGATTTAATGAGATAGAAGGGTTAGTTTCTCCATTGACAGAGAGAAACCGTAATACGTTTCAACTCTCTGCTGTGGTTCTCTCGGTTATTCGTGCGATTCAGAGAGGATCGAAGTCAGCAGATGTCTGATTTTTCATAAGCTTATGATTGATTACAATTGATAATCGCTTACTTTCTTTGTTTAAGAATATGATATAATAATAGTGCATCACCTTGTGCAATGAACGGATTTGACCTTTTTCTAATATAATTGCTTGAATTAAAGAATAATATTTGTTACAATAATAAACATAACATACAATTTGTCGATGAATCAATATTTGCTATCAAATTAAGTTCATGCTCTAGATATCGTATGTAATATAACATTATATTTGACATTTTCTTAAATCGAGCTTGAAACTAACTGACTCAAACCAAACATTATTTCTACATGATCAATGTCTATTAGTTAACATATGTTAACTTGACAAAACTAAAAATAAAAAATTGAATGAAAAATGAAATTTTAATAAATATCATTTTATATATATTAAGATTAAGATATAGACGAAGGCACCATTCAATTTTCCAATGACAATAATTTTTTTCTTTTGAGAATAACATTAATTTTAAATTAAAATAGTATTCGACACTAATTATATCTGCAAGGTTTAATTATAGTGCACGACTTATCATTTGGAATTGAAATTAGAATATGAATATTAAATATGAAAATGAACCATAAAGCAAGAATTTTTTTTCCTTTTCATAGTCACTTTTAAGATCAATTTTACTAAAAATACATGATCATGTAATTCATTAAACAAGAAAATTGGATTTAACAGTAAGAAGATTTTTCAAAATTATTTTGACATAATCAATTTCATTTCTTGTTATCAAATGACCAAATCTAAAATTCTTATATTGGGTGATTCTCCCAATAATTTCTAGCATAAATTTTCTTAAAAAATGATTTATTTGCAAAATTTCTAAAACATTTATTTATATTCAAAATCAAATATATATATATATATATATATATATATATATATATATATATATATATATATATTACAACTCTTACTAACTACGTAATAAATATTAAATTTTCTACAAAAATTTATTTAGAATATAGAAAGTTCATTTTAGTGGGAATCTATCTATGCATTTTGATGACGGCTCCTCTATTACAATAAATATAGACATAGATACATTTTTGTATCTATTTTAATTTACCTTACGTGGAAAGCAATTTCCATGGATGAGTGACTTCTTAGCCTCTGTTTGTCCGTTAAAAAAATCAGTTTTTTTAGTTTTTTTCGGATTTCGAGGTAGATGTAGGGTTAAAAATTGGAACGAGAAAAGATGTGTAATTAAAAAATTATATTTAAAATTGAAGTGATTATAAATGATTTAAAAACCATTTTACCGAACAATTTTAAACTTTGTGGTTTAACTAAATAATGAACTTCTATAGTTGCACCAAGTGTAATTTATTAAAACCCATTACATTTGACTTTAACATTTATCCCCTACAGATTAAAATTCTAATTCTAATTCAAATTCAAGTCAAAATCAACACTTAATTTTAATCATATAGATACATGCTTGTATCTATTTTAATTTACCTTTTGTGGAAAACAATTTCAATGGATGAGTGATTTCTTAGTATTTTGTTTTAAACTTTGTGGTTTAACTAAATAATGAACTTGGATAGTTGCACCAAGTGTAATTTATTAAAACCCATTACATTTGACTTTAACACTTATCCCCTACTAGAGGTGGCAATTCGGGTGGTCCGAGTCAGGTCGGCTCGCCAACATAAAAGTCCGGTAACGATCTGCTTAAAAATAAGTCCGCCCGCTACGGGTTCCGGACCGGTTACGGGTCAGCCCACAAATTTGGAACTACAACCCGACACACCCACTGGCCCATCCGAGTCGAGCCTATGGGAGTCGCGATTCGTTCTGACTTGATCCATATGAATAAAAATATAGATTTTTTCATATTTATAACAATTCTTTGTCAAAATTCTAAATACAAAATAATTAAAATGATAAATTCATATTTATACCATAAAATATTTACATAGAATTTAATTTATATTTTATGTTACATGAATTACTTCTAAATTTGTAAATTTAAATAAAATATAAACAAATAACAATTAAATACTAAATATATTTCTAATTACTATTATCAAAGAACATTACGCTTCTTAGCTATTAAGGAGAAAAAAAAAATTTGCTTTAAAAGTTGGATTAGAGTTTGTAAAAAATATGAGATTTTCAATATTACCATATTTAATAAAAACAGTTTTTCTTTTTCTTTTTTCACCAGCCAGCGAGTTAACCGCTGTCCACGAATGTTTGACCCGCGAAACCCGCAGTTCACAACTTCTTGACCCGCGAACCACTAGCACGGATCACGGGTCGGCCCGCGGTCTGGGGTCGATCCGAGCCGATTATCACGGACCTGATCAGTCCGTCCGTCTTGACACCTCTATCCCCTACAGAGGAAAATTCTAATTCTAATTTAAGTTAAAGTAAATGTTTAATTTTAATCATACATTTTATAGAAAATACAACTATTTAATCACATATTTTGACAACTTCTATCAAAATCTATTAAAAATCCAATTTTTAATCTTCACTAAATAGGGGCTTAGTCTCGTTTGTAAAGAATTCATGAGCGGTTCAAGTTATTATTAGTTAAAAAATGAAGCTTAACCATTATAAAGTTTGTAATGAGCATTATATATATATATTCGTGCAATAATCTCTCCATTATAAGTCATGATGTTCATTGGGAACCAAGTAGGTTTCTGTAATTTGTCCACACATAAAAAAACGTATTTATGAGCCAACTATAGGCCAAATTGTGCACTTACCCTTATAGTTTCATCTTTTCAACTACTACCTAAATATTTGCGTTATGTTAAACCAATTTCCTAATAGAGGGAATGTTATATTTCTTTAAAGTCTATGTTATCGATATTTAAACCATATGCAAGGTCGTCTATCCAAACTACCCAGTTTTTGGTAAGTTATATGATTTAAAATTATTTGAAAAATCAAATATTGTAAGTTTGATTAAGAACGAATGATTGTGATTAAATGTTTTAAAAATTTGATTTTCCAACCGAGAACCCACTCAGTGAAGACTTCCATTCACAACAATTTTATACACAGACAAAATATAGATAAGTTTATTTTGTGATAGCCATAAAATTCTCCCCTACAATTAACTGATAAGGAAACTAGCAATATTTCTGAAGTAGACACACAAAAAGGTACCAAAAGAAATGCATGTTTACAAGAGGCCGACACAAAATCGTGACCGGAATTAGTGGGGTTTATTCAATTGAGATTTTGAAAGACATTTAAAGACTTTTTTTAATGGACTTTTTTAATGGATTTGATTGGATTTTATTAAATTTTATGGATTTGTATAGATTTTTAAAGATTTTTGTGGACATTTATTTAAAAGACTTTCATGGACTTTTGTAGATTGATTTTAAAAGATTTTCATAGACTTTTAAAGACTTCTACAGACTTTTATTTTTTAATTGAAAAACTTGAAAATGTCAAGCGAATTGGAAAAAAAAATTACAGTGTGAGATAAATAGTTTTAGGACAATAAACATTTGTGATTAAAAAAAAGGGGGGGAAATAACAAAAATAAATAAATCAAGTACAAATGTTGATTCCGGGTCCAAAGAAAGGTACAGTGATCCACCAGCTAAGGCCCAATAGTGGCCCAGCGGACCCCGACCCACCGTTAAAGGCCTAAAGTATCACCTGGGATGATTTTCGAGGTGGTACGCCAAGCAAACCTCTTTAGCCGATCTGGTTAACGAACCAGCCAATGTGCTTTATATTTAGCAGGGGCGCTTTATGGCGTTGGCCAGAAGAGAGATGGAGTCAGTGATGGGACACTGCCTTTACCAAGACGTCAGGCGCCCATCCCCTACGAAATGTAGCAATGATTACGGTTGAAAAGTAAGGTTGTCACTTCCATGAGCTAGGGTGATAACAAGTGTAAAGTATGCCACGTGTCGCAATCCGAGACAAAAAGTTCCACTATAAATGAAGCACAATTGTCTCCAAGCAGGGGGTTAGCAATTTCTCACTCATAACTCTATATTTCTCTCACTCCCTTTTCTCTCTTTTACACACTTATATTTCACGCACCCAATATATATATTCGCCTAAAATGAGTACTGACTTAGGCATCGGAGTGCAAACGGGAGCCACATCGGCCCCCTTTGCAAGCTGACTGTTTGTCCTAGTGCGCAGGAGATCCACGTGTCAAAGAGGGAGGAGCTGAGACGTGTTGGTCCAAAGTCCAGCCGGATTTTGTGGTCAACATTTTGGCGCCGTCTGTGGGAAGCCATACTGCTAACCACGAAAACACATGGTAAAAAGCCACACATAGAAAGGTAGTTCTGAAAAAGGACGAATAACCTCTTACAATAAATAGAGCGGATAACTGCAAAGAGCTTTGAAAGATAAGCTGGTTGACCTTGAAAAAGGTAAGAGCTTTGAAAGATAAGCTGGTTGGCCTTGAAAAAGGTAGGAGCTTTGAAAGATAAGCTGGTTGGCCTTGAAAAAGGTAGGAGCTTTGAAAGATAAGCTGGTTGGCCTTGAAGAAGGTAGGAGCTTTGAAAGATAAGCTGGTTGGCCTTGAAAAAGGTAGGAGCTTTGAAAGATAAGCTGGTTCACCCTTGAAAAAGGTAAAGAACTTTGAAACATAAGTTTAACAACCTTGAAAAAGGTTTGAAGCAGCGAGAAGGTCTATCTATCCTTGAAAAGCAATCTAAGACCAGAAATTCTTCTGAAATATGAATGAAAGTGACGGTGATGTTAACCCCCGTAGGGGAAGAAGTGGCCGACACAGCGAGGACGAAGTTCCTCAAGAACTCCATGAAAACGCCAACGAGGAGGTGGCACAACCTAATCCACCTCGCCGGCACCGAAATCGCCGCATGATGCGAGACATGACACTCATGGCGGCCCAAATGCTGGAGATGTAGAGGCAGCAAATAGAACAAACTGCTGCAATGAATGCCTTTATGGCCAGAGGGTATGCTGTGAACGAACCCGTGATGCCTCAGCAATACTCACAGCCACATTATTCACCATCTGAGGCGGCCACCGTATCTTATTATTATCAGGACCCGCAGGTATACGCCTAAGTGGAATCCGAGCCCTTCTACGAGCGAGACCCAGAACATGAAACACACGGGGAACAAAACCCACTCCTAGCTAGACACAGGGAGGCTTCTCCCGCAAATTCCGGCAGTGTTTTCAGCCGAATAGGAGGGTTATTCGGGGAACAACGACGGGGACAAACGGACCCAGGTCGGCACAATGCCGCAGAGCCTAGAAATAGGCGCGAGCGACACGCTGAAGAAGCCTTATCGCAGGGTCAAATGTACAGGAACCAACGAGGTATGGGGGGAGAAAGGATGGCATCAGCACATGAGCCTAGGAATAGGCAAGAAAGAAGAGCCGAAGCAGTTCGGACTAATCCTCGCAATGAGTTACAGAGCCATGAAAGGCCAAACTACGGCCGCGTTCCACCACCGCAAAGGCAGGAGTACGCTCCACCGCTCTATGGCCTTTACCGTGATCCGGAGTATTCCGGTCATGACGAGAACAGCGAGCTGCCGTCGTACGAATTGGATGACAAAGAGGAAGTAAGTCCCTTCACAGAGGGCCTCCGTAGATGCCCCGTCCCCCATGACTTTGAAATGCCGGAAATAGCAAAGTATTCTGGCCGAGGTGATCCTGATGATCACCTGTTAAATTACCGCGCCAGCATGGAAATAGCCGGGGCCACCCCAGCACTGAAATGTAAAGCTTTTGCTTTAACCCTTGAGGGAAGTGCCATACGATGGTATAAAAAACTCCCTCCTGGCAGCATCCACAGTTGGAGGGATATGAAAACTGCTTTTAAGAATGGCTTTGTTTATTCCAGGCCTGGTCAACTCCCACTCCAACGCCTTCAGGATCTGAGGCAGGGAAGGGACGAATCTCTGAAAAGTTACCTAGCTAGATTTACTGAAGAAATGCATATCTGCGAAAATATCACAGAAGCGGAGATGTTCTCCGCCCTAAAAGGAGGGCTAGATATGACCAGCATGTTTTGGAGGGATGTCCGGAGCAGGAAACCAAGAGATTACAATACCCTGGTAGACCTGATGAAGGAAGAGATTGTATCAGAGGAAATGGCTAGGGCCAGAGATAATCACCCCCAAGGGAGATACAACCTTGGATATCCCAATGAAGCGGACCTCAAAAAGGGAGGAAACAAGGATAGGATTGGCGGTAACCGAGGTGGCGCGCCTTGGCCATTCCCGGGGACGGGATCTAGCTTTGCAGCAGAAATCACGGAGGCTATCCCTCACTTACACTCTAACACCCCTTCTCAAAATCCTCACACGGATCAAGGGAGAGTGGAAAGTGGCCGAAGTGGAAAACAGCCCATGATTGGGGCTTACTGTGCCTACCACAGATATTACGGTCACGCAACAGAGGATTGCAGAGAAATCCACATGCTAGCCGACCAAAAGGCACAGGGGAGAAGTAGAGGTGACTTTCCCCCTGACACAGGGCGGACACAAAAATCTGGTGGCCAGAAGTTCAACCGAGCTGATAGGAGAGCTCCGTGGAAGAACTCAACTAAGGAAAGAATTGATAATTGTCAAAGAGACAGGAATAAGGGCCAAGACACCGCCTCGGCACATGCCAAAGACACACGGGAACCACCTATGCCTGTGGCCGACCTCCCCATCCGTGAAATCAACACAATACTGGGAGGCCCCCACCCAGGTGGGAGCACAAGCAACTCCTAAAAGAGGTATATAAGAGAGGCCAAGCAGCCCGCCAACGTGAATTATCATATCCACTCCCATCCTGTGGGGGTGCCTCGGACGGAACCTATCACCTTCACACAAGACGATGCCATTGGAGTGCACTTCCCACACAACGACGCATTGGTTATTAGGGTGGTGGTGGCTCGAAATGGGCTATCACGGATGATGGTAGATGATGGTGCCTCGGTAAATGTGATTTACGGGGTAACTTTTGATAAGATGGGGATCAGCACTCCCCTCATTCCGGTTCCTGATCCGATATATGGATTCACCGGGGATGGCATAACCCCCAGATGGTCCATAACCCTTATGACTGAAGTAGGGCAAGCCCCGACCCTCTCCAGAATCCCTATGGAATTCTTGGTGGTTGACAAAATCTCCTCCTATCATGGCTCAATTGGGAGGCCTGGTCTCATTGACTTGGGGGCTGTAACGCATACCAAATACATTTGCATGAAGTTCCCTACGGAGCATGGCGTTGCAACTGTGAGGGGAAGCCAAACAGAATTCCGGGCTTGTTACACAAATGCAATTCGGAAGTTTCAAGATCGAAGCTTAAACATGATCAGTGATGTAGCCATGGCCGAGGCTGCTCCAGACCCTGAAAGATTGGGTGAAGGGCCATCTGGAGATAAGGATGTCACGATGATCCTAGAAGAGGATTTAGCAGATCTAGACCCCAGGATGGCAGGTGACAATTGCCCCACCCCGGCCGAAAGGTTGGAGTGCTTCGGCGTAGACCCACTGGACCCAATCAAGGAATTACAGGTCGGACTGGACTCGCCAACCGAATAGAAGAGTCAATTGAAGGACTTCCTACTTCAAAACCTCGATTATTCGCATGGAAGCATGGCGACATGGTTGGGATTGATCCTAAGGAGGCATGTCACAGACTCCAGGTTGATCCACGAAGCCCTGGGCATAGGCAGAAGAGAAGACCTATGAGTTCAGACAAGTATGAGGCCTTGAAAGACGAGGTCACGAAGCTATTGAAAAATGGCTTCATCAGAGAATCGCGCTATCCGAAGTGGGTATCAAACCCTGTTTTGGTACCAAAACACAATGGGAAGCTTAGAGTATGTATTGATTTTTCGAATTTGAACCAGGCATGTCCAAAAGACAGCTTTCCACTGCCCCGGATCGATCAATTGGTTGACTCTACGGCAGGGCATGAGCTCCTGAGCTTCATGGATGCTTACTCCGGATACAATCAGATCCCCATGTGCGAATCGGACGAGGAGCATACCTCGTTTATAACAGATAGAGGACTCTATTGCTACAAAGCAATGCCGTTCAGCTTGAAAAATGCGGGAGCTACCTATCAGAGGCTAGTGAATCACATGTTTGTAAAACAATTGGGAAACACCATGGAGGTGTATGTTGATGACATGTTGGTCAAAAGCATGGTCGCCGCGGATCATATCCGCCATTTTTCAGAGGCCTTCGATGTTTTGAGGAAATATCGAATGAAGCTCAACCCGGCGAAGTGTGCATTTGGAGTAGCATCTGGAAAATTTCTTGGGTTCATGGTGAATAAAAGAGGAATCGAAGCTAATCCCGACAAAATCAATGCTTTGTTAAACATGCAATCGCCTCGAAATCCAAAGGAGGTGCAAAGCTTAACGGGAAGAATCGCAGCCCTGAATCGATTTGTCTCCAACTCCACAGACAAATGCTTGCCATTTTTCAAAATCCTAAAAGGGGGGAAACGATTCCAGTGGACACCGGAGTGTGAGCAGGCCTTCGCCGACCTGAGAGCATCCTTGGGACGACCCCCATTGCTATCATAGCCAAAGGCTGGCGAGCCTCTCTACTTGTATTTGGCTGTGTCCAAGGAGGCTGTTAGCTCCGTGTTGGTCAGAGAAGAGGAGGGGAATCAATTTCCAGTATATTACGTGAGTAAAGCCATGCTAGATGCGGAGACACGCTACCCAGATATGGAGAAACTTGCCCTCTCACTACTCACCACTTCTCGCAAACTTCGCCCCTACTTTCAAGTACACTCCATACACGTGCTCACCAACTTTCCCATGAGACAAGTGTTGCAAAAACCAGATGTATCTGGGAGATTACTGAAATGGGCAATAGAAATCAGCCAGTTTGACATACACTATGCGCCTTGGACTGCGATAAAGGTCCAAGCTTTGGCTGACTTCGTAGTCGAATTCACACACCTGCCGGAGGTCGAAATGATTGATAACACAGAGGATAGCCAGGAGTGGAAATTATTTGTTGATGGGTCCTCGGCTAAGGAGGGATCCGGTGCGGGCATATTACTAATAAGCCCAGAAGGGTTTAAACTACATAGCGCAATCCGCTTTGAGTTCAAAGCCTCGAACAATGTTGCTGAGTACGAGGCGTTGTTAGATGGGTTAAGACTTGCCAAAGCTTTAAAGATCAAGTCCATAGTGGCGAACAGCGATTCGCAGCTCGTTGTAAATCAATTCAATGGGCAATTTTCTGCCAAAGAACCCTCTATGATTGCTTACTTGAAGAAAGTAACAGATTTGGCGGTACACTTTGAAGAAATGGAATTGCAGCACATCCCCAGAACAAAAAACTCCAACGCTGATACTCTGTCCAAACTAGCAAGCAGCAGTGATGCGGAGCTATATAATCTGATCCCGGTTGAGCGCATGTTGACCTCCTCTATTGAGCCAGGACCAGAGATTTTGACGGTAGAGGAAGAGAGATCCTGGATGAATCCGCTGATTGCATATTTGAGGCACCAGACAGTGCCAAACGAGCCTGAAGCAGCTCGGAAATTGCAAAGGTATGCCGCCAATTTCGTACTCTTGGATGATCTACTCTATAAACGGAGTTTCACCTCCCCGTTGCTAAGATGTGTTGGGCCTGAGAAAGAGCGATATGTAATGAGGGAAATCCATGAAGGTATATGTGGCAACCATGCCGGGGCACTATCGCTAGCTCGGAAAGCCCTCAAACAGGGGTATTTTTTGGCCCACTATGCGAAAAGACTCTCATGACTTTGTGCGCAAGTGTGATAAATGCCAAAGACACGCAACCATACTGCATCAGCCACATCACAGGCTAACCGTGGTGACCAGCCCTTGGCCTTTTTCAAAATGGGGGGTTGATATTATAGGTCATATGCCTAGGGGTGCCGGAAATAATTGCTTTGCTATAGTAGCAATTGACTACTTCACCAAGTGGGTCGAGGTTGAACCACTTATGAGAATCACCGAGGCCAACACCACTAAGTTCATTTGGAAGAATATCATATGCCGGTTTGGGGTACCCCATTCCCTGGTTAGTGACAATGCTAAACAGTTTAAAAACAGAAGCGTGGACGAGTTGTGCGGTGATTTGGGAATTAGAAAGCTATTTTCATCTCCACATCACCCGCAGGCCAACGGGCAAGTGGAAGTAGTGAACAAGACCATAAAAAACACCCTGAAAAGGAAGTTGGAGTCCAAAAAGGGCGCATGGGTAGATGAGCTCCCGCAAGTGCTATGGGCGCTTCGCACCACTTCTCACACCACAACTGGTGAAACTCCGTTCTCATTGGCATATGGCGCCGAGGCGGTATGTCCCGTCGAAATTGGGGTACCCTCACTTCGACAGATTAATTACGACGAAGTGAGAAATGAAGAAGCACAAAGGGCCGGTTTGGGTTTCCTCATGGAGAAACGGAACGATTCTCAAGTGGTGATGGCCAGATACCAGGAAAAGATGGCTCGATACTACAATAAAAGGGTGAAAGGGCGACACTTTAATATTGGGGACCTAGTCCTAAAAAAGGTTCTTCCTTCAACTCAAGAACCAGGAGTAGGGACTTTGGGTCCCAATTGGGAAGGCCCTTACAGGATCACAGCCGAGGTGGTACTTGGTACTTACATAATTGAAGATTTGTCCGGGGTACCTTTGTGTAATCCTTGGAACACAGATCACCTTCGTCGCTATTTTCAATAAGTCAAATTCCACTTCAACAAGGCACAGCGTTGTCACATGATTGTATGAAATCGCTAGTTAATTATGATGAGGATTGCACCAAATACTAATTAGCCATGTGTATTCGTCATGCATGAAATTGTTGAAAACAAGGGACTCTTATAAAGCCCACACGGCGATCACTGTATTATTTCTGAAATCCATACAAACTCAGACGTAAGTGCCTCAGACATTGTCATATGAACCAAAGTTCTAAAAACGATAAATTAGTTCGTACATACAGGGTGCTCTTTCGCGCGAAATATTAAATGTTTTCGCAAAGTGGTTGATACTTTCATGCATACACTTAAGTGAAACGCTCACAAGACATATGCGTACTAAATACTGTGGATTCAAACGTAAAAGTCCCTATATTATTTCTGTTGTAAAAACATAAGCGCACGTTTTTGAAATTATAGATTGAAAATAGGCACGCCACAAACAGAAGTTATTGCAAATTTGTAAGAGGTGTTACTAAATGTAAGGTAAAAGTTGCTCAAAAGTTGGTCGACATCAGATTTAACTAGCAAGCGTGAACGCATTAAGCTCGTTAAATCTGAGGGACTAGACATTTACAGACATTTACAGATACCTGCATATCGTCATACAATTACGAACTACTCGCACTTGGAAATACTCACGTTTAAGCAGTAAAGAAAAAATGTTGCTGCACCTAAATATGAATAAACTGCTCCATTCATAAAAATGAGACATGTACAGTATGAAGTGCCGGGGGACTTACAAAAAGAGAAGAAGAAAACAAAAAACTAAAGCTAACAAATGCAGAAGAGGACTATTATGGAGGAAGGACATCTTCCAAGGGGCCTTTATCAGACACGCCCAGAGGATCCGCAGGAATACCTTGAGGCTCGGGGTAAAAAGCCTCAATGGAGGACAGGTCCAGTGTCGGAAAAGCTTCCTTCACATCCCCTAAGGCCATTCTGGCCCCCAAGTTCCCAAAGACCCTCTGCATAGCCTCGTATTCCGGGGTATCTTCGAAAGTATCCTTGAAGTTCTGAACTGCCTTAGAAACTTCTTCACCCAGAACCTCCTGCACCCTAGCCGCAATGGTACGCTGCAAGGCCTCAGATATTCTGGAGTCAATATGTTTCTCCAGGGAAGTGTAGTCCTCCTCAGCTTTCTTCCTAGCCTCCAGCTCCCTCCTCAGCTTTTCATTTACTTCTGCCACTTCGGCTTCTAACTTCGACTTGGCTGCATTAACGACAGCCAGGGCCTCAGAGGCGATAGACTGTGCCCGGTTGGAATCATCCAATTTCTTGTACAAGACTGCCACGTCTGACTCAGAGGCATGGAGGTCATGCTTCAATTTATCATTGTCCTCCTGGAGGCGCTTCGCATTAACCCTTTCCTCTGAAGAAGATTTACGGGCTATGGATAGCTGGTCCTTGAGGTCGTTGATTTCCTTGAGCATATTGTCCGCGTGCCGGAGAGCAGTCTCAGCATCCTTTTTGTCCCTCTGCGCCTCATTCACGGAAGACTCCACCTCGTCAATAAGGGCCAATGCCCTGGCGTTCATGGCCTTGGCGGCGAGCAACTTCCGGGACGGACTAACGCTGGAGGAGAAAGCAGACCAGCCCTCCGTCCAAAACTGTTCAGTAATAAAGGCGGCCCGGGCTGGAGGGGAGCTGGGAAAGTCAAATAGTGAAGGGCTGAAGGTGACATCCCTGGGGAGAATGCTGGTTTTGATGTGCTTGAGCTCCTCTGCTCCCTCCGGTGTCGTTTCATAGGCCAAGCCTGGAATGGACACAGAGGGCTCATCCTCCAGGTCTTCAATTATGGGAGGCGGAGGTGCAGAGGTGGATTCCTTGCCCTTACCTCTTCTGAGTCTCTTCAGGGGGGCGGGCTCCTCCTCAAGGGCATGTTCAAATATGACCTCGGACAAAGGAGGCGGCATTGAGGCATCCTTAGCCTCCCTGTCTCTCTTGGATCCGCCCCTGTCAGACCTTTTCCCTTTCCCCTTTGGAAGGACTCCCTTAGGGTCGGCTTCCTTCTCTGTGTTAGGCCTCTGAGGGCCCACAGGCAGCAGCGTAGGCGGTGGCATTAGGGCCGGAAGAGGGCCCTGAAGTTGGGCCGTAGACGCCTCGGAGACTTCCTTTGCCACCCCAACTTGCAGGTTGGCCAATACCGCCTTCTGTTTCCTTTCAACTTCACTGCCACGTCGAAGTGCAGGGGGAATCTTTGTAGCCATGAGACCCTTCAGAGAAATCTTTGGAAAGTCCTTAGAACCTAACGAGAAAGAGAGGGAAATGAGGCTACGAACAGAAAAAGCATGAGATATAAAAGCAGTAACAAAGCAAACTCACCCATGGCTCGCATAAGACCGTGTTTGACGAATAGTTTGTTCTGCTGAATAACCCCTTGAAAAGTGCCCTTATAAGCGAACAGACGCCTAACGGCCGCTAAATCCGCGTCAGGGAGTAGGCGGGCAAAAATGTCCCCTGTCACAAATCGGAAACGTGTTAAAAATCAGCAAAGGAAGATGAATGAAAAGTAAAAACAAGTGACACATGACACTTAGGGACACTAAAGCAAACGCAAGACTCACTAGGAAGGGAAAGAGTTCGGGGAACAGAAATTTCCGGGCAAGGGTCCACAGGAGAACTCTGCCACTCCCCGGCCACCCAGAACCATTGATTCCTCCAGTTCTTTATGGAGGTAGGTTGGCCAATAATAATAGGAGGATATGAGCCCCGAGGAGATAGATAATACCAGTCCTTCACATCGGCCTTGACGTCCCTCTCCCTTCTCACTGACTTCTTCAGAGTGTACAAAGTATGAATAATGTATAGAGAGATGGGATAGTCGGGATTGACCTCTTGCCACGCTAGCCAAGTGCCCACGGCCTGTGTCCCGAAATTAGGTGCTAACTGGTAGGGGCACAAGTTGTAACTCCTAAGCAGGGCCCTGAAAAAAGGATGCAGAGGTAACCTCATACCGCAGGACAAGGCATCGTAACATATGGCCGCTTGGCCTGAAGGAGGGCTGCATGGTCGTCAAGAGGGCGTAGGATGCACTAAACGGACCCCTTCTGACATCCTGAACTTCGCCGAGGCCCCAGCCAAGTCAACTCCTCGGATTTCAGTGGCGACCTCGCTGCTCTCCCACAAATCCGGGTTCGGGTCAGGGTCCACATGATATCCTGATATTTTGTTCACCAGGTCATCCCAACCTTCGACCTGGGCTATCTCCTCCACTGAGAGCCCCAACTCCTCTCTGTGCGCCCGGAAAGGGGCCCTGGTGCCCAAATCAAGGTCCTGTGGGCCAGAAGAAGAACCTGTAGCTCCCTCTCTCCCCCATGTCTCTATCACGTTTGCTTCGGAGTTCTCTTAGCACGGATTCCTCTTCGGACGACAGATGGGCCATGTAGTTCTGGTCTCTCTCTTCTTCGCTGTCAGAATCACTCAAATAAATTATACCGCTAGTTTTCATATTCTTCCTCTTAATCTGCTCCCTAAAGAAGCGGGAACTAAAAACCGATAAAGAGATGGGGCAGAAACCTCTGACAGGAACCGCCATCGCTAACATTTCCTGTGAACCCGTTCCCCCAACTCTTCCCATTTTTTCTTTTTGTTTTAAAGGAGAGTCAAACTCAACAAAAGGAAAACAAGGTGCAAAAACAAAGTTCTCAAACCCACAATGAGAAACTAATAATAAGAAAATCTTGCATATACAGGGATCAAGAGATTTACCTTAAAAAGACGAATGCTTGACGCTGTGCTCTTGGAATGAAGAACTCGCCCAGAAAAATGGTGGAACGTTAAGGGCGGATGCGGGGTAGAAAACCCTTGAAGAAAAGACACGAGATTCGCAAGGAAGAGAAAAACGAAACAGGCTCTCACCAGAATACTGCTGCAAAGGCTTTTAGAAAGTGGTAAAAGGTGAAATAATGAAATGAAGAAGGATTTATAGGAATCCCAACAATCTAAATTCCTTGATTTTCGTGAACCGCATGATTAATGTGGGTAACCCATGCTCCTTGGAAAATGGGCTAATCAAAGCGCCAGCCGTCAAAGGGAGAGACAAAACCGTTCAGCTACCACGGTGAATGCCACGCGCCGTGAAATGCTACCCCCCTCCCATTTCATGCGTATATTTCTTGGAAATAAATACCAATAGCCCATCCGAATTGAGTGCGCCGCCTAGGAAACGCGCTGACATGATCCTGGCCATCAGGGAGCGGAAATCGGAGGCGGAAGGTCGGCTATAAAATCATAGCAAATCCTACACGACCATGAATGATCCCTTCGGATTTGAGGGACTAGTGTTGATTCCGGGCCCAAAGAAATGTACAGTGATCCACCAGCTAAGGCCCAATAGTGGCCCAGCGGACCCCGACCCACCGTTAAAGGCCTAAAGTATCACCTGGGATGATTTCCGAGGTGGTACGCCAAGCAAACCTCTTTAGCCAACCTGGTTAACGAACCAGCCGATGTGCTTTATATTCAGCCGGAGCGCTTTATGGCGTTGGCCAGAAGAGAGATGGAGTCAGTGATGGGACACTGCCTTTACCAAGACGTGACAGGCGCCCATCCCCTACGAAATGTAGCAATGATTACGGTTGAAAAACAAGGTTGTCACTTCCATGAGCTAGGGTGATGACAAGTGTAAAGTATGCCACGTGTCGCAATCCGAGACAAAAAGTTCCACTATAAATAAAGCACAATTTTCTCCAAGCAGGGGGTTAGCAATTTCTCACTCTTAACTCTATCTTTCTCTCACTCCCTTTTCTCTCTTTTACACACTTATATTTTCCGCACCCAATATATATATTCGCCTAAAATGAGTACTGACTTAGGCATCGGAGTGCAAACGAGAGCCACCTCGGCCCCCTTTGCAAGCTGACTGTTTGTCCTAGTGCGCAGGAGATCCACGTGTCAAAGAGGGAGGAGCTGAGACGTGTTGGTCCAAAGTCCAGCCGGATTTTGTGGTCAACAACAAATATTTCAAAAAATAATCTGCGAATAAAAAATTAACTAATTAACATGCCAAATAAATTATTATTATTATTATTATTATTATTATTATTATTATTATTATTCAACTCAATAACTTAAATAAATAAACCAAGTAGCAATATTTGTAAAAATATTTTGTAAAGAAAAAATTAACTAATCATCATGCCGAATAGCATAATATTATTAGTCAACTCAATAACATAAATAAATAAACCAAGTACTAATATTTGTAAAAATAATCTGGGAAGAAAAAATTAACTAATCAACATGCCCAACATCATTCCACATATTGGTAGCTATTGTAGCTCGCCAATAATTAGCATGCTCTCTTTGTTGTTCTTGACTCTCAATAAGTGGTCCAAAATTGTCTTCTTGATCATCCAACATCGATGGAGTTGAAACTTCATCATCTGGTTCAACTGGAAACTCATTAGAACGATACTCATTACGTAGAAAATTATGTACTCCCGCACAAGCTAACACTAGATTGAATAAATTATGTACTCCCGCACAAGCTAACACTAGATTGTACTCAAAGTCCATCAAAATCAATTATGTTCCAAATTTTTGTTAGGTTGATTGATAAATTGAATAACAGTAAATTCTGAAGGATTTTAAAAAGTCTCTATTGAATAATGGATGACTTTAAAAGACATTTTAAAAGTCTGTTAAAATCTAAATTGAATAACCCAAGATTTTAATGGATTTATAAAAGTCTACATTGAATACCCCTAAACTTTTAAATTCCATCAAAGTCTTTAAATTTCCTTCCAAATCCTAATTAAATAAACCCCCCTTAGATTGTGATATCTTTACCAAATCAAAGATTTTCTTTTATTGTCCAAAATATGAATACAATATGCATAAAAGAATTACAAAGAGTGATCTCCAAACTCCCAAAAATGATATATGAATGCATGCATGTTCTGGAAAGATGTCAAAATTTGTAACGATGTAGATCATATAATACTAAATTCACTCGATATCCAACCTATTAGATGAGCTACTTAACAAGAATATGAGATCCTCGGTGAATTACACCTAGAACTTTTTATCCAGAAAATAAATGTTGAAATCGAAACCCTTAGCCTAAAATCATGATTTTGGTAATCAATTTAAAAGCTTTCAATTGATTTACAAGTCAGTAGGATTTTCTATTTTTAGCATTCCTACAAAGCACATTTTATGCCCCTTGGACACACTTGGTCCTTTTAGGGTCGGTGGTCTTATAATAAGTAAGACATCATCACACTTTGAAATATTCATGATAGGTTTTATTCCTTTATATAATTCACGAGGAGAAACAGTAGTAAACTTTGAATGAATTCTATTTGAAATTCTATATGCACTTGAATAAGCCCCACCCCATTAATTAAATGAAGCATAATTTAACATGATTTTAATCATCTGAATTAAAGTTCTATTTTTTATTTCACCGAACCATTTTGTTCGAGTTCAGAACATTGATGAACTATGTCTTGTTGTTCACAAAATGAATTCAAATCACTAGAAAAGTATTCACATCATGTCTCACTTCTTAATTTCTTAAGTGATTTTCAATTTCATTTTTACAAGTCTAAAACATATCAAATGTTTCGTACTTATGTTTCATTGACTAGACATAAATGTATCAAGAGTGATCATCAATAAAGGTATTAAAATACATATTTTCTTCCCTATTTAACATTGTCGTACTAATAGTATCCAAGCCCAATTGATTGGACCGGACTTGGGTTATTTGTTGGACAAGAATGTCCAAAGCCCGCTATCTTTACCCTAATTAGGGTCTCACTTTAACATACAAGAACTAGATTTTAATTGCAAGAAACATAAGAGTTGTCTTTTGGGTTGCTAGCACATCTTTCAAATTCTAGCTTGCTATGTGGATTACTGTCAGAGGCTGGACGATTGGACGGTTGTGGTGACAAAATTCCTACATCATGTGCTAGATTTCAGATCCACAAGATTTATCAAAAGTACAATTCTTAACACAAATTCTATCTAAGTGCAAGGTTCATCTGGGTTATGGTTTCTAGTCTGTTTAATTTTCGTTGTGCATGTGTGACTCGAAACCTTACAGTGATATTGGAGCCTACCTTGTTACTTGTTAGAATTTATTTAATTCTTTGATGAATTCAATATAATTGAATTAATTTTTCTTGTTATCTAGCTTTTGAGAAAATTGATTTTCGTGTTAAAATCTGTTTTAAAAAGAAAATTAATTTTTGGTCCAAAAACAATTGGAATGGACTTGACGGGTGAGAGACACCGTCCCTGCACATTGGCGACACCATTGGAATAGTAGCACGTTGCCACGATATGTGCAGCATGCTGCTGCATGAGTTAACAGTGGCAATAGGTGCTGCTGCTGGTTGCAGCAGCAACAGTTGTCGCATCTGCAGCGGCACACGCAGCCGATGATTTGCAGCCATAGCGTCGCCGCTGCACTGTGACGTAGCAACGTGGTTGCTCGATTCCATTGCGAGGGCGCTCCATTGGGCTGCTGAAACGACCAGGGGTAGTCCCGCCAATAAAATAGGGACTCTCGTACAATTTATGAAATTGAAAGGCCCTGGTTATAATTTTCAGTTGGGTCAGATTGCAATATTTTAAAAGAGTTTAAAATTTGATTTTGAATGGGTTTGACCTAATTTAAAACTTTGACCAGAATTTTAATTATGACCCAATTCAAAATTGTATTTTAAAAATCATGATTTTTCAAATTAATTTTAAAATTGGATTTTAGCATAATATATAACTTTGACCCTAAATTAAATTTTATTTTGTTTAGGAGTTTTATCCAAAATTAAAATGTTAATTCAATTTGCCCTAATATTATAATTAGATTTGGACTCTAATTTGGAGATTAATTAAAATTTGATTTTAATTAAATTAAATTATATTAAACTTAATAATTAGTTAATTTTATTAATTGATTATTAATCAAATATTATTTATGATATGATCCTAAATTCAATTAGCCCTAGAATCTTGAAACTGAAGTTGGACTCCAATTTAGTATTTAACTAAAATTTGATTTTAATTAAATAAACCCGTCAATTGAAGTAATTGATTAATTAATAATTAAATTGATTTTTATTTAATTTTTAGGAGTTTTATCTTAAATTAAGATGTTAATTCAATTTTCCTTTTTTTTTTATTAGAGTTGGACTCTAATTTGGTATTTGATTAAAATATGATTTTAATTAAATAGACCCTCTAATTATAGTTAGTTAATTAATTTGATTAATTAATTATTTTTCCGATCCGCTTTATCTAAATTAGTTTAGACGACCTAAATTGTTAGAAACTTGAAACTTACTTATATAGTATTAGATATTATATTATTACACATTTATATGATGAATGTGTATTTAGTGGATGGTTATAGACTCAACCCATATGATTGGTTGACTGTTTGGTTAATTTATTCTACTTTTATTTAATTAGGCCTGAGTGCCTATTATTTAATTTATTTGGGTCTGCGAGCTCTAGTTTATAGATATGACATGTGCCCCCATTTGATACAGTCATCCGTGCCAACTAGTATATGATACAGGTTGCAGCGACATATGTATGTTATTACATTTAGCATTCGATGATCAAATGCAATGTCCCCTAGAAATTGATCAACTAGTCTTCTCTATGGCTCGAGAAGACTAGATAAATACTGATCATAATCATCCATAGTAATATTGTATACATGATTAATTGCATTGTTAATGTTATTTAATATACATAGGAATGATGAGACCAAATCCCTTAATAAAATTATATTAAGTCTTATACTTTCCATTGTTATAATGAAAAATCAGAGTTTGCTATCGATGTCAGCTTGTTGAGTCACTCAAGGCTACTCGTTGGTAGATATGTTTCTCATTATGAAGTATCAGAGACTTCTAAACAATGGGTCGGACTTAACCAAAACCACATCCTTTATTGAGTAAATAAAAAAGGATATAACTTTTGGAAGCAATTTATTAAATTTGTATTAATTGGTTAATACAAAGTATCTTCCATTGTTATAGTGAATAAATCAAAATCTACCCTCAATGTCATCTTGTTGAGTCACTCAAGGTTGGGAGTGGAAAGGTGTGTTTATCACTATGAAACATAAGAGGTTTCTAAACAATGAATAGAATTTAACTGAAATCTATCTTTTGTTGAGTCACTCAAGGAGATAAGATTTTGGAGGAACGGTCAAGTAAATACATAAGATGTGTGTGACAAAGAATTTTCTACTTGATGATCTAGGAGTCACATGAAGATGTGATTTATAGGAGTATCTACCCGGATGTTTTATTAGGGCTTGTTGAGTCACATGAAGATGTGATTTAAAGTGATCTCCAAAATCATTTTGGAGCTTTGCAATGAACACTTTATGTTACACAACTGGTCGTGCTCCATAAGAATCGGTTAATCGAGATCCATATAAGATATGGATTTAAAGGTCAAATCTTCCTCTCATTAAAATTTAAGAACTTAAGCTTATCAGAAGTATACTCAATTTGGATAAGCTAGAGACTTAGCCCAACATATATATATCTATATATATATATATATATATATATATATATATATATATATATATATATATATATATATATATATCCAAAAGGTATTTGGAAATTATTCATACATTCCTAACGAGAAAGAAAGTCTGTCTCGAATTCTGTCAATATCTCGGAGAAAACAGTTCATCTAAGAGAAGACAGTGGGATTAAAAATAGAACATGAAATAGTTCATTATATCACATATTTATTTAATCAATCATTAAAGCTAGAATTTTTACTTGCATTGGATGAGGCACAAATTAATGTTTGGAACACGCACACTACTCGGAGTGTAGTGACGACTGAGAATGCACTAGATCCATGTAAAGATATTAGGATCATGTATACTCCATTGAGTTACACATCCCTGATTGCTGATATTCAAGGATAATGAGCTTATATGTACATAGAAGCTAAGTCAAATGTTGTCTAAATGGGATGACATGAAGTCATGGAATCCGAGATAAAAACAACTTTTGGAACTTGTATGATTTGGATAAATTGGGTAAGACCCATAAGCTGTAAATGCATTTACTCTAAATCAATTCGAATTTTGCTTGCAGTAGCAACATACTGTGATTGTGAGATTTTTGAATCCTTAAATATCCAAAGAAAAGTATACAAAGGTTTAATTATAGATTAAAGTAAGCCTCACGAAGCTAGAATCTTAATTTTGATGACAGAATCAAAATGTTTGATCTTATAAAAAATTACAGATGAATCATGTGTGTATATAAAAGGCTAGTGGGAATGTTCAATATTTCTGATACTATATGTACATGGCATATTATTGATTAGAAGTTGAATCTCTAACATTTAAAGTGAAAGTGCAATTGTTTAAAATTTCTCCGCAATGGATTTGAGAAATAAGACCTTCACTTTGGGAATCATAATCTATAAAGATAGATCTAGAAGGTTGTTTTCATTTCTCAATCCACATACATAGATGTAATGCTAATGTAGTTAGCATAAAAGAATCCAATATAGAATTCATCCCAAGAGTCATGAGATTAATCTTCTCAAATGGTGTTTAGAACACATATTGAGAAAGAATGATATGGAGAAGATACTTGATTGTTTGAAAATAAGATCTTCTTAAACACGACACTATGTATGACACCTATTGTATTATTGAGTACTCGAGAAGCACTAAGAATATAATAGACATGAGGAGAAATGTATACTTACAGTCTTTGGGTATAGAGATAGCATCCTTTAGTTCGGGAAAGGTTGAAGGGAATATTAAGTCTGATTATGAATTAACTCATATTAGTTGTGTGATAAATTTCAAATGGTTCAAACAAGGAAGACTACTAACTATATAACCAAGACCAAATACATAAGTTCTTGCGAAGCAATCTCGATCGTTTAGTTCATTAGCAAACTATGATTGTTCCTTATATTGTAGCTCTAGTAATGAGTACTGTGACGACAATGGAGCCATCACGCAAGTGAGGGAACTGGGTCTCATTAATGATCTGAGTATGTATTTAGGGGCTACTATCTCATTCGAAGATTGTAGAAAAAAAGAATTCATGCCCACTTCTTGAGAAGGTTGAATATGTGAAGAGTCACATATGGAAGATCCACCTGTAAAACCACTATCCCAAGATTCCCAACAGGAATATGATTGTTATATAAACATATGTGTACAGGATACATAAGCTATTGGATCTAGTGGGAGAATATCGACGTTATGCTCGTCATTTAAATAATAGAGTCCGTAGAGTAAGTTTAATTAACTTGTAAGTCACAAGGTGTTGTGATTTTGAGATACACGTCATTAATAACCTTATATTCTAAAATTGTCCCTAGTCAAAGTAATAACAAGATACTGATATTATTATTGCAGTTAGACTAGCACGTGTCTTATTTCTTTCTTATGAAGAAAGTAGCGTATCTCACAAGCTAGAATGTAGAAGGACATTCGAATGAACATGTTGAAGCATTGTTAGATGAATAAAGCATTGGATGACCCACCTAGAGATTCCACATGAATAACTATCCAAGCGTTAGTGATGAATCTTAAATGTGTGGTTGTGGATTTGGTCCTTTGACTTGAGGACGTCATAGAATCTTATATGAGGATTGCTATGCTTTGACGAGCGTTGATATTGGCTCTTGAGAGGGGGTCATTAGGATGGCGTTGTATGGGTATAGTGGAGTCATATGAAGGTTGTGTATGTCCAACATGAGGATTCAAAACTCCTAGGCTGGGTGAAATTATGAGTTGAAAATGTGCTTTCAGTCATAACAAGATCAACTAAGAGAAATGGTGAATAACATATTTGGTTGAAATGAGATTGATGTGTTCCATATCTCTTAATCAATTGGGTTATATTGATGACGAGATTATATTTCCATTGTAACCGCACATAAACTGGTTTTATAATAACCATATGACATTTTCATTCGCATGGATTGCCTTGATACGTTGCTAGACTTTGGACTGTGATGTGAATTAATCGATCTTGGTGAATCGAGGATGAATTAAAATAGAGATTTCAGTTCATCTTATTCCAATTGGATTGGAATAATAATAGCACGACGTTGCTATCGTGAATGGACCCTGTTGTGTCACATACAAAGGCAAGAATTAAGCACTTGGAATTGGATCTTGTACAAGTGGGAGATTGTTGCAATAGTGTCCAAGTCTAATTGGTTGGACCGAACTTAGGTTACTTATTGGACAAGAATGACCCAAGATCGCAATCTTAGCCCTAATTAGGGTCTCACTTTAACCTATAAGAACGAGGTTTTAATTGCAAGAAACATAAGATTTGTCTTTTGGGTTGCTAGCACAACATCTTCTAGATCCTAGTTTGCTATGTAGATTACTGTCAGAGCCTGGACAATTGGACGGTTGGGGTGAAAAAATTCCTACATCATGTGATATATTTTAGATCCACAAGATTCATCAAAGGTACAATTCTTAACACAGATTCTATTTAAATACAAAGTTGATCTGGGCTATGGTTTCGAGTCTATTTAATTTTCGCAGTGCATGTATGACCCGAAACCTTACAAACGTGGCATTTAGTTTCACATATATCTGAATGTAGTTCTAAAACAATTGAAGTCGTATTCAAAATTTGATGATGCTTAATCATTTTATATTCCACACATGTTTTTATACATTATTCGTATAATAAATCATGTTTTTTTAACAATCTTTTCATTGTTATAGAACCTTTATGATATAATCTACACAAGTCAATTGAATAAGTAAAATCAACTTTATTCTTATTAATATTGTCAACACTACGAAGTTTGACCATTTCTTTAAAATAATAGCCATTTTCAATAAAATTCTCATTGCAAGATAATACAAGTTTTTCGGACTCATAAACATTTTTAATATCCGATTTACCTAAAATATCCCCACTAACTAATTTCTATTTATGTTGGCGTTACGATTTTACAACCCAGAATCACCACAAAGATACCACAAAGTATGAAGTAAACATAAAACTTCCAATCACTTTATTAAAACAAGAATAAAGGTACAAAATCAAAGATTTGTACAAGACCGAACAAAATCAGAAAATACTCAGAACTCTACAAACTAGCACAAATAAACCACTGAGCGATTACAGATTAACACCGTAAAATATCGCAAAGAATAACCCTCTAATATTACACAAAGAATCAAAGAAAAGAACCACAAAGGAACATATGTAAGAGAGAGAGATGAGATTTTTCAGAGAGAAAACCACGAAGAACACCAAGTGAGAGAGAGAACAGAAGCATCTGGAAGAGTGAGAGAAGTCAGATGAGAATGCAAGCCTTATCATCAAACGAAGGGCCTAGACCAATTGGTTTAATCCAACGCCTGAGCTTAATGCATTTGGTTGAAACCGGTTTTGGCTAAGGATCCAGATCTTCAAGTTGGGTTGGATCAACAATTGGATCAGCCTTAATTTGGTTCAGAATTTAGCTTCAATATTCATCCATTTGGGCACTTCAAATTTGAGGCTTCAACTGGGCTTCTCCATTTTGGTTATCACTTGGGCTGCAGAAAAGGTCCAATTGCATCCACAATCTCCACCTCAATTGGATCAGCAGCCCCTGCAAAAATACATAAGGCAGTATCAAAATTCTTTCAGATATCTAAACAAACATTTCATGGCTTCCCAGTGAGTTTCACCAGGTTTGCTTATAAACATGTTAAGTGCAATGACTGCAAAGACAATATCAGGTCTAGTACAGTCCATGAGATACATAACAGATCCAACAACATTTTGATACGGCACATTAATCACCCTATTTTCTTGTTCTCTAGTCTTAGGTGATTGCTTAACAGATAATTTGAAATGACTAGGCTGAGGTAGAGAAACAAGTTTTGAATCAAACAAGTAAAAATTTCTCAAAATATTTTCAATTTAAGCTTTTAGATTTAAAATCAGTTTTCCTGTGTTCCTTATTTCTGAAAATATCCATTCCTAGAATTCTTTTAGAATTACCTAAGTCTTTCATTTCAAATTCAGAACTAAGTTTTTGTTTAAGAATCACAATCTCATTCAAGTCAGGTTCACCTATTAACTTGTCATCTACATACAAGAGTAGATACATATAACAAGAATTGAAACATTTAAAATAAAAGCATGGATCATATTGACTTTTCACAAATCTTAGACTTCGTATAAAAGTATCAAATTTTTTATACTACTTTCCGTGTGCCTGTTTACAGAGATTTTTTTTAAGTAAACATGCAAGATTTTTAGGTTTTTCAAAGCCCTTAGGCTGACACACACACACACACACACACACACACACACACACACACACACATATAGTTTCATCAAGTGAGCAATATAAGAAAGCAGTTTTCACATCCATTTGTTCCAATTCATGACTGTATTGAGCAACTAATGTAAATAAAATTTTGATGGAAGTATATTTGACTACAGGTGAAAAAAAAGTCTCATTATAATCAATTTCTTCTTTTTTTGAAAACTCTCTAGCTACAAGCCTAACCTTAGTCACCTTCTTTTATTTTAAAAATCTATTCGCAATCAATAAGTTTTTGCTTATCAAGTCGGGTACAAGAACCCATGTTTTATTTTTCAAAAGTGAGTCCATTTCATCTTGCATTGCTGCAAGCCAAAACTTAGAATCTACAGAAGAAATAGTTTCTTCAAAAGATTCAGGTTCAGATTGCAAATGTTCAAAATAAGTAAAAGTAGAAACAAAATTAGGATCTTCATACCTAGATGGAGGTCTAATTTCTCTTCTAGTTCTATCCCTAGTAACCTGGTAGTCATTAAGATTAAAATCAGTTTCAATTTCAACTCCAGTTTCAGGACTGTTTCAGAAACAGGATTATGAACAGGGACAGAATTGGATGACTCAGATTCAGAAACATGATTTGGAGAATGTGGGGGTTGCTCCACTTGAAACTGAGTATTTACTGATTATTTTATTCACTAAGATGATCAACACTCGGCTCAGAAGTGAGGAAATACTTTTCTCTAAGAGGATCTTCTTAAATTTCATCTTTACAGGGGAAAGTTTTTTCATTAAAAACAATAGACCTACTAATAAGAACCCTATAACCTCTCTGTTCTTTCACCCACAGTCTATAGCCCTTGACACCTTCACCATACCCTAGAAATGCACATTTTAAAGATCTGGCATTGTAACAACCCGAAAATTTTGTACCTTAGTTAATTTATCTCGAAAGTTGGATGCAATTATTTTCTTAAGAAAATAGCCAATTTCACGTTTTGTACGACGAGATGGTATATAATTTATGAGAAAAGAGGAGAAATTGGCATAAAAGAAAGTTATATATGATGCTTGAACTCAATTGGATTGAATTTCATGGTTGAGGACTAAGCTTGAAATTTTAGGAAGTACAGTTTTGTCATTGGGATGAACACGAATTTGGGATCATTTTGTGGATTATATAGTGATCTTTAGCAATTTCAAGTTATACCATTTTATAGTTCATGATGAGATCTAAGTATTGGTATCAAGTCTGATCACAATTAAGGTCGAGAAGTATTTCAAAAATTGAGCTAAAGTTGCATTTGAAGAATAGTTGGAATGCTAAAAATCTTCAAAATAATTCTTAGTGTAAAGTGGTAATCGAGTAGCTATGTTTGAGACGATGGTACAAAAAACATGGTAATTTTATGTCCTTGCATGTTATACTACCTTGTACTACACAATGAGATGTACATATTGGTATCAAATTTGAGTACAATTGAGGTCGGGAAGTACTTCAAATATCGAGTTGAAATTGCATACTTGAAATGATAAAAGTGCTGAAAAAATCAAAAAAATTGGCTAAATATTGAAATCCAGTCGAGCAGCCATTTTTGGACAAATAGTATGGGCGGTATAATGATCCATTTTCTTTACATGTGTAACCGTTACGAAGATTGAAATACGAACTTTACACTGTATAAAGATTGGCTAAAATGGAGCTCTTCTTGAACTTCAAATATTGACCCGAAAGTGACACCTTGAAAAGGAAAAATTGAAATTTTTAGCATAAAAATATTAGAGGAGAAGACATTTGTCATGTCTTATCTTAAGGGATGTTTGGAAATCAACTTATTATGGTTATAAGTAATTATTTATCATAAGTTACAGGGTTTGGATGATTGAAAGAAAGCTTTAAGGACTTAACCAACTTGTACAAAATTGAAAGTATGGGGCTATTTTGCAAAAACATGAGAGAGAGAGAGAGAGAGAGAGAGAGAGAGAGAGAGAGAGAGAGAGAGAGAGAGAGAAAAATGAGAAGATGGTTGATAAATTGTTGTAGAAGGAAGTATGATTCAAGCTTTTGAATGCCTTCTTCATTTCCTTAAGGTAAGAAGTAATCTCTCCTTCATGTTTGAGGTTTAAAATTAGAGTTTTGGATTGATTTATCGAGTTTAAAGTTAGTAAAGTTGAAGATAATTGAAACAATTGAATTTATGATTGATTTAACCCATTCCTTCTTCATTTTCGAGAGAGAACCGAGAGGCAGTGAACAAGACAGAATTCTGGACAAGTTTGGAGAGGAAAACGGAGAAGAAAAAAGAGGGAAAAAAGAGGAGGAAAATAAAAGGGAAGAGGAAGGAGAAGTTTTGCTTGAAGTTTGAGCTCTCAAAGCATAATTTTCTTCCTAGAATTCAAGAGGTGAGTGAAACTTGAATTTTGTAATATTCTGTTAAGTTTTTCTTATGGTGTTGAAGGATTATCTTTAAATTTTCAGATTCTAATATGGTTCTTATTGATTATGAATGATTGGATAAACTATGTTTAAGATTGAAAGTTAAGAACATAATTTCCCTCTAAATGTTTGATGAATTGTTTAAGTAAAGCAACAATGGTTTTGTTGAGTTATGTTGATGTTCTACTATATTTTTATTAGATTAAAACCGGGTCGCCCATGTGGGATGACCCAAACCGACCCGATTCATTAATGTTGTTATTAGAGGGAACCATTTGAATTTGATATGGGAAGTTATCCAAGGCATGAATAACTTCCATCAACCTCCATATAACTCAATCAATCTACTATCATGAAAATAAAAAGAAAATGAGTTTTTCGTATGTAAGCATATGGTTGAAAAGAAATAAGTGTAGTGGCTTGAATCTATGAAGATTTAACTCAAAAATTGGCACTTGGATTGTGGACAAGAAGTTCTATCCATCTGTGACTGAATTTCGTGATCAAAGAGCATACATTTCTGCAGTAAGAACAAACATCAAGAGGTAAGTAATCCAACCTCGGTTTATATAATTTAAGATGGTGAAATTGTTTTATATGCATGCAAGCAATTCCAACATTGGAATCAGAGCCATAGCAGGTTGTTTTCTTGCCTATAAATGTGTTTATAATGATGTGTTTCTATTGCATGTTGATCAATGCCACTAAAACAAGTTTTTGAAGAAAAGCTTGAATATGCTTTAATGGCACATCAAGAAATACTTCATATTAATTCGTGAAATTCATACTGTACATTTTTCATAGTATGTAGAACATATCTGCAAAATTTCACGAGATTTGGATATGTATATTGAAAGTAAAACGCAACCCTAGTTTGGAAACTCGAAATTTTGAAGGCCTGTAACTTTCTATAATCTCCACTTCACGGTGCAAACTTGGTATGGTTGGAAATATCTTTCAAAATACTTTCCAATGATATAAAGATCATAAAATTCGGACATGAGATGAAGAAGTTATGGCTTCCTAAAGTTTTGGCAAAAATCTGAAAATGCAACTGGGTCTCTCAGCATTGATGGAGATGGGGGCTTGGTTGCAAATGCTGAAATTTCCAGATTGGTCCCTGTGATTTTCGAAAGTTTTATGTTGGACCCTAAAAATTCTGAAATTTAAATTTTCATCTTTAAAATTTCGAAAATTTCAGATTGGTCACTCAATTTCTGAAAATTTCAGAATAGTCCCAGGAAATTTAGAAAGTGCAGATTAGTCCCTAGATTTTGAAAATCTTCAATTCGACCCAGAAATTGGTGCATTTAAATTATAGGTTGGTCCTTGGTAATTCTATTAAAAATAAATAAATAAAATTATAGATTGGTCCCTCTATTATTTTATTACATGTTTAATTGTGGGATGTTTTTGAAAATTGCCTATGCATACATTTTTTTTAAATTGCTTATTGGACCTAGTGGGAGTTTTTGAATATACTCCTATATATCATGATTACTCGAAAATAATAGTTTCTTTATTTTAATGGCATGTATATATGACATTTTGTGATATGTTTGTGTAATTAAAAGGTCTTGCTTATATTGTACATGCCTAATGAACTTGTTAAGTGGGAGTTCCAAGGTTGGGAGAGTTAATGAAGCTCTCACCTAGAACTTATAGTTTTGCACTATGAAATTAATTTTTGTGATAATGAAACATTAGGATAATGGACGATGATTGGGAACTTAGTGAACTTTCGACTTCATACCTAGTGTTAAATTGTCATGAAATTCAATTTCCATGAGTGCAAAAATACTTTGTGTGCATAAATGGACCGTTATATGATTGTCTCTAAAACTATAACAGACCATGGCATCTAAGAACATAATTGCTGATCTTAACAAGGGTGATAAGTTAAATGGCGATAACTATAACACTTGGCGCCATAAGATTTGGTATGTACTGGAGGAACAAGATACCTTAGAAGGCATCAACCAGGTTATGGAAGACCCTGGTACTGGAAATACTGCTCAACAGAGACGAGATCAAGAGACTTACCAAACCTGGAAAAAGAAAGATTCCACTGCACGTGCAATCTTGGTGAGCTCTGTGATTGATGATCTCATACATGAGTGTGAACAATACCCTAATGCTCATGACATCTGGGTGTACCTAAGAGAGAAATATGGTGGTACAAGTGTGACTAGGCTCAGACAACTGACAATTAAGTTTGATACTTAAAAGAAGGCACCTGATCATAACATTAAACAACATGTTAGGGTTATGTCTAACATGATCAGGGAGCTAAAGTCAGCTGGTCACATACTCTCTGATGAGCAGCAAGTTCAAGCTTTGATCCGCTCTCTTCCTGACAGTTGGGAACACTTGAAAGTGAATTTGACCCACAATGACAGCATAAAAACTTTTGCTGATGTTGTCTGCCATGTGGAGCTAGAGGATGAACGGCTTGGAGCTGCCAAATCTCTAGGTCAGGCTTATGTAGCTGAGTCTAGTTCTCGTAAGGCTTCAGGCTTTAAAAGTAAAAGGAACTGGGGCAAAGGCGGGAGAGGAAAAGGGAAAGAGACTGGACAGGGACCTAAGAAGAACAAGAACAAACGCTATAAGAAAGGGAAGTGGTTTGGAAAGAAGAAGGACAAGAGCAAGGTTAAATGCTATAATTGTAAAGTGCTGGGTCACTTTGCTCGTGAATGCCCTGAGCCTAAACAAGTAGCTCTTATGTGTTCTTCTTTTAGTGCTATTTATGTTTCTAGCACAGTATTACTTGCTGATTCTTATCCTTTGTGGATTTTAGACTCAGGAGCAACAGACCATATAGCCAAAGATCGAGAAGCATTTGTTGATTTCCGTCGGATTCCACCTGGTGCAAAATGGATATACGTTGGCAACGACGAAAGAGTGGAGGTGAAGGGAATCGGTACTTGCAAGTTACACTTGCGTAGTGGTCGTGCTGTTCTCCTTCATGATGTCTTATTTGTACCTGGGATACGACGGAATTTAATATCAGTTATTGTTCTTTTAAAATTAGGTCTTAGTTTGAACTTTCATGGTACTTCTGTTGATGTTTATTATGATGATGCACATTATGCATCTGGATATTTATGTAATGGTTTTATGGTGTTGGATTGTAATCCAAACACTTATGCTTATTATATAGATCGTTGTTTTTCTTTGGATGTATCCACTTCTTCTTCTAGAAATGTGAATGTTGATACAAATATTTGGCATGCTAGATTAGGACATATTGGGCAAGAGAGAATGAATAGGTTAGCTAAAAAAGGCTTACTAGGTTCAATCTCTAAGGTTACCTTGCCTACATGTGAGCATTGTCTGATGGGAAAAACGACTCGAAAACCATTTGGTAAGGCCTTGAGGGCCAAATTTCCATTGCAATTAGTACATTCAGATATATGTGGTCCTATGAATGTTAGGGCTAGACATGGAGCCTCCTATTTTATTTCCTTTATTGATGATTTCACACGGTATAGTTATGTTTATTTGATTTCTCATAAGTCAGAAGCATTGGAATGCTTTAGACTATATTTAAACATGGTAGAGAATCAAACTGATAGAAAAGTGAATACTTTAAGAACTGACCGAGGACGTGAATATCTATCTGAAGAGTTCAAGGAACTTTGTAATAATAAAGGTATAATTAGACAATTGACTATTCCTCATACTCCTCAACAAAATGGTGTTGCTGAAAGGAGGAATAGAACATTGTTAGAAATGGTAAGGTCCATGATGGCACAGGGTAACTTACCTATTTCCTATTGGGGAGATGCTTTGTTAACCGCGACATATATTCTGAATAGGGTTCCCTCTAAATCTATAACCGATACACCATATCAGCTTTGGACAAGTAGAACACCTGATTTAAGCTACCTTAGACCTTGGGGATCGGCTGCTTTCATACACGATTCCTCAAGTAAATTTGGAAAATTAGGTCCACGAGGCAAAAAGTGTATCTTTATAAGATATTCGGACCAGTCTAAGGGATATGTGTTTATAGGTGAAAATCAAGATGGGGACACCACTGAAATAGAGTCACGAGATGTAACATTTCTCGAGACGGATTTTCCTAATAGGGGAGAAATAAACAAGGGAGAACCTCTGTTTGAATTAGAGCTGAATCAGTGAAGGTTCGAGAAGAAGCTGTTCGAGCTTCTGATCCAAGTGGGAGCAATCTAACCCCAAGTGACCGGGTCACAATGGAGCTCACACCTCGTAAAAGTACTAGAAAAGTTATACCTAAACGTCATTTTGAGATTGAAGGGCAAGCTTTTCTAGCATCTTTTCAAGACGAGGAGGAACCTAGGTCCGTACACGAAGCTCTATCATGTCCTGCAAAGGAAAAATGGAAAAGAGCTATGGAAGAGTAAATGGAGTCAATGGAATCCAATCAAGTCTAGGACTTAGTTGATCTTCCATCTGATCGGAAAGCTATTGGGAACAAATGGGTTCTCAAGATTAAGCGAAAGGCTGATGGATCTATTGAGAGGTATAAGGCTCGCTTGGTGGCAAAAGGATATACCCAACAAGAGGGTATAGATTACGAAGAAACTTTTTCACCAATTGTGAGATTTACTTCTATTCGCCTACTCCTAGCTATAGTGGCACATTTAGATTTAGAATTACATCAAATGGACGTAAAGACTACTTTTCTTAATGGAGAATTGGATGAAGAAATCTACATGGAACAACCTGTAGGTTTCATTGTGAAAGGCCAAGAGGACAAGGTTTGCAAATTGCAAAGATCTATCTATGGCCTAAAACAGTCTTCCAGACAGTGGTATTTGAGATTTGACAAAGTTGTAATCTCATACAACTTCGTTATGCTGGACGAAGATCATTGTATATACGTGAAAAGGTCCAATGAGAAATTTTTAATTCTGTCACTTTATGTGGATGACATTTTATTGGCTGGGAATGATAAGGAGTTTGTTGAAACCATTAAGAGATGGTTATTTTCTAATTTTGAAATGAAAGACATGGGTGAAGCAGATTATATACTTGGTGTTAAAATCCATAGGGATCGTTCAAGAAAACTTCTTTCTCTGTCACAAGAGTCATATATAAAAAAGATTCTTGATCATTTCAAAATGGGGAACTGTAACCCAATTGATACTCCTATATCTAAGGGTGAAACCCTTAGTCTTCGCATGTGTCCTAAGACTCTTGAAGAAAAGGAAGAAATGTCCAAAGTACCATACTCCAGTGCAGTCGCAAGCTTGATGTATGCTATGATGTGTACACGCCCTGACATTTGTTATCCTGTAGGTCTAGTCAGCAGGTATCAATCTAATCCTGGAAGAGGACATTGGAAAACCGTCAAAAGGATAATGAGATACCTGAAAGGTACTGCTAATTATTCCATATGCTATCAAGGAAATGATTTGTGCTTAAAGGGTTATACAGATGCCGACTGGGGTGGAGATCTAGATGAGCGCAAATCAACTTCAGGATATGTATTCTTGCTTAACAATGGTGCCATCTCATGGAGTAGCAAGAAACAGGCATGCGATTCCTTGTCGACAATGGAAGCGGAATTCGTTGCATGTGCTGCTGCAGTACAAGAAGCTGTTTGGTTAAGAAGATTCTTCCAGCATCTGAGAGTATCTGCTAATGATGTGAAACCTACATTGATCTATTGTGATAGCCAGGCAGCTATTGCTTTTACAAAGGATCCCAAGTATCATAGCAGAACCAAATACATTGATACAAAATACAACTTTGTAAGAGACATCATATGAAAGAAAGAAGTGAATTTACAATATATATCTACGCACCATATGGTTGGTGATCCTCTTACAAAACCTATACCTAGAGATGTCTTTGTAACTCATGCTAAATCTCTAGGATTGCGTAGAATTTGAGTTTCTCAGACTTGTAAATTCACGTGTCCATTAATAATATACTTTTGAATTCAGTTGATTTGTGTAATCTAGTTAAATGATTACTATATGATTGATTTATATGCACACATAAAGTATGTCGAATAGGTTGAGATTGGCTCACTCACATGGGAAATCGCCTCAGACAAGTTAGTTTTGTGCTGAGATGAGACATAGCGATCATTTTGTAAATGATCTCGTCGTCTTGATAATAGTATCAAGATAAGATTGCTACAAGCAATCGAAATGGATTCCACTATCCATTAAACCTATTTTTTATGGCCAGATCGAGTTCTCGAATGGTGTTAATGAGAGGAATTTGAAAAAGGAGGAGAACTCAAATTAGATATTGAGGAATATCTGAATTATGATCTGTACGGTGTTATTAACTTGATAAGACATACGCCCTAAGAGAAAAGGAAGAACACCGTAACACGTGTTTCATACCGCGTGTGCTTTGGAGACCTATGGGAAATGTAAGAATAGATCCCTGCTTCTTCATTGTGTGAGTCCCTGATAAGTGTGCGTTTTTCACACTTATTGTGCTTTTAAATAGACAATTTAATTGACAAATTGAGCAACTATCTACTTATATTTTGTGTTTATCTTGTACAATTAGGTACAACCTCAATTGGAAAGCAGATGGACAAGATTGGAGTGAAATCAGGCTAAAAGATGAGCAAATTTGATGTCCAAGGACCTAATCGAAAGAAATCAAAAGTTTGGGGACTTAAGTGCAACATCTCAGAAAGTTGGAGGAGTAAAGATGCAAATATTTCAGGGGCATACTTGTAATAAAATCCAAAATTCAAGGACTAAATTGAAGAAGACCAAAAGTTGGAGGACCTGGATGGCAATTAATTGAAGGACCAGACCACAAACACTCACTCAGCTGAACCACGCGATCGCGTGGTTAAGCACAGGTCGCGTTCGCGAACTAGGCCACAGACCCAACCCGAGAGATTTCAGGCTAACCACGCGATCGCGAGACACTCAGCCACGCGATCGCGTAGGCAACTTTTTGGCAAATTTCGGATTTTATTTTCTGTTTTTTTTATTTTAAGTTAAGGCCGCATTTGGCTCGTAAGGAGCGCGTTTTTGGACCTTTTTTAGGTCAGATTTTAGGGGGTATATATACCCCCACTCCTCTCTTCAACAAGGATCCAAATTTTCTTGAGCAAACCCTAGCCCCCTTTCCTTCTTTTCTCTCTTTTCTTCTTCTTTCTTTTTCTTTTCTTTTCTTTGTTTTTGTTTTGTTTGTAAATTAGTTGTAGTTTATTTTTGATTTCAAAGTTGCTAGTCACCATTGAAGCAAGGAAGCAAGAAGTGAGGTGAAGATTCAAATCAAAGTTCAAGAAATTTTGGGGCAAAAATTAAGGGAAGTGATTTATTTCATTATCTTGTATTTTTAATTTTTGATTTCTATATTTTGTGATGTATTTTTGTAAACCTCAACTTTTGTGCAATATTTATATAATGGGCTAGTTATTTTATGTTGGGATGATTGATGTAGCTTAACTTAGTTTAAGTAATTTTAATGTTTGTTTATTAATGTTGAGCTTATTTCATGTGTGTTTGTTGTTGAGATTATTCCATGTGTTTGATTGATCACCAATTATATGTTTTGTGAAGTGTATGATAATCGAGAGATATTATGCATTTTAGACCAAATAACAAATGCTCTAAGTTCTTGTTAAGGATAGAGATATACCTTAAACCCTAGATGATCAATTGAGTTATTTCCACAAAGAGTTAATGCAATTGATTGGGCCTTAATCGACATAGAGATATAGTAGGTTAGACCAATTGATTAGGGTTAATTTCACTCGAGAGAGGTAATTAGCTAAGCTTGGAAAATCGGGTCTAACATTGTAAATGAGTAATTTATTAATTTGCATGTGTTGAGAAATTACTTAAGCGAGAGTTAAGTGAAATCATGAATCCCAACTATTTTATCTTTCATTTTTCTTATTTTAATTCGGTTTAAAATTAGTTTCTTTAATTTAGAATTTCCAAAAATCCATCTTTTTAATTGTGTGTTTCTCTTTGTTGTTAGAATTAAATTAATTAAAGTTATATAATCTAGAGTATACATTCCTTGTGGGATCGACAATCCGGACTCAAAAAGTCCACTTTATTACTTGTACGCGACCCTGCGCTTGCGGTACACTATTTTGGCCGAACAGTCCCTGAGGTATATATGACCTCATATAGTACCCTTATGACTTTTTGACCGTCTCTCAAGATTTTAAGCCAGTGCAGCTACTTTAGCTTGTTACCAATGACCATGATTGATTCGGTTTGATGGAACATGTCTAAGAAAGCGGCTGACTTAAGATTAAGGGATTCTAGTTGAAAAGGAAGGCTTATTTATCTAACACTAAGATTTGAATTTACCGTCCGGTCAATTGTGTCAACCATTTGGGTTTGATATCACAATTGTGAATATAACGTATGTTACGCAAGATTCAAGTATGTTCATTCATTATTTGAGGGATCTGAAATACTTGAGTTGTGTTAGTAAATATGTCTGGGGTATAGCGAGACTTGTATTCCTCATAAGGAGCTTCTATATATCCCTAACAAGTGTATAGTAATGCTTGCTTCGTTGCTCGCTGGTCGCACGATCCATTTGCTAGTATGAATTTTTGAGATTTTCAGAATAAACCAGTTGGGTTTTGATTTTGATCAAGCATAACATATGCGAATGGAGTCCGGGTCAAGCCCATCATGTTCGAGTGGGAGATATTAGATTAAAACCGGGTCGCCCATGTGGGATGACCCGAACCGACCCGATCCATTAATGTTGTTATTAGAGGGAACCATTTGAATTTGATATGGGAAGTTATGGAAAGTTATCCAAGGCATGAATAACTTCCATCAACCTCCATATAACTCAATCAATCTACTATCATGAAAATAACAAGAAAATAAGTGAGTTTTTCGTATGTAAGCATATGGTTGAAAAGAAATAAGTGTAGTGGCTTGAATCTATGAAGATTTAACTCAAAAATTGGCACTTGGATTGTGGACAAGAAGTTCTATCCATCTGTGACTGAATTTCGTGATCAAAGAGCATACATTTCTGCAGTAAGAACAAACATCAAGAGGTAAGTAATCCAACCTCGGTTTATATAATTTAAGATGGTGAAATTTTTTTATATGCATGCAAGCAATTCCAACAATTTTAGATGTTGAGAATTATGTTTAAGGATGATAACAATCAATAGTTATATTTATAAGTATGATTATAAGTGGAGAAATATTTGAATGAAGGTTATGAAGTAATTGAGGTTGAGTTGGGCAGAAAGTTTTAAGTGTTGTTTTTGATCTTTAATAGTCTCAAATCATCATATATTGAGGAATTAATTCATGTTTGAAGCCTGATTTTCTCAGTGGAGTTATAGACTAAGAAGTTACATGTGATTTGAAAATTATTTGTGATCTATTTAATGATTTATCTTGCTTAAGAAGTTGCAAGTCTTAAAATTCAGCTTCATAGTGGATCTTGTTGAGTTGAATGAATCTAAAACTTTTGAAGGAATAAATGAAGTTTTTGAAAAGGGTTTTGAGGCTAAAGAGTTGTCGAATGGGGATATTAAATTTTAATGTTGATGGCATTATGTGAAAGTTATGAGTAAAGAAGATGTGCTTTAAAGACTTATTTCAAAGGTTGGTTGAAACTAAGTTAATGTCCCTATGATAAATGAGCCTAAAACACCACTATAAATTAGAGTTATTCACGCCTTAAAGCTGATTTTAAGTTGGATGTTGATTTAGGCTTGATGGTGAACTCTTGAGGTAGTTTATGCCATTTTTGGTTGGTTGTGATGATGTGTATTGATTGAATAAATGTTATGCCAAGACTAAAGTTATAATTACAAATGCTTTCTAGGTGTTTGATGAAATGTGTAAATGAAATATGCCCTAGCAAGTTCTTATGGAAGTTTATCAATAAGTTAGATATTTGACTTAAAGAATGTGAAGATGCAAAGATGAGGATTAACATGAAATTTTAAGTTGCTGATTTTGTGTAAAAGATCTTAGAATTTAAGTCTTTATGTCAAGTATAATGGCATATGAAATCCTATTTTAAGTTAGTATGTTGGTATAAAAAGAAATTGAAGTTAGAGACATCTAACGATGAAGTTTCATGACTTATCCATGCTTATAAAGTGCAAAATTCAAATTTAGAGATGATCATTCATGAGGTAAGAATCTAAATTTATAAAAGTTGAAGTTTTTAGGAACTAATTATGACTTGATGTTATATCTAAAGCTTTTGAATTACATTCTATATGTTAGAATCAATCCATATGATCTAAGGTGATCAAATATGCATAGATATGGATTAAAAATCTGTTGGGATTGATTGGGTTAAATGTGACACCAAGGATGTTAGAAATGAAATTTTTGGAGACATTAAAGTATGAAACTTATGGTGAAACCTTGATAGAGGGTTAGATTATACTTTTATGTCATTACACAATTGGGAAGTGTAGTAAAAAGAGACATAAGTGATGTGAAAATCTGTTTGGGTTACTTTCTTAAGTTTGTGATCACTTACAAATTAGAATCAAGATTTTGATGAAGCTAGGGATTAAATTAAGCTTCTAGGATGTAATTCAAAGGTTGAGATTATATGTATTAGACATAGGAAACTTTATTCTATAGTGAAAGACTTGATCATGGTCCTTTATGTGTTAAGCAAAGGATAAGATATTATATTTCAATATGTGATTGAATATTATTATGTAAAGTCTTTCACATGATATTTGATGAATAGCATTTCATCTCATCATCACAAGCATGCATGATCATTTCACATAAAAGAGCAAAGTATGTATTTTCAAAATGTGAAGAAATGATTATGTATAAGATCTTTCAAATAACGTTTTCAAGAAATGATCACGAACAATTAAGAATGTCCATATTTAGGTCGTTGCATCGAGGGAGAAAATTCATAATTGGTCACGGGTTGTGAGATACCCTTCGGGGGTAAGTATCTCATGAGGCACCCTTCGGGGGTAAGTGTCTCTTTTATGCTAGCGAGTCCAAAGGAACGAAGGAAAAGTCCTTTATACTTGGAGATGTAAGAGTACGCCCAACTATTTATAACTGGTGACCTTGTGTCGTAGATACACATATGATGCGCGTGATGTACGACCCTAATATGGGAATGCCCCTAAAGTAAAAGATATGAAAGAAATGCAAAGAATGAAAAAAGTCATACTTATTCATGTCACTTTTCAAAGAAGAAGAAAGAAAGGGAAGAAAAGAAAAGAAAGAAAGAAAGCATGATAAAGTGAATAACATTATCACTCATGCATATCACTTCATGTATTATATTCATGTCATAAATATGAAATTGATTAAATGAATGTAGTTATATGGAAGTAAGTTTCGTGAAGTGATTACAAATTATACGTTGAATTGATTATGATTTCTTGTACTATATGAGAATTGATGTTAATATTAAAAAGTAGCAGTGTTCTAAAACGCGCACTGTGCGCGCCTCTCGCGCGTCGCTTTGGCGAAAAGCGAGAAAAACGCGTTTTTGAAAATTTAGTTCTAAAAAGCGCGCGCGAAGTGCGCGCATAAGTGTGCTTAAGCGCGCACAATGCGTGCTGAAGCGAGCTTAAGCGCGCATTGTGCGCGCTTAAGCGTGCCCGATGCGCTCAACTGCCATTTTTTTTTTTTTTTCCTTTTTTTTTTTACTTGTTCAAGTATGGGTAAAATTTAAATCAAATATTTAGGAATTGAAAAACGCTTTTTAACGCTTACTCCCGCTTAAGCTTCAAAAGCTTGACTCTTGGGCTCCACGCTTCTTCACGCTTTTTAGAACACTGGAAAGTAGTGAAAGAAGCATATGTAAGAGAATGAGTAAATGATGCTTGTATGATATCAATCACCATGAACTTTTTTATCATAATTGAATTGAATATGATCTTTAGAATTGCTTGAGTTTATTAGCAAACTAAGTTTACTATTAGAATGTTCAAATTATTACTTTAGGAAAAGATGGAAGTTGAAGTTAAGAAGTAAAGTGTATAATTTATATTCATTCATAAAAATGTGAAAGTTTGACAAAAAAATAATGAGAATGATAGATGTTTATATGATTTTATACATTTTATGTTAAAATTAACCTCTTATTATATGCATCAAGTTTTATTCATTGAACCATGTGGTTCACAGTTGTTTCATATCTCTTTTTATAGGAAATGGAGCATAAACCTTTGTAGAGTGGATTCCCTATGGAGATTGTCAACCGAGAATGAAGAGTACTTATTGGTAACTAAAAGAGAGGAAAGTTAAGCCATTTTGTACTTAAAACTATTTTAGAATGAAATTTTTGTTCTTCTAGTTTTTAAGAGTTAAATACTATTTGGGGCTCGATTTTGAGATGTATAAGTAGATTTTTATGAAAAGAAATGGGCCTTGTATTTTAAAGTTCCGCTTGATGTTTAAATATTATTCTTATGAAGTGTTGAAATTGATTTTAACGTTGTTGTTATCAAAATGACAAACTTAAAGTATGAATGATGATCCTAAATGTTTAATGGGGTAAAACCATTGTTTAAAATAATTAAAATGGTTCTAAATAAGTTTAGACAGAGATTTTAGTAAATGTACCCTGTTTCTGAAAGTATGCTACTAGTAGCCACCTGTAGCTACGTTTTCAGTTCATTTTATGCTACTAGTGGCCATTAGCAGAACTAGAAAAGAATTAGTCTGAATTTTGGGGTTGTGACAGGCATCAAGTTTGGTTTCAGTTTGATGTGAGTAGGTTGCACACCCAAAAAGTTTTAGTTTTGAAAAGTCGGGAAGTGTGTTGTTCCAAATCTGATCAGGTATTTTAAAATCAATGGCACTATAGGGAGAAAAATTGCTAAGATATGAAGCAGTTTTGACTGCTTCAGCCCCAGAAAATTTTTGTTAAGTTTGAATCAAGCATCAAGCACCTATTTCTTTCTAGTAGTGTCTTATTCATCCTCTCAGCAAAATCACAAAGAAATCAAACAAATTTTCTTAAGAAATCAAACAAAGTTTCTTAAGAGACCACCAAGAAATCAGAAACCCTAAAAAACATTTTTGAGAAAAACCAGAAAGAACTTCCAGAATACAATAGATCCACCCACAAAGACTCTGGATCTACAAAATTTGAGTTCTAAATCAGCGTATTCACACGAACCCTAAGGCTCCAATACCACTGTTACGATTTTACAATCCAAAATCACCATAAAGATACCACAAAGGATGAAGTAAACATAAAACTTCAAATCGCTTAAATAAAACAAGAATAAGGTACAAAATCAAAGATTTGTACAAGGTCGAACAAAACAAGAAAATACTCAAACTCTACAAACTCGCACGAATAAACCACTGAGAGATTACAGATTAACACTGTAAAATATCACAAAGAATAACCCTTTGATATTATGATAATTGAATGGAAAAACAATGGTTATCAACTAATGTAGTTCTCAAGGGTAGAAGTAGGAAGTACATTGGTCCCTTGTTCAAGTGAATATTGACTAAATTTAGGCATTGAGAAAATGGACATTCTAATCTTCCCATAGATCTCCTGGAGTGGTAATATTGTATTATATATCTTTTATAGATGTTATCGTTGGTGCAGCTCTCTTCTCGTTCAAGCAGCTTGTTGGGATAAAGGTCGTAGTATACTATTCTACTTATGTTTTCCTTAGTGTTGGAATTGCATTTGATGTCGCTGCCAGTGCTCAAGTTGTGGTAGAAAATATTTTTTGGTTAGTTTATGTTAGAGCTTTAAAAGATGTTGATTAATTGGTCATGGAATGAATCCCCCCACCCCCAACCCCCACTTATTAGACATTAATATTTTTCTAGGCACAACGGTTGCGTCCTCCTTGATGGGTAAGCAAGCAAGGAAAAGTCTTTTTCTTACAAGCTTTGCTGGCATGGTATGATTTAGGGATAATACATATAATCTTAGTGATAGAAGTCTCAAAAGGCAATACATGCCTAGGAGGATAAATTCGTAATTATGTCAAGTGTTCTGTTCCTTCTGACATGCAAGATGCATGCTTTAACTAAGAAAATTTTAGTTTATTACATCGTATCATCGGATGTCCTCTCTTGGTAAATTATTTCAGGTTATTTTGATGATTCTCTGTTCTCAACTAGTTTTTGGCTTAACCAGTCCATCCCTTGGTGTGAACCTGCCTCTATTTTCCGTTATAGATGACTCACTAACGTCCTTCTTGTAGGTAGAAAAATGAATAGTTGTTTTCTCCATCAATTCTGCTTTTAAGGCCATGTTATGTATCTCATCAATTGTCCAAACCACCTGCAGTCCAATTTTCTCACGAATGGACGACCTCAATCCTCCCAAATACCTGGAAACCTGCTGCCCCTCTGTTTTACTAAGATTATTGTGAACTGAAAGCCTATACCATTCCCCAATATAATCTGCAACCGACTTATTTCTCTACACACAATTCTGAAAAATCTGGAATAATAACTGTTCGTAATCGAAAGGTAAAAATATGCTCATCAAAAGCTGTTTCATCCGCCTCCAGGACCACACTGGGACTTTGCCTTAACGGCGTCTGTCCATCTGTAACCTCTCCCACCATACAGCGGCACCACTCTATAATTTATATGAAACTAATTTGACCTGTCGTTCCTCTGTAACCCAGTAAAATTGAATAACCTCTCAACTTCTGATATCCAATCCAGAAACTCCTCGATCTGCAATTTGTCATGGAATAACGCGATGTCTGCACGGATCTTATAATCAGATTGATTTCGAATCTGTTGCTGGTTTCCCGAAATTTCTACAAATTCTTCCTCATAGTCTTCATCGCTGAAAGCTTCTACCTGGGCAGGTCTCGCTGCCTTAGGTGGGCGTTCAACTCCTTGACGGCCAAGGGAAACTCCCTCGACACCATCTCGGTTGGCAAGGGCAGGGGCGTTGACAGCAGGTTGCTGTCCCAATATTTGTTGTAACATGCCCTCCAACCTCTCCATCGTTTGATTTGCTCGTTTATGGCAGCCCTTATATTTGCATCGCCTTCCCTACGACCAGCATCGCGAGGGTTCACTCTTCTGGCTTCGTTGTTGGCCATTGAACAAGGCAAATACTCGCTCTGATACCACTTGACGCAGAATGGAAGCAAGTAAGGAATTTCAAACGAAATCACTAAAGACAGAACTTGGAATCCACCAAGAATGAGAGAAATTTCAAGAACTTTTATTAATTGACGAATGAATAAAAACAAAGAATTAACCCTCTATTTATATGGCCAAAACCTATTCCAAATCAAATAAACTAAAAGAATTCGAAATAAAATAAATGACATAAATGGCGCTAAAACATTAAAACGCAATTTTCGCTATCTAAAAGAAAACGAACGCCCAAAATCCATTGTATATCACAGCAAAGCAGTGAGTTGCACCCGTCTCGTCGAGCTACCCAAAAAAGACATATTATGGGACTTATTTCTATTAATTTTTGGAACTTGTAATGGAACATAAAGGTTATTTATATTTAGGCCTTATTTGGTATTAATTAAAATTTTCTCTTTTTTCTACAGGACTCAAATTTTCTCTTTTTTCCTTACCATACATTTTCAAAAAATCTATACTTATCAAATAATGATTTTTTGAAAATGTATGGTAAGGAATTTTTCTTGGTTCATGTGTAGCATATTTTATTATATAAAAGAGTGATTGAAAAATAAGTATGAAAAAAAAAAGTTTGAAAAAATGAGGATCAAACAAGGTTTATGTTCTACGAGTTTTGCTACGCGTACAAACGAGTATACAAACATGCTTATAAATAAGAGAAGAGGCAAGAATCTATTGACTTATACATTACATCAACTAAAAAATTAACCATCTTAAAATAACTACATTATTATTTTGTACAAGAAGCAATTTTCATGTTCTTCATGCTCGTACAACATGAAATAAGCCACCTTAATTAAGCATCTGTAAGCCAAGTATTTCATTTACTTACATAGGACAAATAACATAAAAACGTGTGATTCTTGTAGTTTCCCCCCAATTAGGATATTTCGTTAATTAACAAAGTTGCAAGTTTCTATGATGTTCATTTCATCTTCACTATTCTTTTTTCCTTCTCTTCCATTTCATAACCAATAGTATAGTAAATTATAATACAAGAAAAGACCAAAAATTCCTCCCCCTGTCACGCTTCTCTTTTTCGCTTTTAGTTAGGTCCAAGTTTGGGATAAGAATTTGCTCTTAAATTAATCTTTAAAAAAAAAAAAAAAAAAAGCAATTAATCTTTAAAAAAAAAAAGCCACGTGTTTGTGTTGTAAATGTGCAGTGCTTCTTTCCTTAAAAGCATTATTTATAGCCACTGAACATGGCATTAAATTATGGCATATTGCATAGCAGATGCGTATAAGCAAGAAACTGGTGGGACCCAACCCAATCCTGTAGGTCTCGACTCTCGACTCTACTCTCTAAGGCCCTTTCTTGTTACTCGACCAAGATCATGAACTCGTTAAAAATATGGTCGGCGCACAATGTTAAAGTTAACACGAGAATATAAACCAACGTCAACACGAGAATATGAACCATCCACGGGTATTGCTGGACTTTTTCTCAAATTGACGTAATAATTTACTGGAATCAACCAGAAAAAGGAAATATATCAGAATCCATCAATCGACGGGAAAATGTGAAATATTATAAAATAATAAATTTGTCTCTTTCTTTTCAAGTCCTTAACACATAGTTATAAGGTTGAAACAAATCCTAATTCGAGCGAAAATATAAGTAAGAATAAATAAGTTTAAATAAACTACAAAACAAATCCGATAAAAACTTAAAAAACTTTCAAAATGATGAAAATAACCTTACTCGAAAACATAAAAAAGCTATGACTGCCCCAAAACAATGGAATTTCACCCTAAAAGTTTTGTCATTTGGAAAAATATGTAGAATCGAAAAACACTTTCGGATTGTATTCATTCCTGCAATTTTGATACCCGAGCTAAAAATTACTCGCAATTTCGCACATCCTTCTTATTTCTTTGCCTTTCGAATTGGATTAGAATATCTTGTTCTACCTGATCCACTCTACAACATTTATCATAACGTGTATATCTCTATATATATAATCATAACATCGTGTATGAAATCTTAATGCATGTCCATAATATTAATTACTTTACCAAATGCGATAATTAAATATTACTCTTATTTATAATGGAAAAATTTAGCTATTCTCAAGAATTCAATCTCAGTTGGAAGAAAGGTCCTTCTGTTATTTACATTGAACAACAGATTTTGATTCACAATAAAAACCTAGCTAAAATGCCACAAGTGTTTCGTTTTAATTAGTCACCATCCTACGAAGTTATTTCAACCAGCGACAATACATTTTTTTGTACAATTTTTATGCATTTCTTTTCAGAGATTATAGTAAAGTTGTAAAAAAGATATTATTTAAGATAGTGAGAATCTTTATTATATGATTAAAGATTGTACTGCATATGAGACAATAAATAAGAGTTTAATTGTGTTTTCTTCTTTTAATCGTGTCTATAGTCTATTTAGAATTCTTGTTTTGATTTTATCCAATAATCTTGACAGGGGAGATTTGGCTCTGAAATGTAAAAGGAAAATGCTATTTGAACCCCATCCTTGCCTTCAAGCTTGCCCTCTCACTCACATGGATTCTTGTGGTCAAAGGATTCTTGCTCCTTATCATATTTTGTCCATGGTATTGAACAACGATGCGATAGAACAATACGCGAGTTTGGTGTCTTCTTTATAAACAAGTTTATAAATAATAACTTTTTTTTTTTCAAACTACCTTTTAATATTATACATTTTTCAAAATAAACTTTGAATGACATTTTTTATTTCGAAAACTTCAAATTCTTTATTTACAAACAAATTCTTTTTACCAAATATAGGCGAATGAGCAAGGGACATCATTGGCCCAAGTCAAGATAGTTATTTTCCAAACAACCCAAGAAATACTCAAAATACACGTGACATGTCCCAACCCATATTACTAGACAAGCTATTTAAACCCCCTTAAGAACACAAGATTAACACACCCAAAATACACCTAAGAAAAAAATGAGTCCCTTCTTTTCTTTCATTCTTCCAGCCCTATTCCTCTCCTTCTCGATCTCGACCCACCCCGCGAATGGCCAGAAATTGATCGACGAAACATGCGAAAGATTCTCACGTGTTAATCCAAACATAGGGTACAACTTCTGCACAACTTCCCTACAGGCAGCACCAGCCAGCCAGTGTGCAAGTTTACGAGGGCTCGGGACGATCTCGATCAGGCTTGTACGTTACAACGTTACGGATACGCGTTGTTACATCAAACACTTGATGAAAAACAGGAAATGGGATACTTATTCAAAACAATATTTGAATGATTGCTTCGAACTTTTTTCTGATGCAATCTCTTCTGCCAAGCAGTCTATGAAATATTACAACTCGAAACGATATGACGATGCTAATATACAAATAAGTTCTGTAATGGATGCTGCTACAACTTGTGAAGATGGGTTTAAAGAGAGAAAAGGTTTGGTTTCTCCGTTGACGAAGAGAAATCGTAATACGTTTCAACTCTCTGCTGTGGTACTCTCAGTTATGCAGGCGATTCAGAAAGGATCAGACGTTTGATTATTCTCATTGGCAGGCTTATGATTGGTTACATTTTGATGATCATTTACTTTTCTTGTTTACATGGGATTTATTTGTTTCTATCATATTGGATTTCCAAATATTATAATATTATTTATATGTATATGCCTATAGATTTTAACGTTCTGGGAAAGCAATTTCAATGGAAGAGTGACTTCTACTTAATATTTTGTCTCAAGCTTCGTTGTTAAACTAAATAATGAGCTTCTTTAGTTGCACCATGTGTAATTTAATTGAATATGTTACATGTAACCTCACCATTATAAATTGATTTATGAAGTTTGTCAAACAGAAAGCAAGTGTTTTACGAGAATTTTTTTTTTTTTTTTTTTGCCCCTTTTTTTGGTGTTTAAACGAGCGCTCGGTTCTCCAAACTACTTGTGCTCCCCTCTTTATTACCTTGATTAACTTGGCTTAAAAGTTGACACTAAAAATACATTTTCTCAGGGCCGTCCTGAGTTTTAGGGGGTCTTAAGCGATCCTCTTGCTCCAAAATTTAATCGGAGACCTAGGCCAAGCACACTAATAATTTTAAATGGCCCAATGATTAATAATTATAATTAATAATTACTAACTAAATCATAAAATATTCACTATCTAAAGTATTTTGAGATTTAGTGTCTATTTGATTCTAATTAAAGTGAGTTTTTTTATTATTATTATTGAATAGTAATTTTTAGGAGAATGAATGATTAAAATTTGGTTAAAAAGTCAAATAATGTGAGATTGATTTTTAATGGATAATTTAGATTTAATATTTTAGAAAAATTTAATGAGAAACAAACAAGGGATGTCATAGCTATTTTTTCACAAATTTTTTATGTAGGATTAGTTTTTACTTTTTATTAGTTAAAAATATTAAAATACAAGAAAGAAATTATAAACCTGACGAACCATTGACTTACAACATAAACACAAATTATATTTATCAATAGGATTTTTATTGTGCCCCAAGGGACACCATAAAATTGTCAACCCACCACTTGATGAGTGGATATTGGGGATCAGGCACCTCCTTCCATTAGAAGTAGATACTTGCCCACGGTGGGCACCACATGGACAACATATAATTACCATATCAATAGCATGCATGTATGTATGTATGTATAATATTGGGTTTCAGTTTTGATTTTGGGGCAATTTTTGGTTGGGGACCTAAGCGACGGCCTTTGCTCGTCTATGCGTAGAATTGGCTTTCCATTTTCTTAAAGTTAATACTTGCCAGGAGCCCTTCGACTAGAGGTGTGCTCGCACTTTTTTTGGGGGACAGACCAGGCTACTCAATTTTATTTTATTTTTCAGTTCATTTCATATAGACTTTTCCAAATACACATAATTGTCATTACTGTAAATTACTTGCTTCCAAGTTACTTCTGAAGAAGATTTTATCAAGGATTTATTTTGGGAAATGAAATGGTCATCAATACATGAATAGGGTATTATTGTGATAATGAATTACAAACATTTTAGCAAATAAACAACACGACTTTCTGGAGCACTTGAATTGTCTTCTCGAGTTTTCATCAGGTGGCATGTCCCTTTTAATATGTAGCAACGACTGATTTATAGTGTTGTCACTGTTCCTAGTTCAACCCTTGCAATTTAGTCGTGTAAAGTTACAAAAGGTGACAGTAGGCACAAGAGTGACCTTCAAAAATATCGAGTAGTACAACTCGGTGGTCGAGTAGAAGGCCAAACTCTCTCAACTCTCGTTGAGTTGGGCAGGTTGGTCAGTTGACTCGTCACTTTGATTGCAATGCTACTTCAAGGCACACGCACAAATACACATGGAGGAGTCCTATCATGCCCATCACTTGTCTATATTACAGTTGTTGTAAACCTTAAAAGGAAAATCTTGTCATCACATCGTCTGTTGGTAAAAAAAAGTACGCATGCATATATAAATGCAGCATTTCTTCAATCCCTCTCCATTTCAAACAGCTTTTATTATGGACAAAAGGACAGATATTATCCACTGTGTGCTTCAAAACAACACAAGTGGACAAGAAGTTATCGACATATACTCCAATCAAAAGTGATATTAAGTTCAATCATGCTGCCGTTGCCTTAGAGCATGTTTGGTGTAGAAAAAATTGGTGAATTTTTGAATGTGTGGTTGAAAAGCTGTTGAAAAATGTGTAAAGTGGTGGACCCGATAGAAATGTGTAATTGAAAATAAATTTGAGGAAAAAGTAGTTAAATTTCTCCTAAACCAAACAAAGCCTTAATATCTTTGAAATGATGCATATCATCCAATGGTAGATCTCATAAAAATGTGTAGTTGAAAATAAATTTGAAGAAAAAGTTATTAAATTTCTCCTGAACCAAATAGGTTGAAATGATGCATATCATCCAATGATAAATCTCATAGAAATGTGCAATTGAAAATAAATGTAAAAAAAAGTTGTTCAATTTTTCCTGAACCAAAAAGGGCCTTGATATCTTTGAAAGGATGCATATCATCCAGTTAGAACCAGAAGAAACTAGACATGTATACTCCCAGAATATATTGGGGACCTTTAAAAGAAAGCCATTGACAATTTCAAAGGTACAATGAGATGCATGAGCTAGCAGTAGATAAGAATATTATTAGCATTATGATTGAGTGAAGGAATCACCAATGCAGTAATCTCTTCACTGGAGACGAGCATCGAACAGTTACAATTTGAAATCCTGGACGACGGGCTATAAAAGTACTTGATCAACTGTTTATTTCTAACAATTTAACTCGATAGATTTTCATATATAGGTCTCGTTTGGTCCCATGTACTTGATCAACTGTTTATTTCTAACAATTTAACTCGATAGATTTTCTTATATAGGGCTTGTTTGGTCCCATTTGTGTTTTAAAATCTTCCTCACATTTATTTTCAACCACATTTCTATGTGACCCACCATTTTTTAATCATTTTTCAACTAGGTATACTCTAAAAAAACCCAAAATTTCTCAAAAAAATTGAAAATAAGAAATGGACCAAACAAACTCATAATTGTAAGCTTCTCCTTATGAAAAGGGTTATCTCCAGAAAGAACAGAAAAACAACTCAAATTCACAAAGCAAAGATAAAAAATAACAATATTTTTAAACCCATTGTGGAACTAATATTATTATCCAGCAGGGTCCACTTTATTTCCCGGCCCAGGATCAAATTTCTACAACATCCCAACAAGGCAAACAAGGACAGAATGCAATGTCTCGTTGTTTCCAAGAAATGATAACATAGAACAAAAAATTCCACACAACTCAGCTAGCCATTGGATGGTTATAGACATACTCGATTGCAAGAGAGCAGGAGTCAATTTTATCAGCTTCCTTGTCAGGAATCTCCAGCTTAAACTCTTCCTCAATAGCCATCACTATCTCCACGTTGTCCAAGCTATCTAAACCAAGATCCTTCTGAAAATGAACATCAGGTGCCACCTGCATAAGAAAATCATCAATTTTGATGTTAAAAATGCATGCTATGAGATTATCAAAACAAAAGCAATATCTCGAGTCCTTCTAAAATAGAAGAAAGACAGACATCTCAATTAGTCATCAAAATACGACCTGATAACGCATAATAAAATCAATTCTTACTACACATGGGATCGTCTAGAATGACAACTACATGTGGTTAAAATCACAGAAAGATTATTACTGCAATAGTATTTTACAGATCATATATATAACTCAATTAATGATCTATTGAATATTGTGCTTACCGTTTAGTATATACCCCAACAAAAACTAAGTGTGATTTTCTGTTTTAATTATTTCTGGGGCCACATAACGGAACAAGAAGTATAAAAATTGACAACAAACTAATCAATTCCATACAAAATCAAGAGCTCGAAACTTAGAGAATCTTGAAAGCAAATAAACTGTATTTTGTAATCAAATTGTGTATTAAAATAAATTATAAAGGCTCCTTTTATAAGAGGACAATCCAAAAGTCCTAACTAGAATCAAATTAGAAAACTAAATATGAAAAGAAAGCAAATAAAACTACGAAACTTATTAAAACTAGGAAACTAATTTTAGATAAACTAAAAAGCAAAAATTGATGAGGCCCTTCCCATTCGATTTTCAAAAATCCAATGGTGCCAATGGACGAGGTGAATTGGTATGCCCTATAACTCCCCGTGCTTGACAACATATTTAAATTTTAGCCTGATCCAACTATGAGATCAAAAGTTATGCCTGTTTCAAAATTGTCCAACGTAGTATGTCCTACACCAGTCCCCTTTTCTTGGAAAGAACTCAACCCCGAGTTACCTTTTTGATATGAAGGATGTGCTTCATGAAATTCATAAAGATCACCGATGTTAGAAGAATTAGAAATAACCATAGAAGCAGGCAAGTCTACCACATATGCGTTATTGTTCATCTTCTTCAATATCTTGTATGGCATATACTTCTTTGGCTTCAGTTTGTTATATGTACCTACTGGAAAACGTTTTTTGTGCAAGAATACTATTACAAAGTCACTCTCCCGAAGACTTTCAGCCGCCTGTGTTTGTCTGCAACTTTGTTTTTGGCAGCAGTCTCAATAATGTGTTTGTGAACCTCAGATTGAATGCCCTGGACCTACTGTACCATGTGTCTGGCTACTGTATTGGATTTGGGACGTCGCGGCAACTTCACCAAATCAGGAACTAAGTCAGGAATCTCTCTTCTAAAAAACTATGGCAAATGGAGATTTACCAGTGGCACTGTGTACTGTGGAATTATAGGGAAATTCAACTTGCGGTAGATTCAAATCCCATTGTTCATGATGTCCCTGACACGTGGTTCATAACAAATTTTCCAATGTGCGGTTGGTAACTTCGGTTTTCCCATCGGCCTGTGGATGAGTTGTGGTGCTTCTCTTCAACATGGTATTAAAGAAACACCACAAAGTAACCCAAAAATGAATAAGAAACTTTATGTCACGATCGGAAGTTATGGACTTGGGGACGCCGTGTAATCGAAGTTGTTAACATCACGCTTAAGTTGCGGCCAAGAATACCGTTCCTCCATACTAGCTACTGTTTTATCTCACCCCAAATGTTCGGCACGCAATAATTTTTGCCTTAAAGAGCAATGTGGAATGCAAAGTCAATTGGCACAAAATAAGTACCCATCAACCTCATGAAAGTCATTGACTAGTTGCTTCACTGTATATTTTGCCCATGTCTTTAAAGTCCGGATCATCACATTGAAATCCATTAACCTCCTGGGAAAGGGTTACTAATAGATTTGCTCTCCTACTCAATGCATTTGCTACTTTGTTCGAAGCTCTCGATTTATGCTTAATGATGTATGGAAAATTCTGTAAGAAACTGGCCCACCGAATATGCATATTTTCCAAGTTTCCTTGGCTATAAACAAATTTAAATGCCCAGTGGCCTGTATATAATATAAATTCCAGCTATATAAGGTAATGCCCCCAGTGTTTTAAGGCACGAATCAAATCATAAAATTCTTGGTTGCAAGTGATCCATTTTTGCCTTGCCTCACTTAATTTCTTGCTGAAGAAAGCTACAGATCGCTTTTCTTGAGAGAGAACAGTTCCAATTCCTACATCGTAGATGTTGACGCCACCAGCCTTTGAGGTACTTACGGCTCGGCCAACAAACGGATTATCCACCTCATGGTGTGGATTTGTTCCACGCGAGGAGGACGCGTCCCCAGGGGGTTTCGAACCTTGAAAAACGCGCGTTTTTATGTTGACGGTGCCCAGCCTTTGAGGTACTTACAGCTCGGCCAACACACGGATTGTCCGCCACATGGTGTGGATTTGTTCCACGCGAGGTGGACACGTCCCAAGGGGGTTTCGACCTGGTACCACTAAGCTAAGTTAGCTTTTTTATGTTGACGCCACCAGCCTTTGAGGTACTTACGGTTCGGCCAACACACAGATTGTCCACCGCATGGTGTGAATTTGTTCCACGCGAGGTGGACGCGTCCTCGGGGGATTTCGAACCTTGGACCTATGGAACTTAAGAATTCCAAAGGCCCCCCTGGTACCACTAAGCTAATTCGTAAGTACCTCAAAGGCTGGTGGCGTCAACAGTAGGCATCACATTTGACCTCAAATAATTTTTCGAAATTGGGCAGTGCTAAAACTGATGATGCTATACACAATTTTTATTTGACTGAAGTAAAGATCTGTTTAGTTTTTCTCCCCAATGAAATTTTCCCTTCTTTAAACACTCGGTTATTAGTGCAACAATGCTACTAAATTTTTCATAAAGTGCCTGGAGAAAGTAGCTAATCTGTGAAAGCTTCGTACCTCTGATACAGTCTTAGGTATCGGTCTATTTCGAATGACACTCGCTTAGTTTTCATCTACATGGATATCAGAACTGACAACACAGCCTAGGAATAGTATTTTATCTATCAAGAAGCTGTACTTCAAGTTTAAGAACCAGCTGCAAGTGCTTAAGATGTTCCACCTTCCCACGACTATAAATCAGAATATCATCAAAATAAACGACAACAAATCACCCAACGAAAGGTCTCAATAATTGATTCATCACTCTCATGAAGGTGCTGGGTGCATTGGAAAATCCAAACGGCATGACGAGCCATTCAAACAACCCATCATTCGTCTTAAAAGCTATCTTCCATTAATCTCCACGCTTTACTCGAATATGGCAATATCCACTCCGCAAATCTATTTTGGAAAATAATTTTGAACCATCCATCATGTCCAATAGGTCATCTAATATGGGAATTGGAAACCAGTACTTGATGGTAATTTTATTTATTGCTCTACTATCCATATATATTCTCCGGTTACTATCTTTCTTTAGGGTTAAGAGCACAGGGACAACACATGGACTCGTGCTTTCCCGCACAAAGCCCTTCTTCATCAACTCCTCTATTTGATCTCGAATAATCTCGAACTCCTACGGGTTCATTCTATAATGTGGTAAATTCGGTAAGATTACTCCGGGAACTAAATCAATGTGATGTTGTATGTCCCTCATTGGCAGCAATTCACCGGGAAGTTCATTGGCGGTCAAGTCCTAAAAATGACTCCAATAAGTGTTGCACTTGTGGTAGAATAGCAAGTCTTATGTGCAACATGCTTTCTATTTCAAACTACAAACATGACTTCACAACAAGAAGATATACCTCTCATGTAGTTTTTACACTGCATATAAACTCTCGGGCAAACTTGCAAACTGTGAAAAACGACTTATTTGTCTTATTACAATCTGAATTTTTCAACGGGCAATAGCAATCTTATGATCTTCCCAAGTAAACAAGTATATATTATCCCTACCCTTATAGGTTACATCAACGTCAAATCGCCAAGGCAGCCCAATAACACATAGCTTGTATCCATATCAATTATGTCACAACAAACAGTATCTCCGTAGAATCGCCCAATTAATAAAGGTAATTGACAAATTTCGATTACCTTTTAAGTTGGCCACTGATCCATCCAATGTTGTAGGGGTTGGGATGCCTCTTCGTCTTCAACTTCAAGTGGTCGACCATTTTCTTAAATACAAAGTTTTCACAACTCCCGTTATCAATTATCAGATTGCACACCTTTTGATTTATTGAGCGCATAGAACAAAATATTTTGTTCCTTTGACTAGGCAACTCATGCTTTGGGGCATACAAAACCCGTTGTACCACACAAGCCACTCTTTCATTCTTCAGCAAAATCAGCTCCATCATAATGATTTTCATCGGCAACTTCTTCGTAGTCATTCTCGCCCTTCATTCTCCACCACAATAACAAGTCGTCTGCACGAACAGACATAGACCCATGGCCATATTATCCACATCGAAAACACTTTCCCGTAGTAGGTTTGGCATAGGGGTTAGGCTTTGGATTAGTGTTACGAGGTGGAAATCTATTGGGAACCTACTTTTCTGATTTTCTATGTGGGGAGTAGGTGGCTGAGGTATTGTTATCATTGCTCAGTTTTTAGATTCCACCCCTTTACCTCTGTCATTGCTACTACTAGTTACCTAAAACATTTAGTATTCTTCCTTAACCCAGAAGTAGTTACCCTGTTCTTCTCCATTAACTCAGCTTTCAACGCCATATTGTATGCTTTGTTCACGGTACATAATGTGTGCAAGCCAATCTTTTCTCTAATCATTGGTTTTAGCCCGTTCAAGTATCTTGTCAGCTATTGATTTTCGTTCAACCTTAGGTTGTTGCGTTCAGAGAGATGAGAAAATTCTTTTACGTAGTAAAAAACGAACCTAGAACCTTAATTACAATTTTGGTACAGCTTTAACAGGTGTTGTTCATAATCAGGAGGAAGGAATCTATTCATCACCAGTTGCTTCATTTGCCTCAAGGTTCGGATAACTTGCTTTCTTTGCCTTCTCCCTATTTGCAATTGATCCCACCATACGACTGCGCTTCCTTTCAATCAAAAGGCTACCAATCAAAACATTTTGCTCTCGGGGACTTCAAGTAACTCTAGAAAACATTCAACTGCAGTCATCCATTCCAAAAATTCTTCAATCGAAAGGTTCCCATTGAAATGAGGAATATCCGCCTTCATACTAAAGTCGTCATGTCCTGCTTGCCTTCACTTCGGTCTGTGCTGCTTAATTTCATCTCCATCATCTTCCTCTTACTTGCTGTAAGATGTTTCAGTTAAATTGCAATCCCTTTTGTTATTAGGTTGGCCTCGGGCGACTCCTCTAGCTCGTTCCTCATTAACATGTGGATTTCTATTAGTGTGGCTCAAGGTTAAAGTAATAAGTCCTTCATCTCTAGCATTGTCTGCCTCATAACGTCGTTCTCCTGTTGCTCTTCCCTAAACGCATCCCATAGATCTCCTACGTTGCGATCTTCGTCAACATCACCACCTCCTTCCGTTGTTTGCCATGATGCAAGGCAAATCCTCGCTCTGATTCCTACTAACGCAACAAGACGTATAAAAATTGACAACAAATGTTAATCAATTCCAGACAAAATCAAGAACTCGAAACTTGGAGAATCTTGAAAGCAAATAAACTATGTTTTATAATCAAATAAACTATATTTTACGCACAGAGTTTCCCGCCTAATTCACTTTCTAAAGGAAATTTTTCCCAAAAAAAAAAAAAAGTATTAAATATAATCAATAAAAGTTGGTATTAAATAAAAGTTAATAATAAACGTGGGTCATTAATTTCAACGGAACGGCCAATATATATATATATATATATATATATATATATAGTTCAAACTAATTGTTTCAATTTTTAAATTATTGCCTTGAGATTAAATTGTACAATTATGTTATAATTATAAAATTCTAATAAATAAACTTGAAATCATAATTATATAAGAATTTAAATATTGATAAAATTACAGTTTAAAAAATTTAAAACCATATTTGAGCTGAATAAAAAAATATTGCAAAATATAGTGAATACATGTTTACTTTTTTAATGCCTATAGTATAGTTTTAATCATACTTTTGATAATTATATACTATTATTTTGAAAATTGAAAAATATGCATTATGGGTGTCAAATCGAAAATCTCAACAAAAACATTTATACTAACTCATAAGTGAGAGCCAACTGTAAACACATTGTCTCTAAAATCACATCAAATATTAAATGTGAGGATATGTTTGATTGCCTTCGTTTTGCCTAGAAAATGTCACATTATGAAAAATATTTTCCACCTTTTGTGTTTGTTTGATAATTGATTAGAAAATTTTACTTAGAAAATATTTTCTATGGCACAACCAATTGAAGCACACTTTAGCCATTTTCCTTGAAAATATTTTTACTTATTTGGTGAGAAAATATTTTTCACCTTAGAAATCAAACACAGCTTAAAAGTTTTATTTTGATAGATGAGATAAGATTACAAAAATAAATTAAAAATGATATCGATATTTTTGAATAGCAACTTGGAGAAATACTAGTTGTGTATTAAAACGAATTACAAAGGCTCCTTTAATAGGAAGAGAACCCAAGAGTCCTAATTAAAATCAAAATAGAAAATTAAATATGAAAAGAAAGCAAATAAAACTAGGAAACTTATTTAAACTAGAAAACTAATTCTAGATAAACTTAAAAAAGCTAAAATTGAGGCCCTTCACATTGTATTTTCGAAAATCCAGTGGTGCCATTGGATGAAGTCAATTGGTATGCTATAGAACTTCTCATGCTTTACAAAATGTTTAAATTTCAGCATAATCCAATGGTCTGATCAAAAGTTATGCCCGTTTCTAGATTGATCGATGGAATATGTCCTACATCAGCAAATTCTTGATTGATTACATATTTACGATCAAACCAACTGCACAATGCAGAATAACTCTCAAAATACTTATTCCAAAAAAGTAATGATATAAACAGCTTTACGGTTTTACCAGAAGCAACAAGCAACTAAATACTCGTGCACAATATATTTCAGTTATGAATGCTAGTGCATCTATAATCCAATGTAGATCAATAAATGGCATCCTGTAAAGAGCCCTAAAAGCTACCATGTGACAGAAGCGAAAAAGACAGAGAGTATCTAGATACATGTAACATGAAAATAGAACTCCAAGTCCGTTACACTAGACGGAAGAAGAACTCAGGCAGAAAAGGAAAGCTAGAATAATCAACATGCGCATGGGCACAACAAAATCTGCTGAGAAAGATGGTTTCTGTATCACAAGAATATAACAAGGAAAAAGGGAGAAAAAGGAGGGAGAAAATTAAAGAAACGAGTGGGACAGCATTGGACCTCTCGAAAGTCCAAATATCTTTATTGTCCATTCATAAATTGTTACAGTAAATTTCTTAGATGCATATATTGAGCTATTGTCTTTGTAAGCAAACACCGCTTTTACAATTACATAATAAAATATAAAATAATCTCTTCATCCTCCCGCTATTGGTTTATCTTCATCTTCGTTTTGTTTTGATTATAGAGCAGTCCTTAGGACAAGAACTTATCAAAGGCCTCTTGTTAAGGGTGCATTTGTTGAAGAACATCAACCATAGTAGCAATGAAACCAAAATTTATGGCTAAATTGTGATGAATACATGCTTCTCAGTTCATAGACCTGCTTCAACGCATGAGTTGCTCCTTTACATGATGTATTAAAATTCATTTTAGCCACTTTCGATCAACCAAAGGAATTTGGCCGATTGAAATTCCACTTTCGGCCGTACAAACACTGAACAACGAAATCCCCTAAGGCCTGCACACACACACACACAAAATTGTGCAGACTTTCAATTCGGTCGTTCGAAATCCCGCAAACACAGTTTTATCCCCAATTTTCAAACATCTAGCCCTAATGACATAGGATGTGATAGGACAATTGTAGGAGAAGGGAAATGGGTTCAAGAAGAAGAGAGAAAGGGGTTCAAGAAGAAAAGAGAAGAGTTAGGGTCAAGTAGAATATCAATTTATCATATCAAGTGTTTTCGATTAAAAAACAAAATAGCCCTTTATATAGGGTTTCAAAGATTCTATTCTAACATAGAGATAGAGAAATATCTAATAGAAGTTATTAAATCAAACATAATTATGTTTCCTAAAATACATATCAAAATTGGAAACTAAATATAAATATTTGTTCTAATATTGCATCACCTAATTTCACAAATTCCACCTATTCTTCTCTCAATCTCTACAAACCCTCACCATACCTATGAAATTCTAGAAATCTTTGAGTAAGCTCATTATTTGTAGACAAGAAAGAAGGCTAGCTCTTTCCTCCTGAGCTAGGATCCACCCTGATTACGAGTCCGATAAGTTACCTAAAGTATTCAATATTTCAAGCTTGCAAGACCCACAACATTCACTTGTAATTTTTCCCAAAAATCATATAATTTCATCACCTTCTACCACCAAATCTCAAAAATTCATCTTTTTCTCCAAAATTTCGAACTACTCCGTTTTCTTTGCAAAATTCTTCTCAAAATCTCAAAATTCTTTTACCGCTTCAAGAAAAGTATTGTATTCTTCACCCATTCCATATAACATAATTTCAAAATTTTGCTTTCTAAACTCATCATTGGTTGAAAAACTTGTTTCAATCTCTATTATTACATCCCAAGATACCTCCAAAGAAGAAGTAAAAAAAAAAAAAAAAAGTGAAGAATCATCGTTTCACGTGGAATAGAATATCATATTGCTCGATCGATTTTCGGATTGCTCGATTCTCATACATAAGAGCATTGACGTCACGTCATTTTATCTTAATGTTCCTTCCTTCAACATAGAAAATTATTTTGTTGGATTAGGTTGGAAAAATATTGTTTTTATTTACACAAATGCCTATTCAAACCTTATTTGATAATTTTATAAAAATGTTAGTTTTTACCCCGAGCAAATTACTTTCATTATCAAAGGCCAATACATTAGGATCTATAGAGCACTATTACGACTAATTCTTAAACTTGATGAATGTGAAAATAGTCTAATGAGTAAGAGGCTTGTTGTCGAGTTACTGATAGGTCTTTATCTATTTTGATGACACGTAACCTCAATCATCTCACTATCCCTTGTCAACGCTCCATTGTGCTAACTGCTAAGTAAATCATCTCGACTTTGAAAAGTGGACTTCCCTTTCATTTTCCTAAAACACATTCGTCATGTTCATTCCTCTCAGATTTTAGATTTACCTTATGGAATGATTATTAGCAAAATTTTCAAGCATTTTCGTGTGCTATTAGAAAATGAACTATAAATAATTCTAAACACACGGATATTACCAATTTGAACACTTTCAAATGCATGAAAATCGTTAAGGAGAATTGGCAATAGGTATGTCACATAAAAGAATTTGATGATGCTTCAAGGACCTCTAATTGACAATTTATCAAAGAGGAAGAAGATGACTTAGACGTGGATGATGATGACAAATCCCCAGGCCGAGATAAAACACAAAAGTTTCACCACTTTTCGGCCACAACCTATTATAAAATCAATTCAATCTGTTGAATAGATGTATCGACTCTTTCACTACTACGGTTGATGATCTACAACAAATGCACAATTTACAAGAGAGGCCTTCTATCCTCATTTCTACTCCATCTATCCACGTAATCCACCTCCACCGACGGGAGGTAAAAGCTTATTTTTTTCTTTTCATTTTACATTTAGCACTGTTAACGTTGGAAGAAGAATAATCTATTATCTTGAAAATGAATGTGTACAAAAGAGTAGTATAAGTAGAACAACAACATATACATAATTGCTAACTAGTCCCTAATTATTCTAGACTATAAAATTGGTATATACATTTCAACACTCCCCCTCAAGTTGGAGCATAGATGTTAATCATGCCCAACTTGTTACAAATATAATTAATCCGAACCCCATTAAGAGCTTTTGTAAAAATATCTCCTAATTGTTCTCCAGTCTTCACATATCTTGTAGATATCAAATTTTGTTGAACTTTTTCACGGACGAAATGACGATCGATCTCAATATGCTTGGTTCGTTCATGAAACACAGGATTAGATGCAATATGAATTGAAGCTTGGTTATCACACCATAATGTTGCTAGTATTAATACCTTAAAACCAACTTCACTCAAGAGCTAATGTATCCATGTTATTTCACATACTGATTGTGCCATAGCTCTATATTCAGATTCTGCGCTTGAGCGAAACACAACATTCTGCTTCTTACTTTTCCACGACACCAAGTTTCCTCCAACAAATACACAATAACCTGTTGTGGATCTTCTATCTAACTTGGAACCCGCCCAATCTGCATCTGAGAAACACTCGATGTGGTTATGTCCATGATTTTCATACAATATACCCCGTCCAGGGGCTCCCTTTAAATAACACAGAATTTTCTCTAAAGCTGCCCAGTGATGAACTGTTGGAGAGGACATGAATTGACTTACAATACTAACAGAATATGCAATATCAGGACGAGTCACGGTGAGATAGTTTAACTTCCCAACCAATCTTCTATATTTTTCAGGGTCTTCAAATAAGTCACCATCTTTTGTAAGTTGAAAATTAGGAATCATTGGTGCACTACAAGGCTTAGCTCCCAATTTTCCTGTCTCGGTTAGTAAGTCGAGCACATATTTTCTCTGGGACAAAAAGATGTCTTTCTTGCTCCTTGTTACTTCCACTCCCAAGATATATTTCAATAACCCCAAGTCTTTTATATGAAATTGAGTATGTAAGAAGGACTTAAGAGATGAAATACCAATAATATAATTTCCTGTAATGACAATATCATCAACATACACAATTAGGAGAATAATGCCAGATTCAGACTGTCTATAAAATACTGAGTGATCAGACTTGCTCTTTTTCAGCCCAAACTTTTCAACTGCCTCACTAAATTTTCCAAACCAAGCACGAGGGCTCTGTTTCAGCCCATATAGTGACTTGCGAAGATAACAGACCCTATCAGACTCCCCCAGAGCAACAAAACCAGGTGGTTGCTCCATATAGACCTCCTCCTGTAGATCGCCATGGAGAAATGCATTTTTGATATCCAATTGATAGACAGGCCAATCATGAGTAGCTGCCAAAGATAAGAACAAGCGAACAGATGTCAATTTAGCAACAGGGGAAAATGTGTCCGAATAATCCACTCCATAGGTTTGAGCATATCCTTTAGCCACAAGGGGGGCTATAAGTCTAGCCACAGATCCATCAGGATGGACTTTAACAGCAAATACCCATTTACAACCAATTGTCTTTCCACCTACAGGTAGCGGCACTAAGTCCCAAGTACCATTAGCATCCAAGGCATTCATCTCCTCTATCATTGCAGCACGCCAATCAGGATGAGACAGGGGCATCGTGAACAGATTTTGGAAGGGTTACAGAGTCAAGGGATGCAATAAAAGAAAAAGTAGTAGGAGACAAGTGATCATAAGAAACAAAAGATGAAATAGGATAAGAGCATTGACGTTTACCTTTCCTAAGAGCAATAGGAAGATCAAGATTACTTGAGACTGGATCTGGTGACGGAGAAGATACTGGTGCAGGACATGTAGTAGGAGGTTCACGCCGTCTGGAGTAGACCTGTTGAATAGGAGGTCGTGGCGTAACAGTAGGAGTGGGCAGAGTCGGTGATGGATAGGTGATAGTATAAATTAACAAATCATCCTCCTCCCCCTGAGGAGAAGATGGGAAAAAGAATGGAGTGTTTTCTAAGAATATAATATCAGCAGACACAAGATACTTGTGAAGGCTAGGACAGTAACATCTATATCCCTTTTGAAGACGAGAGTATCCCAAGAAGACACACTTGAGAGACTTTGGGTCTAATTTGGTAATTTGTGGACAGACATCACGAGCAAAGCAAGTACTACCAAATATGCGAGGTTCAAGATGAAACAAAGGTTTATCAGGAAAAAGGATATGATGAGGAATCTCACCATGAAGGATGGATGAAGGCATGCGATTGATCAGAAAACACGCTGTGGATACTGCATCGGCCCAAAATGGTTTGGGAACTTGCATTTGGAACAAAAGTGCTCTTGCTGTCTCGAGGAGATGTCTATTTTTTCTTTCAGCCACCCCCTTTTGAGAGGGTGTATCAACACATGAGGATTGATGTAAAATGCCATTTTGAATCATGTAGGTTTGAAAAGAATGAGAAAAATATTCTTTGGCATTGTCAGATCGTAATGTAAGCATAGAGACATTAAATTGTGTTTTAATTTCAGCACAAAAGGTAGTAAAATGAGAGAATAATTATGAACGATTTTTCATTAAATAAAGCCAAGTTACACGAGAATAATCATCTACAAAAGTAACAAAATATCTGAACTCAGTTTTAGACAAAATAGGACATGGGCCCCAAACATCAGAATGGACTAACTCAAAAGGAAGATTTGCTCTTTTATTGACCCGAGGAACTGAGGACAGACGATGATGCTTGGAAAATTGACAGGACTCACAATCCAAGGACGATACATTATGGAATTGGGGGCATAACTTCTTTAGTAAAGGTAGAGACGGGTGTCCCAGTTTGCAATGGGCTTGAAAGGGGGTTAAGACACTGGAACAGGCAACGGATCGTGGTACTGAAGTATCCAGGACATAGAGACCCCCTGATACATGTCCTCTACCAATAATCTTCTTCGTCGTAAGATCCTGAAATAGACAATGATCAGGAAAAAATGAGATACAACAATTTAGTGTATGAGTGAGTTTACTCACAGAAATTAAATTAAAGGAAAATTGGGGAAGATTTAAAACAGATGACAGGGAAAGGGAGGGGGGTAGATTGATAGTGCCAGATCCAAGGACACAAGACGTAGTACCATCAGCTAAGGTAACATTTGTGGATGATGAGAGTGGGTGATAAGTGGAGAAGAGACTAGGATTACCTGTCATATGATCCGTAGCACCAGAATCAATGACCCATTTGGAAGATGATGAAATAAGACATGTAGTCGGTTTACCTGACTCGGCAATTGCAGTGATAGGATGAGATGAAGACCGTGATGCTTCCTGATATTGAGAAAATTTTGCAAACTCTTCTGCAGATATTGTGATTGTCTTCCCAGAAGAGGAGCTCGGTGTAGCATCAATGGAGGCAATATGAGCTGACTGACTTCTTTGATTATGAATCTGTAACTTTCTGCAAAAACGCTTGGTATGGCCCGGCTCATGACAATAATAGCATACAACTCCCCCTAAGTCCTGGGACCGATGATCACGGCTATTAGTCTGAGATCGATGATCACGGCTGTTTGTACCCCCTCCTCGTCTATTAGATAGACGCCCATGTTCATGTACACTAATACGACTGATAAGAGCACTGTTAGACTGAGATGAAGTACCAGACACACTATTCTCAGTGAGAAGTATCCTAGAGAAAGTCTCTTGCAGAGATGAAATCTCAAGGCTGGAGAGAATCTGAGATTTAACAGTATCAAACTCTGGGCGAAGGCCTTCCAAAAAACTCATCACAGCCATTTGTTCTCGTTGTTTTTGTTGAGTTTTCACATCTGAACTGTATGGCATTAAGACATTGAGTTCTTCATAAGTCCTTTTGAAGTTCATAAGATAGGTGGTGAGAGTTTGATCTTGTTGTGTAGCTTGATAAAAATCTTTACACACATCATAAATGCGAGAGATATTCCCTTTCCCAGAGTACATAGAATCCAGATAATCCACCAATTCTTTAACATACTCGCAGTGATCAACCAGATTAATTAATTCACTATCAATGGAATTTCGAAGTTGCAGAAATATTCGAGCATCATCTCGCAACCAAGTCTGTCTAGTATCATCAGTGGGTGGGTCCTCAGTGAGATGGTTATCTTTCTCTATACTACGCAGATACACTCTAACAGTCTTACTCCAAGCAATATAGTCAGACCCATTGAGTTTATGTTCCGTAATTTTCGACATCACCGGAATCATATCAGTCACACAAAAAATTTTATTTTCACCTATAACAATAGTGACCGGAGAAGAACACAGAGGCACAAAGTGGAGGCAAATGAAAAACCTTGAATAATAGGTTTACTTCCAAAAGAAAACTTGCAGAAGAACCTCTGATAATGGTTGAGCTCCAGGTCAGAAACCGCAGCACCAGCCAGAAAGAGACGTCAGCACAGCTCTAGGTCGAAAAACCGCAACACCAGGTCGGAAATGCACGTCAGCACCGGCGGCGGAATCGCCGGAATCACTTGGGTCGGCTTCGGAATGGCCAGAATGGTCTGGCAGCAGTCGGAAGTCGCGAAAAAAAAAAAATGCACGGGCAGAATCGCGCAGTCCCAAAAATCGCGAAAAAGGGTTCCAAGACCAAGAACCTGGTTGTCAACGACTTGGTCGGTCACCGGCGGCGTCGCCGGCGCTGGAACCGTCCGGGAAAGTGACGGGTCAGACTGGAACCAGAAGGTAGGGTTTCATTTCTCTGATACCATGTTAACGTTGGAAGAAGAATAATCTATTATCTTGAAAATGAATGTGTACAAAAGAGTATTATAAGTAGAACAACAACATATACATAATTGCTAACTAGTCTCTAATTATTCTAAACTATAAAATTGGTATATACATTTCAACAAGCACTATGAACATCTTAATCTCTATGACATTAAATGCTTAATCATGTCTCCAACTATATCATGATGCATTTCGGTTCGTAGGCCAAGATATTAGCCTTTGCATATTTCTTATTTTATCTATGCTATGAACTCTTATGGTTTATATCTATTCTTTGCACCTATGCTACAATTAAGGGGGAAGTTTAGACTTCTTGGCCCTTTTTTATCATGTCAAAAGGGGGAAATGCCTGAAAGTCAATTTTCTTCTCTATAAATAGCCCTCTCTTGCTTATTCAATTTAATCACTTACAAGAGAATTTATTGAGAGTTATTTATTTATTGTTAAAACCATTGTACTTACACTATATTGAAGTCTATTTCATTGGTTATAAGGAATCTTTGAGCAATTACATTCTTATTTAATTCTTCATCAAAGATTCATCTTTAGAAGAAAACTTTGCAAAATCATCTTTCAATTCTTTTGATAAATGTTTTCTATTTCAACACTTACATTAAAGTGTTAAATCTCTCTTCATACTTAACTTGTATTATATTTGTTAAGTTGGATTCTTGGTTGAAAACTTTGATACAAAGACATAAACTATTTCATCATATTTTCGGTTATCGAAGTTTACAAATCAAAACACTCGAGCACCATCTATTGCTATCTATTAAAGTGTTGTTCTAACTCTCTTGATACTTGATTTGAATATATAATTTATTAATAGAGTTATTTCATTCATAGAATAATGAGGCGCCAACAAAGGCGTGATAAATAAGCCTTTTTGGTAAGGCGGACACCTCATTGGTTGTGGCATACGCCTCGATTCGTGAGCTTCAGTTATAATTTTAATTTTAAAAAATTTAGGCCAAAATATAATAATATATATGCTTGGGTCCAAAGAAAATATAAACTTAGGCCTATTTTTTAACCTAATAATAATATAAAACATCATCCCAAAGATTTTAAATAAACAAAAACCCAACCCGGCCTATAATCTTCTCTAAGAGAAGGAACTGCAGACACAGTAGTGATAATGATTAGTGCAAATTCTTCTAAACTTTTTTAGTTTAACCTTTTTTTCAATTGCTATATGAGGGAAAACATGTTCCCAAACATAATATTTTTGATAGTCATGCCATGCTTTTTTGTTAGAATTTTCTCACCATGTGGCATGTCTACTACTAATTTTGGGCAATAGATATAGTTGCTACATTAAATATGAATATGTAGCCCTTGTTTGGCCCCCATTATTTGCAAACCAAATTTATTCAACCCTCAATCTCAACCATCTATTTTAGTCAAGTCTACCATTTTTTACTTTTTAAACATTTTTTAACCACATACCCTCCCAAAAATACTATTCCAAACCATAATTTTTCCCAAATAATGGGTCTCAAACAAAGGCGTGGTTTATTTTTATTGGAGAAATAGACTTTATGATATTATTTTAAATTTGTCTAATTTTTTAGGTTTGTGGTGAGACTTATGCCTCAAAGCGCCTCGAGGCTTACGCCTCGTTTCATGAACAAAAAACGCCTTAGTACCTATTTCCGCCTTTTTAAACATTGATTTCATATGTAAAATCTAAATTCATTATAGCCTTTGTTTGAGCCCCAATATAATCAAATTATTTGAGAAAATGTATTTTGGAATAGTGATTTTTGGGAGAGAGAATGGTTAAAACTAAGAGAGAGAAATATGTATTAAAATTTAATGGGTACCAAACAAATGCATAGTTGGGTTGAATCATGATGTCTTAAGTTTAATTGTTGTATGAGGATAAGTGTTCATTCTTGAAAGTCGATTAAGGATAGATGCTCCTTTTTGTAAGTCACCTAAGGATTGATATTATTTGTTGTAAGTTACAATTATAGTGAGATTGGTCTCAATCGTGTTGGAAAACTTGATAACTATACGTAGAACACATTGTGGACCAAACTCCATTAAATCCATTTGTTATTGATAGGAACTTGGTTGCTGTAGATAATTTCTACTGAATAAGCAATGTAAAACAATTTAAATTGAAAGAACAATTCAAGCATTCGAGAGGCTTGATCTCTCCTAAATGATCCCCCTAAAAATCTGCATGTCTAACTAATTCCCCAATCCCCCCATTTATAGTTAATCACTAATGCATTTTATTCTCATAATACTCCTTCCCTATCTAATTGCTACCTATCAGTTATCTCCTCCCTTTTTACTTTCATTGCACTTAATTTTATTTATCTGTCTACATTGTCCAATAATTCATTTAAGTGCTATACTATTAAGTTTACATTTCTATGGTAATTTGGATTAATATTGATTTACTTTACATTTCTTGATACAATCATTGATACTTGTTTTTATTGATTTTAATTAATCGAAAACGATTGAAAAACAAATTCATCCCTCTTGATTAATTACTCTTGTGCTATCAGCAAATCCTCCAGTGAAGAATATAAAGAATATATATTCTGAATTTGTTTCTATTTCTTGTCATTTTCCTTGAAAAAATAAATAAATAAATAAAATCCTTGCCCACCAGAGAACTTGTTCTTGAAAAATGACCAACTCAAAATCTGGGGAAAAAGAGCAAATAATAATAATAATAATAATAATAATAATAATAATAATGATAATGATAATAATAATAATAATAATAATAACAATAACAACAACAACATTTCTTAAGCAAGGAAGCACAAATGAAACCCTTCACTGTGCAATATGGCCAATTAGAATTTCCACTACAATCAAGAAGGATGCTCTATATAATTGAATAATTCTATTTAAGGTCAACTAATAAAATTTTCTTCATCTCCTATGTTTTCCAGAGATTCTCCATATTCATTTTCATCCACATGTTCTCAAAAAACATTTTTCCGTAGATCCACAATTTTTCCCACTTTTAAACCACAACACATTCTTCAGAAAATCATTTTTCACCTGAAAAAATCACTCCGAAACCAATGCTGTAGATTAAAACCCTCAGCTTTCCTCTACTTCATTTTTATTTAATATTAAAATTTTTCCCTCTCTAGTATATCTGAGAATTCATAATTGGCTTGTTGAAAATAGCCCTTATTACACCCAAATATCATAGCATTAAACCCTAACAGCAAACAAGAATACTTGTAAAGTATTTCAGAATGAGTAATGTCAGAACAAGTTGGGTTAAAATAGACAAATAGTAGAGTTGACCTTTGAAGGATCGACTTTGGGGAAGCTCTTGACGATGTCGAGGACTCGGTTGATGACTTCTTCCTTGTCGAGGTGATCGTCGCCGTGCGATGACATTGATCTGACGTTCGTCACCTTGTATCCATTTAGGATTAGGGTCCGAGAGACCGGGATCCGGAAGTGACGCAGTATGCTGGACCTCAATGCCGATGCCATTACCCTTTGTTCTTATCTGGGAATTGCTGAATCCTCTTTGTAGGGGGTGAAACTGTATTACGAGTTGAATTCTGAGAACCCTTTTTTTTATTTTTTTTATTTTATACATATATGCCTGGTAGAAACTTTACAAAATGATGTTTTGCGCAATAATTAAAATTTATAAATTTTAAATTATTTTTTAATTACATATTTTTTTTTTCTATAATTTTCAATCACATATCTTAATCTTAATATATATAATAATAGTATAGCCGTCAAAAAAACCCACACATAGTTTCCCGCCATTTTTTCCTGCTATTTTAGGAAGCTTTGTAATTTTATTAATTATTTTAATAATTGAATTAGAAAACTTCAATTAATGCAAAATTAATTATAAGTGACATGTAATAAATGACTTATTGATTGTAAAAAATAAAAAATCTATAAAAAGATCAAATTGTATATTATTTTTATTCTTTTGATAATTATTGTAATATTTTTTCGTCAAAAAATATGCAATATAGGTGTCAAATTCACGATCTTAACGAGAAGTTCAATACAAGTTAACAAATGAGAGAAAACTTTAAATATATCATTCTTAAAATTGCCTCAAATAATAAAGGTAAAAGTTTTACTTATACTTTTTACTTTTTTCAATATCTAATTTTTTTAATATATCTCATCTAAGACATAAAATGATATTTATCATTTCTTACCTAACTTCAATTTGACATAAATGATTAATTTCAAATCTTTTTTCTTATCAAATTAAAAGAAATAATGATATCCGATCTTTCTAAGTAAATTCAATTGAATCATTTTAATTTCTGCAACTTCAGGTTTCGATAAACTCTTTGGTAATTTTGAAATTAATTTTATAAATTTACTCATTTTGTTCATTTATCTATTTTTTAATTTTTAAAAATTTAAAATAACATCAATTTGTAAAATATATACTACAGACTTTAACAATTAATTCTATAGAAAATAAAAATATAAGGTTTTATCAAACTTATTATATTTAAAAATAAAATATAGTCCATACATTTATTTAACATGCACAAAAAATAGTTTTTTGTGTGTGTGGGTAACATAGTCATTTTCAATAGTTAGTGAAAAATAAAATGTCACATTGTATTTGAAACCATTGAATATGAGTAAGTTTGATATAAACTATAGAAATTATTTTAAATGTTTGATTGAAAGTGAAAGAAGGTAGTATAAAAAATAAAATAATTGTCAAATCAATCAATTGAGTGGTTAAAAATTGATTTTCTTTTTTTAGAATGTGTGGTTAAAAAGTAGTATGTGCAATTATAAAAAATTAGCTTTTAAATAATATGTGGTTGTGAATGAACATTAAAAAAAAATTATTTTTGAATAATCAATTCTATATGAATAAATAAACTAAGGAAACTAGATAATGAACAATTAACTGTTAAAAAAAAATGCAATTCATAACTTTTCTTTTCTTTTCTTTTTTGATATTTTGATTGTATATTGAATATACAATTTATGGATTAAAGTAAGAAATCTTATAGGGATAAATGGAATTATACAAATTATTCACAATTTGTGTATGCAAGTTATTATTATTATTTTTTTATTGTGTTATTTTTATCGGGCATTGTATTTTTACAACTTATTCAATAAATATTATTTGTTCCGTGCATCGCACGGGTGCGATTACTAGTTTTATCTAATAAGTATCAAAAAATAAATTAATAAACTGGCTGCTACCTACCACCAATCAGTCCGTTATTTTTTTTGGTATAACAACTTCTTGAAGTTTTGTGGTTCAAAAATAATTTTGAAAGATGCGCATAATTAAAAGTAATTTGGGGAAATATGTGTATATCAAATGGAGATTATATTGTTCTTACAATTTTTTAAAAAAAAAAAAAAATTATTCACCCTTAATCATAAAATTATTTTTCAATGTTTTATTAATTGACAATAAGGTTGTGTTTGATTTGTCTCAATTTTCATGGAAAATATCATTTTCCATTCAAATTTTTCATTCTAGTTATTTGATACACTACATTTTTCCTAAAATTGAATTTCATGGTACAACACTTTAAAGCTTGTTTTGGGCTATTTTTCATGAAAAATTGATTCTAGTGAGTTGGTGGTTTTAATTTCCCATGATAGTTAGAAAATCTTGAAATTCTTTTCCATGGAAAATAAGAGCTATCAAATACAACCTAACAATATACAAAAATTGTGGATATGTGAAAACATTCAATTTTCAATTTTAATAATCTTGTATTTTAATCTAAAATGCCCTTAAAGCATAAATATTTTTTTATTACATTGCTCTTATTTTTATAATAATATTTTTATAATATAACATAAAGACAAAAAGACAAAAAAATAAATAGAGAAATCGATTGTCTTGTATGTTTTATTAATAACTAGATCCCTATATATATGGAAGAATTAGGGATATACAATTATCGTAATAATTAAGGTTATAAATGTATAAATGACATTCACTAATAACATATTATTTAAAACACGAATTATGCTACTTTGCCACCCTGGGTGATTGAAATTGATGTGAACAAATGAGAGTTGTTGATTTTGAAATTGATATGATATGTAAAAAATAGATGGTTGCCCTCGGTGTGTGTGTCAAATTTTAGATCCCTCTTTCCATCTCTAGAGTAGGATTGTTTGCAGCACTCTCCTTGAAGATACATTGTAAAATATTTGTTTCATTAAAACCTTATTTGATGAAATTTCAATGGAACAAAAATATCAAACGAATGAAAAAAATTACAATTATATTGGAATATAAAGAGTACAATTATATTGGATTATTAAATTAAATGTTGCCTCATTACATTGCAAGGAAAAAAAATTCAGTGAGACAAAAATTAAGCGGAAAAAAAATTAGTACAGTTACTCCCCTGATATTGATCACCATAAGTCATTGAGTTGACGTATTCTAATCTTGTGAATCAATTTCCTGAATATAGACATTGGCAATAATTTTTTGAATAAATAAGCCACAATGTCACTTGAACAATTTTGTTGAACATCGATATGATCAATTTTCTAAAATATGTATGTTTAAAGACATTTTTCATCAATACATCATAACAGCTACCTCTTTAAAATACTTCCTAGGAAAACCCTATGGGACAATTTAACAACCCACAAATTTTATTTTTCTATGTTTTTAAGAAATTAAAACCTAACCCATATATCGATACACATAGACGGTTTAGTTAGGTTTTGATACGTTGTGATCTTTGATTTGCCAATTATTAACCTATTTTACAAGTGTCGTCTGTCTAGCATGTATTGCACAACTCCATGCAGCGCAACACTCCTACTTATAGCTTAGGTGACACCCTCGAGCTAGGAATGGAAATGATTGACCTAAAAATGTATATTTTAATCTTGCAAAATGGTTGAATTCTCATTTGTTAGAGCTATAAGTAAGGAAGCCTCCTTCAGAATTTGAAGCATACTAAAAACACATAGCAAACACAGCCTGAAACCTCTGTCAAATGCAAGAATAAGATTTCCAAAAGTTCAAGCTTTGCAAGGCGCCTTTTTTTATTAGAACATGTTATGATTGTGTTGTGATCCTAATGTGTTTTATAAGTTCCATGTAATGATCCTGCATTAATCACGTTAAAAAAATGCAAGAATTTAAATATCAAAGATCAATAACAGGTGTAGAACCACTTGTATCGATAGAATATATTGATACATTAAGTCCTACAAGAACAAGTATCTGAATATTTATCGATACTTTAATATATTTTTAGAAAAGTCAAAAGTTTAATTTTAATTCTTTTATCATTTTTAGGTCTTGGTAACGATAAGTAACACTTATTTCATGTTAATAGGATCTTAAATGCTACTTCGTGCAATTGATGTAATGTTTTTATTTATTGCATTAAAAGTTAAGATATTCTTGCATGATATTACAATCAAGGTATTATCCCGGTTGTTAATACACATTTTGATGTTGTCATGATATACGTGTCATAATATGGTTATGCTTGAACTACGGAAATTTATCTCTGCTTGAAACACGTGGAACCACCATGCTTGAAATTAGGGCTTTAATCATTGCTTGTTATAATGTGCGCTGGCAATAATTTTTTATTCGTAATACCGGCCCGATTGAAGTCATAGTTTTAAAGAAAACCTTGTTACTTACTGAATACTTTGTTTTCACGTTTTCCATATTTTCAAACTTATAGATGCTTGAATGGAAAATTTTCAAAGTAATGTCGAAAACATGAAAATTGTCTGCAGATGGTTCTATGCATGTGTGTGTGATGGAAACAGATATCTGGAATTATCCTACAGAGTACTAGACTTTATATCGCTACGAGTACACCAAAGTGAAAACCAAGTATTATAATGCTAAGACGCTTGAGTTGTTATATACAAATAGTTACAACTTTACTAATATCTAGTATGTTTTAGAAATAATATCATCACGTGACTATGAGATTATTTTGTTAGTTTTGAATCCCAAAGTTTAATACTTTTGTAAAACGATATGTATGTGCCATTAACTTTTGTATAACCTAGTTTTATATGCAATTTTAATTTTATGTATCAACACTTTATTTTAAAATAATGTTATATAGGTTTAACGAATATTAGTACCAAATTCAAGAAAATAAGGATTTGAACACTACTCTACATGTATCGACATAATATATCGGTACATGCAGTATAAATCAAATTCTATTTTAGTACACAAGTGTCAAAAATCTATAATTCAATTATTTATAGTCAAATAGCAATTATTAGTATTTTCCATGTAAAACTTATAAGTTTATCACTTGTCCTATATATTGTGTAACACTTCTTCATTAAATCATGCATTTTCAAATTACCTTTTTTATACCAAGACTTCATTCTATAAGATATTTCCCATGGATTGAAATCAGAGTGCAATACTTTGATTGAAAGGTAGAATTACATGTATTGATACATGAGTACTTTGATACATGAGTATCAATACATGAGAAAACAGATTTATAAAAACTATTTTGTATTAAATGCTATACCCTAATTTGGTTCCGCTATACAATTTTTATATTACCTAAAACTAAAAAATCTTATACGTGAAATTGTGTGTCACAATTGGTTATATCATAGCTTCGATTTTGCAAATTCTACAGATACCATCACATACATATATCTCGACATCTAGTTCAAAATAAATATATAGAAATAAATATCACTTTTGAAAATGTCGCAGTAGTTTTACATTCAAAATATAATTTAAATCTATGGGATACATGATGAAATCTGGGTGGGATAAAGCCTACAACTTGAAATTCATAGGATCCATAGGAACATCAGTAGCCTTAGGACCAGGAACCTCGGGTGCTAAATGTCGCTCGATCACTCCAACTTGAGTTGATAATTCCTAGACTTAGGTAGATACATCCTGGATTGACTGGAGAATGGTCATCCATGCCGTCCTCGACTCCTCCATTAAAGCAACTCAGTCTGGACCCTAGGGTGGTGTGAACTTAGCCTCAGTTGCATGATGCTCAAGCCCTACACCCTCAACCTCGCAACACCACCAACCCCTTGAGCATGTCCACCTGCCACTGTTGGAGCCTTAAGTGCCCAAACTCCCGAAAGAGTCTCGATGTATCCCATCTTAACTAAAGTGGCAACCCGAAAGTCTTGTTTAGGTGGAATGTCAGAAGAAATTCACCCTCAAAACTTACACCCTCATGACGAAGAATCACCATAATCACCATCCCATATAGTATTTTTAATCTACTACTTTGTGTCCTTGCACTTTCAATCAACTCTCCAAAGTAAGATTTTATCAAATCCCCTTGTCTCCTCATACTCACAGATACAGTCTTTACAAACCATAAATCCTTGACCTGAAGCGTTGTGTGCTTGTAACCATGGCGCTTGATAATATGAGTAAACATGAGGTGTAAAAACCTCTTATGAAAAGGAAGAGTGGGTGCATGTTTTTATAATCCATAAGTATAGGATCCTAAAAAACGTACCGACACACCTCAACCCTATCAATAGGGATATCATAAATCTCGCCACCTTCTTCCATTCCAAATACCTCCTAAAAAGATTTTCCTTTCACCATTATTTTTAAAATACCATCACCTCAAACCACCTACTCACTCTTCGTCTCCTCTTCACAAATCAACATTACTTTTGAATTTGCATAAAACATTTACACTAGTTTATTCAAATTTTCTCCCCATTTTCAAGGAATTTAAACCAACTCAAACGCTCAAAAGTATGAAAGATAAGAAAAGTGGAAAGAATGATGAAATGAAATATCTTGTACCCTTACTGGCACAATGGATAATTTCTTAAGTGCAAGAAATAGAGATTGATTTTCCGTGCTTAAAAAGAAAATTTTGGAAAAGTGGTTAATTCATCAAACTCACTATTACTAGAATCACTAGATTCTACCACTTTTTCTTTACCTTTTCCCTTACCTCTACCCCTCAAAGAAGAAGAACCCCTACCTTGAGAAACCGCTCACCTATCACATTGTAGAGGTCTTAGGTTTGGATCATGCCGAAGTTTGGTTCTTGGTTCCATAGGTTGAGTGTCTTCCTTCGTGGATTTGGAATCTTCAGATGAACCAGTAGTTTTCGTCTCAACATCTAGAGAAGGGTCATGTCTATTGTAAGCAGGTTGCTTAATTCTTCCCATTTTGATGAAACTTTGAGAATGAAAATGAAGAGACTGAAGTTTGAGTGAGTTGAGAAGATTTTTGGAAGATGAAATTTGAATGGATGTGTGAAAATAACATAAAATGATGGCTGAAACCCTTAATATTTGCAACCATATATCGATACATTTAAACCATGTAAAGTTTTTGCTTTCTTATATGTATCGATATATTAAACATGTATGCATCAATACATTTAATTATCAAATTTTAATTCTTCAAATTTTTCCTAAATTCAACCTTATGCCTTTACATATATAAAGGTTAAAAGACATGTCTCAAATGAGCTCCTCTCCACCCTTGAAATCAACTGCTTCCATGGATTGTTTGACTCGATTGATGCGACACCAAGCTCATCAAATCGAAAAAATGATCAATCATAATGGAGAAAGTCAACCGAGTCAAACCCTCAATGATAGTGGAGTAATCATAGAAAGATTCTGAAGTTTGAAACTCCTAGGATTTGAAGATGCTAAAGATCCAATAGAAGTTGAGAATTGGATTAAAACGATCGAATGAATGTTTTCATATGCACTTAATCCTAATGAAGAAAAAGTGAATTGTGCCACGTTTATGCAACGTAGAAGTGCCGGATATTGGTGGGACATTTTAACTCAACTAGAAGGGGCCGCAACTTTTAACTAGGAACAATTTTGTGAGAAGTTTTGTAATAACTATTTCCCAGGTTTAGTACAAAACTAAAAACTTAATGAATTCATTCAACTCAAGCATGGATATATGACAGTAACTGAATATGTCAAGAAACTTTAAAAATTGTCCCGATTTTCCGAACATATGGTTAATCAACATCGAAACAAAATTGATTGCTTCATCAACGGATTAAAATCTGAATTAAGTAGAGATGTTTTGATGTCATCATCAAGCAGGACTAATTTCTCAAGCATTGTGGTAAGAGCCTTAATGGCAGATCAAGCTAAACTAAAATCATGAAAGCTCGAGAAATTCGTAGTCAAAACCCTCGATGATCGATGAATCAATGGAATTCTCAAAACACTAATAACATCGATAACGGACTTCCAAAACCTCTTCTTCCTCAACCCATCCAAAAGCCTAGATGTGAGAATTTTAGAAATTCATCCACTTTCATGTCCAGCTTGTGGAAAACCACATAGAGGTCCTTACTTAACCTAACTGAGGTTATTTTATGGCTCTGGAGAAAAAACGTCATTTAGTACGAGCTTGTCCTAAATAGAAAACTATTCAGGTCAAATTTTTACTACAAGCTGGCGAGTATATGCTATGGTTCAACTTGAATCATTGAAGAATAACAAAGTAATTACAGGTACGACGTATGGACTTACTAAACCAGCTTATACCCTGTTTGATTCTGGTGCTACTTATTCATTTATATCCTCACAAGTTGTACATTGTCATCAAATACAAATTGAAAAATAATCTAGCATATGTGAAATATCTCTACCAGATGGAAAGATGTATCAAACCCAAATTCATGTGCCAAAAGCTCAAATCCAAATGAAGGATAGAAACTACCCCATTGAACTTATTGTACTTGATATAAAAGATTTTGATGTCATTTTGGGAATTGATTGGTTATCCAATCATGAGGTAATCTGAAATTGTAAAACCAAGTCTCTGTGCTTTCTTGAAAATGAATCTATATCATTTCCACCTCTAGTAAAAACATAAAAAATAATCATTTCTTCAGTCAAAGCTACTAAACTGATATCTTAAGGACATGTTGAATATTGGATCAACTTACATCAGGTTAAAATAGTGAAACTTCCTGAATTATATATGATTCCAAATGTTCAATATTTCTCTGATGTCTTTCCAAAAGATCTACTTGGATTACCAATTGGATAGGGAAATTGAATCTAATATTGAAGTTTTTTCGGGTACCCATCCTATATCAAAAAACCTATATTGTATGGCCCTTACATGACTAAAGGAATTGTGAACTCAATTGGATAAATTATTAGAAAAATTATTTATTTGACCAAGTACGTCTCCTTGGGGTGCACGAGTACTATTCATGAAAAAGAAAGATGCATCAATGCATCTATGCATTGATTACCACCGAGAATTAAACAATGTTACAACCAAGAATAAGTATCATCTTCCTAGACTGATAATTTATTAGATCAATTACAAAGATCAACTATCTTTTCAAAGATTGATCTACGGTTAGGTTATCATCAATTAAAGATCAAGACCGAGGATATCTCAAAATCCGCATTTTGAACCCGATATGGACATTTTGAGTTCTTGATGATGCCATTTGTATTGAAAAATTATATGGATAAATTTGTTATCATATTCATAGATGATATTTTAATTTATTCAAATGACCATCAACAAGAAGCAGAACATTTAAGAATAATATTGCAATTCCTACGAGAAAAGAAGCTTTATGCTAAATTCTCCAAATGCGAGTTCTAGTTGGACAAAGTAGTCTTTTGAGGGATGTAATATCAAAAGAAGGAATTTCGATAGATCCCAGTAAAATTGATGCAGTATCTGAGTTGAATCAACCTATTTCTCCAATAGAAGTATGAAGTTTCCTTTGCCTAGTTGGATACTAACGAAGATTTATTTAGGATTTTCCAAAGATAGATACACCATTGACTAGATTAACATAGAAAAATGTACCATTTAAATGGATAGAGGAATGTGAGAAAAAAATTTAGGAGTTAAAGAAAAGGTTAACAATGGCTTCAATATTGATAATCCCACGAGGAGATGTGGAATTCATTATATATATCGATGCTTCTAAAAATTGCCTTAGTTGAGTATTAATGCAACAAGGTAAAGTAATCGTATACGCATCCCTACAATTGAGACCTTATGAGCAAAATTATCTTGTACATGATTTGAGCTTGTCGCCAAAGTTTTTGTTTAAAAAATTTGGCTTGGCGACTGTTCACAAATATCCCGCTGTGCGAGATATCCCCGTAAGTGTACGGGTCGTGAAGAGTAGTAAAGTATACATATAAGTTCGGAATGTCGTCCCTCAGAGACTGTTTACCTAGTACCAAAATATGTAAATTCTTATCCTTATTTGAATAGATAAATGAATTTTGATGTTTAAACTAAAATTGAAGACTTTAACTAGACAATTAAAATTTGAACAAAAATGAGATTTCAAAATTGCTTTTGTTTTTAAATATGATTTTAATGTGGTTGGGATTCACGATTTTACCTAACCAATTAAAATAATTCTAATTCCATGTTTTATTTTCTAAATATGTGCTCGGTTGAATTCACTAATTTACATTGAAATTCCTCTCTCGAGTTTAAATCAATCCTACCAAAATAAGTCAACCATGTATCTCTATAACGGGCCTGAATATTCCTTATTTAGATGCATAACACATAAGAATTCACATACGATCGCAATAATAACAAGAGTATATCTCTATCTCTCGTTCAATTACCGGATTTATTACCTAGATCTATGTTATTAACTCACCTCTCGGATTATGGAAATAATACATTAAATCATGAATTAAGTGGTCAATTCATTCACGAATTAAACACAATAATAAATCAACACATGCATTTAATCATTAAAATAAGGAATATGGAATTAAAATAATCAACTAGGCTGCATCGTTCATTCTAACTTTAAAATTAGTTACACATCATGAATGAAGAACAAAAACGATAAAAATTATAATAACACATTATGAAATTTATGAAATTAACAACAAGAAAAGAAATCTTGCACCAAGAATTGATTTTCTCTGTTATTCTTCTAAGCTCCACCCCTTTTGTCGTGCTTGAATCTCCCTCTGCATTGATGTAAGATCGCCAAGAATTTCTGTTAGGAGGCTCAGCAAAAAAAGTCATTTTTTCTCATTGCCTCTCATGCTCTATCTATAACTTAGGGTAAGCACCAGCAAGAATTCTGTCAAAATCGTGCAAAACGGCCCAAATTCGGCCCAATCGAGAATCCACGCGATCCCATGGGTTAGAGTCCAGAGATTGCGTGGTAAGGTTATTTTCACTTCTGTACAAAATTTATGCACTAGTGGCGATCGCACCTTGGTTAAGGCGGTGATCACGTGTGAAGACTTTTTGGCGAATCCCCATCTTTTCTTTGCCTTTCAAGTCAGTCCCTGAGTTTTATTTGCGCGATGCGTCCTCAACTTCTGATTTGATCAATTTGACCCCAAAACTTCTAATTCTCTTCAATTGTATTTAAATTGACATTTATTTCCCGCAATTGCTCCTTTTCCCTCTTTTTGAATAAAATCTGAAATAACAACAAATAAATACAACTTAGGTAGAATTTATTCAAAAATCATAATGAAATATCCTAGTTTTGACATATCCCTAAGTGTATAAAATACACTTATTAGGGACGCTATTTATATGGCGAACATTGTGAAATCTACATAGATCACAAAAGTCTTAACTAATTCTTTGCCTATAAAAAATTAAATATGAGACAAAGGCGATTGTTAGAGTTGGTAAAAGACTATGACTTTGGAATTAATTACCATCTAGGAAAAGAAAATATGATAGCCGATGCCCTAAGTTGAAAGAACCAACAAAAGAAAATCGGTCCAAGGAGCTTCAGAAAGATATAGAGAAACTTCAATTCAAGATATTGGATCCAGGAAAGGCTCGGATAAGTACTTTAACTATACAACCTATGTTTATGGAATTGATAAAAGAAGCTCAGAAAATCGATGCCTTTGCGAATAAAATACGAAAAAATTATAAGTCAAGGACCTTCCGATTTCAATATTTCAAATGAAGGAATTTTGAAATGTTAGAAATAAATTTATGTCTCGTCAACACATGAAATTAGACAAAAAATTCTTGAAGAAGCACATAAGACTCCATAGTCACTCCATCTTGGAAGTACGAAAATGTTTTAAGACATTCGGAAGTGTGGCTAAAATTACATAAGCCCATATCCCAAGTTGTTAGGCCTTGTGGTTTCTAAACATAAATCATTTGCATTTTTCCACACCAAGCAGTCAGAATTAGCTAAGTCTGCCCAAACAATCAATAGTAAGCGGTTCCCTAGTCCATGCCTTATGTATCAAAGTCTCAACCAACAAGCTTATACCATGTTAAATTCTGTTTTTTTAATGGACGAATTTTTCTTTCATATCTATGTCTTTTACCATCTTTTTGCAGAACTTTTCATACTTGCTTTCTATATGACCCCTGTAGCGAGTTTTAGGTCGATGACTCCCAAGCCAGACAACTTTAGGGTACCAGGTCTGAAAGACCCCTCGGACTTACTTACTCGAGTCATAAAGGCTTAAATAGAAAAGTTAAATATGTTTATTGTCTTATGTGTAAGTCCACCCTCCTTACTTGCTTTCTAATTGACCTCTGTAGCAAGCTTTAGGTCGATAACTCCCAAGACAAACGGCTTTAGGGCATCAAGTTTGAAAGACCCCTCGGACTTACTTACTCGAGTCAAAAAGGCATTTGAAGAGCAGAATAAGACCTTCAGCATTTTTTTTGTTGGAAATGGTTTATACCCGTTGATCAAGACCTTTTCAACAAATGACACATTTCAGGAACAACAAACCATTAAAAGTTCAAGCCTACCTTCACCACTTCTCACCACCCCCAAACTGCTCTTGAGCAAGTTTAGGTTCTAAGTTTTAACGGTTGGGATGTCTAGATCTAAGTTCAGGAATCATACAGTCAAACCTAAGTCAAAAAATTTAAAGTTACCCCACATATATTAAATAAATCTTTCCATGAGTAATTATTCAATCTTGGCTATGTGCTCAAATAAAGGCAAGTCAAACATGAAGAAGTAATTCTCAAAAATAGCATAAGTAAGCATGATGTCCAAAGTTTATCCCCCAGTAGAAAGTCTTACCCGAACTACATCATAGGCGGTAATTTTTTTTTTTTTTAGGGAGTCGAAAGCAAATGACAACAATTATAGAGCCAAGTTATTGCATTAGTCAAAAAGAGTTGAGAGTTACATATTAGTAGTTAATAAGGGCCAATAAAAGAACAAAGGAAAAAGGGCCTAGAGTCAATACTAAAAACTACCCCCAAACTTGGAAAATTACATTGCCCTCAATGTACTGATAAAACAAAGAAAAATCAAAAGTAGAAAGCAATGTAAAAAGAAAAAAGATCAAGAACTTCCTAAGGGTAAGTCTGGTTGTTGTGTTTGAGAAGGTCTGCTAGGTCTTGATCCAACCGATGCTCTATCCTCTCCAGTCTACCCTCAATACCCTCTAATTTGCTCTCTATGGAGAAAAGTTTGGTTGATACCCGTGTAAGCTAATCGCTGAGCTCAGTCATCGTATGGCGCATAATACGCTACTCTCCATCTATGTCAGTCTGTACAAGACGGCAGATTAGTTGTCCCATATTATCCATTTGCCTTATCTGAGCTGCTTTAGTCTCCATCCTAATGCTTATTGTACGTGCCATGTCGTCAACTCCAATAGCATCTGCCTCAGGATTCTCTCATCACCTAGAGGTGTTAGGATATGCACAGGTGCTACTGGTCCCGCTGGTTCTGCTGGTGCTGTGGGGGTCTACAGGAGCAACTAGGTCTGCTGGGGCTAACGGAGGAGCTGGTGGTCTTCGAGGAACCCTAGGCCTCGTACTCTCTCTTGTTTTTCTACTAATAATAGCTCCAAGTGGTGTAGGCTCTTCATGAGGCAACAGCTCCACACCCTCTGCCACGCAGATAGCGCTGATCAAACATGGGAACATAATTTGGTGACCTGTGTCCAACTGGGAGGCAAGTGTGATGATGAAATCAAAAATGTGTCGTCCCAAATCCAACTTGCGCACCTTGACCAGATGGTGAATCAGTCTTTCCCTATCTTCATTGAATTCAGTCCTGTGCGAGGTCGGGTCTACGTTATGGCACATGAAAATATGCAAAATCCGAATGCTCTCAATTAGTTCACCATGCTCGAAGCGGCCCGACTTTTCCAATTCAACATTTACTCGACCATAGAGGAAGCTGGTAATTAGATCGATGTCTATGTCAGTTGGGACTTTCTTAATTCCCTCTCTCGTCAACTCCAATACCCTTTCAATGACAATCAGTGAAAATCGAATCCACTTACCCCTAACTCAAGTCTTGTACCTATGAGGTGCACCTTCTGTTTCTATAGCATGATTGAAGTTGGCCAGTAATTCTTTGACAAGCAAAGGATAAGGCTTGTGAGGCATGCTCGCCAACTTGTGCCAACCGCTCGCTCTATTAAATGAGCCAACTCAGTATCGGGGAAATCTGATATGATTACCTCCCTTTCACTCCATATCTTCTTCCCTCTAAGCAATACTTCATATCTTTGCAATTCCTCACTTCCAAGAAACCTTTGAACATTACCTACTTCTCCCTGATCTGCTTCTGGATCTATGGTCGAAGCTCCTCTTCGCCTCTTAGAGGGGCCAACCCTTTCCTTCCCTTTTTGTGAAGCAGTAGCTTTTGTAGGCATGATTGTACCTAAAATGAACGAAACTTGTCTTTAGAATCAATGGTTGAGTAGAAAAAATACAAGAACAATTGTAAACACCCCCAAACTTGTGAAAAATTGCAAAATAGATGTGAAAAATGAAGAATTGACTAGTGCTTTTCAACATCGGTTATTGTGTCGAAAAAACACAAATTGTTGAAAAGTGTTTCGGGAAAAATCAAGTACTTCACTTCATGAATAACATATTAAAATTTGAGAGCAAATGGAGAACAAATGTCTAGTGAAATGAAAGGACAAAGTGGTGACGTGAGCTTGCGATGGCCCTACAACAGCCTTGCAGTGGTGCAACATGGCTTGCAATGGTGCTAGAATGTCAAAAATGTATTTATGTGCATTTCAATGAGCCAAAATGCGAAATTATAGCATAAATCCAATGAGAAACATGTAATAAGGATGAATGCTCGAGTGGATTGCTCAATTTGAAGCAAAGTTTTCATTGGGGCATTATGTCGAACACTTGAAATGCATATGAAAATCAAAGAAGAAATCATGACATTATTGGAATGGATGCCTCCCAAATTTTTTACCCATCATCACAACACACTAACCATGCAAAATCTAACCTAACCCATTCTCCAATTCATCAAAATTTCGAATTTTCCAAAAGTATGGCAAAAAAGGGACAAAAGAGAGAAGTTTCAATTTCTTGTGATCACATACCTTGGTTTTGTGATTTGGAATGTTGTAGACCTTGATGTTAACCATATTTGGTGATGCAAGTGTGATTGGAATGATATAAACACGCATCCAAGAGAGAAAGCGACGAACGGTTTCGATTGAATGGAATTTGAAATGAAAGTTTGGGCTCTGGTTTGTCTCACTTAAACCCATATTACGGCCACTCATGCGATCATTTGGTGAAAACACAAGCGATCGCATGGTTTACAGTTTTAAAAACTGATGGGTTTTTAGTGCAATGTCGCGATCACGCCTGACCATAGAGCGCGATCACGAGTTTTTCCTGTGAGACCCATTGTTTTCAAATTTTGTGCAATTTGTTTTGAAGATTAAAATAGGCTCTAAAATGATTTATAATATAACTTAATATGATTTTGACACTTTAACCATGCTCGATTAGTGAGTGGTAAATGGGAATGACGACTAAAGCCTATGCCACAAAAAATGTATAAAAAAAATCTAAAATGTGCTTAAAATGCCTAAACATGCAAAAAGAGGCTGGTAATCCATGAAAATTGTGCACAAAAATATAAACTTGCACTAATGCAACAAAAACCCAACAAATGCACGAGTCATGTATATATCTATGAAAAAATGATGAAATACTGAATAAGGGGGGAAAAAAACAAAAGCATATAATAAGTAAAAGAGAAGAAAATTGAGTTACCTCCCAACAAGTGCTCCATTTATAGTATCAAGCCCGACTTTTTGTGTTGTTCACTCTGGAATGGCAATGTCAATGTATGACTTGTCCTTTACAAAATCCACCTCAAAGTAATGCTCGATTCTCTGCCCATTGACTTTAAAATGCCCTTTTGTTGAATGGTGAAGCTCAAACGTGCCATATGGAAATACTTGTGCAATTGTGAATGGACCAGACCATCTAGACCTAAATTTTCCCGGAAATAGCTTCAAGCGTGAGTTGTACAAGAGCACTTCATCTCCCACCTGAAACTCTCTCTTATCGATATGTCGATCATGCCACTTCTTAGTCCTATCCTTATAGATTGATGCATTCTCATAGGAAATACTTGTGCAATTGTGAATGGACCAGACCATCTAGACCTCAATTTTCTCGGAAATAGCTTCAAGCGTGAGTTGTACAAGAGCACTTCATCTCCCACCTGAAACTCTCTCTTATCGATATGTCGATCATGCCACTTCTTAGTCCTATCCTTATAGATTGATGCATTCTCATAAGCTCCTAGGCGAAACTCATCCAAGGCATTAAGTTGCAAAAACCTCTGATCTTTGGCCAAGTCCATATCAAGATTCAACTGTTTTAAAGCCCAGTATGCCTTGTGTTCAAACTCAACAAGCAAGTGACATGCTTTTCCAAACACCAAATGAAATGGTGACATCCCAATAGGGGTTTTGAAAGTTGTTCTGTACACCCACAAAACATCATCCAATTTATTAGCCCAGTCTTTTCGAGATGACTTTACTGTTGTTTCCAAAATCCTTTTCAACTATCTGTTTGATGTTTCCACCTGCCCACTAGTCTGCGGATGATAAATCATCCCCATACGATGACGAGTCCCATACTCAGCCAAAACTGCCTTGAATAACCTGTTGTTAAAATGAGTTCCTCCATCACTTATGATTGCTCTTGGTGCTCCAAACCGAGTAAAAATATTTTTTCTGATAACGTCAACTACAATTCGAGCATCATTTGTTGGACATGCTCTTGCTTCCACCTACTTCGACATATAATCTACTGCAACCAGTATAAATACTTGTTGTTGTATGAAGGTAGGAATGGGCCCATGAAGTCAATTCCCCACACATCGAACACTTCAACTTCCAAAACACTGTTAAGTGGCATCTCATGCTTTGATGATATATTTCCAGTTCTTTGGCATCTATCACAAGCTTTAACGAAAGAAAAGGCATCTTTAAATACAGTAGGCCAATAGAAACCACATTGCAATACCTTTGCTTCCGTTTTAGTAGCTCCCATGTGTCCACCATATGGAGATGAATGACATCTCTCAAGGACATGAATGATTTCCTCATCTAGAATATATCTTCTGATTATTTGATTCGGTCCCCTTCTGTAAAAAATTGGGTCTTCCCAATGAAAGAATTTTAGATCATGGAAAAATTTCATCATTTGCCGATATATGAAATCAGATGGCAAAACATTGCTGACCAAGTAGTTTACATAATCTGCGAACCAATGACCCTTATCCTTTTCCACCTGCATCATGTAAGCTAAAAGCATCAACTGTTCATCTGGAAACACTTCTTTTATTTCCTCAATATTCTCCTAATCTACTTGCTCAAATCTGGATAAATGATCTGCAATCTGATTTTCTGTACCTTTTTTATCTCGAATTTCACTATCAAACTTTTGAAGCAGTAAAACACATCTGATCAATCTAGGCTTTACATCCTTTTTACCAAACAAATACTTCAATGCAGAGTGGTCAGTGTAGGCAATCACCTTTGATCCAATGAGATAAGACCTGAATTTGTCGAAGGAAAATACTACTGCTAGCAGCTCTTTCTCAGTTGTGGCATAATTGATCTATGCATCAGTCAATGTTCTGCTAGCATAATATATTACATGGAAGATTTTATCCTTTCTCTGCCCCAATGTTGCCCCTACAGCATAGTCATTCGCATCGCACATGAGCTCAAAATGTAAACTCTAGTCCGGTGCTATGATAATTGGTGCAGTAGTTTTTTTTTTTTTTTTTTTTGAGTGTATTAGGATAAATACTCTTCAAAAAAATTAAAAACAAAATCTTTCTCCAACAAATTACACAGGGCCCAAAAAGCTTCTTACCCCTTTAACTGAGCTAGGTGGTGGTAATTTTTTGATTACTTGAATTTTCGCCCTATCCACTTCAATCCCTTTTTCTGAGATCCTATGACCTAGAACAATCCCCTCATGCACCATAAAATGACATTTCTCCCAATTTAACACCAAATTCGTTTCCGTACATCTTTTAAGCACTAGAGATAGGTGATGTAGACTTTCATCAAACGAAGATCCAAAAACTAAGAAATCATCCATAAATACCTCAATAAAGCGTTCCACCATATCTGAAAATATTGCCATCATGCATCTTTGGAATATGGCGGTAGCATTACACAGTCCAAATGGCATTTTTTTGAAAGCAAGGTACCATAGGGACAGGTAAATGTTATTTTCTCTTGGTCACCCAGAGCTATGCCAATCTGATTGTAGCCCGAATATCCATCCAGAAAACAATAGTGTGAGTGACCTACTAGCTTCTCCAACATTTGATCGATGAATGGTAGAGGAAAATGATCTTTTCTGGTTGCTGCATTCAATTTCCTATAATCAATGGACACTATCCACCCTGTTACTGTCCTCGTAGGGATTAACTCATTGTTTTCATTTTCAATCACTGTCATACTCCCTTTCTTTGGCACTATATGAACTGGACTGACCCAAGCACTGTCTGAAATTGGATATATGATACCAGCATCAAGTAGTTTCAAAATCTCTTTTCTCACCACTTCTTTCAATGTAGGATTTAGTTTGCGCTGTCCTTCAACTGATGACTTGGAATCATCTTCCATCAAAATCTTATGCATGCAAATAGCTGTACTAATATATTTAATGTCTGCAATAGTCCATCCAATTGCATCCTTATGTTTCTTTACCACCTGCAGTAACCTTTCTTCTTCCAAAGCTGTCAAATGGCTCGAAATGATGATTGGAAAAGTTGATGACTCCCCTAAGAATGCATAATGCAGATGTGCTGGTAAAGGTTTCAACTCCAAGTTGGGAGGGTTTTCACATGATGGTAGAGATATATGTTTATTCTCACCCAACGGCTCAAAATAGCAACCTCCTCTGAGTGTGAACCTTGGTGATGCTTCCAACTCATTAGCCATCCTTGCCACCTCTTCTTTATCTGAGTTTATTGTCTCGGATTGAACAATACACGCCTCCAGTAGATCTTTTGGATGCTCCTCATCATATACACCCTGTACAAGATCGACCTTGAAACAAGTATCCAAAGATGAAGAATACTTCATTGATTTAAAAATGTTGAAGGTGATCTTTTCCTCATCCACACGAAGCACCAATGTTCCTTCATGAACATCTATCAATGCTTTTCTTGTTCTCAAGAATGGTCGTCCCAGAATTAGTGGGATTGTTTTGTCTTCCTCCATATCTAGAATGACAAAATCTTCAATGTAGATAAATTTTCCCACTCTTATCAAAACATCTTCAAGTAGTCCCCAAGGCTATTTTATCGAACGATCTGCCAACTACAAAGAGATTGTAGTTGGTTTTGCTTCCCCAATCCCATGCTTCCTAAAAATAGATAAAGGCATTAAATTAATGCTAGCACCTAAATCACACAATGCAGATTCAAAATCAATAGAACCAATAGTGTGAGGGATTGTGAAACTCCATGTATCTTTCAATTTGGGAGGCAATTTTTTCTGTATTATTGCGCTGCATTCTTCGATAAGCATCACTGTCTCATGCACATCCAACTTCCTTTTAGTTGTGAGGATTTCTTTCATAAATTTTGCATAGCTTGGCATTTAGGTCAAAACCTCTGCAAAAGGAATGTTGATGTGCAATTGCTTGGTCTTCTCGATGAACTTAGCAAACTGTTGGTCAAGCTTATGTTTTCTCAGCCTCTGTGGATATGGGATGGGAGGTACATAGGCTTTAACTAGTGTCGGAGTCTTCTTCACCAGACCATCTGAACTTTCTGATTTTTCTGGTAGGTTTTCTTTCTCCGTTTGATTTTCCTCCTTTTCAGCTGCCTCTATCAAAATTTCTGATTTATCTGTCCTTTTCACATTGATTTCTGGCAACTGGCCCCACTCCTGGGTGTTATTGCCTGTACTTGCTCTTTTGGGTTTGTTTCAGTATTACTAGGCAATTTTCCTTGTTGTCTTTCTAATATGTCATTTGCTAGCTGTCCCAATTGAATTTTTATTTCCTTAATATCATCTTGATGACTTTGCAGCAATTGTAGTATCAATTCTTCATTGGAGGGCTTTTTTACCGGTTGTTGCTGCTGCTGTTGTTGAAAGCCTGGAGGGGGTTGGATGTTTTGATTATTTGCCCAAGAAAAATTTGGATGCTTCCTCCATTCAGGATTGTATGTTTGCGAGTAAACACCCCCTTGTTACCTCTGATTGTTCATCAAACATAATTAGCATGTTCCATACCGGTTGACTTTGATGTGCCATAGGACAATTTGACAATGCATGATTCTTAAAACAGTAATCACAAATTACAGTTGTTTGCATTGCATGTACTGGTTGCTGATTCATACTATCAAATTTCTTTGTCAACGCATCCATTTTAGCATTAATAGATGTAATTTCATTGACTGAAGCTATTCCACCCGACTTCTGTGTAGTACGATTTGAGTACCACTGATAACTGTTTGCAGCCATTTTCTCGAATATTTCTAAGGCCTCTTCATATGTCAAATCCATTACTGATCCACCCGCTACTGAATCTGCATGCTTCTTCATTTGTCAATCCATTATAGAATGTTTGAATAAGGATCCAATCAGCTATTTGAGTAGGACATTGTCTCTTTCCCAAGCCTCAAAAATTGATTCCCCTGGCTGTTGACTGAATGAAAGAATTTCACGCCTAAGCTTTGACATCCGACCGGGTGGGAAGAACTTATCAACAAACTTCTGGCTCATAACTTCCCAAGTTGTAATCGTGTGGAGAGGCAAGGAGCAGAATCTTGTCTTTGCTTTGTCTGCCAATGAGAATGAAAATAGTTTCAACTTCACGGCATCACATGCAACGCCATTCATGCGTTGCATGTCGCATAATTCTTGGAAAGTCCGTAGGTGTGCATGTGGATCTTCAGACGGCAGCCCGTGAAATACGACAGAATTTTGGATCAAGAAGATCAAAGTAGTCTTGATCTCAAAATTGTTAGCTGGGATAGTAGGGGGCACTATACATGTTCCAATATTCCCTACCGGAGGACTCATATAATATCTCAAAGCTCGCCTCCGATGATTTGGTTGATTCTGCTGTTGTATAACAATATCTGCTGGCAGATTATCTTGATTTGCTTGATTATTCTGAATTCTGTTATCCACCATTGCTAAATTTTTATGTTGAGCTGCTTCTAATTGTTGTTTGCGCCTTTGTCGAAAAGTGTATTCGATTTCTGTATCAAAAGGAAACAAATCAAAAGATTTAGTTCTTCTTAACATGAATTAATTTAAACAAAAATTTAAAATAAAAAAAACTAAAATAATACAAAATAAAGTTCAAATTAAAGTAAGATCTTATGAGTATCGATATTAGTACAAACAGTCCCCGGTAACGGCGTCAAAAACTTGTTCATAAATACCCCACTGTGCGAGATATCCCCGCAAGTGTACGGGTCGTGAAGAGTAGTAAAGTGGACCTAGAAGTCCGGAACGTCATCCCTCAGAGACTATTTAAAACGTACCGAAATATGCAAATTCTTATCCTTATTTGAACATATAAATGAATTTTGATATTTAAACTAAAATTGAAGACTTTAACTAGACAATTAAAATTTGAACAAAAATGAGATTTCAAAATTGATTTTATTTTTAAATATGATTGTAATGTGGTTGGGATTCACGATTCACCCGGCCAATTAAAATAATTCCAATTCCATATTTTATTTTCTAAATATGTCCTTGGTCGAATTCACTAATTTACATTGAAATTCCTCTCTCGAGTTTAAATCAATCATACCCAAATAAGTCAACAATGTATCTCTACAGTGGGTTTGAATATTCCTTATTTAGATGCATAACACACAAAAATTCACACACGACCACAATAATAACAAGAGTATATCTCTATTTCTCGTTTAATTACCGGATTTACTACCTAGATCTATGTTATTAACCCACCTCTCGGATGATGGAAATAACACATTAAATCATGAATAAGCGGCCAGTTCATTCACGAATTAAATAAATCAACACATGCATTGAATCATTAAAATAAGGAATATGGAATTAAAATAATCAACTATGCTACATCGTTCATTCCGACTTTAAAATTAGTTACACATCATGAATGAAGAACAAAAATTATAAAAATTATAATAACACATTAGGGAATTTATGAAATTAACAACAAGAAAAGAAATCTTGCACCAAGAGTTGATTTTCTCTGTTATTCTTCTAAGCTCCACCCCTTTTGCCATGCTTGAATCTCCCTCTGAATTGATGTAAGATAGCCAAGAATTTCTGTTTGGAGGCTCAGCAAAAAAAGTCATTTTTTCTCGTTGCCTCTCATACTCTTTATATAACTTAGGGTAAGCACCAGCAAGAATTTTGTCAAAATCGCGCAAACCGGCCCAAATTCGGTCCAGTCGGGAACCCACGCGATCACGTGGGTTAGAGTCCAGCGATTGCGTGGTAAGGTTATTTTCACTTCTGTTCAAAATTTATGCACGAGTGGCGATCGCGCCTAGGTTAAGGCGGCGATCGCGTGTGAAGAATTTTTGGAGAATCCCCATCTTTTCTTTTCCTTTCAAGTCAATCCTTGAGTTTTATTTGCGCGATGCGTCCTCAACTTCTGATTTGATCAATTTGACCCCCAAAACTTCTGATTCTCTTCAATTGTATTTAAATTGACTTTTATTTCCCGCAACTGCTTCATTTTTCCTCTTTTTGAATAAAATCTGAAATAACAACAAATAAACACAATTTAGGTAGAATTTATTCAAAAATCAGAATGAAATATCCTAGTTTTGACATATTCCTAAGTGTATAAAATACACTTATCAGCGACGCTATTTATATGGCAAACATTGTGAAATCGACATTGATCACAAAAGTTTTAAGTAATTCTTTACCTATAAAAAATTAAATATGAGACAAAGGCGATTGTTAGAGTTGGTAAAAGACTATGACTTTGGAATTAATTACCATCTAGGAAAAGCAAATGTGGTAGCTGATGCCCTAAGTTGAAAGTACCAACAAAAGGAAATCGGGCCAAGGAGCTTCAGAAAGATATAGAGAAACTTCAATTCGAGATATTGGATCCAGGAAAGGCTCAGATATGTACTTTGACTATACAGCCTACATTTATGGAATTGATAAAAGAAGCTTAGAAAACCGATGCCTTTGCGAATAAAATAAGAAAAATTATAAGTCAAGGACCTTCAGATTTCAATATTTCAAATGAAGGAATTTTTGAGATGTCAAAAATAAATTTATGTCTCCTCAACACATGAAATTTCACAGAAAATTCTTGAAGAAGCACATAAGACTCTATAGTCACTCCATCTTGGAAGTACGAAGATGTTCTAAGACATTCAGAATTAGTATTGGTGACCTAAAATGAGAAAAGATATTACTAGTTTTATTAACTTGCTGAGCATCAACGACCTGTTGGTGCCTTATAGTCTCTACCAATACTAGAATGGAAGTGGGACAAAATTATCATGAATTTTGTCAGCGGTCTACCTCAAGTTTCTAAAGGATTCAATTCTACTCGGGTAATCGTTGATAGACTTACCAAATCACTCATTTCCTTCCAATTAGCATGAAATTTAAGATGGAACAATTAGCCAACCTATATATTCATGAAATTTTCTGAATGCATGGTGTACCTTTGTCCATTACATCAAATCGTGATCCTCGATTTTTGTCGCAATTTTGGCAAGAAGTGCATAAAGAGTTGGTAACAAGATTACACTTTAGTACTTCCTTTTATTGGCAAACTGATGGACAACCTGAATGAACGACTCAAACATTGGAATATATGCTGAGAGCATGTGTATTAGAATTTGAACAAAGTTGGGATCATTTTCTACCTTTGATCAAACTCTCTTACAATAAAACTACCAAGCATCAATAAGGATGCCATCGTATGAAGCATCATACGGGAGACATTTTCGATCACTACTGAATTGGTACAAAACTAAAGAACGTTCATTAATAAATTCTGATATGTTACAAGAGATGCTAGAAGCAGTGAAAAAGATTATGAACTGTATGAAGATAGCTCAAGACATGCAAAAGAGCTACGATAAGTACGTTTTTCATACTTATCATGGCTTTAAATTTAGATAATTATAAATATTTTAGGATATGATATTTCTAAATTATGTGTTATATTGTTTGTTTAGGAAAAACTCGATTTTGGATGCTTTTGGAGGCAAAAAATAGAAAAGTGATTGAAATCGTACAAAAAGGACTAAATTGCAAACAATTCATAGATGAGGCAGCCGATGAAATGAAGAACAAAGAAATAAGGGACATAGTTGCACAATTAAGGACACAAGGACCAACTGAACTTAGTTGGAAAATTAAGGCATTAAAAGAACACCAACATTAATGTTAATTGGGCCTCAAAGCCAATTGCAAGAGACTCATTTTGGCCCTAATGAAAGCATTCTATTGTGCAAGGGAATAAAAGAAAGGCTGGGGATTAAAAGGTTTACAGGTCGGTAGATTATTGAGAGGAGGCTGTTAGAGATAAAAATAGGCAGAATTATTCTTAGAGAGATGGCTGAATTGGAGTTAATCAGAAAAAGGAGAGAGAATTGAGGGGGAGCAGAATACTATTAGGGGAATTAAAGGCTAGGATTATTGGGAGTTGAGAGTGGTGATAGATAAAAAAGGGGAGCGGACTTTTATATGAATGGTGGAGTAAAAAGGAGACAGATTACCCAAAGAGAGAGGCGATCGGCTGGTTCAATTTTGGATAGAAGAAGTGGATGGTCAGCTGGTGCAATTTTGGATAGAAAAAGTGGTCGGCTAAGTTGAAAAAATAAGATATTTGAACAGTCGGCTTTGGTGAGAACTAGTGAGGATATACACCAAAGATTCACTACGACAAAAGTGATCTTTTATGACATGCTTTTATGTTGTACATGTTATGCATGCCGTAAAATGACCGTTAAGATTTAGGATTTATTGCATGAAAAATCTTGTATTTACAGCGTGCAATATCAAGCACGCCGCAAGAAGATTTAGCATTTACGGCGTGCATAATTGCATGCCACAAAATTTGATGAATATTGCATGCCAAAAATACCTAATTTATTAGCCTGTTTTCCCTAATATTAGGGCACTATTTCTCCATTGCAAAAACGAGGTTGAGAGCGTCTAACAGAGTGTTCGGCGACTTGAGCAGCCTTTTTTTTTTTTTAATTTTTGGTATTTTTTAGTTGAAAAATTGTGTTATTTATAAATTTGTGTATAAATTAAAATCATTGCGTAGAAGGAGTGTAAAGTATTTTCTCTCACACCTTCGCTGCCACCATTGTATTCTTTGCAAGATGGAGTTCAATATCTGAAATCCTACAACCGATTTCCAGAAAAGCTCGAGATCGACGATTACCAGAAACTTTGGGTACTCTAGGACAAGAGGATCTCTCAAGAAGTTAGTGTCTTTGGGTGAGGAGTTCAAGGGCTATGTGTTCAAGATAATGGGACGGTGTGACAAACAAGGTTTCCCAATGAAGCAGGGAGTTTTGACCCCAGGTCATGTTCATCTTTTGCTGTATCGAGGAATTCCTTATTTTCGAGGGCAAAGCTTGTAGCGACCAGGAATTTTAAGTTTAACATTGAATTTTATGTTAGAATTCAAAAGTATTTAATGAGCTTGTCAAGTCGCTATGACACTTCCAAATGTTTTAAATAAATTCTTGGTCAAGTTATGATGTTACATGCTCTTTCCTAGCAATTATTTTGGTTAATTGCGAGAAATATTTTATCATGTTGAATGTTCTAATTTGAACCATTCTAAAATATCGAATTTATTAGTCGAGCCAAGATATTTTAAATTATTTTAAATTAATGTCTTTCTTTGTGAAAAATTGAAAATTTCAATTGGGTCAAATATTTAAAGATATTTTAAAGGTTGATAAAAGTATATCAACATTGGTGTCATTTTGTAGCTTACATTAAATAATGTAAGTCGGAGTCTAGAAAAAAAATTATTTTAGTCTAGATCGACTCATGTTATTTTAGTTTAAAGAAAATGAAAACTTATATATTATTTTATTATTATAATATTCAATTGAATTGGATTTCAAACTTATATCTACAATCTTAGTTCATGCGCCAGCTAGAGTTTCAAATTTCAGTTAGTAGAAATAAATTTATGTTACGTTTCAGTTATCCACACTTCCCAGATTGTAGCTTCGGATTGCATAATTTTCTCAGCCACTTTCTACATTTATCTACCCACTTCTATTAACCGTTGCTGCATGATATTATATTTTTATATGTATATTTTAATTCTATCACCCTCTCTCATAACTAGAATAAAATCTCAGCTTTTGAAAACAAATTTTCATACGATCTCTTCAACAGCAAAAAAAAAAAAAATTAATTTCTTTATTCTTCCATCACTTAACACTACACGTTTTTGGCCATTAAAATATATTGGAAAGCTTTTGGTTTTGGGTGGCTGTGCATTTCAACATCACGTGCATTTTAACTCAACAATTTCTGCAAATTCAAGGTAGTATCCTCTCCCATACACAAGTTGTTACGCTTTTGAATTAAATAGTATGCTAGCATGAAATTTGTGTCAATATCTTATGTTTGATGAAATACATAGCTATTATGTGCTAATTTATTTATTGGCATGCTATGAATTATTTATGATGGGATTATGATTGATGATTGAAGGTAATCACCTGTGATTGAAGGTAATCACAGTAAATTTATTAACTGGCCATGTTAGAATGTTTTCCAAAGATGAAAATTGATGTTGACATTAAATCAAATGTTGGTATATTTTAATTTCATTAGCGTGTGTATATACTACTGAGTATTTCTTCGAAATGCTCTTATTTAAAAACTTTACAGATTGAAGGGCTGGACAAGGCGTGATGGCGGCAGTAGTGAATAAAATTTGAATTTTTATGTATTTATGTTAATGTTGCAGTACATTTTATTTAAGACTTGAGAAGTTCTTGGAATGAAATTCTTGATCAATTAAATGTTACTTTTGGAAATATGTATACTTCGATTATTGTCTGGAAAATTTCAGAGTTTGGGTTGCACTTTGAAAATTTACTGCAGGTTGTATATTTACAATTTCTGAAATCTTTAAAATGAAAAATGATCCTTTATGTGTTACCTATCATATGGAACTGAAAACAGGTCATTTGGAGTCCCGTAGAATTTATTATGAATTTTTTTGTAGACTGGGACGGGGCAGTTTCGGAAACAGTGACCAGCATGTTTAAAAAAGATAATTCGTGCTTCAAATGTGATTACTAAGATCCCAAATTTTTATATGTTGTATTTGCATGAGTTCTGAACACTGTAGTAAAATTTCAAAATTTTTAGACGTCGTTTGCCATTTTAAATAATTTTTACAAACGTACTGCATTACTCGAGAAAAAATGACCTTAGTTGCAGAATTTGTCTATGACCTCTACAAACGGTTTATTTCGAAATTTTTCTAAGTCAATTGAGAATAAAGTTTTAAAATTTTGAAATATATATATATATATATATATATATATATATATATATATATATATATATATATATATATATATACTTATTATTTCAATATAAAGTATTTTGCCTAAATTTATTGTTTTCAAAATTATTACGTGAACGAGATTATGTTTGATAACGCGTCGAGTTAGGAGAGAATTCGCGGCATTACAAAGCTCCTAAGAATCAGAGGTTGGTGACTCCCTTGACTTTGCAAAGGAAGAGATCCAGAATTGCCAAGCAGGTATGTTAAATTTATTTAACTTCTGTCGTTAATTTTGAAGTAAGATTCTTTAAATTCATCGGCAAATTTCTGAAAATCCTTAAGTTCAAGGTCCAATTTATAGTTAATTGGAAAATCACAGTTCAAGATATGTTCTTTATATATATTTATTTAGGATTTCATTGTTAAAGTGTTCATATTCTATAATGTATTTTTTGGTGGATATTGTTAAATTTTTGGTAATTCTGCTCTGCTTGTCCTTTCAATTTTTCTTTAATGTATCTGAATTCGAATCTTTGAGTTATCACTTGATTGTTTTGATCTGTTTAATTTCTGATTCTTTCATTTAGAGCCAATGTTTTTGGGGTGCTCATAAGACGTACAAAGTTATTAGTTGTAGCTTAAGTTCTGCGTTAACCTCTTGCAGTATATTTGCTAGAATTGAATTTTCAATATTACCATTTGATTTAAAATTTCTAGACAAGAATTGCAAGAAGGAAATGGCCTCTGGTTTTGGCTTAGTCGATTTGCCTCCAGGTTTTCGATTTCATTGGAGAAGTGGACTTAATAAAGTTGAAACATGGGATTTGCCATGTAAGTTTTAAAAATGACAAGATTGTTCTTCTTGATCCTTTGATTTTCATTAGTTATATTCTGAACGTAATGTGATTGTTTCAAATCCAGGGTGCTCTTGGACATGCACTTTCACTTCTCTCTACTTTGCTGAAAGATCATATTGCTAATTATGTTAATTACATGTATCATATCCAAATGCTAACATATATGCTTTCCTGTTTGCGAAACACTAATTCATACCTTCGTTTCATCCTTAAATTCAAATGCAATCCGATACTTAAATTAGTTGCTGAGTATGTTTGTTTTTTTAGTCTTTGAACTTGCTTCGTTATACTCGATAAAAAACACACATCCACCGGAACCCATCACCACTAGGAAATGATCAGTGGGGCACTGGTGTTGATGCATACCTAGATTTATGAATTTAGAATCCTTAATGATCCTAATTGAAGTTAAGTATCACATTAGGACTCAATTCAATGAAGTTTCATAGACAGGGTACTAGACCGAAACAATTTGAAGAATTCACTTTAATTACAGTTTTGCCAATGATTGAGTAATGAAGGCAAATTTCTGGGTTTTTACATTTTCTGTCTAAATCGAGTAGTCCACCTTCGCCCTATATTTGAAGCGGTTCCTAAACTTGATTGAGACAAAATTGAACACCAACTTGTTCATCTAATTGAGTTCTATAAGATAGTATATCGTGCAACCTCTACTTGTAAATGTACGTGATTTACTATAGCCTCAAAAGTATTGAAACGGTGTTAGGCAGCCATCCTTGAGTGATCACTACGACCTATAGACTAATTCGTTTCTTTTGCATATATGCTTTTCTTAAAGCCTGAAACGTAATCTTCTTTAAAACAGTACCAAGAGCGCTCAAAATGGACAACAATTCAACCTCCAAATATCGACCCAAATTCGGTATCTTGACATGAGAATAGGCAACATATTTCTTGCATGCATGACACTTGGCGTGCTTTGATCACCACCTGTTTATAATCCGTTTGGCTATGTATTGTGTCTATAAAATACATTTTTGAGTATAAATACGTATAATTAACTGTTATATTGATAAAATAACGTATAAAATACGTATTAAGCTTCAATCGAGCTTTTAAATTTTTCCAAACGAACCTTATCTCACTTCTCATCTATGAATAAGTGAACCATTTCCCCTTTCAACTTCTAGTTCATGCAAAACCAGAGACAAGGAAGAAAAGCAATCGGTTGAAAGAAATCTAAGAGTAAGGATTATGCTTCAAATTATAATTTCTAAAGAATCATTCCATCCAATCGATCTATGAGTGAGGAAGTAATAACCATAGATGTTGTGAGAAGAGTATTACTCCTACACTCAGATGAAAACTACCTTCGATGAGGATCGTGATTCTTGAAAGTTTGTGTTAGGTAATGTGTTACCAAAATTAAACCCCTTTGGCGATGATGAAAAATCGAGGCCCGTTTTAAATTCAGGCTTTTATAAGCCAATATTGAAGATCAGTTAAGTCTACACCACAATTGTTTGTAGCCCACTTGGTCGGGTATCTTGAGGGAGTCAACCCAATTGGGATTGGTGCTCGATACTCGACTTTGGAGATAATGTCGGAAAAAGGAGATAAAACCGATCAAAGCTTATCATTATCTATTTATCCTCGGTTGGTTATTATTATTTATCTCTATCTCCTAGTTGATATACATCACCCGCTCCTTATTCTCCTCCATTCTGTTTTGGCTTCATATCTATAAGAGGCCGAACCCAGCCCTGTATTTGAGCGTGCTTTCTGTGTGAAATCTTGGGTGCTTTTCTTTGTGTTCATCTGCTTAAGTAGTCAGCCTTTCTTCTTGTGCTTCTTCGTGACACACGACTGCTTCCTTTTTTCGTGACCTTCGTGGGCTGCCTTTCTGCGTGAACGGTTTCGGTTTGTGATTACCCGTACTTCCTTCGTGGTTGTACAAATCTCCAAATCGTGGTGTTGCACTTGTGGTTGTTGGATTGATTTTCTGAGCCAAACCAAAAAAGGGGAAAAAAATCAAATCTCTAACCTAGTTTCTTCCTCTTTTGTTTTAGTGTAATTATTTCTTAGTTTTAATTGAATTAATCATTACATTTATTGCATTGCAGGTTCCATTGAAGCCTACAGTTTGAAATGAGAAAATCTGGGAATTTGAGATGTAGGTAGCTTTCACTTTTGTTGAACCGAAGACAAAAATTATTGAAAGTCAAAGATATCAGTAGCCTTGATCAGTTTTTAATTTAGCCATATATGAAGATAATTTTTGATATTTTCTCCTTAATTATTAAACGAAAGACTGCATAAAGTTCAGTGATATTTAACCCCAAGAAATCTTCAATTTTCAAGTCCAACACCTTAAGGAAAAAGCTTTGACAACCGTGACTAAAGTATATGTATTTTATGTGCTTATTTGTTTAATTTCAGATTTATATTATGTTCGTTTTTGCGAATATAGGGAATAATTATTTTTATAATCGTTATGAGCATGGAATAATCGAAAATGGAATGAAAATAGTTTGACCCCAAGTTGGGACTTTATAATATTGTGTAGATTTTGTACCCTAAATTCATTTGTGGACTAGTGCAATTCAATTCCTGCATGTGAAAAGAATTTAGAAATCGGAATAGTTCATGTGTGTAAATTTTAAGAAAGTTAGGCAGCAAGAGCGTGGAATTTATGGACCAATTTCAATAAGTTAAGTATATGATTGGATGTGATAAAGGTAATTTTAGTTGTAGTAATAATTTATGAGATGAGGAGATGAAAAATAAGTGAATAGAATAAATTAATGACAAGAATTGCTTGAATTATTGATTTATGGATGGGAAGAATGGTTAAAGCCGAGAGTTACGAGTGAAGTAATTGAACAAATAAGTTAATGGAATAAATCTAGATGAATGAAATTTAAAAGAGGTTACCGTATTGGAAGCTATAGATATCGGAGTTTATTGTGTTAGAGAAATTGATAAACATGTCACTTATATTTCCTTGGTTAGTAATAATCATGTGCAAAAAGTTATTAATAAAGAATTGTGATATTTACGTAAACAATCTGCCGTATTGATTCTTTTATTATATGTTTGAAATTTTAAGTAAAGGTTTAGTGATTTTGATGTTTGTGTGTATTTAGTGGTATTGCATATGATGAAGATTAAAGTTTTAAAAATTAAGGATACCGTGATTACTTATTTGGAAATTAATAGAACAATAATCAGGTTTTCTATGTTCTCACTTGTCTAGAATTAATTATGTGCAAGTTGTGAGAATTTTGGAAGAGATATGGGAATATTCTACCGTATTGATGATGATAGCATGTGCATAAGATTTTAAAGGTGGATTAAGTGATTTAAAATGCTTATGTGCTTATAGTCATATCTCATATAAAGGAAGGAATATTGTGTATTAAGTATTCAATCGAGTTCTACATAATTACTAATGTTTCGTGAGCATCATGCAATCATACACATTTATGATCATTCAATCACTAAAGAGAGAGATTATTTTATTTTAAATGATCATAAAAGAGTTAAGATGTCCCTATTTTGATTATAAACTTAGGGAGCAAGTCCTTATTGAGGTCACGGGCTATTAGAGGCCCTATGGAGCAAGTCCTTGCATATTAATGTCCCATGTTGTGAAAGGACCTTATGGGAGTGAGTCCCACACCAACTATCAACTTGTGAATCTAACGTTCATTAATATGCTTAGGTCTTACAAGAACCTTTGGGAGTAAGTCCCATGCGATTTGATAACTCGTGAATCTTGTTATGGTGAGCAAAGAGTTCTACAGAGGAAAAGTCAGGTAGACATACTCATGGGTATGTAAAAACACTATTGTGACCTTGTACTATAGAGAAGCACTTATGCACACGGTGTATAATCCTAACATGGGAAGGGCCCCTAAAGAGAAGAGAAGAGATCTTTTGAAAAGAGAGATATTGTATTTATCATACATGAAACTTTTCAAAGAAAATAGATGAAAATAGAAGAGAAAGAAAGAAAAATTTATGAAAGTCAAACATCTTATCATTTATGCGCGTCATAACTTTCATTGAAGTGTGTTGATGAGTATAACTTGTTCGGATTGATACGAATGTGAGAATCTGTGTTAATTGAGTTTAACTTATATTCATGTAAATGATATTGTTGAATATATGAAGTGTTATTGATGAAGTATGTAGGCAATCCTGAAGGTAAAGCTAATATTCATACATGTTTTGAAGATGCTAGATAAAATGACTTGTGGTGTTGATTTGTAATATTTATGATTCTATGACAAATAGAATTCAAAGTTCAGAGGTAAAGTTTCACAACGGGTTAATAGCACAAAACGTCCCTACCTTTGACATGTATTGTGCAAAACGTCCCAACGTTGTGATTTTTAACGCTAAACGTCCCAACCTTTACATTTTCTTGTTGGAGACATCATTTTCGTCAAATTTAACCCCAACATTTAACACATACAAGGGCATTTTCGTCAAAATCAAAAGCAGCCCATTCATATTTGGGTAATTGGCACAAAACGTCCCTACGTTTGACACTAATTGTAGAAAAGCATCCCTACGTTCATTTTTTGGCGAATAACGTCCATACGTTCAAATTTTTGGCGAATAACGTCCTTACTTTTATATTTTCTTGCTGATTAGTCCCCAAATTTTACTTTTCTTTTAATTTAGTCATTCCGTATTTGATTTAAATGTCATTTGTCTTTAAACGTGTATAACTTTTGATCTACAAATCCGAATTGCACTCCGTTTTTTGCGTTGAACTCCAAATTCAACCATCTTTCTTATGATGTATCATGTGCTCATTTATTAAACATTTCGTTTTGAATTTTGTATAGTAGATACTTATTTTGTTAGGGCATCATTGATTAACGTAAATTGATTTCTGTAAATTTTATTGAAACAGTGAAATTTTAAATTTAGTGTGTTCGGCGACCAGCGAAATTTATAAATTGGATTTATTTGACTTTTTTATTTTTTAAGGTAAAATGTTTAGTTAAAAATTGGTATGTTTAGCCTCTATTTGAGCCATATTATAATCTCAAATCACTTTTTGAACAACACACATTTTCTCTCTTCAAATCACTTTTTAACAATTGGAGAAAGAAATTGTGTGTTGTTCAAAAAGTGATTTGAGATTATAATATGGCTCAAACAGGGGCTAAACATACCAATTTTTAACTAAACATTTTACCTTAAAAAAATAAAAAAGTAAAATAAATCCAATTTATAAATTCCCCTGGCCACCGAACACACACTAAAATTAAAATTTCACTGTTTCAATAAAATTTACAGAAATCAATTTACGTTAATCAATGATGCTCTAACAAAATAAGTATCTACTATATAAAAGTCAAAATGAAATGTTTAATAAATGAGCACATGATACATCATAAGAAAGATGGTTGAATTTGGAGTTCAACGCAAAAAACGGAGTGCAATTCGGAGTTGTAGATCAAAGTTATACACGTTTAAAGACAATGACCTTTAAATCAAATACGGAATGACTAAATTAAAAGAAAAGTAAAATTTGGGGACTAATCAACAAGAAAATCTAAAGGTAGGGACGTTATTCGTCAAAAAAATGAACGTAGGGATGTTATTCGCCAAAAAAATGAATGTATGGACGTTTTTTCCACAATGAGTGTTAAACGTAGGGACGTTTTGTGCCAATTACCCAAATATGAATGTGTAGCTTTTGATTTTGACGAAAATGTCCTTGCATGTGTTAAATGTTGGGGTTAAATTTGACGGAAAGGATGCCTCCATCAAGAAAATGTAAATGTTTGGATGTTTAACGTCAAAAATCACAACGTTGGGACGTTTTGCACAATACATGTCAAAGGTAGAGACATTTTGTTCTATTAACCCTTTCACAACACTACCCTTTAAATGCTTGTCATTGCATGTAATTGCTACATATACCTTGCTCACTAAGCTTCATAGGTTATAAGTTGTTTATGACTTCTTGTAGGACATGGCTCATGAATTAAATGAGACGGTAGAGACTTGGGGTGAGATGTCAAGAGATGGACAAGAGTATCATACTGTTATGAGATACGAGGTTTGGGTACACTACCCGTTTTGGCAGGGTCTATATACGAGGGAAAAGGTTTATGAAACCATACATCTCTACGATGCTTACTCCTATGAGCCTCTAGGTGTATTATGATTTATATATTAAAGTTTAGTAATGAAAAACATATCATTCGGATCTTTTAAATGTATAAGTTGTAAGTAGTATGGGGCCACTAATAAGTAGCTAGTATGCTTGTCATACCTTTATTTTTCTATTTGGATGACAAGGCATGGGAGAAACCAAAAATCGTATTTTGAAAATGTAAGGACAAATGTGATCTTTTGGGCTATTTCAAGCCATGTATGATATGAAAAGTACGATGATCTTTGCTAAGTATGAATGAGTTACATTTCCTTAAGTTTTTAAAGGTATTTCGTAGATTATTGATAACTTTAATAATTTCATTAAGTTTACTTTAAAGTTCAAGTTTTTAAAAGAATAATAATTTTCAGCTCCGCTGCAAGATACTAGTAGCTCGTTAATGCTTTAAAGCCGTTTAGTGTTGTGCTACTGGTAGCAAAAAAAAAAAAATTTTGAGGAAATTTTGGAGCGTGATAACCAAGTATTGTAATACCTAGGCAAGGAAAGCATAAAAGATTTGATAGGTACTACTCATACCAACAAGGTGCACATTCTTTTTCGGAAGTTCATTGTTAGAAACTCTACGGTTAAGCGTACTTGGCTTGGAGCAATTCTGTGATGGGTGACCCCTTGGGAAATTTTCTCAGGGAGCGGGCAAATGAAGACAAAACATGTTGAAAAGACTCATGTTGGTACAGTAGGGACAGTCGTTGATCTATAAGGCAACTCGAGTTATTACAAATGGTATTAGTATCGGTCGCCAGCCGAAAATCGGGAACTAAGTGTTATGTGGAACATAGTGATATGCCATAGGGCGGGAGCCACCTCTATAGCCTGTAGGAGCCACCAATAGAATCCCAACACCTGGCAACAGATCTTCAGATGATTTAAGTTCGATGAGGACGTTGGGAGTCTAAAGGGGGCTGATTGTAATACCCAGGCCAAGAAAGCTTAAAAGATTTGATAGGTACTACTCATACAACCAAGGTGCACCTTCTTTTTCGGAAGTTCATCATTAAAAATTCCACAGTTAAGCGCGCTTGACTTGGAGCAATTTTATGATGGATGATCCCTTGGGAAATTTTCTCAGGGAGCGTGGGAGTGAGAACAAAATATGCTGAAAAGACCCATATTGGTACAGTAGGGACAATCGTTGTAGCGATCGGAAATTTTTCATTACTTTAAAAAAACTATTATAAACACATGTCGCTATGACTTATCCCATTTATTTTAAAGAGAATATTCGTCTAACCAATTATTACGTAAAATTTAAAATTTATTTTAATCGTAGTCAAATTTCAAATCTTATTAAAAATGTTCCAAGATCTTTATTATTATTATTATTTTTAAAATCCAAAATTCAAACTTAAATTCTTAAAACCCAGTTTTTATCCAAAATTAAATTTCAGATTAATTTCTTTTCAAGATTCGAAATTATCCAAGTTTATCAATCTGATTTCACAATTATCCTGGCAATTATTTTTGGTCAAACCTGAATTCAACTTTATCATCTCCCAACCCACATTTATCTGATAAGACCGCAATTTCAATCCATGTCCAACACTAATCAATTCACCCAAAATCTCCCACAATTCCATCTGAATCAAAACTCCTCCACTACAAATTCCACGTACCATGCAACAGATCATTCCCGAAGCAATAAAATTCAAATTTCTACATCCAACTCATGGTAAGCAATTTCTCCTAAAACCATTCTGCAACACCAATCTACCACCACCAGTTGCTACTGCATTTGCCCAAACCAGACCATAACTCCCATGGCCGAGACTCTCCACTGCAACAATCCCACACAGCCCAAACACTGAGAAACGCACACCCGGTTGAGATCCATACTCTGCCTAAGAACTACCCCACTTCCAAATCAGTTTCACAACCCAACCACCATCACCACCATGACCAATCCTCCATCACGACCACCACACATGAACCACAACTTCAGTAACTGAACCTAAGCCAAACGCACCACCGTCCAATGTCACTGCCCAAACTCTGATTTTCCCACAGACGACATTGCAACCCAAATTCAAACCTAGTATCACAAATCCACGCCATAATCGAGACTACCCTTTTCTCAAACCTAAATCACCACCACCAACATCACCTCCTACAACCGCTGCACAACCCCAATCAAACCCAAAAATCAGAACAAACCCAGAAATAAACCAAGAAGCCTAAGTACTTACCTTGGCCGCCAGAATGTCGTTAGGAAAACCACCTTAACCGCGACCTCAAGCCTCAGATTTCCCTCATTTTCGCACTCACACAGCCCAAATCCCTAAAATCCTAACCCTTTGCACGATAGACGGCGACGTTTCGTCAGCAGCAGACCAGGTGCGAGAGAGAGGCGATTTTGTCTCCAGCTCTCTGTCTCTTCTCCTCTCTGCGTGAATGAATCAGAGAGAGAGAGAGAGAGAGAGAGAGAGAGAGAGAGAGAGAGAGTTTTTTTTCTTTTAAAAACTGAATTTTTGGAAATTACAACTTAGCCCCCATCTTTGAAAAATATTCAGTTGCAGTCCTTATATTTTTAAATGTTATTATTTTAGCCCTTGAAGTTTTAAAATGATCATTTCAGTTCCAAATTTTTTTTTAAAAAAAATCATTTAAATCAGTTTTAAATTATTTCAACTCAACCCCTACAGTTTTAAATGTTTTAAATCTTGTCTCTAGTTCCAAAGGTTATCATTTTAATGCAAATTTTGAAAGTAGTTAGTTTCTGTCCCTCAAGTTTTAAAATAGTTTAAAACAACCCCTTCATTTTTAAATTCATTTATTTTAGCCCCTGATTTACTAGATTTAAGTTTTAGGGCCCTCTAGTTTCAAACTCATGTATTTAAGTCCTTTTAGTCTTAAAGTTTCTTATTTCAGCCCTGTTTTAAAGTTTAGTTATTTCAGTCCTCTTTGTTTTACTTATTTAAATTCAAAATCCAAAAGTTTCAGGATTTCACCAAATCAGTCTCTAAATTTCTTAGCTCCTACCTTCGGCTTATTATTTTCGAAGAGTCTATTTCAGCTCCTAAACTTTTAAATTCCAATATTCTTTAATATTTAAATTTAGTCCCTAAACTTTACTTTGTCACTTTAATCTTTCAATTTTCGAAGTACTATATTAAATTAATTTTCCCGTGGCTGGACGAATCATTTGGAGAACTAAAAGATTGACGTGCTATTCCCGCTCCACTTTTGTGAACTCATTAAGTTTGAGGTAGACTCACCTCCACTAATTAGTTTAAATTATAATTGCATGTCTTTATGTGAATTTACGTGATTATATGCTTAATTGCATGAGAATAGATGAGAATATATCTTATGAGATAAATTGAGAAATTATGTTATGCGTGTCATAACTTATATGCTTTATTGCATGAGACGAGAATATATTCATTTGCACTCCTTATGTGACGCTTATGATGAGAATTTGAGAATGTCATTGTAATATTCGCATAATTTCATGTTCAATTATTCTGTAAATTAATTATTGGAGATGAGTCTACTGAGTATTTCTTTTTGAAATGCTCACCTCGTTTTTTAATAAATTTTGCAGATTTCGGAGACGGTGGCGAATGATGGGAAAAAATGGCAAATCCTTAATAGAAATTATTTTAAAGTTGTGTTTTTATGAACTCTATTATTTCATTGTGTTTGGAATACAGAATTTTATGAATTTCACCAAGTTATTTATTTTATTTGAATTTTCGTCTCATTTTTAAATCAATAAATGTGACGTTTGAAATTTTATTATTTTTCCGCAATAAATTTTATTTGAAAGTTAGTTTTTAAAGTAAGAACTGGCGTTTCGGGTTTTACGAAAACTTGGGGCGTCACAGCGTGGTATCAGAGCGGGTCTACATTTCATTAGACTTGTAAGATTTTTGAAAGAGATTTTTCTAAAATAAAAATAAACAGTATTTTTAACGACTTTTGCCACTTCCATCATTCCTTCCGCCAACTCCGAAGGTAAAGAAGTTTATCATGGTTATTTTCTTTATTTCGGATACTTGAGAAAAGAAATGTTTTGAGATTTAGAAGAGAAAGAATGAATATTTGTATCCGAAATAATGAGAAAGAAAACGAGTTTAAGATACTTGAAAAAAAATGCTTTGAGATTTAGACGAGAAAGAATGAGAATTTTTATTTGAAAGAATGAGAAAGAAAACGACTTCAGAGCATAATGGGAATTAGTACAATTTTAAGAATGTTTTCATACAAATACTTTTGTCCTCGAATTTAAATGAATAATATTATAGAACCTTAACTGGATTTTGCACAATTAGATATTTAGACATGGCACCTTTCAATAGAAGTCATCAGAGGAATTTAGATCTAGTGTACGCGAGATGTTTATCCTGTAGGAAGGCTCACATCGATGGGATATCAAACTATGTACGTAGATATTGCATCAGGTGGAAATTTTGATTTGATGAGTAGAGTGGACTAGTGACAGTATCATTCATTTCTAGTATTCTATTTCAGTTATAGCGTGTCAACTTAAGACATTTTTATTCGTGGTATAATTGTTTGAAGGACTTTTAAGTTATTAATAAGAATGTACACATTCTTTTATATCTGAGGTATACCTAACTAGACTGGTTTTGATGAGAGAGACAACTGGTAGCATATTTTGAAGTTAGCCTACCATCAAGAGGAACTATTAACACTAATAAGATTATTAAAGCCGTAGAAATAGATTTCGATGGAGAAGTATTTGAGGCAAATCTGAATGTAATGCAGATGAAGGACTTTGACGTTATTCTAAGCATGGACTGGTTGAGTACCAACCGTGGTGTAATTATGTGCCAGAGTAGGAAGGCATGTTTCGAATGGATGGAGAAGAAGTATCCAAATTCTATAGGATGAAATTTAGCATTTCCTCGCCTTATCCCAGCCTTGCAAGTGGAAAAAAAAAACCTACTTGTCAAAAGAAATCGTCATGGTTATGTGATTAACCTTCAAGGAAAACCTCCTAAGGAGATTCACATTGGAGTTGATTATGAAGGATTTATTATGATCTTAGATATCTTACATATAAGATTAAAGTTTTGCTTGAAGAATATGAATACGTAAAGGTGGGAAATTGAAGAAGTTTTAAATTGATGATTGAGATTTCAAAGTAACTTTAAGTGGTTACTTTATATTGAATTTACCATGATTATAGATTTGATTTTCTTTGGGAAAATTATGATTTAGTTGGAATTCAGATACTAGATCATATTCTATTTCAGGATTGAATCACGTTTATGGTATACATATATCAAAATCTTAAATTTTGGAATTAAATGTAAAGTTGAAGTTTATAGTAGCCAGAAGAAAGAATTTAGTTTTGGGTGTTTGATATTTAGTGATGCTTTGATTTTATAAGTGAAACTCACTGTGGGCTATGTCTTGCCTTCTTGCTTAAGCATATGATTGAGATTTGGATAAGAGGATTCGATGATGTTTTGGTTTATCCTAGAGATAGTAAACAACATGAAGAACATTTAAGGATTTTGTTGGAGATACTAAGAGCATAAATTGTACGCCAGGTTCAAGAAATGTAAAGTTTGGTTTGAGAAGATAGGTTTTCTGGGATTGCAACCAATGTCATTAAAGTCGAGATTATGAAATGATATTTTAGTTGATCCATGAACAATGAGGAAATATTATTTTCAATTATAAGATGGTTGAGAGTTATTAGTTGTTTATTCACATTGTGGCTTATGTAAGCATGTTTATTATAAGAGTGTAATCTTGAACAGAGTATCGATTTGGAGTTAAAGTTTTAGTGATTTTGGACATTTTTTATAAACATTCTAATTGATGAAGTATGCAACCAATTAAGTATGAATGTACATGTGGGGTTATATGATCATTTGATGTATATATAGGAAATACCAAGTTATATCTTGCAGAAAATGTTGTGGCAATCGGGAGTAGAATCTTAGTTACTTGGGAGCAAATTGTTTATTATTATTATTTGAATTTTGTGGTACATTTTGGTTACGTACATGGGAAGATGTTAGAAATCAAGATAGTGCATAAATGTACTATATGGATAGATTCTCGCATACGATAAGCTGATGATATTATGCTAATTAGCGGATAACATGTTATTGGGTTTATTACACAGAAAAATATTCATGTGATTTCCATCGTTTCAGTTGATTTTGGGTTATTGGTTATAATAGGTTTGAGAAAAAAAAAGGATATACTACATAATGATTGAATATTGTGCTGCGATATGTTTCTGAAGGAAATAGTAAAGATTAATTGGAAATTCGAGGAAAAGTTTTATGGATTCGTAACGGGATTACCAAGATTAGTGAAGAGACATGACGCCATTTAGGTTATTGTAGACTGACTTGCGAAGTCAGCAAATTTCTTTCCAATTCGAATAACTTTAAGTGTAGATCAATTAGCACAGATTTAGGTTACAGAGATCGTTCGGCTTTATGGAGTTCTAGTATCTATTGTTTAAGATAGGGACTTGAGGTTTACCGCGATATTTTGAAAGAGTTTACATGTTACTATGAGTGTGGAGTTAAAATTTTAGTATATCATACCATCCTCAGATGGACGGACCGTCCGAACATACTATTCAGAAACTAGAAGATATTATTAGAACTTGTGTCTTAGACTTGAGCGACAATTGGGAAACTCACCTGCGATTAGTGGAGTTTGCTTACAACAATGGTTTTCAGGTTATCATTAGTATGACACTATAAGAAGCACTGTATGGGCGAAGATGTCGATCGCTAGTCTATTGGGATGAGGTTGGCAAGAGAAAGTTATTGGGCCCAGAATTAATTGAAAAGACCGTAGAGGCAGTTGAGAAGATTAGACTGCGGATTAAAGCCGCCTAAGACAGACAAAAAAGTTATGCTGATCAAAGGAGAAAAGACTTGGAGTTTGAGATTAAGATTGGAGAGAAAGTGGGTAATGTGGCTTATCGTTTGGCGTTGCCACCCTATCTCTTGACTATACACAATGTCTTTCACATTTCCTTGTTGAGGAAGTATGTTCACGATCCTAGTCACTTATTGAACTTTCAGTCAATATCAGAAAAATCTATCTTTATGAGGAGGCACCCATGTGCATTATCGATAGAAAAGTCCATGTCTTAAGAAATAAAGAAATTTCACTAGTTAAAGTCCAGTGGGGTAGACAAGGTAGCAATGAAGCTACCTGGGAAAAAAAAGAAGAAATTTTGGCTATGTATCCAGATATTTTAGATAAAATAAGTTTAAATTTTGAGGACGAAATTATTTTAAGGGGGTAGGGTTGTAGAGACCAGGAATTTTTCGTTACTTTAAATAAAACACTATAAAGATATGTCATTATGACTTATCCCATTTATTTTAAAAAGAATATTCGTCTAGCCAATTATTAAGTGAAATTTAAAATTTATTTTAATCGTAGTCAAATTCCAAATCTTATCAAAAATGTTCCAAGATCATTATTATTATTATTATTATTATTATTATTATTATTATTATTATTATTATTATTATTATTATTTTTAAAATCCAAAATTCAAACTTAAATTCTTAAAACCCAATTTTTTATCCAAAATTAAATTTCAGATTAATTTCTTTTCAAGATTCGAAATTATCCAAGCTTATCAATCTGATTTCACAATTATCCTGGAAATTATTTTTGGTTAATTTTGAATTCAACTTTATCATCTCCCAACCCACGTTTATCTGATAAGACTATGCAATTTCAATCCATGTCCAACACTAATCAATTCACCCAAAATCTCCCACAATTCCATCTGAATCAAAACTCCTCCACTACAAATTCCACGTACCCTGCAACAGATCATTCCCCAAGCAAAAAAATTCAGATTTCTACATCCAACTCACGGTATGCAATTTCTCCTAAAACCATTCTGCAACACTAATCTACCACCACCGGCAGCCACTGCATTTCCCCAAACCAGACCATAACTCCCATGGTCGAGACTCTCCACTGCAACAATCCCACATAGCCTAAACATTGAGAAACGTGCATCCAGTCGAGCTCCATACGCTGCCTAAGAACTACCCCACTTCCAAATCAGTTTCACAACCCAACCACCATCACCACCATGACCAATCCTCCATCACGACCACCACACACGAACCACCGTCCAATGTCACTACCAAAACTCTGATTTTCCCACAGACGACCTTGTAACCCAAATTCAAAACTAGTATCACCAATCCACGCCATAATCGAGACTAACCCTCTCTCAAACCAAAATCACCACCACCAACATCACCTCCTACAACAGCCACACAACCCCAATCAAACCAAAAAATCAGAACTAACCCAGAAATAAACCAAGAAGCCTAAGTGATGAGTTCCGGAGTGGCTCAACGAGCGTTGACCCGTTGCACGTGCCCGTAGGACCAATAACGAGACAAAGAGCCAAAAGAATCAAGCAGGCAATGCAAGGATTCATGCAGGCGTGGATGGACGAGTGCTCGAGTGCAAAGAATTCATTTACGTTGCATAACAAAGTGGAAGAAGAACCAAAGTTATTACTACGCATTTGGTATAAAGAACAACAAGAAATTGAGGCAGAAGCATTTTCACGGCCGTAAAACCATGTTGGCGGTGTAACGCCCCGAGTTCCGCGGAGCCCGGGACGCCACTTCGTCCTTTAAAATTGACTTTATTGCGAAAAATAAATTTAATTCAAAGCATCACATTCATCATTTGAAAATTTCAGCGGAAACTTTATTAATTTAAAATATACAACAATTCATAAAAATTTAATTCCAATTATTTAAATGAAATTAGCGATAAGTAATTTAAAGAGTAACATTCATAAAATTTTCTAATAACATCATCATTTATTCAATTTGCCAACGCTGCCCCTTTTATTCGCCGCCTTCTCCAAAATCTGCAAAAACTGTTAAAATAATGGAATGAGTATTTCGAAAAATACTCAGTAGACTCATCGCCAATAATTAATTTACAGAATAATTGAACACGTAATTATGCAATCATACAATGACATCATTCTCATATTCTTGGGTTACTTTACTTTCAAAATCAAGGCTCTTTAAAAATCATAGGGTGTGGGTAGTCTCGTCTCGTGCACTTAAGGCACATAAGTTATGCATAACATCATCATTTCTCATTTATCTCATAAGAGATATTCTTTTCTCGTCTCATGCATCAAAGCATGTAAATCACGTAATTTCACATAAGACATGCAATTATAATTTAAACTAATTAGTGGGGGCGAGTCTACCTCAAATCACGAGTCTGAAAGTTGAGCAAGAAAGTTCACATTGTTCTTCTAAATGTCCAAGCGCTTCGTCTAGCCAATAATAAATAAACCCTAAAGTGGTATTTGGAAATCAAACATTTCATTTGAAAGATTTTTTAAAAGAAGAAATAAAAGTTTAGGGATTAAATTGAAAATCGAACATAGTTGGAATTTAAAATTAGTTGGGACTAAAATAAATTATTTTAAAACTTTGGGGACTAAAATGAATACTTTTAAAACTTGGGCTGAGACTCAAAATAGCACTTAAACTGTAGGGATTGAAATAAGTGACTTTTAAAAATGAAAGGACTGAAATGATTGACCTTGGGGCTGAAATCAAAGGAGTTAAATCTTCAGGACTGAAATAAATAACTTTTAAAACATAGGAACTAAATCTTTAAAACATTTAAATTAAAAGGACTGATTTGAAATATTTTTAAAACTTAGGCTACTATAGGCAATTAATAAAGTCATAATATATATATATATATATATATCATATTTCTCTCTCCCTCAACGATATCACGCAGAGAAAAGAGAGAGTGCGGCAAGGCTCCTCATCTCGTTCCGGCGCTACAGCTGGCGATCTACCGACGATAATGCCGCTGTGGAGTGGCGGAGATGCGGGTGGTAAGGGGAGGCGAAAAGAGGAAGTATTAGGGCTTGGTTTTTGTGCGAACCGAGGCGGGTAGTTCGAACTTGGGCTGCGGTTTTCCGTCCAAATCAAACGGCAATTCGAGGTAAGTTATTGGGTTATGTCTATTCTTGGATTTTGGGTTTGATTTTGGGGAAATTTTGGAGGAGGGCTGAGGCGGTTGAGGGTGGCGTTTGGGTGTTGATTGGACATTTGGGTTCAGGTGGTGATGACTTGGTGGTGCTCCGGCAGTTAGGTCTGGGCAGTAGGTGGTGGGGTGAGGATGTGTTGATTGTGCGATGACGGTGGTCGGTTTAGGCAATGACACGAGGATGTTGATGATGTTGGTTTGCAGTGGTGATAATTTCGAATTGGTGCAGCAGCGGGTGAGAGGCAATTGTGGGGGTGGTGTTGATAGCGGTTTGAGAGAGAGGCGGCGGCTTTGGAGTCGCGAGCAGTGGTGGCTGGTGGCATTGGTATTTATGGGAATTGGTGGTTCGAGTTTTGCAGGTGATGAAGGCTGCGGTTGGGCAGTAGGTGTTGGCTGGTGGGTGGCCGTGTGGTGGTGACTGGTTGCGGTAGTTTCACGTTGAATAGAAGTGCAAATGGTTGGGGGAAAATACTCACCTAGTGCTTGGGAGTTTTGCTGAAACTGATTCTTTGTGTCAGAATTTGTAATGAGGTTGGGAAGGAGATAAACATTACCTGTGATTTATTATTGGTAATTTGTAGCAGATTTTTGGTTGATCGTGGAGCTGAACCTGGGATTGAGGAGTGATCTTGGAAAGGAAATTGAGTGAATGGGTGTTCTATCCTCAGTGTCTGCCGTGAATTTGTGAGGAATGGAGAGTTGATTGCTGAATTTCTTTGTGGTGTCTTTGTGCTCGAGAATGACGATGGGGGAAAAATGGAAGATTATTAACGTGCAGTGTGTGCTCCAATTTGGTAGACGCATGATTGGTGATTGAGGAAAGGGGAAGCATGTCTTGTGAGTCTGTTAATTTTGGTAGCATAGGATTCAGGAGGGATTTACGGTATCTGCAAGAAAGCAATGGCGGATTGAGGGGGCAGAATTTTGGGAAGTAACAATCCTCCATGAATGGACAGCTTGAAACTTGGAAGATAGAATTTCTAGGAAGAAATGAGAGAAAACGTGGAGAATTGGGGTGAAATGGGTTTAGGCAGTATTGTGGCATTTGCACGGGATTGAAGTTGATTGGTGGATTGAAGAGTGATCATGGGGACGGGAAAAAAAATGTGCTGAATATGAAAATGGAAGTTGGGGAGGGAATTTGGGTTTTAAATTTGAATTGGAACATGAATTGGGGATTTAAAGCATGTTGGACTTAAAATAATTTGAATCCCATAAATTGAAAATTGAATTTTAAAATAAATAATGGAGTTGGATATAAAATCAAATAATTTGAATAATCTATTAAAAATTGGAATCTGGACTTGGGAATAAATAATGAAAATGATTCACTTTAATGGAACTGCAATTTGACTAAGATAAATTCAAAATAAAATTTTTCTTCGTTGGCTAGACTATCACGTTTTAAAATAAATGGGCAAAGTCGTAACAACACGTTTTAAAAGATAAATAATATTTATTCAAAATAAATCATGAAAATTCTCAGTCGCTACAACCCTACCTCCTTAAAATAATTTCGTCCTCAAAATTTCAATTTTCTTGATCTAAAATACTTGGGTACTTCAAAGTTTCTTCTTTCTTAAAAACTTAAAAAAATTAATATGACTAGACAAGAGCGCTGGTTTTGAATAATAATCGTTGAGGTTGGAGAGTCGTAACGACAAGTTTGGTAAAACAAGTCTTTTAAGTTTGAAAATTCTCGGTCGCTACAACCTTCTCCACTTAAAATAATTTTGTCCTCGAAATTTTAAACTTTCTTGATCTAAATATATTTGGGTATTAAGCCAGACTTCTTTTTTCTTTCTTTTCTCAAGTAGTTTCAGCACTACCTTGTCTACCCCCATTGGACTTTGACTAGAGAAACCTCTTTATTAATCTCTACTATTTCTTTAAGAAATCATATCGCACCATAATAATCAATCATTATGAAGTCTATCCTCATCTTCTCAAACCTCTTATAACGAATAACCCAAAATCAATTGTAACATTAGAAATCACATGAATATTCTTCCATGTAATATGTCTAATAACATATTATCCACAATTCAGCATAATATCATCAGCTTATCGTATACGAGAATCTATTCATATAGTACATTTATGCACTATCTTGATTTCTAACATCTTTCCATATACGTCACCAAAACGTATCACAAAATTCAACTAATATTAATAAACAATTTGTTCCCAAGTAACTAAGATTCTGCTCCTGAATGCCACAACATTTTCTGCAAGATATAACTTGGTATTTCCTATGTATACCTCAAATGATCATATAACTCCACATATACATTGATACTTAATCGATTGCACACTTCACCAATCAGGATGTTTATAAATAACAATCCCCAAAATTATCAAAACTTTAACTCCAAATCGATAACTTGTTCAAGATTTCACTCTTGCAGTAAACATGCTTACCTAAGCCACAACGTAAATAAACAACCAATAACTCTCAACCATCTTATACCTGAAAAATAATATTTCCTCATTGTTCATGGGTCAATCAAAATTTCCTTTTCAAAATCTCGAAGCGTCTCCAACAAAATCCTCAAATGTTCCTCATATTCTTTACTATTTCTAGGATAAACGAAAATATCGTCCATGAATACAATGAAAAACATGTCCAATTAATGTTGGAAAACTTGGTTCATCAAATCCATAAATACTGTCAGTGGGTATTTATTCAAAACTTTAAATCCTTTCATCCAAATCTCAATCAAATACTTAAGCAAGAAGACAAAAACTTAACCCAATAATAAGTCTAAGCCTCACTATATTATCAAAAACCCAAAATTCAATTCTTTCTTCTTGCTACCATAATCTTCAACTTCATATCTAATTCCAAAATTAAATCTCTGATGTATGTGTACCATAACCTAATTCAATCATGACCTAGTCTCCAAATTCGATTTAAATCACAATTTTCCCATAAAATGATCAAAGTTAAAATCATCAATCATGAAAAATATAAAGTAACCCTTTTCGTCTGATGCAACATCTACGTACATAGTCTGATATCCCTTTGATAGGAGCATATACTAGATCTAAATTCTTCGGTTGACTTCTTGTGAAAGGTGCCATGTCCTAAACCAATTATGCAAAGTCCAATTAGGCGGGGTTTATCCATTTCTCTTAGTTAAAATTACGAGGACGTAAAGATATTTAAAAACTCATTCAAATTATGCTCAAACTCGTTTTCTTTCTTTCTTTCTTATTTCGGATACAAAATCTTTCTCATTCTTTCTCGTCTAAATATCAAAACTTTCATTTCTCATGCATCCGAAATTAAAATAAATAAACTTCATAATAAAGAATCATTTACCTTCGGAGTTGGCGGAGCGAAAGATGGCAGTGGCAAAAGTCGTAAAAATATTGTCGTCAAAACATTATTTATTATTATAAAAAAAAAAAATTTCTCTTTTCAAAATTTGCAAGTCTACAGAAACGTAGTCCCGCTCTGATACCACGCTGTAACGCCCCGAGTTCCGCGGAGCCCGGGACGCCACTTCGTCCTTTAAAATTGACTTTATTGCGAAAAATAAATTTAATTCAAAGCATCACATTCATCATTTGAAAATTTCAGCGGAAACTTTATTAATTTAAAATATACAACAATTCATAAAAATTTAATCCCAATTATTTAAATGAAATTAGCGATAAGTAATTTAAAGAGTAACATTCATAAAATTTTCTAATAACATCATCATTTATTCAATTTGCCAACGCTGCCCCTTTTATTCGCCGCCTTCTCCGAAATCTGCAAAAACTGTTAAAATAATGGAATGAGTATTTCGAAAAATACTCAGTAGACTCATCGCCAATAATTAATTTACAGAATAATTGAACACGTAATTATGCAATCATACAATGACATCATTCTCATATTCTTGGGTTACTTTACTTTCAAAATCAAGGCTCTTTAAAAATCATAGGGTGTGGGTAGTCTCGTCTCGTGCACTTAAGGCACATAAGTTATGCATAACATCATCATTTCTCATTTATCTCATAAGAGATATTCTTTTCTCGTCTCATGCATCAAAGCATGTAAATCACGTAATTTCACATAAGACATGCAATTATAATTTAAACTAATTAGTGGGGGCGAGTCTACCTCAAATCACGAGTCTGAAAGTTGAGCAAGAAAGTTCACATTGTTCTTCTAAATGTCCAAGCGCTTCGTCTAGCCAATAATAAATAAACCCTAAAGTGGTATTTGGAAATCAAACATTTCATTTGAAAGATTTTTTAAAAGAAGAAATAAAAGTTTAGGGATTAAATTGAAAATCGAACATAGTTGGAATTTAAAATTAGTTGGGACTAAAATAAATTATTTTAAAACTTTGGGGACTAAAATGAATACTTTTAAAACTTGGGCTGAGACTCAAAATAGCAATTAAACTGTAGGGATTGAAATAAGTGACTTTTAAAAATGAAAGGACTGAAATGATTGACCTTGGGGCTGAAATCAAAGGAGTTAAATCTTCAGGACTGAAATAAATAACTTTTAAAACATAGGAACTAAATCTTTAAAACATTTAAATTAAAAGGACTGATTTGAAATATTTTTAAAACTTAGGCTACTATAGGCAATTAATAAAGTCATAATATATATATATATATATATATATATATATATATATATATATATATATATATATATATATATATATAAATCTTCAGGACTGAAATAAATAACTTTTAAAACATAGGAACTAAATCTTTAAAACATTTAAATTAAAAGGACTGATTTGAAATATTTTTAAAACTTAGGCTACTATAGGCAATTAATAAAGTCATAATATATATATATATATATATATCATATTTCTCTCTCCCTCAACGATATCACGCAGAGAAAAGAGAGAGTGCGGCAAGGCTCCTCATCTCGTTCCGGCGCTACAGCTGGCGATCTACCGACGATAATGCCGCTGTGGAGTGGCGGAGATGCGGGTGGTAAGGGGAGGCGAAAAGAGGAAGTATTAGGGCTTGGTTTTTGTGCGAACCGAGGCGGGTAGTTCGAACTTGGGCTACGGTTTTCCGTCCAAATCAAACGGCAATTCGAGGTAAGTTATTGGGTTATGTCTATTCTTGGATTTTGGGTTTGATTTTGGGGAAATTTTGGAGGAGGGCTGAGGCGGTTGAGGGTGGCGTTTGGGTGTTGATTGGACATTTGGGTTCAGGTGGTGATGACTTGGTGGTGCTCCGGCAGTTAGGTCTGGGCAGTAGGTGGTGGGGTGAGGATGTGTTGATTGTGCGATGACGGTGGTCGGTTTAGGCAATGACACGAGGATGTTGATGATGTTGGTTTGCAGTGGTGATAATTTCGAATTGGTGCAGCAGCGGGTGAGAGGCAATTGTGGGGGTGGTGTTGATAGCGGTTTGAGAGAGAGGCGGCGGCTTTGGAGTCGCGAGCAGTGGTGGCTGGTGGCATTGGTATTTATGGGAATTGGTGGTTCGAGTTTTGCAGGTGATGAAGGCTGCGGTTGGGCAGTAGGTGTTGGCTGGTGGGTGGCCGTGTGGTGGTGACTGGTTGCGGTAGTTTCACGTTGAATAGAAGTGCAAATGGTTGGGGGAAAATACTCACCTAGTGCTTGGGAGTTTTGCTGAAACTGATTCTTTGTGTCAGAATTTGTAATGAGGTTGGGAAGGAGATAAACATTACCTGTGATTTATTATTGGTAATTTGTAGCAGATTTTTGGTTGATCGTGGAGCTGAACCTGGGATTGAGGAGTGATCTTGGAAAGGAAATTGAGTGAATGGGTGTTCTATCCTCAGTGTCTGCCGTGAATTTGTGAGGAAGGGAGAGTTGATTGCTGAATTTCTTTGTGGTGTCTTTGTGCTCGAGAATGACGATGGGGGAAAAATGGAAGATTATTAACGTGCAGTGTGTGCTCCAATTTGGCAGACGCATGATTGGTGATTGAGGAAAGGGGAAGCATGTCTTGTGAGTCGTCTGTTAATTTTGGTAGCATAGGATTTGGGAGGGATTTACAGTATCTGCAAGAAAGCAATGGCGGATTGAGGGGGCAGAATTTTGGGAAGTAACAATCCTCCATGAATGGACAGCTTGAAACTTGGAAGATAGAATTTCTAGGAAGAAATGAGAGAAAACGTGGAGAATTGGGGTGAAATGGGTTTAGGCAGTATTGTGGCATTTGCACGGGATTGAAGTTGATTGGTGGATTGAAGAGTGATCATGGGGACGGGAAAAAAAATGTGCTGAATATGAAAATGGAAGTTGGGGAGGGAATTTGGGTTTTAAATTTGAATTGGAACATGAATTGGGGATTTAAAGCATGTTGGACTTAAAATAATTTGAATCCCATAAATTGAAAATTGAATTTTAAAATAAATAATGGACTTGGATATAAAATCAAATTATTTGAATAATCTATTAAAAATTGGAATTTGGACTTGGGAATAAATAATGAAAATGATTCACTTTAATGGAACTGCAATTTGACTAAGATAAATTTAAAATAAAATTTTTCTTCGTTGGCCAAACTATCGCGTTTTAAAATAAATGGGCAAAGTCGTAACAACACGTTTTAAAAGATAAATAATATTTATTCAAAATAAATCATGAAAATTCTCAGTCACTACAACCCTACCTCCTTAAAATAATTTCGTCCTCAAAATTTCAATTTTCTTGATCTAAAATACTTGGGTACTTCAAAGTTTCTTCTTTTTTAAAAACTTAAAAAAATTAATATGACTAGACAAGAGCGCTGGTTTTGAATAATAATCGTTGAGGTTGGAGAGTCGTAACGACAAGTTTGGTAAAACAAGTCTTTTAAGTTTGAAAATATCCATATCTTGGCATTTGAGTTTAGGTCCCAAGGCGTATACCAACAGTCTTTGAATGGGAGAGAACCTACATAGTAGTGAGTTGGGCCAAAGTCCACGGCGCACCGCGCCACCGTCTGACCACCAGGCTCGACTCGGCACGACACAGCACGTACACGGGCCACTGGTCGGGGGTTTGGGTTGGGCATAGCCCAATATATATTTTTTGGACAAAATAAATTAAAATAATTAGATTATTTTAATTAATTTTATTTTCCAATTTTGTTGGAAAGGTTGTGTCTGTTTACATTTAAAGGACACAACGTATAGTTGTGTCTTTTCATCCACACCTGTAGCGATCAAGAATTTTTACGCAATTAATAATTACTTTAATATTTAGAAAATCTTGTCGCTGCTATCTCACCCATTTATTTTTATGTTAACGTCGTGAAGCGCTCGTCTAGCCAAGTTGTGAAATATCGAGAAATGTTGAATTCGTTCGATTTTAAATTAAATGTCCTAATTTCTAAAATTATAGTATTTTAATTATTTATTCAAATTATTATTTTCAAAATCATTTTAAATTCTAAATTTATTAAAAATATCTCCATTTTTCCTTATTAAATTATTTTAAGTCCAAAATACGAAATTCAAATTTTATCTCAAGATTTATTCATTCTCAAATTTATTTTCAGTCCAAAATATATATCAAAATTTACACAATAATCTAATCAATTATCATATCTTTACACCAATTCCATCATCATTTCCATATCAATCAATTAGGATGTTTTCCATTATTCTTTCCTATAATTCCTAATTTAATACCAAGATTTCAGCATCTTCACACATGAACAATTGGATCACACTAAGCACCATCATTATCATCACAAAACTTCCATTGTCTACAGAAAATTTGTCTCCAGCCCTTCTCCATCACAATCACGGCCAGCTCCTCCCAGTCCCCTCCAATTCAACTCCATCCAATACAATTTCCATTGCCAGTAATTTCCATTTGCAAGATCATCACCACTGTCAAACCACAATTACTACCAAAATGTTATCACCTGCAATTTCTCAATCCAGCCATCACCCCTGCCCCGGTTGAACTCCAAAACCAGCATCACAAACCACCATTAAGATCCTACCATAACCATCACCGGAATCCATCCACTGCAAACCAATCGGAAACACCACTCTGCCTCCATCATCATCACACAGACCACTATCTCACCAACGCGGTAGCACCTCACAACCATCATCACCACCTCAGTCACCGGAATTGAACTCAACCACATCACAATTTAACCATCAACCCCGTTTCCATAATCTGCAAATCTCAAACTTCACCAATCATTATCATCACCATCACCACCACCTCCATCTTCAGCCCCCAACCTCACACAGTCACTGCACCACCAACGAACCATCCCAAACCGCCACCATCGACGGACACCAAAAATCCCCTCCAATCCAAACCAAAAATTAAACAACCCAAAAAAATCAAGAATAAGACATAAACCTAATAATAGATCAATTACCTACCTCAAACGCCGAATTCTAACCGGAAAACCCCAATTTTCTGCCTCGGATCGCACACAAAAATCGCACTCAATCCGCTCAAAAACCTTAACCACTCTCTGATCGCTTCTTGCCGCTACCCTGCGACGGTGTACCGCCAGCTAATCGCCGGGTGTAGAACCGAAAATTGTGAAGGATATCACACTTCCTCTTCCTCTCTGTTCTTCATCCCTCGACTCTCTCTCTCTCTGTCTTACTACTCAGGTCGCGAAATGGTAGAGAGAAAGAGTGAAATCTGATTTTAAGTTTTGTTTTGATTTTTCGGAATTTGCAAATCAGTCCTCAAGTTTGAAAATGTTTTATTTCAGTCCTTTCAGCTTTAAATCTTTTAATTTCAGCCCTTAAGTTTGTAAATGAGTTTTAATCAGCCCTTCATTTTAAAAATCAATTATTTCAGCCCTATAGCTTAATATTCGTTTTGAGCTTCAACTCAACTTTTGAAAATTTACATTTTAGTCCCTCAACTTTCAAATTATTCATTTTAGTCCCTGAACTTTCAAAAGTATTCATTCTAGTCCCTCAACTTTCAAATCATCAATTTCAGTCCTCAAATTGTAAATTGTCATTTTAAACTATAAATTTCAAAAGACTAATGTAACTTATGGGCTAGACGAAGCGTACGGAGATTTAAAGGATTTACATCGTTTCCCGCTCAACTTTGCACTCGTCGGATTTGAGGTAGACTCGCCCCCACTAATTGATTTATATTATAATTGCATGTGTTATGTGGATTTGTGTGATTTTGTGCTTAATTGCATGAGAAAAGAATATCTCCTTTGAAATAAAGAAAAGAATATCTCTTTTGAGATAAAGAATTTATGTTATGCCGGGCATAACTTATCTGCTAGCATGATACAAGAAAAGAATGGTTCATTTGCGTTCACTATGTGATGCCTATGAATAAGAAAAGAATGTCATTACATTATTTGCATAATTACTTGTTCAATTATCTTGTAGATTAATTATTGGCGATGAGTCTACTGAGTATTTCATTTTGAAATGTTCAACCCGTTATTTTAAACAATTTTGCAGATTTTGGAGACGATGGCGAGTGATGGGCAAGACGGCAAATTACAAATTGATATTTTTTAAAAGTCGTGAACTTTGAAATAATTATTTCATTTTATCAAGAATTTTCAATTCTTATAAATTTGTACGAATTTACTTATTTCATCTGAATTATTGAATTATCACTAAACTTTTATTCAATAAATGCGATATTTAATATTTAGTCATTTTCCGCAACAAAGTTTATTCAAGAATTTAGAAAAGTGACGTTCCCGCGCTCCTCGAAATTCGAGGCGTTACAACACCTTTTTGGAACAAAGTGTTTGTTCCCCCACAATTTTTGGAAATCTATAAATAGACGGTCTAGACCCCTCTGCTTCAGAATTCTTCACTTCAAATCAATTGTCTTCCTTCTTTCTAAACATTATTCCTCACTTCGTCCTTGCCTTCTAAAATATTGTTTTGCACTTCGTTTCTGCCATTCTAAAGGAGTACAAAATATATTTCGATTCGCTGTTTCTTGCGGATTGTAGTGATGCGATTGCAAGAAGGGATCGTTGTATCTCGGGAGACAATTATCATTCATCCGTAAGTATCTTGCGGAGAAAATTCGTCTTAAAGGAAAAAGAGTTCATCTCTCGCCTCAGTTTCCGTTCCTTGATTCCATATTATAATACTTGTTTTCTAGTAAGTTGTTTATTTTATTTTCCCGAATATATTTGAATGTTAATTTTCTAACAAATCTTTCTCCGCTATGAAGGAATGCTAATCGAGTCAATTTATAAGGTTTGGGACATTAACCATCTGTGACTGAGTAATCATATTCATTTTTAACAATATATTCGAAATTATTACAAGAAATTAACTTGAAATAACGTGTGAAAGACATTGAAAATGATATTTTTTCTACAAATTTCATTTGCACCTAGCCTCTGTTTATCTCCTATTTTTTCAAACCTTTTTTTTTAATATTTATTTTCAATCATAAATTCACACAATAAAATATTTTACACATTAACCTAAAACTTTTCCTTATTCTTTAACCACACACTTTCCAAAAAATCATTATTAAAAACATCAATTTCCCTTTATAATATCCATTAAAAAAGGAGCTTATTCAAAAAGTATAGGGATGTTGTTAACTCAATCTTCCATATCGTCTCAAATCAAGACAATGACCTAAATAGTGATACCTAGGGATGTCAACGAGCCGAGCCGAGCCGGCTCGCGAGCCGAAGATCAAGGCTCGAGCTTTTTGGGGTCGAGCTTTTTTTGGCCCGAGCCGAGACGAGCTAAAGCTCGTCCCCAAAAATAAGGCTCGACTCGAGCTTTAGCCCGAGCTTTTTCCGAGCCGAGCCGAGCCAGTCCCGAGCTTTTACTTTTTTTTTTTTTATTTTTATAGCAAAAATTCATAAAATTTGTATTGAAAATGTGTATATATAGCAAGTTGAGCCGAGCTCGTGGTCGAAATTCATTGCTCAAGCTCCTATCGAGTTTTTTTAGCCGGCTTTTTTTGGCTCGATCCGAGCCGAGCCAAAGCTCGTTTCTCAAAAAAAAGCTCGGCTCGAGCTTTGGCTTGAAATCTCGAGTCGCGAGCCGAGCTTTCTTCGAGCCAGCCCGAGCGGCCCGAGCCGACGAGCCGTTTTGCCATCCCTAGTGATACCTCAATATTTCACTTAATGACAAGTAGATTTTTACTATAAAAGTTGCCATTAGCGATTAATAATTACGAGTTCAATTTTCATGTTTGAACATTTTTATTATTATTATTATTATTATTATTATTATTATTATTATTATTATTATTATTATAGTGATACCGCAATATTTCACTTAATGACAAGTAGATTTTTACTATAAAAGTTGCCATTAGCGATTAATAATTACGAGTTCAATTTTCACGTTTGAACAATTATTATTATTATTATTATTATTATTATTATTATTATTATTATTATTATTATTATTATTATTATTATTTACTTCATAAGCAAAGCAAAAAATTTAAAATTGCTTTTTGAAATGGATAAATCAGGGTGTGAAGGTGAGTTTTAGTCATTTTGCATGGACGTGCACAACTTGATTTTTGTATTTCATTCCTTTTTCTTTCAAAAATTAAACAAAGAAAAAATATCAATGTTATAAATTAGAGAGAAAAAGAGAGAAAAGTAGAGACACCAATAAATTTGTGTATTACTATGAACCAAAACCCCCATATATATAGGGAGAATAAGTGATACATAAGGTAATAATACCTAGGGTTTTAGGGGTACAACTGCCATTCACTAATACAATATAATATTTACAACACTCCCCCTTGAATGACATATGATATTACAAAATATCTGTCTCGTTAAAACCTTGTTTGAAAAAAACTCAATGGGACAAAAATATCAAACGAAGGAAAAATAGTACAGTTATTCTTGGAGTATTTTAAGATGAATGTTGCCTCGTTAAAACCTCGCCAGGAAAATCCAATGAGACAAAATCTTGGCTAAGGAAAAAGAGTACATCTACTCTCCCTAGTATTGATCGTTGTAAATCATCGAGTTGATGTATCCCAATCTTGTGAACTGGTTTCTTGAATGTAGATGTTGATGGTGCTTTTGTAGATAAATTAGCTTCATTATCACTAGAGTAGATTTGTTGAAATTCTGGAGTATTTTGATGCTACCTCGTTAAAACCTTGTCAGAAAAATTCAGTGGGAAAAAATCTGAACGAAGGAAAAAGAGTACAATTACACCCCCTGATTCAATATGTATTGAATCATCTATATAGTTACTCCCCCTGATTCAATCTCTATTGAATCATTCATATCTTGATCTCTTCAGGAGTTTCGTGTAAGAGAGTATATCAATAGATATTGATGACAGCTACCTCATTAAAAACCTTGTCAGGAAAACCTTGTGGGACAAAATCTCGGCTAAGGAAAAAAGAGTGTAGCGTATATTAGCTCCCCCTCATTGGAACATTACAATTATATTGATACTGCATTTAATTATTTCAACTGTAAATCGGTGCAATACCGAATATGTTTACCAAACATATATAAATTGTGCATATCTTGTATTATTTGTTTTTCGAATATAAATTCAATTATTCCTTTGAGCTTGAAGAACTATAAAATATTTTCAATTATTTGAACATGCTACATCGAGCCATGTTCTATAATCAATATTCATCAATGCATTTAATGCAGTTCTCAAATCTAGAAGTGACTTATTCACTTCAATGAACAATTAACTTATTCACTTCAGGTGAATAATTAACCATGAATTTGTATAATGAAAATCAATTGCCTAAATTTTCAAATATAATTTAATACGACAATCACATTCAATTACAAATTGAATCTTTTCAAGGCATATTAAATATTCAGATCGCAAAGTATATGTATACTTTGATCAAACAAGTTTCTTAAAAACTTGAACTATATATTTTAAATATATTTAATCCTTCAAGGATTATACTGTATGCTTCAGGCATCGTATATGTTTCATATTGCAATTGTCAAATTGTTACCAGCAAATTTAAGTCGTGAAACTTTAGATAGATAACAATTCCTATATTTCAAATGGATTTTCTCTAATTATTTCACCACAATCCCAAAGTACCGAGGTATTGATTACCCTTTTTAATCTCACTCATTGGTACTTCAAAGAATACTCCCAACGTACCGAGTTGATGATCATACATTTTGATATCACTCATTGGTACATCAAAGAGCGCAAGCTAGTAATCAGAGTAATCATTTTTCATTATATACATTTCTAATAATCATATATTTATAGGCACTTATTATGCATTTTCAGGCAAATAAAATATTGTATTTATGCCAGATCTTTGAAACATTAGTTGCGCAACAAGTCGTGTATTACGACTATACCTATAGGTATTTTCTTGGCTTTACACTTTTATGTGTTTGGACTTCAGGTTTTGTAATAAGTTTAATTTAGCCTGAATGCATATTTTTGCCAACTATTTTTATGTCAATTTTATTCGACATATTTTCTTTTATTATCTTCGCTATCATTCAAATTATGATGCGGCTAGTTTCGCAATTTGCTTTTGCATAAGTGCTTTAAAAAGTGTGTCGACACAATTATCATCTCAATTTGATTTCTTTCTCCACAAGACATAACTACAGAGATCTCAATTTTCAATATTTCAAGTACTTGAACCTCTTCTGGATATTTACAATTAATTATGTAAATAAATACTCTCTCACGAGTATATGCCTCCTCAATAAGACCATTATAATCATTTGCTCTATTTTTATTTATTTGGGGATCTTTATTCGAATCAAATATCGCTACGCTTCAGGCGTGCTACAAATCAATATAAGATAGAGCATGAGATTTTATTAATCTCTTATGCATCTTGTAATTATGTTATCTTTGAAAGTTTTGTTCATATTTTCAATCGAACTTCTGGTTCGTATTATCAATCGCGAGAATATATATAACATAATATGATGCATTTGTTTGATTTTAAGCTATTTCCCCCTAATGTTGAGAAAATTGTCCAATCAAATTGACAATCATTTTTTTTCGACGTTGTAAAATATCACCCATTTGGGATATATGTTCAAACAACGCTTTTTTCTCAACATTCTTTATTTCTCATATCAGTGCATTGTGGTGGATCAATTGCACTATTAAAAAATTATATGGAAAAATTATGCTCTAACCATAAGCCAATTGTAACAGGGAGAACTATGATATTGGCATGATGCGTAATAGAATTCCCTAAACAAAAAGGGAAGTATTTTGTTCTCAATTAAATTAATTGGAGACGTTTAACAAACAAAAATGTTAAACTATTTATCAACATCCCAACTAACACTTATTAAAATGTTAAGATTCGTATCCACTAGCATTATCAAGACACATTCTTGATTATATAATCTGAAAATTATGCTCATAATTCATAATTTGAGCAATAATTTTGCAAACTTCAGGTTGCGAACACCATGCAATCATCTAGTACATGTATCAAATCTATTGGATACAAATAATATTTAGATGATCAACTTGGAGGATGATGAGTCCCCATTTATCACCCCAATTAATTTTCAGAAATATAGGGAATTTAATCCCTATTTTAGCTAGTGATAATGAAAAATTTCATGAAAGAGAACAAACATCATATATAATTGAATTGAAGAATCTTCTGGTTCTTCATCTAGTATCAATTTTAATTTCGCACATTATTCATCCAGTGATGGTCCAACTGGTCATGCCAAATAATAAAATTAAATTGAACTTCTGGTTCAATATAAGATATATTTCAATGATTAAATATTGTATAATCATGTATTATTCAAGTAGTCAAACTAAACAATGTCCTTATGACATTAGTTATATGTTTTCCTTCAGAGATAAACATGAACTTAAACGAGATATTCTTCGAAACATATGCTACTTCGAAAGCACATTTTTATTGCTCATTCAAAATTAATATGTCAATATTCTTCTGGAATATTGAAATTATAATATCATATTCTTCAAAAGCGGATAATATTATTTTATAAATGTTGTGCTTCTTCGGGAGCAACAACGTATTGCTTCTTCAAGAGTAAAAATGAAATATTCTTCTGGAATATTGAAACGTAGCAATAACGCAATATTTTTCTGTAATATTGATTCGAATCTCATTCAATTATAACAATAATTGATATCTATTGTGCAATTTAGGAGCAAAATAACGAATTATTCTTCTGGAATAATTATATTGCTAAAATTGCAATTCTTCAAGAATAATAAGTAAATATTCTTTTGGAATATTGATATTAATTATTCATTCTTCCTTTCAAGCCAACAATATTTGTGCTCTACACGAGTGACGTTAAAATATTCTTCTGGAATATTTATCTAACATGTGTTGTGTTTATTCGAGAACACCAACACCATATTCATTTAAAACATGTTTTAAATTATGCTTCTTCAAGAGCATTGGATCAATATTCTTCTGGAATATTGAAATTGTAATATACTGCTCGTGACAAGCAAGTAATATTCTTCTAGAATACTACTATTGTTGTCCTACTTCGTGAGCAACAAAATGATACATTATTAAATCAGAATTTAAGAATGAACATCTACAAATATTTAATCATCTTAAAGAATATTAATTACCAAATAAACATAATATGAATTTATATATAAAAATGAATTACCAAACATATATCAGGAAAAAGAATCTCCATATATAGAAGTTAACAAAATTGACTAAATTTTTTATTGGCTAAATCTTTTACCAATATGCAAGAGATACTAAACATGCACGTGAATTCCATATATAAAAATTAGATATATAACTAATATATGGTAGAATCAAATCTAATAATGTATTTGAGAATTCAAAATAACGTAGTGATTTTCAATGACAAAATTGAAAGAGCAAAAAATAATAACAATAATAATTTGCTGGAACAATGTATACTTTAACGAATTTATTTCGATTCTTCCAAAATAAATAATAAATCAATATTATTCTAGAATATTGAAAATTATAATTCATGCTCTTCAGGAGCAAATAACATCCTTATAGGATATTAATTATAATGTTGTACTACTTCAGGAGTAACAACAAATTATTTATAATAGACAAATGTACAATTAATATTTTTCTGAAATATTAATCATCCGTTGTGCTACTTCAGGAGCGAGAACAAATTATTGTTAAAGATTTTAGATATTTGCTCTTCTGGAGCAATTGAATAATAAATCTTTCAAAATTATGCTCTTCAGGAGCAATTAATATTCTTTACGAATATTATTATAATAAAAATTTTGCTACTTGAGGAGCAACCACAAATTATTTTTCTAGAATAATTATAGTTCTAAAATTTCGATTATTCAAGAATAATAAATCAATATTCTTCTGGAATATTGAAAATTATAATTTATACTCTTCGGGAGCAAATAATATTCTTTTGAAATATTAATTATAATGTTGTGCTACTTCAGGAGCAATAACAAATATTTGTAATAGGTGGACACAGATCTATGATGTTGTGCTACTTCAGGAGCAACAACGAATGAATTAATAGCATCAATAAATTTGTAATGGACAAATCTATAATTAATATTCTTCTGGATTATTAATATATACTGTTGTGCTACTTCAGGAGCAACAACATAATGGATTATCAATATAAAGATCAAAATCTGTCGAATTGGTTTGAGAAAATCAGATTCAGATTTATGAGCCGCAATTTCTAATGAACAACATCGTAATGAATAGATGTGAATTGCAATTGAATAGTAATAAAAAAATTCATATGTCACCAAATTAATTTCGGTGCATATGATTTTACCATCTAACTAATATTTTGATATATGGGATTTTGAAAAAGAAAATTCTAACTCAATTTAGTAGAGACTCGTGCTGATAACGTGTTATAAACTAGAGAGAAAAAGAGAGAAAAGTAGAGACACCAATAAATTTGTGTATTACTATGAACCAAAACTTTCATATATATAGGGAGAATAAGTGATACATAAGGTAATAATACCTAGGGTTTTAGGGGTACAACTGTCATTCACTAATACAATATAATATTTACAACAACATTTAATTAACTCGGAGCTTAAACTTCCATTCCATTATAAAAATTATATTCCATTATAAACGAAACGAAACGAAACAAACTCAAAAATATGTAATCACATCTTTCTTCAGAGAAAGAAATTAAATTTAAATTTCATATATGATATCTATTTTATATGAAGAGCTGTTGCTTTTATTGGATAGAGACCTAAGAGAGGTACACCAAAATATTTATTTTATGATTATTTGTTACAAAGAAGGATTAATTGTGACATATATTCTTGGCTTACTTTGTACTCTATTCTACCTAATAATAATTCTGCCATTGTTATCCTATTGACTTTCTTAATTTAAACGTTCACTAATACTATAATCCAAGTTTCATGCCACTTCTTTGCGGAGTTTGACAATTGAGTTAATTAAATTTCAAATTTATTTTTATAAAACCAATTGGAAATTTATTATATTTCACGTGCAATTTGACACTTTTTTTTGCCGCAATCACAGTCCATTATCATGATGATTTAGAGCTTAGAACCAAAGAATTTATTCAGTTTTTAACAATTTCTTAGGCATAATTATCCACTTATTATTTTATGTAAGTGTTTGGTATATAGTTTATAAATCATACAATTTCTCAAATCACTTTTTAATAGGAATGTCAATTTGAACCCCCTGAAACCGAAAACCTCACTGAACCGATCTGAATGGTGCAAAAAAAAAAAAAAAAAAAAACCAATGTTTTAAAACCTAAAGAGAATGGCCAAGGGTTAGTGGGACGACCAGGAGTCAACCGGGGGTCGATCGAGTGTATTAAATAAAATTAATGAAAAAAAATCAAAAACTAGACAAATAGAAATTGAGAGCAATAATATATATTTTTTTAATTTTAGATTTTTAATATTATTATAATTATTTTAAGACATTAAATGATTTTTATATAAAACTAAATTTTTTACATAAAAATCAAATATATACAAGATATAAAACGTTATAGAAATAATATTTTTTGATTTTAGAAATACTAATTCAAAGAAACTATAGATTAATTATTGTTAATTATTTATATTATACCATAATTTATTTCAAAACTTTAAATATTAAATGTATTTTAATTCATAAAATGATTCTAAAATTATTATATTAAATATGAAATACAAATATTTGGAGAACTGGATAAATAAAAGTGAATAAAAATAAAAAAATAAAGTTTAAAATAAAGGGGATTTTTTGAAAAATGAAAAAGAATAACAATACAAATACAAATACAAATAATAATAAAACAAATAAGGGATTGTTTAAAAAAAGTAAAAGAAAAACTATACAAATAATAATAAAACAAAAAATTGCTACTTCATAAAAAAAAATAAAAAATCTAACGTTTTATATGAAGTACCAATTTTTGAATCAAGTGTAAATCTCACCCATTCCGTCATTCGACTCAATTTTTGATCAGAATTTTGCCTTCGAATCTTAGGATTTCGCAGCCAATACGATTAAAGAAATCGAACATCTGGTAAGTGGTAATGGCGAAACTCTTGTTTGATTGCGACCAATTGGAATTGAAAGAGACTTCTTCGATGAGGACCTTGCTCTTTTATCGCAGTGGATTCCGTCATACGCATGGGACACTGTGGCATAATTTGGGGTTCTTATTGCACTAAGAATATTTCAATGTTTGAAGTGATATTTTTGTATTTGAATTTTGTAATATAACAGATCATTGTAGCGAGTTTTAGAAGTTAATTTCTTTGTTTGAAGTGTTGATTTGGTTATAATTTTTGGTTGTTCTTAGTTTAAATTGTATCAAGTTGCTGAATTTTTTATGAACATTACAAGACAGTACAAAGCATTACTGAACATTACGACACAATATTACAAAGATTTTAATGTTACACAAAATACCATTACACAACATTACAATGACTATAACACTGCTTCAAATTTGAACAGACATGATGAAAAATAATAGTAATAATATTACACAACTGTGGCCATAAATTACAACACGTTACGTAACATTATATAATGATAACTATTACAAAATGTTTGTAATATGTAACATTACATAACATATCAAAATGGAATCACTGGAAAATTTGGTACTATTCGTCGAAAAATGGTAGAAGCCATGAATAGTCGGAAAGAAGGATGCTCAAACCATGATATAAGAAGAAAAACATTGATTGTTTAGTAATTATTGACAAATACAAATTTCTTAATTTAAATCCATAAATAAAAGATATTACAATATTTAATAATCATTATCCATTTATATTTTCTCTCACATCAAATTGGGTATTTTTCTAAACTATAGAAATTGAAATAGTAACAGCTTTCCTAAATATAAGGAATTTATCTTTAATGATGTCAATCAAAAATATTACATTCTCTCTCATGAGAATCTGGCATTTTTCTAAAGTTGTGATAAGAAATACAGTAATATTATGAATAGTTTGAAAACTTGATATTTTTCAATTACAAGAGGTTACACTTAGATAGTTACGTAATTTACCCCTATTTTTAAAAGACGATTAACCTAGCCCACATGATCAAACCCAATCCATAATCCATTAACCCTAGGATTATAGTTATCTAAATATTTGATTCATTTATCTCCACTCCCTCGGACACTCTCCAATTCGACAGACAACAGTTCTCCACAGGCTCCACACACACACCGACACTGGCTATAGTCAAGTTTTTCTTTTTATTTTCCTTAAATTCAAACTCATCACTTTCACTTCCAATCTTTTAGACTATTTCTCCATTATGTGTAGAAAATTCTGCCTATTCATCGTACTTTGGAATCAACAGTGACATATGCTGCTAACAATACTGTGGCGAGGTGTAATTTCTTTTTGAATATTTAGTTAAGACTATTGTGAATTAAAGTAATGTTATATCATTACTCACTCACATTCTTAATTATTGTATAGGAATCAATAGTGACATATGTTGCTAACAATATTGTGGCGGGGAAGAATGAAGTATAAAGGTCCAAAAACAAAATGTTTATTGTTCGCAAGTGATAAGATCGGAAAAAATAATTTATTTTGTCTTTTTATAATTGTACTGTAATATACTAATATTATTATGCTAGTACTATTATTTGCTAAATTCGGATTTTGAATTTTAGAATTTGGATAATGTTTGTATTTCACATTTGAATTTGAGATATTATTTGCAAAATTTGCTTACTATTGTTATGTTACCTTCTTTTTTAATAAACAATTTTTTTTTTCAATTGGACTTGCAAAAATTAATTTATATTTAAGTGGTTATTAACAGCATCGAACCACACCAAATAGAGACACTCACCAAAATCGCAACGACCCGACTTAGGCGATTTTGGGGCGGTTATGATATGGGCAAAAAATTGGTGGTTCGATTATGGTTTTGGATGAACCGAACCCGAAACGAACTATTGCATCACTACTTTTTAATCACACATATTTTTTCTCTCTAATTTTCAATCATATATTTTTTCTCAAAATCATAAATAAATTAATTTATAAACCACTATAGTATTATCAAATGCAAGATATTGAATTTTGAATTTCCGTATATATCTTAACTAATCTTATCAAACTTGTGTCGCATGTTAATTTTAAATTTTTTAGGTGGTAAAAATGTGAATTTTAGATATTGGGTCAATATAAAATGAGAGTTATACTGAAATATACTTTGTATATATTTTGCCGACGTGGTATTGATAATTATGATTTTTTTACTTATCTTGATCTTAAATTTGGATAATTATGAATATTTTAAAATGTGATACTGCTAAATTATTTGTTAATTTTAATTGTCTTATGATAAACTCGGATTTTTATGCTTTTGGAGGCATACGAATAAAAGGACAAAAATGTGCAAAGAGTGTCAAAGTAGGGACCAACTTGATAGCTTTCAAAAGATGAAGGACTTGTGTTGTAATAACGAAAGAACTTAACAGAAATAAAATTTTAATTGTGAGGACTAAATTGAAGAAGTTAGAAACCTGGAGGATTGAGTGTGGACACAGCTAGGGTTTATGATTTTTAAGGTTGGATCTTAGTGCAAGAATTTCATCTCATTCTCAATCTAATTTCAAAACATGTGATGTATTCAATTCCAATGACTTCTTGTTTTTCTTTCATCATGTGTAACTAAATCCATAGTTGGGATGAACGATTTAACCAAGTTTGATTACTTCAATTTCAATTCTCAAGTTTTGTGCTTTTATCATATCTATTGAATTTGTTTTTGATCTTAATGCATGAACTTGATCACTAATTCATTGATTTGTGTGTTATAATGATTCGAGAGGTGATTAGATTTCTAGACCACGTAATAAATTTTGGTAATTTAACAAAATTGTAGAGATATATAGTTGTGGTTGTTGTCATTGTTATATGAATTCATGTTATTGGATGTATTTAATTATGGCTTATTTTGACTCAACGTAGAGATATGTGGTTGACCTGATTAGGTATGACTAATTTAAACTCAAGGGGGGAAAATTAGATATAATTGTGAGTTCAACCAAATGATACTCTAGGAAGAAAACTTGGAACGAGAGATTGAATATGATAACTAGGGTAAAATCGTGAGTCCAAACACCTTCACTTAGTAAGAAATTTTCAATTCTTGATTTTTGCATATTTAGTAGACTTTGATAATTGTTTGCTTTTAAAATCTTAGTATATTAAACATCAAATTGTTGTGTTTTTTTCTTAGATTATGTTTGTGTTAATGAATGCTAATATTGCAGTTGAGTGGCTGGACTCAGAGCCAGAATCTAGCATCACTACTTTGGAAGACTTGGCTAGAAAATTCCGCAACAAATATTTTTCAAAAGTTAGCGTAGTCAAGATGAAGTTAGAAATCTCTACTTTCCAACTTTATGAATTCGAAAAGCTACATAAAGCGTGGGAGAAATTCAAGGAGTTGCTTCGAAAATGTCCAAGTCATGGGTATAACAAAGGCCTATAGGTACAAGATTTTTATTCTGGACTGACTCCTCAATACAAATCAATAGGAGACTCATTAGCAAATGGTTCTATCATCAATAAAAGTGTCAATCAAGCTTGTGATCTACTGGAATTGATAGCAAAACGACATGTCATATTCTCAGCTGACTAGGTTGTTCACGAAAAAGTAGTGGGGATATGTGAGTTAGATGCTCTTGCCACTATAACTACCCAGATAGCTGTTTTGACCAAACAAGTTGAGCTTTTAGTCAAACCACAAACACAAAGGTTCATGCCACACAACCAGATCCAATATACGAAGACTATAGAGCTATTCATCAAATGGAGGAGTGGATATTGTTTGCCACTAATGAAGAACATATTAACTTTGTTCAAAATACCAACAGAAAACATTACAATTCATATTCTCAAACTTACAATCTGGGTTGGAGCAACATCCAAATTTAAGATGGTCAGGAAATCAGAACAATACCACTAATTCACAACAGGAAAAGAGACAATGTATGGGGAAAATGTTTTAGCGGTACATACAGAAGACGGACAATATGTTTGAGAAGAAAGAAACTAATTATCAGAACCAACATACATCCATAAAGAAGCTAGAAACTTAGATAGGTCAGATGGCTCAATAAATCTCGGAAAGAGTACTTGGAACACTTACCAGCAACATAGTTAAAAAATCATATTCATTCCATAACAATAAGAAATAGAGTACAGCTACCAGAGATTCATGTGAAGTGGACAAGCAAGTGAACATTGAGGAAGAAACGGTGATAAAGAAGCCACCAGCTCCAATTAAGGCTTATATACTACTATTTCCCTATCTTCAACGATTCCAGAAGCACAAATTTGATAAGAAGTTTCTTGAGATATTTAGAAAGGTGCACATCAATATCCCTTTTGCAAATGCAATAGCACAAAGGCCTATGTACGCAAATTCATGAAAGAAATTCTATCAAAGACAAGGATGCCGAAAGACTATAAGACAGTATGTTTAACAGAAGAATGCAGAGCTATCCCTCCTGTCGAAATTGAAAGATCCAGGAAGTTTCACTATTACTAGCACTATTGGTTCTCGTTCTTTTAATCAAGCTTCATGTCATTTATGAGCAAGTATTAATCTTATGACTTTATCTTTGTATAAGAAATTAGGATTGGAAGAAGCAAGAACTACCATTGTTTCATTACTAGCTACTTGCAAATCGATCAATCAACCATACCAGGGGCATTATAGAAGATATCTTAGTCAATGTTGATAAATTTATATTCCCATCTGATTTTATTTTCCTTGACATCAAAGAAGACAACGACATACCAATCTTTATTGGGAGACAATTTCTAGCAACTGGAAGTGCATTAATTAATGTTTGTGAAGGCAAAATGATTATGAGTGTAAACAATGAAGAGTGATATCAATGTCTTTAAAGAAATAAAGTATCTAGCTTCAACAGACTCTTGCTATCAAGTCAGTGTAGTTGAAAAATTGGTTGTTGAGTAAATGGAAACAAAACACCATCAGATGATCTAGCATTTTGTCTTATAAAGTCAAAAACAACAAAAGTAGAAAATACAGCTTTGCAAAATTGGGCAAAACAATTAGAAGCAACTCCACCAGTGACCTTGGAAAAGATCAATTACTATACTCCTCTTGGCGAAAGCTCAGCAAAACCAGCACCATCAATTGAGAAGGCACCAACCTTAGAGCTCAAACCACTGCCATCTAATGTTGATCTTGTGATTTTTTTGGGCCTAAGAGAAAAATTTAGTATACATTACAAATCTATAAATGTCAATGGAACTAATATGTGTGAAATGAATTTTCTAAAGCAACAACTTTTATGCAAACAATTCTACAAATTAAGTTATTACCTAACATCATAAATTAATTGTTTGTTTGGTTTGATGATAAAAAAAAAAAAAAAAAAAAAAAAAAAAAAAGAAGCTAAACATGTTCATGATTTCTCTTCAAATTCTGAGTGGATCTTTACCGAATCCATTAATTCTCGTGGTCAAGAAGATAGACTCTACTCCATCATCTTCCTGTGATTGGGTCAATAAACTTTCCAGCTCTTTCAACAAGCATGTGTTTTCACTTTTAATTCAATCACTTTTTTTTAGACATATTGGCTTATCTATTATGTGTGTTAAAACACGGATAATATATTAACAAAGATTTTCCATATTTCATATTTGCTCCAAAAAGTAAGCTAGAAACATGAGAATTTTGTTGTTGATGCTTTATCATAAGATATTGTCACTATTCTTTCTTCGGTTTTGTCACTTTTTTTTTTCAATTTTCGTGACTTTTTATTTTGAGTATTTATCACGTTATTGAATAACTTCCAAATTTAAGTTTCCATAATAGTTAATAGAAGTAAACATAATCACAAAGATTCATGTGACGAACAAAACTAATCATCAAATGGATATAATCTAAGTTTGATAAACATGAATAATGCTTTTTGAGTATTTGTTAATTTTTTTCAGCTTTTGTCATTTTTGTTTTTTTTTCGTCACTTTTAAAAAAAAAAAAAATTCACAGGTTGTTGTTACATTCCAAAAATGAAGTTACTTTCCATGTCTTGGTAATAGAAGTGAAATATAATTACAAAGAGACAAAATGTAAAATAAAATTATCAATGTCATTGGTTTATTCAAAGTTTTTAATCTGCGTTTGATAGAAAAAGTCACATAAATGTCACTTTTTTAAAAAAATAAAAATTGGGGAATATTTTAGTGCACGTGATGAATTGTGTTATTATTGATTCAGAGTTTGCTAACTTGTGTAATTTGTTACGTTACAGTAGTCGATGATGAATATTATAAAAATTGAAAAAGTGATTATACATTATTTTTCTTCCTAAATACTTTCAAATGTACTTTTGAAAAGACCCCTAATTCTAAGAGTAGTTTTGTAATTACCTCAATATAGTAGTTGGGCTAAATAAATAAGTTGTACAAGTAAAACAAGAGCCTAATTAGTGGACTGAACTACATGTAGTAGATAGGCTAAAGAACTTTTAGATGGAAAATCACATTAAAACAATTTTTTCAAGCCCTTTCTAATGTTGGGCCTGAGACGTGGGCATCACTCGCCTTTGCCAAAAAATTGGTCTTGCTGTCATCTCACCTAAGATATGCTTATCTGGGTGAATATACAACTCCTCCATTAATTATTTCTAATGACATTATAGACGAGGAAGAAAAGGAATTGCTAAGATTATTGAAAGAGTACAAAAAAACTATTGAGTGGACCATTGTAGACATTTTTAGAATCAGCCATAGTCTTTGCATGCACAAAATACTCATATAAGAGAATTTCAAAGCATCAATGCAGATTGAAACCCACTCTACAAGAATTTCTCAGGGTAGAGGTACTTAAACTACTTGATGTTGACACCATATATCAAATTTCAGATAGTTCTTGGGTGATTCCAATTCACGCGGTAGCTAAAAAATAAGGAATCACTGTTCAGAAGAATGGAAATAATGAGCCCATTCCAACTCGACTTATCACTGGATTGAGGGTTTGTATTGACTACAGGAAGCTGAACATTACAACTAGGAAGGACCAATTCCCATTGCCATTTATTGATCAGCTTTTTAGGAGATGCAAGATTCTATAGGAGGTTTATAAAAGAATTCTCAAAATTACAAAGCCACTCAGTAGTTTTCTGGAGAAAGACACACCATTCCACTTCTCTGAAGAGAGTTTAATCTCTTTTAACCTATTAAAGAGAAGTTGATTATAACACCTGTTACAGTCTCACATGATTGGAGTCTTCCATTTGAGCTGATGTGCGATGCTAGTGACTATATAATGGGAGTCATGCTGGATAGCGTAAGGAAAAAACACTTCATGCCATATATTATGCTAATAGAACTTTGACTGTTGTTCAAATTAATTATACGACAACAAAAAAAGAGACGCTTGCAGTAGTATTTGCCTTAGATAAATGTCGATCTTATCTTATTGGGTCAAATGTAACTTTTTCTACACTAATCCTTGAAGTATCTTTTTGAGAAGAAGAATGCAAAGATGAGATTGATTCGATGGGTACTTCTCCTTCAAATTTCGACATTGAGATCAAAGATAGAAAGGGTACTGAAAACAAAGTTGCAGATCACTTATCTAGAATGGAACAGAAAAATGAGACTGATAAGATTCACATCAATGAAGTGTTTTCCAATGAAGAAATTGGCCATTAAACAATCATCTTGGTATGCAAACATTCTCAATTATGTGCTGCGTCATATCACCTCACAAGAGTTTTCCTACCAACAAAAGAAGAAATTGATTCACAAAGGGAAATTTTACTATTGGGATGAACCACTCTAGTATCGAAAAGGAGCTGGTCAGATCATTAGAAGGTGTATACCAGAAGAGGAAATGAAACTTGTCTTGGCTCGGGTTCATTCATCAGCATATGGAGGACATTTTAGCCATACAAAAATTATAGGGAAGGTGCTTCGATGCAATTTCTATTGGTCAACGTTGTTTAAAAATCGTGGTGCACGCATTTCATGATGGCACAATTGAACTATGTCATCCTAACAAAGGAAGCTTCAAAGTGAATGGAAAATGTATACAACATTATATGGAGGACTTTCCCAACAGCGATAGAGACACTTGCCATCGCGGTGCCATAATGATCTCAACATATAGTCCAACTAGAGACTATAAATCAAGAACTATAGGACTGTATCCCGACTTTTAAACTTTAAACTTGTAATTTAATTGCATATAGTTTGCATTAGACACTTCATTAGCCATTAGGATACGTTTACCAATTCTTAGATAATTTAGGAATGTTATTTCTTTTAGCTTTCTAGGGCCATCATCGTCCCGTAAAACTAACTAGTCTTGGCATAGGTTTTTTCTTCTAAAAAATTTAAAATGCATTGCAGGTAAACCACCATTTGCAAACTGATGTAGGCGCACCTACAAATTTTAATTACGAACAATAGAACTCACAAAACAAACACGGATTTCCACTCTCGAAGGAAACACCAATTTCATTCAAATTCGAAAATTCCTAGTAACAAGAATAAGAGAGTCTTAAATAATGAATTAAAGAAACCTAATGGGTCCTGAACCTTTAAACGGACCAGACTTATGATAATAATAAATAAAACAAAAAAATTGAACAAATAGAAATAGAAAATGGCAGTTTTGATGCTCTAAACGTTCTCAAATGGCTAAAATCCATCAAACTTCATGAAAAAATAGTGAGTCTTGTCCGGCTCGTTGAGACCTTTTCGAAAAGTACTTATGGGCCCAAAACGGATATCGTATGACGAAGTTATGGCCATTGGATGTTTACAAGCCCAACATCTCACCATTGTCGATCCCAACGGTCCAAGAACGCTAGGGCCTGGTCCTGCACACCATCACAAACCCATGGTAGACCTATGGTATGGATTATGCTATATTTTCCGTGAGTCAACCGCAGGTTTGTAACCTGCAGTAGACCCGCAACCCGGTTCGACATATTTTAAAAAAATCAATATCAAAACTTTTACCTTTCAAAACCGAGACTTGAGTCTTCAATCTTTAAATGTTTCATTCTGTTATAATCTTTGAAATAATAGCAAAGATGGAATGAATATGATTAGTTATAACACGTGTTGATATTTGATTAGGAAAGGTCGTAGATTTTGGTTTCCTTGTGCATTTATAATGGGTCTTTGAGGGATATCAAAATAGGTGGAAAGTATTGACATCAGCAGGTGAGAAGGACAACTGCATTGGAAGATGGGGAGGAAGAAGAAGAGAATGTGGATGAAGAAATTCTTCCATAATTAGAAGCCAAATGAGTGAAATATAAAATATAATTGAAGTATTGTCATAAATCCAAATTACTAATAGGATGTTGAGACCCTTTTTTGGCATAGTTAATGTCCTAATTGGAAGAATTATAATTCACAAAAACTCTAGCCCTCTGAATTAGCTTTCCAACGTACTTTGAAAAATCTCAATCGTCGGAATAAAAAGATATGATCAAAATACTGAAGATTGTGTAGAGATATAATCATGGCGCGCGACGGCCAACTATTCTTGTTTGATAATAACTCTTTTGGAACTCCATTTGGACTTATTTCTTGATCGAATTTCACTTCTCATAAATCAAGAACATGAACAGCCAAAGAGCAAAGCTATATCAAAATTCATAGAGTTTCATAATCAAAATGAAGAGAATATCCAATAATTATTTGAAGATCAAGAAAATGAGATTTCTAGGCAATTAAATTGAAGAAAAAAGATCAAACTCCTTCAACAAATTCCTTTAATTCCTATATTTTTAGGGTGATTTCTCTGTAATAATCTTTTTGTATTGATTCTCCAATTATATTTCTTTGCTAATTTATTTGTTAGGACAAACGATGTAGCTATTTAATTCCAATTGTTTGCTTTAATTCAATATTTTGGATCTTTTTTCCCAAATTAATTATGTTGGATTGAGTAAGTTTCATGAATTGTTTAACGAGATTTAATTTCATGACATTAGTTTCATGTTGAACACTCAATATTTCCTTATATGATTCTTCTTCTTCTTTTTTTTTTCTTTTCTTTTCTTTTTTTTTCTTTTCTTTTTTACAATCTTAATTTATGTGGTTGCTCTATGTGATTAAATATATTTCTAATAAATTGTTAATTGATAAATTATAATTTAATATTGAAAGATAGGCTAACTAGATCTTAAGGAAGGTATAGAGATAGCATTTTAAATTGGATACTTATACCAACAACATAAGATTGATTCCAAAAAAATTAATTGAGCATGAGTAGGATTAACTAGTAAAATCAAGAATCATATCTTTACATCTTATTTGATTATTTACAATCATAAATATCTTGTTTTCCAATCAATTGGTTTGATTTGTTTAATAAGTTAATTAGTGGCAATTATTCTCAAAAATTATATTGCTCAAATAAAAAGAATTGAATTGAAATAAATCTATAGTTAAAATTAATACTAGTGGGTTTGACCTCCGAATTCTAAAAGTCAATTTTATTACTTGTTGATATTGTACACTTGCTATTTATCCCTGACAAGTTTGGCGCCGTTGCCGAGAATTTTTATCTTAATATTGACACCCATAAATTCTAGTTTTAATTTTGAATTTTATTTATTTTTCCTTATTTATTATTTTTGTTCTTTTAGGTACTTGTTACATTGTGTATGACACAAGACAACTATTACTAATATTATTCATTGTGATACCAAAATAGAGCGTATTTTTCATCACATATTGTGCAATCAAGCACAGGCTAACACAGAACAATCCAAAATTAAAGAACAACATACCACATTACAGAGCAGTAAATAACAATAGGAGATTACCTTGCTCCTAGTGCTGTTGGAACTTAGTCTAGCGCTGATCCACCAGAATAGATGCAAATAACTTCGAAATCAAGCAAAGGACAATATAAATGTTGTAGAATCATATTCATTTCTATGACTTACCTCATGAAGATCCACAAGACATGAACATTTGACACGCTTCTTGGAAATATGCAACACCACTTAGAATCAATGAAGTGTCCAATGATGATATTCCCTTTTTAAAGTTCTCATTCTCATTGCGGGACAAGGCAAATCTTGGCTACATTCATATCCTCCGGGAAATTTGACCACTTGGATGATGTCTCAAAGTAGTTTCTAATGTGATCAAAGATATGGCATCGAGGAAAAGATCAAGCTACAAGGAATAAAGTCTCAAGCACGGTTTTGGTGGCTCCAAAGGTCAAACAAGAGGCGATAAAAGAAGGTACAAAAAAAGTGTTAATGGGTGGAAACAAAAATTCAAGGTGAAGGACGAAATTGGAAGAACTACGCGATCGCGCAACTCAAAGATCTGGCGATCGCGCAATCATCAATACAAAAGGTAGAATATGAAGGCACATAGCCACACGATCGTGTGTCATTCCTACATCCGATCACTTGATTCTACCAAGACATAATTTTGCAATTTTAAGTTCATTCTGTTTTAGTTCAATTAGAAGTCTAGTTTTTGGTAACTTTTGATTAAATTCCGAATTTTATTATTTCCACCCTTATTGTTATAGAAGGGTTTATCTATGTTAGATTCCTAATCAGATTAGGAATATCTTTTATTTCTTTTTCAATTAGATTAGGTTGTTTCTTTAGTTTCCTAATTATAATATGACTTTATTTCTTAGCATATTTAAATGTTTATTCATTGTAACTTTTAATTATACAATTTTGATTATTATTGAGTGATTTTTTCAATTAAACATGTGAGGATTCTCTTATTTCTTGTTCTTCATTGAACTTAATAGAACTTATCGAAGATCCAATTTTGTTGGGGTTCGACATAGAACTTATCAAAGGTTTAGGCAAACTTTGTGGCATTTGACATGGAACTTATGAAAGGATTAGGAAACCTTTATGGCGTTCGACAATCTTGGTTCTTGTTTTTGCATTGCATTGCATTGTAACGGGTTTAATATTTCTATATTTTAAGTCCTTACGTCGTGAAACTTAAGTCAAGATCCTATCGTCTATTATAATCTAAATTTAGAACTTTCCAGCATTTTCAATTATTATTCTGTGAGATCTTCATGTTTCCCAAAAGAAATTACATCAGTTGATAATAGAGCTTAGATCTTAATCCAGGCTCTTCATCTTTCTTCTTTCTTCTTGTTTCTTTTTTTTATTATTATTTATTCTTCTTGGTCATTAATCCTATTAGTTGTGTTTCTTTGAGAAAATTCAAATTTCTTTATAGTTAAGTTTTTTTTTAGTTTCTTGTTTTTTATTTTTTTTTTCTATATCAATTATGTTGAATTGAAGTTGATTTATTTTCATAAACTGTTTAACAAGAGTTGATTTCGTGACATTAGTTGCATGTTAATTGAGAATTTGCATATTGAACACTCAATATTGCATTTCATGAATTATTTGTTGTTTGATAAATCGCAATATTAATTTATGTGATCGTCCTATATGATTAAACATATTTCTTATTAAATTGTTAATCAAAAAATTCGAGTCTAATATTGAAAGGTAGGTTGGCTAGATATTGAGAAAGACTGAGTTAATACTTTAAATTGGGTATTTTGATAAACAGTACAAGATTGATTCCAAAATATGAACACATGAGTAGGATTAACTAGTGAAATTAAGAGTCATAACTTTTGCATCTTATTTGATTATGTGCAATCATTAATCTCTTTTTTCTAATTAATTAATTTGATTCGTTCAATAAGTTAATTAGTAGTATTTTTTCTCAAAAATCAGATTGTTAAAATAAAGCATAGAAAGGGAAAATCAGTAAATTAAAATTAATCATCATGGGTTTGACATTCGTCTCTAAAATTTCATTTTATTACTTGTTGATATCATACACTTCCGTAGCAATGCACCGCGAGATATCCAACGGAGTTGTATTTGAGTACTTATTTCAATTTATTGTAATTAGATTATATTCCTTCGATGACGCGAACCCCTTTGGTGTTTGGATAAAAAATTCTTACAACAATTTAATACCAACTCAAGAAAGTTAAAAATGGTAAGAAAGTGATTAATCTTGACCTAAGCTCACCATAACCAAAATTCTAAAGAAGTAAACTATAGCCCAATGTAGAGAATAAAGCAAATTCCAATATGTTTCTGGAATCAACAACAAATACACAAGAACTATATTCTCAAATATATGTTGAAGAATTCCAAAGAAAATTACAAGATAAGAAAATGGTCTACCTTTCCAAAATGCTCTCAAAGAGTCTTCTATATTCCAAGCTAAACTAGGTTTTGAGAGAAATTAGGTGTTTATAGTACAAATTTGGGAAAGAAAGAAAATTGAGAAAATTGCATGAAAAACCCCGAAATTGGAATTCGAGGCTTTCGGTTGACCGATCCGGTCTACCGAACCAACTTTTGGTCGATCAAATGGTAGACTGAAAGTACAATGGTGCTCATCCAAAAGTGACTGAGGCTGTACCCAAAATTCTTGTAGACTTTTGATCAACTGGAGTGGCTTCCGGTCTACCGAAAGTCACCAAACCTCCAAAGTTAGGAAGTTGACTTCGGTCTTGTTTTCTTCCACGTAGACTTGATTTCGAAGCTTGTAAATGAGTCTCGCCATCAATTCTTGAACTTCTTTGGCCTTGGATCTTGTCTGGACCCCACCTGCATGCTTATCGAGGGTTAACTTGATTGATTCCCTTGGTTCTCATCATCCCCTCCTTCTTGAAAAGGATTCGACCTCAAGTCTTCACTTGCATCAAAAGGAGATAAATCAGAGACATTAAAAGAAGCCGATACATTGTACTCACATGTGAGGTCAGTTTGTAAGCACTATCATTAATTTTCACAATAACTTCAAAGGGGTCATCGCCACCTCGTTGTAATTTAGATTTTTTTTGATTTGGGAACCGGTCTTTCTTCAAATGTAGCCACACCAATCACCAGTTTCGAATGACAACCCTTTTCTACCTTTGTTGACACTGGAAGCATATTGTTCATTCTTCTTCTCGTTTTGGAATTTGACCTTCTCGTGGAGAGATTTGACCAACTCCGCCTTTCTCGTCCCATCTAAACTACCTCCTTCATCAATAGTCAAAGGAATCAAATCTAAAGGAGTTAGTAGATTAAAACCATAAAACCTTCAAAAGGAGAAAAACCAGTAGTAGAATGAACGCTTCGATTATAAGTAAACTCAACAAAATGTAGACTCTCTTCCCAACATTTTAGATTGCATTTAAGGATATTGCGAAGGAGTTGTGTTAATGTTCTATTAATCACCTCGGTGTGGCCATCAGTTTGGGGTGACAAGTTGTAGAAAATAAGAGTTTGGTTCCCAATTTTCCCACAAAACCTTTCAAAAGTGGCTAAGAAATTTAACTTATCTATCCGACACAATTCTCCTAGGGACTCCATGAAGTCTCACTATGTCCATAAAGAATAGGTTGGCTATGTGAGTGGCATCATCAGTTTTATGACAAGCAAGAAAATGTGTCATTTTACTAAATCTATTAACGACCATAAAAATGGAATCACTCCCCTTTTTAGACCTAGGTAAGCCCAAAATAAAATTCATAGAAATCTCGGTCCATGGTTCGCTAGGAACTGGTAGGGGAGTATATAATTCATGAGGTGCTACTTTGGACTTGGCTTTCTTACAAGTGATGCACCCAGAACAAATCCTTTCACATCCTCCTCATTTTAGTCCAAAAGAAATGTTCTTATAAAATTTTCAAATACAAAATGACCCATTAAACCTCCTGATGTGATCCGATACGGGGATCACCAAGAACACGTGGAATTAAACGCCGGAAAACTCTAAAATCCAAGATAGTAGACGGTAACAATGCAACCCCGACCTCACGACGCAAGAACTATGGGTATATTAAACCCAAAACCCGTTACGATGCGGAGATAAGAACCACAAAGGGGGAACGCCACAAAGGTTGTCAAATCCTTTGATAAGTTCAATTTGTTCGACGAGAACACGAAGAAATTAAGGGAATATCTCACCTTCAATATCATTAATCTCAAGAATAATAGTTGTCTTTTTACAATACTGAATAAAACCATATATATAGGCTAACAAAATAAAGCAACTAAAAATAAACTAGAATTCAACCTAAACTAAAACACCAAAATTAGGTCTTAATTGCGGCGCCAAGTTACGGCCGTGACTTATGAGTTTACGGCCGTAAGAATGCTACGGATTAAAAATTAAAAACATATGTTACGGCCGTGACAATGTCTTTTACGGCCGTAAGCAACCTTCTGAAAAAATAAAAATCTGCTTAACTTTATTTACGGCCGTGAGGATTTGGTTTACGGCCGTAAATCCCCTTCTGCTTAATTTCTCCTTTGTAGTGTTACGGCCGTAATTTTGGCTTTACGGCCGTGAATCCGTTACGGCCGTGATTTTAGGCTTTACGACCGTGAATCAGCAGCTGCACAATTTTCTTCATGTTCCTTGATCCAAATGCATTGTAATAACTTTGGCTCCTCTTCCACTTTGTTATGCAACGTAATTGAAGTCTTTGCACTCGGACACTCATCCATCCACGCTTGCATAAATCCTTGCATTTCCTGCTTGATTCTTTTGGCTCTTTGCCTCGTTATTGGTCTTGCGGGCACGTGCAACGGGTCAACGCTCGTCGAGCCACTCCGGAACTCATCATCCCCTCCCTGTTGAAAAGGATTCGTCCTCGAATCATCACCTGCATCAAACAGAGAAAGATCAGCAACATTAAAAGAAGCAGACACATTATACTCACCTGGAAGATCGAGCTTATATGCATTTTCATTTATCCTTTCAATGATTTGAAAAGGTCCATCGCCTCTTGGCTGCAACTTAGACTTTCTTTGGGTTGGAAATCGCTCCTTTCGCAAGTGCACCCACACCCAATCACCCGACTCGAACATCACTTGCCTCCTACCTTTGTTGGCATGAGTCGCATAACGCTCATTTTTCTTTTCAATTTGCCCTTTCACCTTCTCATGAAGTTCTTTCACAAGCTTAGCTTTTTTCGCCCCGTCCAAATTGCTCCGTTCATCTACAGGTAAAGGAATTAAATCAAGAGGAGTTAGCGGGTTGAAACCATAAACAACTTCAAAAGGTGAACATGAAGTAGTAGAATGCACAGATCGATTATAAACAAATTCCACAAATGGAAAATATTCCTCCCAACTTTTTAAATTCTTATTTATTATAGTGCGCAAAAGTTGGATTAATTTCCTATTAACTACCTCCGTTTGCCATCAGTTTGCTGGTGACATGTAGTAGAAAATAATAATTTAGTACCCATCTTCCCCCACAAGACTTTCCAAAAGTAGCTTAGGAACTTAACATCCTTATCAGACACAATACTCCTGGGTACCCCATGGAGTCTCACAACCTCCCTAAAGAATATGTCAGCTATGTTTGTTGCGTCATCAGTTTTATTACAAGGAATAAAATACGCCATTTTGCTGAACCTGTCTACCACCACAAATATCGAGTCTCTACCTTTTTTTGTCCTAGGCGACCTAACAAAAAATCCATGGATATATCTACCCAAGGTTCATTAGATACGGGAAAAGGTGTATATAAACCTTGTGGTAAGACTCTAGACTTAGATTGCTTACAAGTTATGCATCTTTCACAAATATGGTGAACATCCCTTTTCATTTTAGGCCAATAAAAGTGCTCTTGTAAAGTTTCTAACGTCTTAATAACTCCAAAGTGTCCCATTAACCCCCCACCATGAGCCTCACGCACTAGCAATTCACCCATAGAACAATTAGGCACACAAAGTTTACTTTCCCTAAACAAGTAGTCATCATGCCTACAAAATTTATCAATTGCACCCTTTTCACATGAAGCATAAATGGTAGAAAAATCAGGGTCATCAACATACATACCTTTAATATACTCGAACCCAAGCAACTTCGCATTTAAAGAAGTTAAGAGAACATACCTGCGAGAAAGGGCATCTGCTACCACATTCTCCTTACCTTGCTTATAGCGAATGACATATGGAAAAGTCTCAATGAATTCCATCCAACGGGCGTGTCTTTTGTTTAGCTTACCTTGTCCCTTGAGGTGTTTCAGTGACTCGTGGTCAGTGTGTATGACGAATTCCTTTGGTCAATGATAGTGCTGCCATGTCTCCAAGGCACGGACAAGAGCATAAAGCTCCTTGTCGTAGGTAGGATAATTCAAAACTGCCCCACTCAACTTTTCACTGAAAAATGCAACCGGTCTTTTTTCCTGCATAAGAACAGCTCCAATACCTATTCCGTAATATTGTTGACTACTCTACAATCCACGCACATCCTCCAAGTCCCATCCTTTTTGGGTACCAAAAAAACTGGTACTGCACATGTGCTCATGCTTTCCCGAACATAGCCCTTTTCCAATAGCTCTTCAACCTGCCTTTGTAGCTCTTTGGTCTCTTCGGGATTGCTCCTATAAGCTGGCCTGTTTGGAATGACTGCTCCTGGCACGAATTCAAACTGGTGTTCAATCCCATGAATCGGTGGCAGCCCACTAGGAATCTCCTCGGGAAATAAATCTGCAAATTCCTGCAAAAGAGACACTGCTAAACTGGGGAGGGAGTGGTTAGCTTCATCAAGTACAAGGACAGATTCCTTATACATGAGTAAAATCACGGGTTTATTTGTATAAATAGCTTTGGTGACATCACTCTGTTTTGTGTAGAAGCTCACCTTTGTTTTCTCTCTTTTATTTTTACTGGAACTCTTCACACCCTCTCCTTTTTCTGGGATCGTGGTCCCAGCTCTCGGTTTTTCACACAACTCTCTTTTTTCCGGGATCGTGGTCCCGACCCTCTTTTGTTCACTCAACTCTCCTTTCTCCGGGACCGTGGTCCCGACCCTCTTTCTCTCTTTCTCATTTTTTAATTTCAGTTGGTCTTCATAGACCTGTTGAGGTGACAAAGGCATTAGTTTGATATTTTTCCCATCCTTAGTGAAGGTATACCTATTTTTAAAACCATCATGAATAACCTTCCTATCGAATTGCCATGGCCTGCCCAACAAGATGTGCCCCGCATGCATTGGTACCACATCACAAACCACGCTATCTTCATACTTCCCAATCGCCAAATCAACTACCACTTGTTTATTCACCTTAATCTCACCCGATTCATTTAATCATTGTAGCTTATATGGCCTAGGGTATTTTAGTATAGGTAGGCATAGTTTCTCCACTAGAGTAGTGCTAGCAACGTTCGCACAACTACCACCATCTATTTTCAAACTACACACCTTGTTATTCACAAAGCACCTAGTATGAAATATATTTTCTCGCTGCTCACCCGACTCTTCCACCTTAACTTGAGTACTAAGGGCTCTCCTAGTGACAAGTGATTTAGCTACTGCATAGTCCCCATCATCATTTTCACTAACATCCTCTAGAGCTGGCATATCCTTATACTCATCCTCCACTTCTCCCTCTTTCTCATCCTCCGAACTTAATACCCCATCACGCATAACCAATATTCGTTTATTTGGACATTGTGAAGAAATATGTCCTAAGCCGGAACATTTAAAGCAACGAATATCTCTAGTCCTAGGAGTTTGAGAATCAGAAGCAATTTTACCTTTGTTGGGTGGCTCTACTTTTCCCTTCGGTGCCTCAAATTTATTTTTCTGCACAACCCCATCATTTTTAGAAGTCCCGCTCCATGTATACTTACCAAAAGAATTGGAACTTGTAGAGAATTTTGAAGTTCCCTTCCTTTTTAGTTGTCGTTCTACTTTCATGGCCATGTGAAGCATCTCCTCCAAATCGATATAATGCTACAATTCAATAACGTTAGCAATATCTCGATTTAAACCACTTAAAAATCTAGCCATGGTAGCCTCTGGGTCTTCCTCTATATTTTCCCTAATCATGGCAACCTCCATCTCTCTATGGCAATCCTCCACACTCTTACTACCTTGGGAAAGGGTTTGTAGTTTTTGGTAGATATCCCTATAGTAATGTCCAGGCACAAATCGTTTTCTCATAAGGGCCTTCAACTCATCCCAAGTTTCAATAGGCCTCTCCCCATTTCTCCTTTTACTAGTTACCAATTGATCCCACCATACTATAGCATAATTAGTAAATTCTACGACTGCCAATTTAACCTTTTTAGATTCAGAATAATTACGACAATCGAAAATCAATTCTACCCTCTTTTCCCATTCAAAATAAACGTCCGGATTACTCTTACCCTGAAACGAGGGAATGGACATTTTAATGTTACCAACATGTCCATCTACATCATCCCTACGATCACGCCTATATCCCCTATCACGTCTTTCTCCCCGATCTCGTCTCCTACCAACACTAGTAATAGACAATTCACCACTATCCTCATCACTATCAACAACCTCAACACGTTCATTCCTAACTCTAATTTGTGGGTTGAAGTCATACCTTAGTGGCCTCCGTAAATTAGGAAAATTGCGCGGTTGTTCCTGACGTGGTTGAACAATTCCCGCACCACGTGTCTCCCCCGGATTATTAGGTTTTTCCACATTCACGCCGGATTGTGTACCAAATTTTGCTTCCAACTTGGCATCCAACCTCGCCTCCAATTTTGCAAAATGTTCCTCCACCATTGCAAGCATTTTAAAATCTTGAAGATCCCTTTCCGTCGACGAAACTTCCTTCTGTGACATGGTTAGTAATAAAGAAAAGAGAAAAAAAATTAAATAAAGATCCTCACGTGTTTTATCACTCGTGTATCACTCGATTTTGGCTTTTTCCCTCTATTAATCTCACCACTCTGCATTTTTCCTCTCTATTCCCTTTTTCCCACGTTCTCAAAGAACCCACCATACTAGTCACGGATTTGGTCCTTGTGGAATAAACCCCAAAGTGCAAATAAGGAAAGTTGATGGAAAAATTGGAATTAGGAAATTTGAAGATGGAATTATGGAAACAAGAATTTTATTGCAAGAAGAAGTTTTATGGAATAAGGAATTTAATGGAAACAAGAATTGTTGGAAAGATTTGCCAAAAATTAATTTCTTGATTTCTTGTTCAAATCAACAACTCTTCTTTTCTTTTTTTTTTTTTTTGTAAATTTCGGATTTTTTTTTTTTACTACTCAACAAAAATAATCAAGAACAAGAAACAGAAAATTGGCAAATCTTGAATTTCTAACGAATTTCAAGAAACAAGAATTGGAATGAATTTTTTTTTTTGAATGATTAATAACTGGAAATAAAAGAAAAAGAACTGGAATACTAAATAATTGGATTTAGAGACAGACTCTGATACCAGATGATGTGATCCGATACGGGGATCACCAAGAACACGCGGAATTAAACGCCGGAAAGCTCTAAAATCCAAGATAATAGACGGTAACAATGCAACCCCGACCTCACGATGCAAGAACTATGGGTATATTAAACCCAAAACCCGTTACGATGCGGAGATAAGAACCACAAAGTGGGAACGCCACAAAGATTGTCAAATCCTTTGATAAGTTCAATTTGTTCAATGAAAACACGAAGAAATTATGAGTTTACGGCCATAAGAATTCTACGGATTAAAAATTAAAAACATATGTTACGGCCGTGACGATGTCTTTTACGGCCGTAAGCAACCTTCTGAAAAAAATAAAAATCTGCTAAACTTTATTTACGGCCGTGAGGATTTGGTTTACGGCCGTAAATCCCCTTCTACTTAATTTCGCCTTTGTAGAGTTACGACCATAATTTTGGCTTTACGGCCGTGAATCTGTTACGGACGTGATTTTAGGCTTTACGGCCGTGAATCAGCTGCTGCACAATTTTCTTGATGTTCCTTGATCCAAATGCATTGTAATAACTTTGACTCCTCTTCCTCTTTGTTATGCAACGTAAATGAAGTCTTTGCACTCGGACACTCATCCATCCACGCTTGCATAAATCCTTGCATTGCCTGCTTGATTCTTTTGACTCTTTGCCTCGTTATTGGTCCTGCGGGCACGTGCAATGGGTCAACGCTCGTCGAGCCACTTCGGAACTCATCACCTCCCCCATGGACCTTCCTCACCAACAACTCCCTCAAAGAGCAATTAGGCATTCAAAGTTTGTTCTCACAAAACAAAAACCCTCATGCCTATAATACTTGTCACATGCAACCTTTTTACAAGACACAAATATACTTGCAAAATCCACATCATTCACATACAAATCTTTAATACATTCAAAGTCCAACAACTTTGCATCCAAGGTAGTGATAAGAGCAAGATAGTGCATCGGCTACTGCATTATCTTTACCTTGTTTGTATTTGACGACGTAGGGGAATGTCTCCACATACTCCACCCATTTGGCATGCCTCTTGCTCAGTTTTCCTTGCCCTTTCAAGTGTTTCAATGATTCATGGTCGGTATGGATGGCGAACTCCCTTGGCCACAAGTAGCGTTGTCATGTCTCCAATACTCTTACCAAGGCATAGTGGTCATTGTCATAAGTTGGGTAGTTGAAGGTGGCCCCATTGAGTTTCTCGCTAAAATATGAAATGGGCCTCTTCTCTTACATTAGCACCGTTCCAATACCTATTCCTGAAGCATCACATTCAATCACGAAAGTCTTGTCAAAATTAGGTAAGGCCAAAACGGGTGCGGTATACAATCTTTCTTTATTTCATGAAAGGCCTCTTGTTCTTTTCCCCATTTAAACCTTACATGCTTTTTAACTACTTCGGAAAGTGGTGAAGCTAGTGTACTAATGGCCAATCCTAGATGGCCTTGACATTTTCATATGGCCTTGACATTTTCATTGTCAACTTCAATGCCTTTATTACTAACAACAAACCCAAGAAACACAACACTTTCTATACAAAAATTACACTTTTTGAGATTGTCATACAATTTTTCTTCTTTTAAGACCTCAAGCACACATATCAAGTGTTTAACATGCTCTTCCAAGTTCTTGCTATAGATCAAAATGTCATCAAAGTAAACTACCAAAAATTTTCCAACGAATACATGCAAAACATAATTCATTAATCTCATAAAAGTGCTCGGTGCATTGGTGGTACAAAATAGCGTAACCAACCATTCATATAAATCATACCTAGTTTTAAATGCGGTTTTTCATTCATCTCCTTCTCTCATATTAGTTTGGTAGTATCCATTCCTCAAATCGATCTTACAAAAAATGCAAGAACCATATAATTCATCTACCTTGTCATCTAACCTAGGAATGGAATGTCGATACTTTACTATTATGTTGTTGATGGCTCAACAATCAACACACATCCTGTAGGTTCCATCCTTCGTGGGCACTAGTAGCATAGGCATGGCACAATGACTCATGCTCTCACGAATATATCATTTGCTCATCAACTCCTTGTCATGCTTTTAGAGTTCTTTGATCTCTTCCGGGTTGCTTCGGTGTGCCGCTTTATTTGGAATGACGAAGCAGGGAATGAAGTCAATTTGGTGCTCGATGCCTCTAACGGGTGGAAGTCCACTAGGCATCTCATCCGAAAAGATATCTTCGAATTACTGCAACAAAGAGGTAGCTAAATAGGGGAGGAAAGTGTGAGATTCATCAAGTTTAAGGAGTGACTTCTTGTACACCATCAGAACTATTTGTTGATTTTCTTTTAAAGCCCTCTCCACATCACCTTTAATAGCATAGAAATTAACTTTTTTCTTAACCTCTTTCTCCCTCTTTTTCTTCTCTTTCTCGCCCCACTTCTTCCCTCACTACTCTTCTCACCCCTCTTTTCACTCTCTCTTTGCTCCCCACTCACATCCACTCTTTTCCTTCTCATTTCCTTATCCTCTTCCACCTCTGTTTTGAGCTTCAATTGGTCCTTGTAGACTTCTTCAGGACTCAAAGGTAGTAATGTCATGGGCTTCCCATTCATTTGGAAGCCATACTCCTCCCATCATACACCACTTTCCTATCATATTGTCATGGCCTACCTAAAAGTATGTGAGTAGCTTGCATGGGCTCCACATCATAAAGAACTTGATTATTATATGTCCCAGTGTTGAAAAGAAGAAGTATTGCTTACTTACCTTCAACTCTCCATAATCACTCAACCATTACAATTTATAGGGATTAAGATGTGACGTCACCGGTAATCCTAACTTCACCATACTAGTACTAGTTACATTTGTGCAACTTCCACTATTAATAATGACGCTATAAACTTTATCACACAGAAGACACCTAGTGTGAAAAATATTTTCTCTTTGATTAGCCATTTCATCAACTTTGGCTTGGCCGTTGAGAGATCTCATGGTAGCCAAGGACTTTGGTGGGCTAACAACTTCCTCCACCTTGTCTTCCTCACTCTCACTATCATCGTCCCCTTGCATTCGCTCTTCTTCCTCTTCATATTTGGAGTACTACTCCCCATTTTTAATGATCATCACTCTATTGTTAGGACACTCACGCGAATAATGTCCCCAACCCCTACATTTGAAACACTCAATCTCTCTACTTCGAGAAGTAGTAGGGACAACCTTAGGGTTATCCTTGATGAAGCCAACTTCCTTCCCCTTGGATGGTTCACTTTTGTCCTTAGGTGGTATTCTATCACCCTTCTCATCTCCCAACTTAGATTTCCAAATAGAACTAGGACCCCCCCCCCCCCCCCCCCCAAAAAAAAATTTCTTGTCCCTTCTTCTTCAATTGTTCCTCCACCAAATCCTCCATATCTACATAATGGTGTAACTCCACCACATTAGCTATCTCCATATTCAACCCACTCATAAATCGAGCCATGGTAGCCTCCCTATCCTCCTCTATGTTAGCCCTCATTAAGGCATTCTCCAACTCCTTATAATAATCATCTACCCTCTAGAACCTTGAATAAGAGGTTGTAGTCTTTGATAGAGTCCCATATAATAATAACTAGGAACAAATATCTTCCTCATGAGACTCTTCAACTCATCCCAAGTATCTACACTACCTTCCAAATTCCTCCTCCTAGTGCGCAATAAATTATCCCACAAAGCTAAGGCATAGTGGGCAAACTCCATCACCGCTAACTTAACCTTTTTATCTTCAAAGTATCAATGGCACTCGAAGATCAACTCCATTTTCCTTTCCCACTCTAAATAAGCATCCGGATCACTTCTCCCATGCAAAGAAGGAGTCCTCATTTTTATGCTCCCAAGATTATCATCCACCCCATCTCTACTCTAAGATTCCTCCCATGACCTCGACCAGTCCCTCAACCCTCCTACCTTCTCTATTTCTACCCATGTTCCAATTTTGGTCACTACCCCCTTCACTCTCCGATTCATCATCATCACTATATTCATCTCTAACTCTTCTTCTACCATCCCTCCTATCATTATTATCCCTTGGTTCTGGAAATTCCCTCCTATTCTCCAATCTCTCTAATCTTCCCTCCAACCTTCCTCTCATTTCATCCATTCGCCTCGCCATTGTAACCGTGAGAGCTTGTATCATGTCTCTCAATTCTTGAGTTTGAGCATTAGAATCTTTCCCACTTGAAGCATTAGTGTTGGACATGGCGTGCAAGTGTGAAAGTGTCCTCACAAGATGTCTCACTCGTGTTTGCACTCAATTTAAGCTTTTACCCTCTAATGAGCTCACCACTCTTGTCTTTTTCCACTCTAGTTTTTCTTACTCAAACTCTCCAAGGAACGTAATAAATTAGATTGAGAAATCAATTCTTGTGTAGCAAAATTTCACGAACAAAACAATGAAGTTAGGAAAGATTGATACAATAGCAAGTAGAATTTCTTTACTTGCTAGTATATAAGAAAATGAGATTCGAATTTATGTGGCAAGATTTTCAAGAGTAGGATCACAATAAACTCGATAAGGGAATCAACTAGGAACGTGTTTGGTATTTGAAAAGTTGAATTTAGCACGAAAGTTCTCTTTGAGACATTTTATCAAATAGTTAGTATGCAAACTTTGAATAGTATAGGAATTCAAGTGTTTGTTCAAATGTAACCTCCAACAATCTCAAATGTGACAACAATAACAATATACAAATGTAAGAATTAAGAAATATTCATGAACCACAATATATATATATATATATATATTTTAGAATGAAGAACAACAAAAACAAGAAATGTAAAGATAGGTTTACCAATTTTAGAGTCAAGCTCTAATACCAAATGATGCGAACAACTGTGGTGTTTGGATAAAAAATTCCCAGAACAATTTAATACCAATCCAAAAAAGCTAAAAATGGTAAGAAAGTGATTAATCTTGACTCAAGCTCACCCCAACCAAAATTCTAAGTAAACGTAGCCCAATGAAGAGAATAAAGCAAATTTCAAGATGTTTGTGGAATCAACAACAAATACACAAGAACAATATTCTCAAATATAAGTTGAATAAATTCCAAAGAAAATTACAAGATAAGAAAATGGTTTACCTTTCCAAAATACTCTCAAAGAGTCTTTTATATTCCAAGCTAAACTAAGATTTGAGAGAAATGTGGTATTTATAGTACAAATTTGGGAAAGTAAGAAAATTGAGAAAATTGCATGAAAAACCCCGACATTTGAATTGGAGGACTTTCGGTCAACTGGTCCGGTCGATCGAACCAACTTTCGGTCGATGGAAATGTGCTTTCAGTCGAATGATGCTCAGCTGAAAGTGATTGAGGCTACACTAAAAATTCCTACAGACTTTTGATCGACCGAAGTGACTTTCGGTTGATCGACCGAAAGTCACTAAACCTCCAAAATTAGGCAGTTGACTTTGGTTTTGTTTTCTTTCACGTGGACTTGATTTTAGAACTTATAAATGAGTCCTGTCATCGACTCTTGAACTTCTTTGGCCGTAGATCTCGTCATGCCCCCCACCGGCACGCTTATTGAAAGTTGCCTTGATTCTCATCATTTGATTTGGTCACTCGACTTTACTTTAGTGTAATATGATCGATCAACTTCGATTTGCTTGCAAATATAATCATCTTATCTATTGTCTTGGTAATTTAACTACGTAAACGTTGACCTAAATATTAAAGTAGCACATGACTGACAAGTATGTTCTTGTCACAAGAATATACATGGACGATTTGATGCACAACGTTTTATATTTTTTATTTTATTTTATTTTTTTGATATTTCCAACATTACGGCATGTAGATTGAATCGGAGTTGGACCAAGCACACGATCCAAAACCCATCTCCCAAATATGATAGCCCAATCAGTGTAGGTCATGAAGTTCGAACGTATACAAACTCGTAAGAGAATTTATTATACTTAAAATAATAGATTATTAAGGTATATTTTTCATGATGTTTGAAAAGTTAAAAATGAACTTTCGCAACTCAAAAGTTGATTTTGGACCTGTTTTATTTTTTTATTTTTTTAAACTACTACTACTTTTGTAGGGGAAAAAAATTAATCAATTGTGAATTGAAAGTGAAGGGATAGATTGTACCAGTTTTGTTACCCTCCCCACGGTGAGGAGGGTAACAAAATTCCGCCTCCTCACAAAGGAGGCAATGGCATAATTATTTTGGATAATTATATTACCACTACATTATTTACTTATTACACCACATTATAAATACACAACAAATAAAACAAAATTTTAATAAATTCACCACCATAAATTTACAAATATGCACATTGTAATTCAACTAAGAAATTAAAAAAGAAAAGATAAAGTATAATGTGCACTACATTTGATTGCCTTTCATTTCTCTTCATCTCAATTATAAACAATCTTCCACCTCTCTCCTTTCAATGATGGAATTTTTCATGATCATCAGAGCTTTAATTTCAACAATAAGTTTCAAAATCTCAAAATAATGGAGAAAGAAAATCAATTTAATTTTTCTATATTAAAATTGACAAATTCATTCGTAAGAGAAGAAATAATGTTGCATCAGCATGTTCAGGAATTTACCTTTAGACTTCTTCCCACCTTTAAACTCCATTAGATCTCAATTTTTTTGATATCAATATATAAATTTTATAACCAAATATCCCCTCAAAATCAGAATCTCCTTTCAAGAATTCAAACAATGAATACGACAAATTTTTGAAGAAAAGAATTGAAATCCTAGAAGAATAAATGTTCACGTGAATTTATCCCTTCTTCAATAATGATGTTCCTTTTGCGTTTTGGAGAAACTTTTCGTAAGAAATGAAGTCAGAAATTCTTATAGTTATGAAATCATCCAGTGATAAATGCGGGTTTGAATAGGTTGCTTGCCTAAAATGTTTTGTCATGATTCCTAGTTATGAAATCATCCACTGATGAACGTCATTTAGATTATAGGATCATTTGCAAAATTCTTGTCATCGATAATTTTTTAAGGATTTCATGATTCTTAAGAATTTGAATTTATTACTTTTTTTTGTAGTCATTAATTATTTTCAAGAAACAATTTTTTACGATGAAGATGATGACACTTGAGGAGGAGATGGAAGAGAAGGAAGAGGAGGGTTGTGGTGTAGGTAAAAATTAGGAAGAGATTTTCTCAAAAAACAATTGGTTAGATAAATTTAAAAGATTGTTTATGTCATTTTATCAATATCTATATTTGTAAATAATGATTATTTTAAAAAATGTGATTTAGAAAATAAATTTTATGGAGATAATATAGCCACCCAATTATTTAAGTGAACATAAAGATGCTATTATTTTGTAGTACTGTTGGTAGGTGAATTGTGTAAATAGATATCAAGGACTTCCTAAATAATTGGTGAATTTATGATTATGTAACTATTGGAAAAACTACCCTTTACTACTACTTAAAAAGTGAGTTTACTTTGTACACTAGATTGAATGGTACGTCGATTGGACAGCATGGAATGGGCACTAATATTATATTGAATATTGACTTTGTCTTCTTTCATTTAGGGTTGGGTAATAGACCGAGTCAGTTTAGCTGTGGTCCAACCAAACGGTTTTGGGATATTTTTGAAACGGCATCGACCCGGTTCGCTGACACAAAATTAAACCAATATTTACTATCCAAACGAAAATCGCACATCTACAGTTAACCCAAAACCTCCAATTTTCGAACGCCATCAATCTTTTCATTCAACTTCCAACTGCATATTCCTCTTAACACGAGCTGGAAATCCATACAAATAATTTCTCCAACACAAAGTAGAACCCATAAAAATAGAGCTACAGATGTGAAACATTTCATTTACACATCGACGACCTCAATGTCATCGGTCGGGTTGAGAAAATGGATCGAATCGATTCGGGTCGGATCGAGTTGGATTTTCAAGTTACAGGTTAACCCTAAAATTATTATCACCAACTTTATCAAATAAGTTAAAACGGCACAATTAATACGTGCAAATATTTTATTATGAGAATGTATAGTTGAAAATGAGTTATTAAAAAATACTGAAATAATTAGTATCAAACATGGGCTAAATCTTATATTTGATTCTAAAAACTCAAGTGTATATGTACGTAGATACGTAGACACAAACACCCGTATATACAACTCTATTCGAAACTTATTTTCATGGGCTAAAACCCTAATTCTGTGTTATATTATTATGAAATATAATATTTGGTTACATTATTTAATGATATTCTACATAAGATGACTTTATTAAAAACAATAATGAAAATTAGAAAATATAGACATGAGAGAGAGAGATTCTAGACTATTTCTGAGTGAGTTATAGATAATTTAAACAAAACACCTCATAAGCTTGACCTTTAATTAAAATTAAAACAATATAAATATTTCTTCACTATTCGAGAAGAAAGGAAAAAACTGTCCTTGTACATCATCCAATAAGCACGAATAATTAATAATATTGCCGAGTTTTTTAATTATTCACAAATCATCCATTTGCTTTGACACGATTCAAATCATTTAACCAAAAGGCACGATTTGCATGAACAAATTAAAATAAAACAATTGACACACGACCAATACGACCCACCTGTCCAAATGGACGACCTGACCATTCATACCATTAATATTTAAGACGATTTGAATCATCTTTGTATCCACAAGCCCAAGTATAAGTATTTCATAATTTACTGTAATTCGTAATTACAAAGAAAACGCGCGAATTAAATGATCACATAAAATTTCCAAACATTGTATTTTAGAAAAGTAGTACAACCTAAAATATGACACCATTTACATCCTTATTCTTCTTCCAACAATTAATATAGTCAAATTTTAGTGTGAACCCTTTGATGCCAAGAATACCAATTAATGATCGCACAAGAAAAAAAGAAGTATATCTAGCTATGAGTTAGGTTCAAGTAAGTGGATCCCCTTTACAGAAAGTTCAAATTAGACATACAAATCTCAAACTCTAGAAGAATCAAATTTTAATTCTAGAAGAATCCAACTTTAGTTTTTGCAATTAAATAAGATTAGAATTTTTTTTTTTTTTTTTTTTTAAATAATAAAAACGAACTGGCGGAACCAAGAAACTTGTATTTATGAGTTGAGTCTAACAAAGTTTTGAGTTCCTCTTTCCAAAAGGTGGATCATTATTCTCTATTTTATGTTAATTTTCATTTTCATTGTATTTACTATTTAGGAGCGTAAACAGTCCAATTTGACCGATGTTTGAAAGATTCTCAAAAAGATTTCCTTTTAAATGATCTGAGAAAAATTCAAACTTAAACTAAACAATTTAAGAAAAGATATAGATTTTCTGACATATACCAAATGGTTTTGTCCGATTTTAAACTGTAATTTCGCAGTACATTTTTTCTTCTTATGCAATTTATCGTCACTAGTTCAATGATTATAAACCATTTCCATAAATTTATAGTCCAATATCTATAAGAAATTATATATATCAAACAATTAATCTAACTATCAAAAAAATGAAATAAAAGTCTCAACAAGGAGGTGATCCAGTACTCATCGAGATACGGTGCCCGTCACGAGCACTGCCCCCCACCCATAGGGGGTGGGGGATGATTTTTTCCCTTCACGGTAGAGTGCCCTTGAACGGGAATTAGATCATCAGCGTGCTCAACAATGGCCGGGTTATGAAATAAGGGTAGTTAAATAATTATTGGTATTTGATAATGTACAATTCGAAAGTCGAATATTCATTTCGTGGACAAATGAAGTTGAATTCTCATACTCTTTTGAACCAATAATATGTCAGAACGCTGGTTCGCCGGATATTGTTAAGCTATGTTTCAAAGATCGTTCGGCAGACTTACTATTGGCAATTCTTCATAATTGTTCAATTGGAAGGCTGGAGCAAACCAGCATTTTGTTATGGAGAATAGAAGGGAAGAGAAACGTGTTCTCTTGCTGCTTTTGCAACCCATTTTGTTGGATTGATTGTATTCCTCGTGGTGATGATTTAATTAATATATATTTTTATAGGTGTTCAAAAAAAGTTTAGTATAATAATCTAGATGGTAATTTTGTGACCATAAGACACAAAACATCCTTCCTTGTTCCAAGACAAGATTCTGTGACCTACGTCTTAAAAAAAAATTAAAAACCTGAGATGGTCGGATATCAGGTCCACTTTAATACGGCACCGTTTTTCTTCCTTGGCCCCACCCAAACTAATGGCAAGATTTAAGACACTACCTACCTGCATACATCGGCTGTACTGTAGAAACTTACAAGTCAGAGACATGTAATAAATACACCATCTGACCTTGAAATTAACCCAACAGATTTTTCAATTTCCCCTCTTCTTTTTGGGGTCAAGCGTCATATGTGATATGTATGTAAATCCTATATTTTCACATGGAAAATGCTATTTAATCGAAAACTGTGATCGAAAGTGTCACTGAATTTTTGTAGGATGTTGATTTGAAAATTGATAGTATAGGTAAATAAATAGATTATTGTCACGTGTACAGTTCTAAAATTTTATGGCGAAGTTTTTATTTCGATTGTATGACTCAATCCATGCACAATTGACTAACTCATAATGTCTTTATTTGTGGACGGGCGTCATTCAATTCTAGTTATATGAATGAATAATGAGACGCAAAGTCGGTAAAACAAACAAGCATATAATGGATTCATCAATAATGTTTAATGTGCACATAATTTCAATTTTGATCTCATCAAACGGCTACCCTAACATGCACATTATAGTCCCAGTGTCCCACCATAATCACCCATCATCATTCACAAACCAATAACATTTAATGGTGGACAAATGGATCATCCACCGAGTGCATCACCCAACTACATAAAAGGGTATTTATGTAATTTCAAATCACTCGAACGTCACATTACTGAGCTTGTTACCTACGGGTATGATCTATATAATTTTTAAAAAAAATACATATATGTAGATATATATATTTATTGTTTTTAATGCTTTTTTATTTAAATTTTTGATTATACAAAAGAACAGAGTGATGCAATGGAACCGTAAACTATACTATAGGCAAAATCGTCTTATCGACGATGAGTTTGGATAAATGTCAACGGTCATGGCGATTAATTGTTAGAATTGTACCTACCGAAATCGGCGAGTTTACGAGACCGATTCTTTCCAAACGACGCCGCCGTGGACAGATATTGCTTTGTAGGAACCTTTATCTCTCCGCTTGCACCAGCGACAACCATGTCCGGCGGCACTCCCATCTGATTCCAGTGCCGGTTTGGGCTGGCGCGGACCAATGGACTCAAACAAAACGCTAACTGAGACACATTTCTGCTATGCCCTTGCCTTCCTCCGCCGCGCCGCATCCCCGGCGTCTTCCGCGGCGTTTGCTTCCACCCTTGAGAAGACTCCGACGAGTAGCCGCTGGATCCTCCATGACAATCCTCGTCGAAGTTTCTCACAGGCGACATTCCCCGATCTCGATTCCGGCAGGTCCTCCGTGGAGCACATATCGCATTTTCTTCAAGCGAAAACGTCCGAATCTGCTTTTTCTTCCGACCGGGAATAATGTTAGAAAACAAAGAAGGTGAAGCATTACAGGAATTCCGAGAATTCAATTGACCCAACACCGCAGGATCCGAAATCTGACTCGAATTCAAGTCGGATTTTACCGATTTGGATTTAAATAGGCCCGTAAAAAAAGAAGAAAATATTCCATTTGCACGCTTCTTCTTGCTGCTCGTACTATCAACAACTGCTATAGATCCAGTAGGACCCACCTGAGGAGTACTGAAGAACCGTTGGTCATGGCCGTGGATTTGCCACGTGACGGCGGCTGTGTCGGATTTCCGGCGAGATATATACGGCGATACTGACCGAGGAAATGCAAGAGGGGGCTGTTGTGCATCGAGTTTCAAGCGATTTTCTCGGGCCTGGGTCTGTTTCTGAGCCGGGGCTTGTTCCTGTGCCGCTATAACGGATAACAGCCGCTCCCGGAGACAGGAGGCGCAGACGCCGACGCTGCCACTGAGGTCCGCCGGATGCTTCTTACACCTCATTTACTGCTGGAGAAATGTAATACTCCCCTGTATCTATCTCTCTATGTACAGATTCTATATATTCATGTACATATGCAAGAATCTCATGGAAATGGGGTGACGGAATGAAGCATTTTCTGTGGCGAGTGCTTTTGCAGTTTGTGCGTGTGTGTCGGGATCTGATGAGGATTACAAAGGAAAGGCTCTGTCTTCTTCTTCTTCACACTTTTTAGAGAGATAGTGAATAGAAGTTCGTGTGAGAAAGAGACGAAGCAGATTTGTTGGGACTGGAGCTTTTATAAAGGGATTTTGTACAGAAAATTTAAGAGAGGAAACTCCCTTCCAAGAAAAAGAAGATTGGGGAAGGAATAATTTTGTGCATTTGGTCTACCTACATACAGCCAATGACATGGCGTGAAATAAGGAAAATCCTCCCAATTTTTTTTTTTTTTAAATAAAAAAATCCTCCCAATTCTATTTTTTTTTTTTATCAAAAAATCCTCCCAATTCTATCTCTGTGACTTTGCTTCAGTATATGTGAATATCACTACCTACGTATTTTCACCTTATTTTGGATATATGACACTCGTACACGGAATAACAATATAAAATAATTTTATTGTAAATATCATTACAAAATAAAAAAAAAATTGAACACATAATTTATTTTAATTAATAATACAGACTATCAACAAATACTCAAAATAGAAATAAATTACAATTCTCATCAATTTTGGAAAACATCTTTAAATAAAACATTGTTTGTACAATTTGTATTTAATCACACCCATGTGATACACGAAAGTTACTATAGATAACACATATTTAAGCAATTGCTCAAATTTAAATTCAATAATACAAATTTTCAAATATATGTTTTATAGAATAAATAAAAAAATTCGTCCAAATATTTTTCACTAACATGAATAGAAATAATAATCCTCAAAATATTATAATTTACATAAAATAAAGTAACTGTAACAAATTAAATATATGCGGTCCTATATATAAATAAATGTAACAATTTAAGCAATATTGACGATGCACGAAAGTGAAAATCAATGTAGCGATCGAGAAATTTTCAAACTTAAAAGACTTGTTTTACCAAATTTGTCGCTACGACTCTCCAACCTTAACAATTATTATTCAAAACCAGCGCTCTCGTCTAGCCATATTAGTTATTTTAAGATTTTAAGAAAGAAATTTAAATTCTTTTAAATCTTTAAGTCCAAATTTCGACTTTAAACTTGTCCCAATTTCATCCTTCATTTTTAAAGTTCAATGGGGAAGACTTGGTAGTGATGAAGCTACCTGGTTCAAGAAAGAAGAAATTTTGATCAAGTATCCAATTATTTTAAATTAAGAAAATTTTAAATTTCGAGGACGGAATTATTTTAAGGTTGTAGGGTTGTAGCGACCGAGAATTTTCTGTGACTTATTTAAATATTATTTAAAACGTGTCGCTACGACTTTACCTATTTATTTTAAACACAATTTCGTCTAACCAATTTAAGTTAAATTTAAATTGGTAGTATTGTAGCGACCGAGAATTTTCTGTGACTTATTTAAATATATTTAAAACGTGTCGCTACGACTTTACCTATTTATTTTAAACACAATTTCGTCTAACCAATTTAAGATAAATTTAAATTATTTAAATTTATCGTAGTTCAATTTCAATTTCAATTTTTATGAAAGTATCTTATTTTCATTATTTATTTATTTATTTATGTATTTTAATCCAAATTTTAATTATTTAAGTCCAAAATGTTTTAAATCCCCAATTCATGTTCCATTTCAATTTTCAATCCCAAAACTTCCTCCCCAATTTCCATTTTTCATGTTCAGCACATTTTTCTCCTTCCCCATCATCACTCCTTAATTCACACACGTTTTGATCACATCCACCAGCCTGCACTGCCAATTATCAAATCTCCCCCTCAATTCTGCATTCAGTGATTTCAGTTCCTGCAATCCATCCTCAATCAGCATGTTACCAACTTCAACAAGCAATCTTCCATTTTCAGATTTCAAACTCCCTGATTCTCTCCCTCATACTTCCTAAGATGACATTTACAATCCTGCAATTCATCCCAATCAGATGAACACAAGCAATCTACCAAATTCAGCACACAAACCATGACTTATATCCCATTTTTTTATTCTACACGAGCTCACCCTGACCAGACAATCCTTCTGGTAATTTTCTACTGCATTACTTCAGCATCTCACAGCCATCACCAATTTTCTGCAAGACCCATGTCACCAACGAAACCACCATCACGAACCTCCAATCGTGATTCCATTTCAGGACTTCAAACACCTTGAACAGGGCAAAATTTCAAAATCATCACCAACCACCCACAATCGAATCAACATGAATCACCACTGTCAATATTCAAAACACCAACCAATCACCTGCAACACCACCAATATTATCATCATCATCATCACAGAAAAACCAACTCAACCTTTCCCAAAACGACAACTGCAGCTCCACCAAGATCAAGCCCATTCGAACCGTCCACACGACAGCCACTGCCCAAACAGCCAGTCCAAACCAACCCCAAATCAAAACCTAAAAATAACTTACCCAAGCTACTCACCTTCGATCGCCGTTTCTTTGACCGGAGTTGCATCGGAAATCGCGCTCCTGAATCGCGATCTCAGCCTCGGATCACCTTGATTTTCGCACCCATCTCGCATCAAACTTCCTCAAATCAGAAACCCTCCTTGGCTGCCTCTCGCCGCCACCTCGAGGCGGTGTTCCGCCGGCTGTAGCGCCGGAACGAGATGAGGAGCCTCGCCGCACTCTCTCTTTTCTCTGCGTGATGTCGTTGAGGGAGAGAGAAATATGATATATATTATATGTATATATTATGATTTTATTAATTGCCTATAATAGCCTAAGTTTTAAAAATATTTCAAATCAGTCCTTTTAATTTAAATGTTTTAATTCAGTTCTTTCAGTTTTAATGATTTCTTATAATTCAGCCACTGCAGTTTAAAAATGTTATATGTCAGCCCTCTAATTTTAAAAGTATTCATTTTAGTCCTCCAAGTTTTAAAATAATCATTTTAGTCCCTAAAGTTCAAAGTCATTTAATTCAATTTTAAAGTATTAAATTGGACTTATCATTTTAAGTTATGCTGGACGAGGCGCTTGGACATTTAGAAGAACAACGTGAACTTTCTTGCTCAACTTTCAGACTCGTGATTTGAGGTAGACTCGCCCCCACTAATTAGTTTAAATTATAATTGCATGTCTTATGTGAAATTACGTGATTTACATGCTTTGATGCATGAGACGAGAAAAGAATATCTCTTATGAGATAAATGAGAAATGATGATGTTATGCATAACTTATGTGCCTTAAGTGCACGAAACGAGACTACCCACACCCTATGATTTTTAAAGAGCCTTGATTTTTAAAGTAAAGTAGCCCAAGAATATGATGATGATGTCATTGTATGATTGCATAATTACGTGTTCAATTATTCTGTAAATTAATTATTGGCGATGAGTCTACTGAGTATTTTTCGAAATACTCATTTCATTATTTTAACAGTTTTTGCAGATCTCGGAGAAGGCGGCGAATGAAAGGGTAGCGTTGGCAAATTTAATAAATAATGATATTTTAGTCAATTTTATGAATGATACCAGTTTAAATTACTTATCGCTACTTCCATCTGAACAATTGAGATTAAATTTTTATGAATTGATCTATATTCCAATTAATTAAGTTTCCGCTAAAGTTTTCAAATGATGAATGAGATGCTTTGAAATTTTTAATTATTTCTGCAATAAAGTCAATTTCAAATGATTAAACATGTTATGAATTGATCTATATTCCAATTATTTTTGTTGTGTCAACATGTTTACCATATGCCTCCATAGTCCAAACCAATTTAAGCTTTAAGCAAGCGTCATGAACAACAATGCAAAATAATTTCTAGTTATATCTGCCAGATTTTTTAAGTGTGAGTGTGAATAGCTAATGTCAAAAGCATAATTATACAAAAGATATACTCAACACTGTGTGGCCCATTATGCATAATCCAGCTCGAATCCCATGTGGTCAATCTATGAATTCTAATGAAATTCCTTTCAGCGCTCATGGATGATCACCACTTTTTGCTTTTCTCTCACATCCCTGGTTTTTATCTATGTGGGTTCTAAAATTATTCTTTGCTTTTTCCACACAAGGTAGTCAGAATAAGAAATATGCGTGCAAAACAAATCAAAAGAAAGCAGTCCCCAATTCTACAACCTCAACCACCACAGCTCAATCAACAAAGCTTATACCATGCAATTTTTTTTAATGGACGACTTTTTCTGTTAATGTCCCTGTCTTTTACCATCTTTGTGCAGAACTTTTCATATTGACTTTCTATATGACCCCTGTAGCGGGCTTTCAGATCGGCAACTCCCAAACCAGTTGGCTTTAGGGTACCAGGTTCAAAGAACCCCTCAGACGTACTTGCCCGAGTCATAAAGGCTTAAACAGAAAAGTTAAAGATGTTATAATGTCTTATGTGTAAGTCCACTCTCCGTACTTGCTTTCTAATTGACCCCTGTAGCGAGCTTTAGGTCGATGACTCCCAAGCCAGTTGACTTTAGGGCACCAGGTTTGAAAGACCGCTCGGACTTACTCGAGTCAAAAAGGCATTTGAAGAGCAGAATAAAACCTTCAGCATTTTTCTGTTTTTATGCTGGAAATGGTTTATACCCGTTGACCAAACTGTAATGACTAAAGTGAAAAACCAAGAACCACAGACCTCCAACCCGTCAATACACACAAATTGCAACCATTTTACCCCCAAACTTACCTTTTAGCATGATTGGTTCTAATTTAGGGATGAGATATCTTATGATCTAAGTTCAGGGATTTTCGAGTCATTCTTAAGTTCAAATTGCATAAATTTTCCCCACATGTATTAAACAAAATCTCGTACACAAGCAATTATCCAACACTGACTATGTGCGAAATAAATATGAATCTAGCAAAACATAACTAGTTCAAAAATAAGTTCATGCTTTCATGTTGTCCAATTTTCAACCTAAGCATAAATTGATTCATACTATATCCTCCTAGGCAATAAACATGTTAACACTTTTTCAATGTTTTTTTTTTATCCCAATAAAATCGAATGAATATAAAATGAATGAGGAATGTAATGAATCTTCTACCCCCAAACTTGAAATGAACATTATCCTCAATGTTTGTCAAAAATATTCAACAATGCAAAAGGAGACAAAGAAAAGAGAACGAGAACTTCCTAAGTGTAGAGGATGTATTTCTTTGAAGCTTCCTGTAGCACTGCATTGGATGAATCGACCCTGTGTTTGTATTGTTCAAATTGGGTTGGCGTGTTTTGACTGGTGTTTTCCCTGCAAATAAGAAATAATTAACATTAGAAGACATAAACACCAATAAGAAGAAATGGAAGTTTAGTACCACACCCCCAAACTAAAGTTAAGGCAAAATTTTGAATTTTCAACATTGGTCGACCACACACATTCAAGCCTTGACATCGCCTAGAAAAACATAAATTTTCCCTAGCCATCTTTTGATACGTTAAATTTTACAGCATGATCGACAATATAATAAAAATTCAGCTCATTTGAAAATCAATAGGGCCATGAAACAATGTAGAGAAGTAGGTGACGTGAGTGGATTTTCAGGTGCTCTGGCCTGCAGTTGCCTTGCAATGGGGCTGTCATGATGCCAACATGGTTTTAATGGTTTTAATGCCAAGATGTGAACTAACTCATGCACTACACACACATAAACATTGATACACATTTCATGAAGATAAATGCTCAGATGGATTTATAAAATTAGCACAAAACTCTCTTTGTGGCTTTCATCAACTACATGGTATGCATTGCAAAAATCAAAGGATATGCATAGGTTTGGAGGGATGAATGAACCAAAAAATTTGTCTACTAAACCACAAATCACAAACTCCAACAACTAACTTAAGCCCCTTCTTCACAATTCACAATTTCAAAATCCAAGAACTCAAAGAAAATTTCAAAATTTTGAGTAAACATGGATTTAAGTGAAGAATTTCATACCTTTCATTGATTTGGATGTGAAAATAGCAATGCATTTGGTGCAACTAGGTGTTGATGACATGCACAAAAAATGGAAGATCAAATATGAGGTGATTAGGGGAGAGAAAAAGAGTTTATAATGTTTGAAATTGAAAACATGAGGCACAACACTTAAACTGTCGATTTTGGTCCCAGTACAGCCACGCGATCGCCTGGATGGAGTGCTAACGATCACGTTGTTCAAGGTTTAAGAATCTATTGATTTTTAAATACAAACTCGCGATAGCCATATCCTATTGGTACGCGATCGCGTAGTTCACGACATTAATGAAAATTTTTCCCATTTTTGGGTTTTTAAAATCGCTTTTATCCCCCTAATCACTTCGTGATCGATGCAATGATTTTCCAAACCTTAACTTCATGATCTAAACTAGTGTGTTTATGAGTTTGGAATGATGATAAAACCTATCCTAATATAAACATGCAAAATCAAAAACATACCTAAATATGCAATAGTAGACTATTATGCAAAAGTGTTCTTAACATGAAAAATGCAAAACACTCAAACACAGTTCCTATCATGCATTAATCTAAAATTTTAACGGTAAAATAAATAATGAAAGCGTAATAAATAAAAGGGAATAAAGGTTGGGTTGCCTCCCAACAAGCGCTCCGTTTTAAGTCTAAAGCCCGACTTTTTACCTGGCTGTTCAAGGAACTTTAAATAGAGCTTTTGATGACCTTCTTTGTTTGTGAAGGTCAAATTTGTTCCAAAGTACATTTAAGCTAAAAAATTGTACCTTGCCCATGTCATAAGTGTTAACATCTCCACTCGATTCAACTTTCAAAACGCAGACTTCAATTATTTCTTCATCACCAATGATGAAATCAATTCTTGCCCAATCATTGAATTTGGAGGATTGCATTGAAACTTCGACACCCTTAAGTGTCTGCTTTTCTATGATCAACTCCTCTTTCTTCAATTGTTCTTCCTCTTTGATTGAAATCTCCTCAAGCTCGATGTCCTGATTCTGCATTGTTGACAATTGGACAAGGATATCTTCATGGCAGCTATTTTCTTCTGGTTGATCCACTCTTTCAAGTTTTTCTTCTTTTTCTTCAACTGTTTCAACCAATTTATCTGGCTCATCTGATCTATGCACCTGAATTTATGGTAATGGCAATGGCTGACTCTCTATCATGCTTACTGTCCACTGCTCCATCAACTTCTTAATTACAGCTTGTTGTTTTGGCAATTCCTAGTTTATCAAATCCTCATTGTCAAAATCTTCAATTTTAGCTTGAACTGCATGTATTGGTGGACACTCCTTTAATGGTCTTTCTGTTCTACTAACTTCTAATTGCTCCATCTAATCTCTCATTTCATTCAATTCAGCCCATTGATCTTGGAGTAGCTGTTGTAGCAAATCTTCGTTGGATATACATTCTTTGACCTGTTGTTTCCCAACTTGGTGATAGTGAAAATTTGTCTGAAGTTCTTGCAACTTTTCTTGTTGATCTTCTAGCAACTGTAATAATAAATCTGTGTTGCGATCACTTTGTTGTTGTTGTTGTTGTTGGAAAAATTGCAGGCTATGAATACTCTGATTATTTGACCCCGAGAAATATGGCTGCTCGTTCCAGTAAGGATTATAAGTTTGAAAATATGAACTCCTTTGCTGCATGTGACTATTTCTCCAATAATTATCCTGATCAATCTCTGGCTGAGCCTGATGTGCGAAAGGACAATCTTGGATGGCATGATTTTCACAGCAGAAGACACAAATCTGATAAGTTTGAACTGCAACTTGATCATGGAGCCATTGATAAAGGTTCGCTGCCATCTTGCTGTGTTGCCTCCAACTATCTCAATATTCATTCAATACCTGAGAAGGAGACAATTCACAACTTTTTAAAAAAACTCAACAAAATAATAATAATAATAATAATAAATTAAAAAAAATACAAATACAAATTCAAACTAAAACAAGAACTAATTGATATCGATATTAATATAAAAACAGTCCCCGGCAACGGCGCCAAAAACTTGTTCACCTGATATCTCACGATGCGAGATATCCCCGCAAGTGCACGGGTCGTGAAGAGTAATAAAGTGGACCTAAGAATCCGGATTATCGTCCCACGGAGACTGCTATTAATTAACGAAATGTGTTAGTTCTAAACCTTATTTGAATGAACAAAATAATTTGATGTTTGAAATCTAAAACAAAAAAATCAATTAAAGAATTAAATTTTGAAATTTGTTTTGTTTTTAAAAACGATTGTAAAATAGTTGGGATTCACGATTTCACCTAACCAATTAAATTAACTCCAATTCCATGTTTTATTTCCTAATTATGTACTCGGTCGAATTCACTAATTTATATTGAAATTCCTCTATCGAGTTTAAATCAATTCTACATACATAAGTCAACCATGTATCTCTACAGCGGGTCTGAATATTCCTTATATAGATGCAATAAATACAAAAATTCACACACAACCGCAATAATAACAAGAGTATATCTCTATCTCTCGTTCAATTATCATATTTATTACCATGTTCTAAATTATTAACTCACCTCTCGGATTATGGAAATAATTCAATATATCATGAACTGGTGATCAAGCAATTCAAGCATTAAGAACAATAATAAATCAATACATGAAACTAAACATTAAAACAACGGAATTTTGAATTAAAATAATATAACTAGGCTACATCGTTCTTCCCAACATAGAATTTAGTTACACATCATCAATAAAGAACAATAACGATACAAATTAACGTTCATTAAAAATAATATAAAGAATGGAAATCTTGCACCAAGTTTTGATTCTTCAATTATCTTCAATTCACGCCCTTTTGCCATGCTTGATTCCCCAAGAATTTGAATTAAAATATCTGTTGTGGCTCGTTCTTTGGAGAGGCAAAGGTCTAGATCTCGTGCCTCTTATGTTGTATATATAGGTTTTGGAGAAACCCTAGGTCAAAAAGCCCAAACCCTGTTAAAAATCGCGAGAAAAATCTGATCTGCGGCCCAGCCGAAAAGCCACGCGATCACGTGGTTAACACCCTAGGGATCGCGTGCTTGACCCTAAAACTCTCGGGTTAAGATTTTGCACCATCTCGTGATCGCTTGTTTATGTACCAAGCGATCGCGACTTCGCTCTTTTCTCGGCTGTACAACTTAGTCCCTGACTTTTAATTGCACCTTTAGTCCTCAACTTTCAATTGTTGTAATTTAGTCCCCAAACTTTATCTTCTTCTCGATTTGCCCATTTAAGCTCTTAATTCATTCAATTAGGTCCTCCAACCTCTGATTCGTTCATTTTGGCAAATTGCATCTTTGCGGTTGACGTCACAAACTTATCAATTGCTCGTTTTAGCTCCAATCAACATCCAATTATGCATTTTTCTCTTAAATTACTCCATTCTTCATATTTTGGGATATTTTCTGCAAAGTAAACAAATAAGCACAGATTAAATAGCATATATTCTAAAATGATAGTAATTTATTCTAATTTAAACGTACAAATAAGTGTATAAAACACACTTATCATACACCATTAAAGCCTTGTTGTTTAAAATCTATGCCTTGTTAGTTACTTATCTTGTTCAATCTCATTGTTGACATTGTGTTCTTACATCTTATCCTACAAATTCAAAGTCATCTTCTTGTTACAGCTAGCAAAGAAATTTCACTTGTTATTGTATACATTTACTTCCATACATACTTGTTTGATTTTGATTCTTTTGTTTTCAAAAGAATTATACTTCTTGGTTTAGTTGATTACCTTACTTGGAGAGCTTGAAAAATGAAACTCTGAGTGGAAAAAGACAAGAGTGGTGAGCTCATTAAATGGTAAAAGTCTAAATAGAGTGAAACACGAGTGAAAATATTACTTGTGAGGACACTACTACACTTGCATAACATGTCAAATTTCAATACTCAAAGTGGGAAAAATTCCAATGCTCAAACTCAAAACTCGCAAGAGATGTTTCAAACTCTTTCAACCACTTTCACTAGGAAAATGGAGGAGATCGGGAAAACGTTGTAAAAGTTAGGAAAAAGAGGGGAGAATACATGAGCTAGGAGTGATGGAGAAAGAAGATATGTTAGGAGAAGAGTGAGGGATAAATTTGGGAATATTTTGCATGATGATGGGGGTAGAAAACAAAATGGGAGCATGGATAGGAAAAGAGAAGTGAGGTTTGATAGGAGTCCATTATTTCATGAGAGGAGTGATATTAAGGAAATAGTGGTGGAGAGAATTGTGAGTCCACAAAATTCTTTGGCAAAGAAACATGAAGAAAATAATTTTTACAGTAGGTGCCTTGTAGGGAATAAGGTATGTAGCTTCATTATAGATGGGGAGAGTTGCACTAATTGAGTGAGTGCTAGTAGGGTGGAAAAATTGGGATTATCGGTGGTGAAGCATCCCAATCCTTACAACATGAAAAGGTTTAGTTACCATGAGGAGGTGAGAGTGAGTGAACAAATTCTTCTTACCTTCAATATTGGAACATATAGTGATCAAATGTTGCATGATGTAGTTTAGTTCCCATGCACACTACTCACATACCTTTGGGGAGGCTTTGACAATGTGATAGGAGTGTGAAACATGATAAGAGGAAGAACCGGTATAGCTTCCAATTAAATGGGAAAAAAGTTTTACTCCTATCATTAAGTTTGGAGGAAGTTCACAAAGATGAAATGAAGCTCAAAAAAGAGTTTGAGAAAGTGAATGAAGGGAAGAAGAAAAAGGAAAAATTAATAGAGAAAATTGGTGAAGAAAAAAGTGTGAGGAAAAATGAGAGCAAGAGAGTAGGGGCCACGACACTAGAAAAATGTGAGAAAATGAGGCTTGGAGCCACTCTAAAAAAAGGAGAGGTGAGAGAAGAACTGAGAGTTGAGGTTCCTACCTTAGAAAAATGAGAGGGAGTGAAAAATGGCAAAAAAGAAAATAAAAGAAGAGATCACAGAAAAATGTTCTTTGCACTTGAATACTCTAACAATTCCCTCCCTAGTTTGATTACTTCTTTGTTGTAGAAAATTGCAAAACCGACTTATCAAAGCAACAAGAAACTCCAAAAGCGTGTCGAGTGGAAGAAGCTCATGGAATCAATTTTCTACAACAAGTATAATTGAGGTAAATAAATTGTGATAACTGATGCGATATCTAGGAGGTATGCTCCTAACAATTCTTCGAATGCAAGGTTATTGTGTTTTGAATATATTAGAGTTTTGGATGACATTGATATATACTTGGCAAGTGTATTGTTGGCTTGTGAAAATGTTGTACTTGATAAATTTCATGAGCATGAGTTCCTATTTTGTGAAAACAAGCTTGATGTACCTATCTATCCTATAAAGGAATTGCTAGTTAGGAGAGTCCATGAGGGAGTTTTAATCGAACATTTTGATGAAAAGGGGACTTTGCTTCTAACCTTCCTAAGTGCCAAATCATTTTTCCTTGAATATGTTAAGGGCATACATGCTAATAACCCAAAATTATTTAATATTGATTAATCATGTAGTAAGCGAGATGTTGATAGACACTATAAGCATGATGATTATTTATTTTGGAAAATTTGATTATTTGTTCCTAAATGTCCTATGCGGGAGTTGTAAGTAAGAGAGGCACATGTCAGGTCCTTGATGGGACATTTTGGGATTAAGGGGACCTTGACAATGTTAAGTAAGCATTCTCATTTGCCTAAAATGGAAGTTGATGTTGCACATTTTTATGTTTGTAGCAAACACCTCACTTGCCACGGGGTCGAATATAAGGTTTTGACTCGAGGCTCATACACACACTTGCACCTCTCTAGTAAACCTTAGGTTAATAAGTCTATGAATTTTATATTGGATCTACTTAGATCAAAGAAATGAAATGATGCTATTTTTGTGGTTGTTGGTAGGATTATTAGAATGTTACATTTTATTTCATGTCATGAAACCAAAAATGCTACCAACATAGCAATTCCTTTCTTTTAAGAAGTAATGCATGAAAGTGACCTAATAAGTTGGGGAGATGGTTTACCTTTGTTGAATATACTTGCGATAAATTTGTTCATCATATTAGCAAATTTTCTCCACTTATGGTTACTTATGACTTTAACCTATTAAATCTCGCAAACTTGATGCATTTGTTTATTGATGAAAGAGTTAGTTTAGGTGGGTACAAGAATGAAAATTTGGTGAAGCCCCTTTCCAGGAAGGCCGAGCTCCCATTTGAGGGGATTGGTGAACAATGTACGTCCAACGCCGGCAATGGTAGGAAGCGTATCACATTTGATCCGGGTGGTTGGATGTCTTTTCATTCATGGAAGGAGCGACTCCCCAATCAAATAAAATCCAAATTCCTACTCCTTGGTTTTGGCTCATTCCAAGCTCTTGAAGGGATCAATGATAATGCCTACAAGATTGGCCTATCGGGTAAGTACAATTTTTCATCTACACTTATTGCATCTAATTTTTCTCCTTTCAATGTAGGTGATGATTCGAGGTCGAATCCTTTCAAGAGGGAGGGGATGATGAGAATCAAGAAAACCAAGCCTCGCTACACTTTCTCGTGGGTCCTATTACATGGTCAAAGGTCAAGGAATCTCCCGACAATGCATTCAAGCAAGATTAGAGGTTGAATCCTTTCAAGAGGGAGGGGATGATGAGATCTAAGAAATTCAACCCTCGACGCATGTTTTGGCAAGACCCATGATGAGATCCAAGGCCAAGGAGGTCCAAGAGTTGTCGGTGGGACTCATTTACAAAGAATGGAATCAAGCTCAAATGGAAGACCTCAAATTCGGACGAGAATGGGTCATGTTTGAGTTTCAACTAAAATTTCGACAAAGATACCATCTGAATTTGAGGTTCACTACATCTTGAATAATTGTATCCCTTTTTGTCTAGTTTCCAAATCATTTTGAATCATCTCAATTGGACATTGGGATCAAAAGTTATGATCAAAATACTGAAGATGGCGCGTGCAAAATTTAGAGATTATACCATGCGATTGCATGGTATAAAATTCGTGCGATCACATGGGTCAAATCAATAGAAATAGGCAGAATTCAGATTCAAATGAAAAGTGATTACCATGGGATCGTGCGACTTAACCCCGAGCGACATCATGGTTGTTTTGAGGCCAGAATTCGCGATTTTTTTTAAATCCGATTTTCTCTTTTCTTTTTTTATTTGTACTATAAATAGAACCCTTCAAACCCTAGTACAGATTATGTTTTGAACTTTGAAGTCTGTTCTTGAAGAAGACATTGAAGGTGAGGAAAGCTCTTCCTTTCATCTTGCCTCTTTGAGGTAATGTTCTCAACTTCACTATTGTATTTCTTGTGATTGTTGGAAGAAATTTGGGAATTTGCTTATTTCTATCCATTGGGCTAGGTTTATTCCTTAGAATTTTGGCTAGATTAAACTTGGGTCATGGTTTATTTTATCATTTTAGCTTTCTTGGGTTGATTCTAAATTGTTGTGGGAATTTTTGGTTGAAACACCAAAGGGTTCGCATCAAGAAAGGTATTGTAAGGTCAGGGGGTTTCTCTTTCGCAGGAGCCTAACACTACCCTACCTCAAGTGTCTCAAGACTTCAGGATCAACCTAAGCTCTGGCGGAAGTATATGAAGGTATATATGATAATCATCAAGGAGCTCGAGCATTGGATTTCAAACTTCTCAGTTATGGTTACTACTGGTCCACCATGAAGAACGATACCTTGAACTATGTAAGAAAAGTTTGAGAAGTGCCAAAGGTTTGGGAACAAAATCCTCACCCCCACTGAAGACCTCACTCCAATTGAATGCATAGACCCTTTCAAACAATGAGAAGTAGACATCCTAGGTCATTTTCCTTTGGCTAGAGGACATCTCGAGTTCATTGTCATAGTAGTAGAATGGCCATGATTTCAGAGACCAAGATTGGGACTTTCATTTGGAAATCCATTATATACATGTTCGGCCTATCGAAAGTGTTGATAACGGAAAAATGGTAGACAATTTGACAACTCTCAGTTCAGAAACTTTTGTACAACCTCAGGATTGATCACTTTCTAACATCGCTCTTGCTCCCCCTGACCAATGAACTCTTTGAGGTAACAAATAGGATAATGCTCCAAGATCTTGGCACTAGAATTGGGGATGAACTAGGGACTTGGCCCGAAGACCTACCATCCATACAATAAGCTTTCCAGATGATCTGATCCAGAGTTTAAACACGAGTCCAAGTAAGGACCGTTGATTGTGGAGGAAGGGCCGATGACTCGATTTCAAGCCAAGAAGGTCGCAGAAGCAACATTGGACAATGTTGTGCAAGCAACTATGGACAAAAACATGTTTTTGGCAAGCAAATAAGGAAGTTTCATCTTGGGCCTGAGTCCCGAAGCCAAGTGGTTCAACGTGATTCAAGTACAAGAATTTTGGGACCAATTGGAAAAATTGCGCGATCGGGGTGGTTATCGAGGAAGTCAATTCGCAGATTTTTTAGAAATTTTTAGTTGATTTACTTTCCTTTTCAATTAAGTTAGTTTTCTAGTTGAATTCTAAGACCTAATTTTAGTCCCTTAGGGTTATATAGGTGATCATTATGTGTTGGCTTGATTTGCAAAACTTTGAGATAATATCGAGAGACTATTTTTCTTTCAAAACTTGTTCTTCATTGAATAAAATCCAAACTTGTGAGATTAATTCTTGTAGCGTTCAAACTTAGGTGAGATTGTGATTTTTGTGATCAAGAGGTCAACATATCAACTGATTATGTTGGTTGTTTGATTCATTTAATTTAGATTCAATCCCTAAATTGTTATTCTTTTGGCGTTCTTGGGTCGTGTCAGTCTTTTGTGGGTTGCGTAGCTATAATTGCTGTGTGATTTACATCAGTTGGTATCAGAGCTTAGATGGAAAAAGGCAAGAGATGTGAGACTAATAGACGGAAAAACCAAAAAATTGAGTGATACAAGAGTGAAAACACGCGAGGCATAAATTACTTAGTTTTAGGATGTCAGAGGATTCTACTACTACAAAAAAAATGATCGAGCCAACATGTCGGAAGAAATGATACAATGATTTGAGCAGTTGTTTGGGGATGTGATGGGTAGGTTAGAAAGGTTAGAACAACCTAGGGAAGTGCCCAATGCGAGGAGGCAAGGTGGGCGAGGACATAGAGGAGAGGTGATTGATGAGTATGAAGAGGTTAGTGATTTTGATGATGGGACACTTTTGGATAGAGGAGTTAGGCATGAAAGGAGGGGTAGAGATCCTATTGGGAATAGAGTGGATCGTAGCATGAGCAACATCAAAATGAAAATTCCTTCATTCAAGGGTAGGAATGATCCAGAAACATACTTGGAGTGGGAAAAGAAGGTTGAGTCGATATTTGATTGCTACAATTACTCGGAGGAGAGGAAGATTAAGGTTGCAGTACTTGAATTCTCCGATTATGCTATTATTTGGTGGGATCAAATGGTGATGTCCAGGAGGAGGAATCCAAAGAGACCCATTAGTACTTGGGATGAATTAAAAACTATCATGAGGATGAGATTTTTACCAACTCACTACCATAGGGAGCTTCATAAAAAATTACAAAGTCTATACAAGGATCTGAGACCGTGGAGGGCTATCAAAAGGAGATAGAGTTTTTGATGATTAGAGCTAATGTGGAGAAGGATAGGGAGGCCACTATGGCCCAATTTTTGAATAGGTTAAATAGAGATATAGCTAATGATGTTGAATTACAACATTATTTGGAGTTAGAAGATACGCTACACATGGCTATGAAGGTGGAGAAACAATTGAAGAGAAAAGGGGCAGCTAAGTATCCATCGGGTTCTTCTGGTTCTAATTCTTTTTGGAGGCCGAAGTGGAAAAACAAAAGAGATGGACCTATTTCAAATGGGAAGTTTGAGATACCAAAAGGAAAATATGAACATGCTAGAAAACTCACACCTAAGGTAGAATCTTAACAGTCTAGGAGAAGAGACATCCAACGCTTTAAATGTTTGGGAAGAGGGCATGTGGCTTCTCAATGTCCTAATAGGCGGGTAATACTTTTGCGAAAGGATGGAACAATGGAGAACGATAGTGAAGAAGAGGATTATAGTGGTATTATGTGGAGATAGTGGTGAACTTGGTTGCAAGGCAGGCTCTTAGTGCTCAAATCAACATGAATGACTTGGAACAACAAAGGGAAAACATATTCCATACGCGATGTCACATCAATGAGAAGGTACGTAGAACGATTATTAATGGAGGTAGTTGTACTAATGTTGCTAGCACCACACTTGTTGAAAAATTAGGATTGTCAATGTTGAAAAATCCTAAACCTTATAAGCTTCAATGGTTAAATGATAGTGACGAAATTAAGGTGAATAGAAGGATGTTAGTGAATTTTTCTATTGGTAGCTATACTGATGAAGTGATGTGTTATGTGGTACCTATGCACGCATAGTACATTTTGTTAGGTAGGACTTGACAATATGATAGGAAGGTGATGCATGATGGGTACAAAAATAGGTATAGCTTTAAGGGGGAAAACTATTATACTTGCACCATTGACACCAGCTAAAGTGTATGAAGACCAAATAAAATTGAGAAGTGATGAAGAAAAAAAGTGAGGGAAAATAAGAGAAAGAGAGTTGGGATCAGGACCTCAGAAAAATGAGAGGAAAAGAGGGTTGGAGCCATGACTCCAGAAAAAGGAGAGGCGAGAGAAAAATAGAGAGTTGGGGTACATACCTTAGAAAAAGGAGAGGGAGTGAAGAGTGCCAGAAAAGAAATTGAAAGAAAATGTTAATTTTATATTGTTGGAATTTCTTATTTTTCACGAATGTATAATTTAATAAAACTTGATTTAATTACTAAATACGTGTATTTAGTAATTTATTAAGTTTAATTAAATTATGCAAGTATTTATTTTCGAGAAAAACATTTTTTTTTGGAAAGATAACGATCTCGAAAATTTTGATCATAATCTCGAACATATTTGATCATATCTCGAAAATATTTTGGAATCTTAATCTTGTTATTCTTGTTAATATTTTGTGATTATTCTTGACATTCAAGCATATCCAAGATATGGTAAGTATCTTCTTAATATGGTCAAGAATATTTGAACCTTATCTTTTGCATATGGTAAGATTATAAGGTCAAAAATCTTGATTAGAGAGAATCTTGTGTTGACCGAAAATATGGTGATAAATATCAAGGTTTATCACTTGATTGATAAATGGTAAGATCTTTTATGATTTATCATTATCATTATTCATGGTAAGCTTTATTTAAGGATAATTCTCTTACCTTTTTACTAATTATCTTTACCATGTTTTGCAGGTAATAGAGATCTTGTGCAATAAGGAAACTTGGGAGTCAAGTAAACCTAATTTCACTATAAAAAGAAGAAAACTAGATGTTTTCTTAAGACGTGGAAAATACAAGAACTCGTGTAGAGCTTAACAAAATTCACGTCCACTTCATTAAGAAGTCCTGAAGCCTATTTTCGTGTGGTGCACCAATACAAACGACTTCAGTTGTGTTGTACTCCTGAAGGAGAATTCAATCACTTAGAGAAGGAAAGTATCTCAGCGTGAAGATCAAATGGGAGGTTTGGATCAAGATCGAACGGGAGTTCGTGTTGCTGAAAAGTATTGCAGAGTCAATGAAAACTACTGAAGAGCGGTGGGATGCCAGCTCACATTACATGCCACAGAAGGATCAGGGAGTGATGTTTGATAAAGTCTATGCGTATATTTATCATGTAGTTTAGATTAATCTGTATAAACTCTTTCCTTATATTGTGATTGGTTTTTGTTCGCAGGGTTTTCCCTGTTAGGGTTTTTCCCACGTTAAGCTCAAATTATTGTGTTCTTGTCTATTTACAATTCCGCACAATTTATTCTGATTGTTTACGTTTTACTATCCAGACGAATCTGCCCTAGCAAGATTCATCTGGTACTGCGCTAAACAAAAATTAACAATTTACTGTTAACTGGTTACTGTCCAGACACATCTGTGATAGTCTATTATTGAAAATTTAGACGACTCAAATTTTCAATTGGTATCAGAGCGGGTTCACTTCTAGAAAGTGAGATCCGGTTGTCTAAATGGAAAATTATGCATCTCTTAGGCCACTTCTGTTAACTGGTAGTAACTATGCATATTCGAAAATCCGTATGGAAATTTTTATTCAATCTATTGATGAACGTTGTTGGACTTCTATTCTTGAAGGTTACACAACACCCAATGTCACTGCTGGAGGTGTTGTTACAACTATAGCTAGAAGGGCTTATACTGCAGATGAATTAGCTAATGCAAATTGGAATTCTAAGTCACTTAACGCTATTGTTTCTTTAATTGATCCAGGTCAATTCAGACTCATCTCCTCTTTAAGGACCGCCAAGGAAGCATGGGATGTGTTGAATGCATTTTACATGCATATTTCATATATTTTTAGTAATACTTTTTGAGCAATTTGGACAAATACCTACTTAATTGTGCATATTTTGTGGTTAAATAGGTCTAACAATCAACTTCATGGAGAAAACACAAGAAAGAAGCTAAATGGATGAATACTTGAAGAAATTGAGGAGAAAAGAGTCAAAACCATCAAAGAGTCAAAGTTAGAGGACCAAGGTGCAACCACGCGATCGCGTGGTCACACGGAAGTCGCGTTCGCGAAGTCAAGCAAAAATCCAACCCGAGACTAAAAAGGGAAACCAAGCGATCGCGAGCCAGTCAACCACGCGATCGCGTGGTCATAAAATGTAGCGAAAATCTGGGCCGACCAGGTGCGACCCGGTTCGGCCCAAATGCTGAAACACGCGGATCTACGCGATTTGGGTGTATTTTTGATGGATTTTGGGTATTTTGAAGACATTCTTTTTCTCTTCTCAACCCTAGAAACCCTAGTTCTCTCTTCCTCTTTGATTTTAACTCCTTTTTATCTTGTAATTTCTCTTGATTTTGTATAGTTTACTTGATGAATATTGATTAAGGGGAGAAATACCAACATTATTGTGAAAGAATAGTGATATTTTGAAGCAAGAATCATTGGTGAAGGGAAGTGTTTTTGCTTAATCTTCATATTTCTCTATTTATCTTACTTCATAGTTGAAATGATGTATTTAATTCTTGAGTTTTATTGTTATTTCACTATGGGCTAAAGTATTTTGTGTTGGGATGTTGATGAAGCTTGACCTAGCTTAGTTGATTTTAATGCTTGTATTAAGAATTTAAGCTTTTTATTATCTTGTGCATTTATTGTTGTATTTATTGACTAGCATTTATTGTGGCCACATTTATGCTTAGGTTTCATGGAATGTGCAATTATTGAGAAATTGTTGTGTATTCTAGATCGATACAATATTTGCTCTAGGTTCTTGTTTAGGATAGAGATATACCTAAAACCCTAGATGACCCATTGAGTTATTTTCACATAGGTTTAATGCAATTGGTGTGTTTTTAATCGACATAGAGATATAGTAGGTTAATGCCACTAGTTAGGGTTGATTTCACTCGAGAGAGGTAATTGGCTAAATTTGGAAAATCGGGTCTAACATGATTAATGAATTGCATTTCTATTTTCTTGTTATAATTCAATTAGGTAATGGTCAAGTGGAATCAAGAATCCCAACACTTCTTTATCATCTATTCATCACCATTTTTCTAGTTATTTATTTATAATTGCAACTTTAATTCTAGTACTAAAACTTTCCCAAAACAAACTTTTATTGTGTGTGTTTCTTGTTAAAATTAATTATACTAGAGTGTAGTTGAAATAGACAATCCTTGTGGGATCGATAAACCGGACTCAATTAGTCCACTATCACTTGTATGCGACTCGTGCACTTGCGGTGTGTTTGTAGCGAACATGATGCTTTGAGAATTGCAAACGAAGGAACCAATGCTGTCAAAACCTCCAAGCTGCAGATGCTCACTTTGGAATTTGAAAAACTGTCTATGGATGAGAAAGAAGACTTCAAAAGCTTCTATTCCAGATTAAATGATCTCACCAACTCAGCTAAAGCACTTGGGAAAACCTACTCAAATGAGCAGATTGTACAAAAGATCCTTAGATCTTTACCAGACAGGTTCCATGCAAAAGTGACAGCAATTGAAGAAGCAAGGATCTTTCAACCATGCGAGTTGAGGAACTTGTAGGGTCATTGATGACCTATGAGTTAAATCTGGCCCGAATAAAGAAGGACAAATCACCGGGGATTGCCATCAAGACAAACAGTGTGAATCCAGACGACTCTGGCGAGACAAACGAATATGAAAATTTCGTACTTCTCACCAGACAATTTAAAAGGTTCCTCAAGGGCAAAAAAAAAGAAAGATCCACAAATCTTCAAGGTCAGAATAAAAAACAATGGAAGAAAAATAATTTCTATCCAAAGAATAATGCCGACACGTCTGAAGGGAAGCCTAGGAGTCGAACCCAATGTAGAGAATGTGAAGGATATGGACACATTGCAGCTGATTGTCCTAATACTCAAAAGAAGGCCAAGGGAAGGAAGGACATGAATGTTACATGGAGTGATGGAGACTCAGATAAATCTGAATTAGAATCAGACAGCAGCAATTCTGAAAGACAGGTAACTACCCTTACTGCTTTATAGATGTCTGGTACTGAATCTGGTAACTCTTCTTATGCAGATAAATCCGGACCAAATACTGAAAACTTGAGGAAGGAACTTCAAGATGCAGAAGAGAAGATTCAGCTGTTACAGGCCTTCGCTGAGCATAGCAAGGAATGAAAACTGGACGACGTATCTGCAGTCTCAGATGATGAACAAAATGAGGTAATTAGGTTAAGTTCAGAACTTGCTAAAGCACAAGACAAAATCAAGAAGCTGACACGTGGATCCGTCCAGCTTGATGAAATCCTGAACAGTTGCAGACCTGTCAGCCTAAAAACAGGTCTTGGATATGAAGGTAAAGGTAAAAATAATGACCATAAAATAAACTTTGTAAGAGAATCTGGATACAGGTACATGGAACAGAATAGAAATCATACAGATGCATCTACCTCTCATCAATACAATGCGGCTGGGACTCAAAACTTACATCCAGCAAGGAACTATACAAGAAGACAATTTCAGCCAAATCTGTACAAGCCAGATGAGTCTGTCCATCAGAACGACAGGAAATTTCAACCTCGACAGAGTTGGCTGGATACATATTTTTTCTAGCTATTCTGTAATTTTTGTGCTAAATCTGATCATGATGTATTTAGGTGTCATGAGTACTTGAAATTAATCAATTCACACAAAAGAAGACTTGTTCCTAGACAAGAGAAGAAAATTCGAACTAATGCTTATGTAGTTCAATTTTCTTTGAGTGCCTTGATTCCTAACACATGGTATCTTGATAGTGGATGTTCTAGACACATGACATGTGATCTCTCTCTACGAACACATTTTGAAAAAGGCGAAACAAGTGCTGTTACATTTGGTGATGGCCAAAAGGAAAAGATATATGGATCTGGTGTCATCAACATCAAGGGACTGCCTACATTAACAAAGGTCTTATATGTCATAGGACTTAAGGAAAATTTGATCAGTGTTGGACAACTATGTGATGATAACTTGATTTTCGTGTTTTCAAAAGAATATTGCAAGGTTTTAAATTGTGACAAGAAGTCTAACCCATTAAATAGTGTGTTGTTTAAGGGAGTTAGGTCTAGAGACAAATGCTATACACTTGAGAGTCTCGAAACTTGCAATTCTGTTAAGACCAAAAATGAGAAACTGTGGCATAACAGATTAGGGCATCTAAACTACCATGATCTCATGAAGCTAACCAGACTACAAGCTGTGAGAGGCTTACCCAGCATAAACAATATTCCAGATGAAATCTGTGGTGATTGTCAAAAGGGTAAGCAAATCAAAAGTCAACACAAATTAGGTACATCTATTAATACCTCTCATATACTTAAACTAATTCACATGGATTTGATGGGTCCTATCCAAAAGGAAAGTATTGGTGGCAAGAGATATATTTGTGTGTGTGTTGATGATTTCTCCAGATACACCCGGGTCATGTTTATTCGGGAAAAATCTGATACCTTTGACAATTTTGTTAATCTTTTTCAGAAATTTAGCAATGAAAAGGCCGACGAATAGGTAAGAGTCAAAAGGATCAGAAGTGATCATGGAAGAGAGTTTGAAAACTCTGAGTTTGCTGATTTTTTTATCCAATATAGGATCAAGCATGAGTACCCGTTCCCAAAGACTCATCAACAGAATGGAGTGGTGGAAAGGAAAAATAGAACTCTACAAAAGATGGCTCGTGTCATGCTAAATAGCAACAAATTGCCCACGAAATTTTGGGTAGAAGCCATAAACACTGCTTGTTATATTATCAATAGAGTCATGCTTAGATCTGGAACAAACCAAACTGCATATGAAATTTGGAAGGGTAGAAAACCTATGGTTGATTACTTTCATGCCTTTGGAAGTAAATGCTACATTTTGAAAGATAGAGAACACCTAGGAAAATTTGACTCAAAATCGGATGATGGAATATTTTTTGGTTATGCTGAAAATAGTAGGGCCTATAGAGTTTACAATATAAGAACCCAAACTGTTCTTGAGTTAATTAATGTGAAAGTGGATGATACTAATTGTGTAAATTCGGATTTGCAGGTAGCTGTTCGCTAGAAACACACCGCAAGTGCATGAGTCGCATACAAGTGATAGTGGACTAATTGAGTTCGGTTTATCGATCCCACGAGGATTGTCTATTTCAACTACACTCTAGTATAATTAATTTTAACAAGAAACACACACAATAAAGATTTGTTTGGGAATGTTCTCGTTCTAGAATTAAAGTTGCAATTGTAAATAAATAACTAGAAAAATGGTGATGAATAGATGATAAAGGAGTGTTGGGATTCTTGATTCCACTTGATCATTATCCAATTGAATTCACAACAAGCAAATAGAAATGCAATTCATTAATCATGTTAGACCCGATTTTTCAAGCTTAGTCAATTACCTCTCTCAAGTGAAACCAACCCTAATTAGTGGAATTAACCTACTATATCTCTATGTCAATTAAAAACACACCAATTGCATTAAACCTTTGTGAAAATAACTCAATGGATGATCTAGAGTTTTGGTATATCTCTATCCTAAACAAGAACCTAGAGCAAATATTGTATTGATCTAGAATACACAACAATTTCTCAATAATTGCATATCCCCTGAAACCTAAGCATAAATGTGGCCACAATAAATGCTAGTCAATAAATACAACAATAAATGTACAAGATAATAAAAAGCTTAAATTCTTAATACAATCATTAAAATCAATTAAGCTAGGTCAAGCTTCATCAATAATCCCAAAACAAAATAGTTTAGCCCATAGTGAAATAACAATAAAATTTAAGAATTAAATACATCATTTCAACTATGAAGTAAAATAAATAGAGAAATATGAAGATTAAGCAAAAACACTTCCCTTCACCAAAGATTCTTGCTTCAAAATATCACTATTCTTCCACAATAATGTTGGTATTCCTCCCTCAAATCAACATTCATCAACAAAACTATACAAAAACAAAAGGAAATTACAAGAGAAAAGCAAGAAAAATCAAAGAGAGAAAGAGAGCTAGGGTTTCTTGTTTCAAAAGGAGGGAAAAAAGTGTCTCAAAAATACCCAAAATCACTCAAAATATACCAAAAATCGCGTAGATCCGCGTATAACAGCTTTTGGGCCGAACCGGGTCGCACCAGATTATCGCTCCATTTTATGACCACGTGATCGCTTGGTTGAATGACTCGCGATCACGTGGTTGACTTTGAAAACTCTCGGGTTGGATTTTAGGCTTGATTCGCGAACGAGACCTGTGATTAACCAAGCGATCGCTTGGTTGACCTGGCAGCTTCGTCATTTGATGATTAACAATTGGGTCCTCCAACTTTCAGTGTAGATCAACTTGGTCCCCAAAGTTTCTGATTTCTTTTAGTTGAGCCCTTTCAAAAGTGCATTTTAGTTCGTCAACTTTGGAAACTTGCAATTTAGTCCTTTGATCAATTGCACATGCGATCTACAACTTTCCTAAAATGACAATTTGGTCCCCAAACTTTGACTCTATGATTGATTTGACTCTTTTCTCCTCTATTTCTTCAAGTATTTATCCATTTAGCTTCTTTCTTGTGCTTTCTCCATGAAGTTGATTGTTAGACCTATTTAACCACAAAATATGCACAATTAAGTAGGTATTTGTCCAAATTACTCAAAAAGTATTACTAAAAATATATGAAATATGCATGTAAAATGTACTCAACAAATACCCCCAAACTTAAACTATTGCTCATCCCGAGCAAGAATATTCACATGCATCTACAAAAATAATGACATAATGATCAACAATGCTAGATAGTTCGCAATCTTCCATGAGTGTGAAATTGCATAATTAATTCACAATTATGTTCCCAAATAATGCTACAAAAATGAGTATGGCTTATCCGATGTTCGATATGTGCGTGTGTGCATAGCCACTGTCAATCGTCAATAAGAATCAAGAATGTTGATGAGTAAAGAGATTTCAAGTCAAAACTATCCCACCTTTAGTGGTCAATTCTTTCCTTTCTCACTCGTGACATTCATCCCCCAATGAATAATTTTCTTTCCACTCCCGGGATGCAATTCTAGAGGGTACTCCTCAAATTACTCTTTCTTTTTCCACTCTAGTATGGGTGTGTTTTACCGACAATCTCAACAACCTAGAAATGCAGTGACTCTCCACTAATGAGTGCTTCGACATTCAAGTTTATACCAAGCAATTCAAACCCACTATTCATCTAAGCCCTTATGCAAGTACAAATACATGATTTCTAAAAACTAATATGATGTTTGCTCGTGACTTCCTCACTCCCTTAAGCTTTCTAATTGACCCATGTAGCGAGTTTTAGGTTGGCAGCTCCCCGATTTTTTAGATCAAAGGGTACCAGGTTTCAAAATACCCCTACGGACTTATTAACTCGAGTCAAAAAGGCTACAAAGTGGGGTAGACTTATTAAGCGAATGCAATGATAATGTTTTTTTTTTCTTTTTTTCAAGTGTGTGTGTGAGTACCCACTCATTAAGCTTTCTAATTGACCCATGTAGCGATCTTTCGGCCAGTGACTCCCAAGTTTCAAACTTAAGGCACCAAGTTTCAAGATACTCCTACATGCTTAATAAATCGAGTCAGAAAGGCTTCGAGATAGGACAATTCAATGCAAAAATTAAAATGGGCTTATAACTCTAGCATATGGTCATTACTTGGCTTATACTTGGCGAAAGACGCTCCACACAAAAATTTACTTCCCCATGCATGGAATCACCACACGTCTAGGTCGTCTCCTTTACCGGGTCGACCACCCCCAAACTTATCTTTCATTAGGATCAAGAGATTTAGAGATTTGGGAAACATTTAATAGGTTGATAAAAATAAACAATACAATCTCACAACCTAATTCATCTACTCCTTTAACCTCTTCACCCTTCAACAATTCCCAAACTCACCGACAATTAAATATGACTATTGTCCTCAATGTACATATGATCTTATATGGATAAGCATTTAAAGAAAGTAGCACAAGTAGCACATTTGGTCATAACTCATGAATTAACAACAATTTCAAACATCAAAGTCTTATAAGCCGGCAAGGCTATCTAGCATGTCAATATTCTCAACAAAATAAACAATATCAAACATCAAGACATTAAGGGCCGGCAAGGCACTGTAAAATGTTCATAAAGCCACATGATCCCAACACCCCCAAACTTAAATCAAACATTGTCCTCAATGTTGACAATAGCATAATAACAAGAAAGGAATGGGTGATGGAACTTCCCCGGATTGATGCGTGTATGATGTTCCAAATTGACCTAAGCTTTGATTCTTTTGATACGCAAATCTCCCCCAAACTTATTGAGGACAAGGTTGCTTAGGATTTCAAAAAATTTCGAACCTACAAAAGTTGGTGATTAACCAAGTTAGACATAATAAAATTGCAATAAGTAAATATCAACAAGTAATTAAAAGAGTAGAAATTTGGGCCTACCAAAAAGCGCTTGGTTAAAGTCATAAGCTCGACTTTTTGATACAATTACTCCAGATTTGTAAGAGGGATGGATGACTTTTCCTTTCCATAATTATCCCCCAAGTATGGCTTCAAGCATTGCCCATTTATTTTGAAGTTCCCTTTACTTCCGTGATAAAGTTCGACTGCTCCATGTGGGAAGATTTGAACAATGGTGAAAGGTCCCGACCATCTAGAGCGGAGTTTACAAGGGAACAATCGAAGTCTTGAGTTGTAGAGAAGTACTTGTTGCCCAACTTGGAAGTCCCGCTTCACAATGTTCTTGTCATGCCACCTCTTTGTCTTCTCTTTGTAAATCCGACCATTTTCATATGATTCAAGGCGGAATTCAACAAGCTCATTGAGTTGGAGTAACCTTTTCTCACCGGCCAACTCCATATCAAAATTCAAGACTTTTGTTGCCCAATATACTCGGTGCTCAAGCTCTACCGGGAGATGACATGCTTTACCAAATAGGAGTCGAAATGGAGACATACCAATGGGGGTCTTGAAAGCGGTGCGGTATGCCCATAATGCATCATCCAATTTCTTGGACCAATCTTTCCTCGAGACATTCACCGTCACTTCAAGGATCTTTTTCAATTCTCTATTTAAAATTTCAACCTGACCACTTGTTTGCGGATGATAAGGAGTCGATATTCGATGTTTGACTCCATACTTGGTCAAAAGTGAGTCGAAGAGACGGTTACAAAAGTGTTTTCCTCCATCACTAATGATAGCTCGAGGGGTGCCATAACGAGTAAAAATATTTTTCTCTAAAAAATTCACCACCACTGGAGCATCATTTGTGGGGAGTGCCACCGCTTCTACCCACTTGGACACATAGTCTACCGCAAGTAAAATGTATTGATTAGAAAAGGACGATGGAAAAGGTCTCATTTCGGTTAGAGATATTACCCAAGCGTTGGCATTGGTCACATTTGGACACAAGTGTGTGAGCATCCTTGAACAAAGTGGGCCAATAAAATCCCGGCTGAAGAACCTTTGATGCGATTTTCACGGAAGCAAAATGGCCTCCATAAGGCGATGAGTGACATTGCTCAAGAATCTTCTCCATCTCCTCCTCGGGCACACACCTTCTCATGATTTGATCCGGACCCCTTTTGAACAATAACGGGTCATCCCAAAAATAATGCTTGATATCCGCAAAGAACTTCTTTCTTTGTTGATAAGAGTGGTCTGGGGGAGTGATGCCACTTGCAAGAAAATTCACAAGGTCCGCATACCATGGCACACTAGCAGCTTGTAGAAGATCCATGATTTGGGAAAGTTGCTCATCCGGGAATACCTCACTTATCTCTTCATCCAAAATTTCCTCGGTTTGCTCAAGTCTAGATAAGTGATCGTCTACAAGATTCTCCCTCCCCTTCTTGTCACGAATCTCCAAATCAAACTCTTGGAGGAGAAGAACCCATCTAATTAACCACAGCTTGGTATCCTTCTTAGCCAACAAATACTTGAGGGCCTAGTGGTCGGTATACACAATCACCTTGGAGCCAATAAGATATGACCGAAACTTTTCAAAGGCAAAACCACTGCTAGCATTTCCTTCTCAGTAGTAGCATAATTCAATTGAGCATCAGTCAAGGTTCTACTAGCATAGTAGATGACATGCAAGATTTTGTCCTTCCTTTGCCCAACACCGCCTCCATGGCATAGTCACTTGCATCACACATGAGCTCAAAAGGTAAACTCCAATCCAGAGCCATAATAATAGGTGTAGTGATAAGTTTCTCTTTAAGATTGTTAAAAGCTTGAAGACACTCTTTAGAGAAATCAAATGTTGCACTCTTCTCAAGTAATGAACACAGTGGCTTCGTGATTTTTGAGAAATCTTTGATAAACCTCCTATAAAATCCCGCATGCCCCAAGAAGCTTCTTATGCCCTTTACCGAGTTTGGGGGAGGTAATTTTTCTATAACTTGAGTTTTTGCCTTATCAACCTCAATCCCCTCACTTGAAATCCGGTGCCCAAGAACTATCCCCCCACGAACCATGAAATGGCATTTTTCCCAATTCAAAACCAAATTGGTATCCTCACATCTTTTTAGCACCATTCTCAAATTATTCAAACAATCATCAAATGAAGTACCAAAAACTGAGAAGTCATCCATAAATACATCAATAAAGTTTTCCCCCATGTCGGAGAAAATAACCATCATGCACCGTTGGAAGTGGCGGGGGCATTGCAAAGACCGAAGGGCATCCTCCTATATGCAAAAGTTCCATATGGACATGTGAATGTTGTCTTTTCTTGATCCTTCAAGGCTATAGGAATTTGATTATAGCCCGAATACCCATCTAGAAAGCAATAATGAGAGTGACCTGCCAATCGCTCAAGCATTTGATCGATGAATGGAAGGGGAAAATGATCCTTCCTAGTAGCACTGTTGAGCTTGCGATAATCAATGCAAACTCTCCACCCCGTCACTTGCCTCGTTGGAATAAGCTCATTATTTTCATTTTCCACCACAGTAACACCTCCTTTCTTTGGCACTACCTGCACCGGGCTCACCCATGCACTATCCGAGATTGGATAGATAATACCCGCATCAAGCTACTTCACCACTTCGGCTCTTACTACTTCTTTCATGTTGGGATTTAACCGACGCTGATGCTCCACCGAAGGTTTGAAATCATCCTCCATAAGAATTTTATGCATGCATAACGAAGGGCAAATACCTCGAATATCCAAGATGGTCCATCCAATAGCCTCCTTGTGCTCCCTCAATACCCGAAGCAATTTGTCTTCCTCCACCTCATTCAATAAATTAGAAATAATGACCGGAAGGGTAGAAGATTCCCTCAAGTAAGCATACCTCAAATGAGAAGGAAGATGCTTTTGCTCGAGGGTAGGTGCCTTCTCGAGAGATGGTAGGGGTGGTGAAGAACTATTTTTCAACTCCTCAAAGTAGGGGTACTCTTGTGTTGATATTGTGGTGATGCCTCCAAGTAATGAGCCATTTGTTCGAATTCATGATCATCATCCTCAATAGTCAAACAGTGGGCGATGCACGACTCCAATGGATCCTTAGAAATCCCACGGTTGAAGGAGTTTACCACTAGATGATCAATTACATTCACCCGAAAGCATGAATTTGACTCCGAAGGATATTTAATGGCCTTCAACACATTGAAGGTGACTTGCTCATCTTTCACCCTCAAAATCAGTTGCCCTTCTTGCACATCAATAAGTAGTCTCCCGATTGCTAGAAATGGCCTTCCCAATATGATTGGAATGTCATGATCTTCCTCCATGTCTAGAATAATGAAATCCACCGGAAAGATGAATTTATCCACCTTCACAAGAACATCCTCAATGATCCCCTGAGGATATTTGATGGACCTATTCTCCAATTGTAGAGACACGGTGGTTGCTTTAGCTTCCCCCAATTCCAATTTCCTGAAAATGGACAAATGCATCAAATTAATGCTAGCACCAAGATCACATAAAGCTTTACTAAAATTAACATCACCAATAGTGCATGGAATAGTAAAACTCCCTGGATCTTTAATTTTTGGAGGAAGCTTGTTTTGAATGATGGCACTAAATTCCTCAGTTAGCATCACGGTCTCATGCTCTTCAAGCCTTCTTTTGTTGGATAGAATATCCTTCATGAACTTGGCATAACTTGGCATTTGAGCTAATGCATCGGCGAAAGGAATGTTGATGTGTAGCTTCTTGAACACTTCCAAAAAATTGCCAAATTGACTGTCGAGCTTTTGCTTTTGCAACCTTTGAGGAAAGGGAATAGGAGGCACATAAGCCTTGATCGGTGTTGGGGCCTTTGATGTGGATGATTCCGGCTCACTTTCCTTTGGCACGTCAACAATTTTTTCGGATGCTTGAATAGGCTCATTTTCTTCACTGGGAGCCTTGTTTGATTGAGTTGTTGGTAGTGGGGCCGTGATCTCGGGCAATTGCACCCCGCTCCTTGTTGTAATAGCTTGAACATTCTCCGTAGGATTTGTCTCGGTATTGCTAGGGAAAGCTCCTTGTTGCCTTTCCGAGAGCAGTTTAGCTATTTGGCCCACTTGCTTCTCCAAATTTTTCAAAGAGGCATCATTGCGTTCTTGATATTGCAATTGATGATTTGCTAGCTTGGTGATAGCCTCTTCCCATCCCTCTTTCTTCTCTTGTGGCTTTGGATTCAACACATTTTGATTGTTGTCATTAGATTAGGATGATTTCTCCAACCGGGATTGTATGTAGGAGCATATGGATTGAATCCTTGGCGTTGGAAATTTTGAGCATAAGCAACTTGCTTGGTAGATGAAGAACCACTTGTCACCAATGGACACATAGAGCTTTGATGATTAGCTCCACATATATCACATACCGGAGGGACTTGAACCATGTTGACGGGCCGAGAGGTTGAAGTAGATAACCCTTCCAGTTTCTTGGCTAAGGAATCAATCTTTGACAAGACAAGTGCATAATCATCACCCCCTCGTGCACCATTAGAACTCCTTGGTGCACTTCTATCCGGCCACATTGCACTTTGTTCACTCATGATCTCAAACAAATCATAAGCCTCCCGAATGCTCTTTGTCTTGATGGACCCGTTAGAGGATGAATCCACATTTGAACGGAAAAGAGGAGTTAACCCAGCATAGAAGTGGTTGACTTGTTGCCCCAATGTAATCCCATGGTTTGGGCACTTCCTAAGAATATCTTTGAATCTCTCCCAAGCTTCATGAAAGCTCTCCATCTCGAATTGTTGAAATGTAGTAATATCATGCTTGAATTTAGCAACTCTAGATGGTGGGAAAATTTTTGTAGTGAACCTTTGGACAAACTCCACCCAAGTCGTGATGCTCCCCGGAGGCAAAGTGTTAAGCCATTCTCTTGCTTTATCTTTTAAAGTATGTACAAATAACCTCATCCGGATTGCCTCCACATTCACACCCTCATAGTTGAAGTTGCTACAAATCTCTAGGAACCGTACCACATGGGCATGTGGATTTTCATTAGTCCTCCCATAGAATGAGATGGTGTTGGAGAATAAATTTATGACATCCGGCCGAAGTTGAAAATTTGGATGATTGTAGGAGGGATAGACGATGCTTGATTGATTCTCGACAATAGGAGGATTCATGAAATCTCCAAAAAGCATGTCTTCTTGATTAACAACGGGCTCTTGAGCTCTAGCTGCTTGAGGAACAAAACCGGGTGTGATTCCACCCCTTGGAGGAATTGCAGCTGGAGCATTAAGCTCGATGTTAACTCTTTCTCCTTCCATCCCAGTAAGAAAGTTGTCTCCTAACTTCCCATTGTTCCCTTAACCTACGTCGAAAAGTCCCCTCGATATCCGGATCTATTTCAACTAGATCAAGACTTCTACTTCGACGCATGCACAATTAACAACCTAGAACAACACAAGAAATTAAAAGATTTCTTACACAAAACAAAACAAAAGAATATTTGTACAAGAAATAAAAGTAACTACTAGTCAAAACTAATATCAACTAAAATGTAACTTGAATAGAAACAATCCCTGGCAACGGCACCAAAAACTTGTTTGCTAGAAACACACCGCAAGTGCACGAGTCGGATACAAGTGATAGTGGACTAATTGAGTCCGGTTTATCGATCCCACAAGGATTGTCTATTTCAACTACACTCTAGTATAATTAATTTTAACAAGAAACACACACAATAAAGATTTGTTTGGGAATGTTCTCGTACTAGAATTAAAGTTGCAATTGTAAATAAATAACTAGAAAAATGGTGATGAATAGATGATAAAGGAGTGTTGGGATTCTTGATTCCACTTGACCATTACCCAATTGAATTCACAACAAGCAAATAGAAATGCAATTCATTAATCATGTTAGACCCGATTTTCCAAGCTTAGTCAATTACCTCTTTCGAGTGAAACCAACCCTAATTAGTGGAATTAACCTACTATATCTCTATGTCGATTAAAAACACACCAATTGCATTAAACCTTTGTGAAAATAACTCAATGGATCATCTAGGGTTTTAGGTATATCTCTATCCTAAAGAAGAACCTAGAGCAAATATTGTATTGATCTAGAATACACAACAATTTCTCAATAATTGCATATCCCATGAAACCTAAGCATAAATGTGGCCACAATAAATGCTAGTCAATAAATACAACAATAAATGCACAAGATAATAAAAAGTTTAAATTCTTAATACAAGCATTAAAATCAACTTGGTCCCCAAAGTTTCTGATTTCTTTTAGTTGAGCCATTTCAAAAGTGCATTTGAGTCCGTCAACTTTGGAAACTTGCAATTTAGTCCTTCGATCAATTGCACATGCGATCCACAACTTTCCGAAAATGACAATTTGGTCCCCAAACTTTGACTCTATGATGGATTTGACTCTTTTCTCCTCTATTTCTTCAAGTATTTATCCATTTAGCTTCTTTCTTGTGCTTTTTCCATGAAGTTGATTGTTAGACCTATTTAACCATAAAATGTGCACAATTAAGTAGGTATTTGTCTAAATTACTCAAAAAGTATTACTAAAAATATATGAAATATGCATGTAAAATGCACTCAACAGTAGCCGATGGTGATCAACTGGAAATTCCACCAAAAGAAGAAGCTAGAAGCGAAAAATCAGAAGAAGAACAACACCAAGCTGAAAGTCTCAATAATACTGAAGAATCCGATCAGGATGAGTCTGGGCACCCAGTAATATTTGCAGATCTAGACGAATCTGATGACCCAGATACACCTAATATTGCTGAATTAGAAGTATTGAGACTACCACATGCTAGGATCCAAAAGGCACATCCACTTGACAACATTCTCACTAATATGTCTAAGAAAAATATGACCAGAAGAAAATTTGCTGAGTTGAGTAACATCTGTCATATGTCTCAAATTGAGCCAAAAAATGTCAAGGAAGCTTCGACAGATGAACACTAGGTACAAGCTATACAGGAGGAACTTAATCAATTTGAAAGAAACAATGTCTGGGAGCTGGTTCCACGTCCGAAACAAGGTAATGTAATTGGAACCAAATGGATCTTCAAGAATAAGTCAAATGAACAAGGAAATGTAGTAAGAAATAAAGCCAGACTTGTTGCTCAAGGCTATACCCAGATTGAAGGGATAGACTTTAACGAGACATTTTCTCTGGTAGCTAGACTGGAATCTATCAGGCTGTTGCTAGCTGTGTCCTGCTACATCAACTTCAGACTATTTCAGATGGATGTCAAAAGTGCCTTTCTAAGTGGTGTGCTTAATGAGGAAGCCTATGTGGAGCAGCCTCAAGGCTTCACAGATCCATCTCACCCAGATTATGTCTTTAGACTCAAAAAGACGTTATATGGGTTGAAACAAGCCCCAGAGCTTGGTATGAAAGGCTCACATCATTCTTGCTAAGCAACAGATATAAAAGGGGAGGAACTGATAAAACTCTTTTCATTAAGCATCTAAATCCTGGACTAACTGTAGCTCAAATATATGTCGATGACATAGTATTTGGGTCTACATCTAAGTCCAAAATTAATGAATTTATAAATACAATGAAAAGAGAATTTGAAATGAGTATGGTTGGTGAGCTAACTTTTTTTCTTGGTTTCCAGGTACAGGAGGATGAATCTGGCATATTCATATCTCAAGCAAAGTACGCTAAAAATCTGGTGAAGAAATTTGGACTTGAAGATGCAAAGGCAATGAGAACTCCCATGGAAACTACTCTAAAACTTTCAAAGGATGACAGTGGTAAGGATGTAGATCCATCCCTTTACAGAAGCATGATTGGAAGTCTTCTGTACCTTACTGCCAGTAGGCCAGATATATCCTTCAATGTTGGAGTTTGTGCAAGATATCAAGCCAAACCTAAGGAATCTCATGTTGCTGCTGTGAAAAGAATCATCAGTTATGTAAGTGGTACGTTGAATTACGGAATTTGGTTTACAAGAGATACCACTGCCAATCTTGCATGTTTTTCAGACGCAGACTGGGCTGGGAATGTGGATGATCGAAAGAGTACATATGGAGGATGTTTCTACTTTGGGAACAATTTGGTGGCATGGCTAAGTAGAAAGCAAAATTCAGTGTCACTATCCACAGCCGAAGCTGAATATATAGCAGCTGGGAGTTGCTGTACACAACTCCTGTGGATGAAACAAATGTTGGAGGACTATGGAATCTCTACAGAACAAGCCACTATGTATTGTGACAACACCAGTGCCATCAATATCTCAAAGAATCTAGTCCAGCACCCCAGAACAAAACATATTGACATCAGACACCACTTCATCAGAGAATTGGTGGAACAAAAGATTATCAATCTGGTGATGAAAAGGACAAACCAGAGGAGCAGGAAGAATCTGGGGAGATTGAAAAATCTGAGGAAGATAATATAGCAGAAGAATCTGAGGATGATGCACCACCAGAAGATCCAGAGGAATCTGAGGATGCAGACGAGTCTGAGCAGTTGGAAGAAGAGTCTGAGAAAGAAGCTGTTATTCCAGACAGAAAAGGAAAACAAAAGATAATAGCCACTGTGAGTTCGAAAAAGAAAAAGGGTGACACGGCTGCGGATCCAGTACGATCTAGGTTTGATGTTTCTTCATTCGTCTGCAACCCCATTCAGACAACAAGAGGTATGTTTACCCCTTTCAATTTCAAATTTTGGTCATCTGATGCTTACACTGATTTCCAAAAACATATTCCGAGTAAACAGTTGCATTATGAGTCTAGAGTGACTGTAGGTGAATTTGAATACTTTGAGATTAATGATATAGTGTCACATTTTGGATTGAAAAAATTGACTGATTGCAAGGGAGAAATCAATGAGACTCTGGTCAAGGAATTTTATGCCAATATCCCCATTGACTATAACTCAAAAAAATGTCTTTTTACCACTTCTCTTTTTGTTAGGGGACAGTTAATTAAGATTTCGGCAAAAGAACTTAGGAAGTGGTTAGGACTAAATGACAATGTGGCTGATGAGGATGAGTCAATGGAAGCCACTAATGATGAAATTTCTATGGAGTTGTCGGGGGGAAAGATCACATGGCCAGTAAAGGGGTTAAAACAATTGCCTAGGTCAGAAATGTCAAAGAAGTATCAAATACTTCACAAAATTGTAAAAGCAAATTTTGACCAACTCATCCATGACTCGACTTTTAAGAGGGAATCTGCTAGAACTCTTTTTTTTGCTGGGGACTAAACGTAATATTGACCTTGCTGCACAAATCTGGAATTCCATCATTGGTAGGGTCTCGGGAAGTGGTCCTAGACAAGGGAATACTTATCTGTTAGTTTATCCTTGGATTATTTCACAATTCTTGAATGACTAGGATATCCAAACACTGGAAGATGATTCGGTGATCACCCCCAAAGTGTTAAACAGGGCCAGATGCAGAAAGACTCTGGAGATGCAGTGATTATTGTCCAATTTTACTTATTTTAAAGAAGTAAATAAATGAAAATATATAATTTTGGGATATAAATTTTGTCATTTTGTAAATGAGTCCCGCCATCAACTCTAGAACTTCTTTGGCCTTGGATCTCGTCTAGACCCCACCGGCACGCTTATCGAGGGTTGACTTGATTGACTCCCTTGGTTCTCATCATCCCCTTCTTCTTGAAAAGGATTCGACCTCAAGTCTTCACTTGCATCAAAAGGAGATAAATCAGAGACATTAAAAGAATCCGATACATTGTACTCACATGTGAGGTCAGTTTGTAAGCACTATCATTAATTTTCACAATAACTTCAAAGGGGGTCATCGCCACCTCGTTGTGATTTAGATTTTTTTTGATTTGGGAACCGCTCTTTCTTCAAATGTAGCCACACCAATCACCCGGTTCGAATGACACCCCTTTTCTACCTTTGTTGACACTGGAAGCATATTGTTCATTCTTCTTCTCGTTTTGGAATTTGACCTTCTCGTGGAGAGATTTGACCAACTCCGCCTTTCTCGTCCCATCTAAACTACCTCCTTCATCAATAGTCAAATGAATCAAATCTAAAGGAGTTAGTAGATTAAAACCATAAAACCTTCAAAAGGAGAAAAACCAGTAGTAGAATGAACACTTCAATTATAAGTAAACTCAACAAAATGTAGACTCTCTTCCCAACATTTTAGATTGCATTTAAGGATATTGCGAAGGAGTTGTGTTAATGTTCTATTAATCACCTCGGTGTGGCCATCAGTTTGGGGTGACAAGTTGTAGAAAAAAGAGTTTGGTTCCCAATTTTCCCACAAAACCTTCCAAAAGTGGCTAAGAAATTTAACTTATCTATCCGACACAATTCCCCTAGGGACTCCATGAAGTCTCACTATGTCCATAAAGAATAGGTTGGCTATGTGAGTGGTATCATCAGTTTTATGACAAGCAAGAAAATGTGTCATTTTACTAAATCTATTAACTACCATAAAAATGGAATCACTCCCCTTTTTAGACCTAGGTAAGCCCAAAATAAAATTCATAGAAATCTCGGTCCATGGTTCGCTAGGAACTGGTAGGGGAGTATATAATTCATGAGGTGCTACTTTGGACTTGGCTTTCTTACAAGTGATGCACCTAGAACAAATCCTTTCACATACTCCTCATTTTAGTCCAAAAGAAATGTTCTTGTAAAATTTTCAAATACAAAATGACCCATTAAACCTCCCTCATGGACCTTCCTCACCAACAACTCCCTCAAAGAGCAACTAGGCATTCAACGTTTGTTCTCATGAAACAACATGCCTATAATACTTGTCACATGCAACCTTTTTACAAGACACAAATATACTTGCAAAATCCACATCATTCACATACAAATCTTTTATACATTCAAAGTCCAACAACTTTGCATCCAAGGTAGTGATAAGAGCAACATAGTGCATCGGCTACTGCATTATCTTTACCTTGTTTGTATTTGATGACGTAGGGGAATGTCTCCACATACTCCACCCATTTGGCATGCCTCTTGCTCAGTTTTCCTTGCCCTTTCAAGTGTTTCAATGATTCATGGTCGGTATGGATGGCGAACTCCCTTGGCCACAAGTAGCGTTGTCATGTCTCCAATACTCTTACCAAGGCATAGTGCTCATTGTCATAAGTTGGGTAGTTCAAGGTGGCCCCATTGAGTTTCTCGCTAAAATATGAAATGGGCCTCTTCTCTTACATTAGCACCGCTCCAATACCTATTCCTGAACCATCACATTCAATCACGAAAGTCTTGTCAAAATTAGGTAAGGCCAAAACAGGTGCGGTGTACAATCTTTCTTTATTTCATGAAAGGCCTCTTGTTCTTTTCCCCATTTAAACCCTACATGCTTTTTAACTACTTCGGAAAGTGGTGAAGCTAGTGTACTAATGGCCAATCCTAGATGGCCTTGACATTTTCATTGTCAACTTCAATGCCTTTATTACTAACAACAAACCCAAGAAACACAACACTTTCTATACAAAAATTACACTTTTTGAGATTGTCATACAAATTTTCTTCTTTTAAAACCTCAAGCACACAATTGATTTTATTTGCTAATAATTTCATTTATTTAATTGCAGGTACATTTTCGACAATTTCAACTCAAAGATTCCTAATTTAATTGACCTGAAAAGGCCCAAAATGGATAAAAAAATCAAAAACCCAGCCCAAAAAGGATTGTCTCTCTCTCGCTCTATAACCTACAGTCTTCCCTCACAAAAGGAGTAGCCTTCTTCCCTCATTAACCCAGCAGCCGTAAGGAACCAACGCCAGCTGGCTGCTCTCATCTTCTACAGCAAAAACCTTCAGCCTTCTTCTCCCAACAGCAAACCACAGCACGCATCCTCTATCTCTATAACTCAGCCAACCTCTCTCTCACCTTCACCATCTCTCTCTTTCGTACCCAACATTCAGAACCTGTTTCCGCCGCAAGCCCGAATCAAGCACCAGCTTTCAGCCATCTTCATCTCCATCACCAACTTCACCAACCTCGAGCACCTCTCGCCATTCTGTCTCTATCTTTGTCTCTACAGCCTCTCCCTCAGCCGCACTTCCCACCAGCCACCAAACCAGCAATTTTTCTCTCACCCTCTGCCTTGTCTCTCATCTTCTACAGCCGCCGTAGTCATCTCTCCCATACTCAACATCTTCATCTCCCTCACAAACTTCCAGCCGCAACCAGCCCTTAAACATCTCCTTCCTTCCGAACTCTCCAACAGCAGCCCGAACCAGAACATAGCACCACTCGGCCAGTCTCAAAAACACTTTCAGCAGAAACTCTTTCCCTCACCTTGACTAGCCGCACCTAACTTCCCTCCTCCCTCACACACTCACCAACATTCACCAAAAAAACTAGCACACAGCCGCACCTTTCCTCTCACCCAACTTTCAGTCCACACATCACAGCAATCCCAAAAACCCATTCCCAGCCTCCACCGTGAAGAACCTTACAACTGCAACTCACATCTCACTTCCAGCAACAACAACACTCTCCAACCTCACGCAACAATAACTGCCAACCTTTTCACCAGCAGCAAACTCACACTCAGTAGCAGCAGCTCCACAACTTATCTTTTGGGTTTTTGGTTGTAGTTTTATTCATATTTTGTTTAGAGTTTTAGTTTTTTTAATTATTAGTTACATAGTTTCAAATTATTGATGTTAGTTGAGTTTGAGATATATTTTGGTTATTAAATTTTCATTTCCAAAGGTAAATTTCATCCTCAAGTAATGGTTATTGTTTGTTTGTTTGAATTTTATTTTGTTTAATTTAATTATGTCCGGCTAAATTATATTTGAGGGGAGTTATTCTTAGCTTCAATGGATATGTTTTAATTCGTTATGGGTGAATTCTTGTGATTGATAATTAACGAGTGTTTTAAAGTTTCAAATTATTTTACTTTGATTGATTTCGTTGATGTGATATGTATTGAATATGCACATAACATGCTCGACTAAATGCCGTAAAATAAATTGATTAATTTTCCTACTAATATTTCCAAATTTTATCGATCTCAAGAAATTCATACTAAATTTAGTTGCAAGCCCAATTGATAGCGAAAGAATAACTCCACTCAAAAATTTTCCTTTCATTGCAATTTAATTATATTCTCTTTTTATTCATTTAAAAACAATTGAAATCATAGTTTAAGTTTCGAATTTAGCAAATATTACGATACCAATAAAATCCCTAGGAAGAATGACCCTGGATTATTGCTAGGCTATAACCTGACCCCTTTATACTTCGAGGGTAGATTTTACATCGAGTCAAGTTTTTGGCGCCGTTGCCGGGGATTATTTTGGTGTCAATTGATTTTTGCTGAATTCTTTTTATTTTATTATTATTTATTTATTCTCGTATCTACTACTATTTTTTGATATTGTTTTTGTTTATGTCCGTTTGGTTCCGAGATCATTCTAAGCGATTAGTAAGATCGGAACCCACTAACCAACTTTTAATTCTTGAAAATCAGCAGGTAGGAATGGCAAATAATGCAGATCCAAATGAGGCACCAGTCGTTCGAAGTCTTAGAGATTACATTTTTCCAACGATGACAAGCACTCCGTCATGCATAGTGACGCCTGCAAATGTAGCGGTCTTCAACTTCAAACCGGGAATGATTGATCATCTACCACGCTTCCATGGGATGCCATCAGAGAGTCCATATCACCACATCCAGGAATTCGAAGGGGTTTGTTTTACTTTTCTTGAAAGAAATTGCATTGAGGAAGTCATTCGACTCAAGATTTTCCCTTTTTCACTAAAGGATAAAGCTAAGTCATGGCTTAACTCTTTGAGGCCTAGTTCAATTACAAATTGGGAAAATATGCGAAAAGAGTTCATTAAAAAGTTTTTTCCACCACAAAGAACCACCGCTATTCAAAGACAAATCATGAATTTTTCCCAAAAGAATAATGAAAATTTTTACACTAGTTGGGAAAGATTCAAAGATTTGTTGTTATCTTGTCCCCATCATGGTTATGAAAAATGGATGTTAACGAAATTTTTTTATGAAGGGCTCAGACAAGAAATGAGGCAATTTGTGCAAACCATGAGTAATGGTGACTTCTTTGCAAAAGACCCGAATGAAGTTTTTACATTTTTTGATGATTTAGCTGAAAATGCCCAATCTTGGGATAACATTGATGAGTTTGATAGGGGTGTTACAATAAAACTGAATTTCCAAAAATTGCATCTGGAAATGGAATTCATTCACTTAGAGCAGATGATGACATAAATGCCCGATTGGCTGTCATCACTCGAAAACTTGAAAACTTGGAAACTCAAAAAGTGAATGAAGTAAATTCCTCTTCCACTATTTTAGAAAAATGTTCAATTTGTGATGATGCACAGCATTTAACCTCTGATTATCCTGCACTTCCCCAACTAAAACAGATGTATTTTGATCAATCTGTCGCTGTTAATATGATTTCCAAACCTTATTTTAACCCATATTCGAGTACTTATAATCCAGGTTGGAGAAATCATCCAAATTTCAGTTGGAGGAATGATCAAGGAGGAAGCAATAATGTTGGCAACAATGCTGGACCTTCACAACCAACACCTTATATGCCATCGCAGAAGAGAAGTCTGGAAGACCAAATCCAACAATTCATGCAAAGCCAAGCCGCCATCAACAATCAAAACTCTCAGGACATTAATGACATCCGATCTCAGCTTACAAAGCTGACTACTCGGGCATGTACTGTAGCGCCCCGAGTTCCGTATACCCGATTCACTACGTCATTTTCTGTCTAAATTTTTCGAATAATATTTTTTCGGAAGAAATAATTGAAATTCATTTTTGGCAACATTAAATAAACTGTAATGGCCGCTAAAATTGAAACATTTATGAAACCATTTGAAATAGTAAATCGAACCATTAATTTTGTAAAGAAATTGACAATGTCATAATTTCTCAAATAAATGAACTTCTCTAAATTATTCGATTGTTTGGAAAAATACGGAAATCATTAACGTCAAACTTTCAACCGTTTAACGATTATTGCCACCATCATTCATCGCTCGCCACCGTCTCCGAAATCTGCAAAACTGTTAAAAAGTAGGGTGACTATTTCATGGGGGAAATACTCAGTAGACTCATCGCAAATTAATTTAATTTATAATATGATTAAACACATAAATCCCGGATCTTTATAAAACGGGCATTGATAGAGCTTCTTTATAAAACGGCTCTTGATAAAACTCATATTGTGCATTACAGCACGGGACATATTTTGCAAATCATAGGCTCTTTGAAAACAGCTCTTTGAAAACCATATACTTATAAAAACATTTTAATTATGCCAAGCATAATTTCTTTTGAAAGCATAACATAAGATAGGATTGAAATCCTCATAAACATAGGGAGACACAAGAACTTTACCGAACTTAGGTGGCAAGAATTCTTATGCAGTAAAATCATAATAACAGTAAGTATACCAAAACATAATTCTTGAAATTCATAGGGATCATTTCCATCATAACATAAGATAGGATCGAAATCCTCATAAACATATGAGACAGGAATTTTACCGAACTTAGGTGGTAAATCCTCATAAACATATGGAAACATAGGAATTTTACCGAACTTCGTGGCAAATCCTCATAAACTTATGGAGACACAAGAATTTTACCGAACTTCGTGGCAAGAATTCTTATGTGCATAGCAATGATCCAAAACATATAAAACATTATCGTAAAAACATAGGGTATACTTACTTTTCATAAAACATAAGGTATATTTACCTTTCATAAAACATACTTAATTTTCTTAAAAATTGACTTTCACAAGTCACATGACATTTATATGAAATCATAATTTAAATCAATTAATAAGTGCGAGTCTACCTCAAATCCGACGAGTGCAAAGTTGAGCGGGAATGACTTCAATTTCTTTAAATTCTCCGTACGCTTCGTCTTAGCCAATAAGTCACTTTAGTCTATCGAATATATAGTTCAAAATGATAAATTATAATTTGAGGACTAAAATTGATGTTTTGAAAGTTGAAGGATTAAAATGAATACTTTTGATAGTTGAGGGACTAAAATTGATAAGTTTAAAAGCTGAAAGGACTGATTTGAAAACCTTTGAAACTAAAAGGGACTGAATTGGATTGTTTTAAAATCATAGGGGCTGATTTGAAACATTTCAAAACTTGAGGACTGATTTAAATCATTTTGAAAATGTAGGGACCAAAGTGCAACTTTCTGAAAAGTTAAAATATTAAAATCAACCTTTACTTTCTGTATTTCATTATTCAGCGTTAGAGAGAGACTAGAGAAAGGCAGAGGAGACTGGGAGAGCAAAGCGAGAGAGGGCGGAGAAGTGAAACGAAAACTGGCGACGCAGTGGCTGGAGAAATAGTCGGTGTTTTCGCCGGCGAACTCGCCGGATCAAGGTGCGGTGAGTGGCTGTCAAGGCAGGGTTTCTGATTTGAGGAAATTTTGATGCGAGATAGGTGCACAAATCAAAGTGATCCGAGACTGAGATCGCGATTTCAAGAGCGCGATTTCTGGTTCAACTCCGGTCAAAGAAACGATGGTCGAAGGTGATTATCTGGTTACTCTGTTTTCTTGGGTTTGGGTTGATTTTGGGTTTTGATTTGGGTTCGAACTGGGTTGATGTTTTTTCGTGGGTCGATGCAGACGGTGGTATTCTTTAGTGTGGCCTTGGCTGCGGACTGGTGATGATAAATGGCGAGGTGGTGGTCTGAATTGGTTGTAGGCTGGAATTGATAATGAAATATAGAGGAAATGGTTATGGACTGATTGTAGATTGATGATGAAAGTTCATGGCTGAAGATTGAGTAATGGTAGTGATGGAATTGCGGTGGCTGATTCAATGAAACTCGGTGGTGGTACAGATGAGTGCTAAGTTGATAGCTGTATATGGAGGTGAATATATTGTGTTTGTGATCATGTGTTGTGATGATAATGGAGAATATAATCATTATGTTCTTGCAACATAATGAATGCATACGGGTGGTGGAGTTAGTGGGGAATAGTGGAAAATAAAATCATTGAATGGAATAATCATAATTTGGTTTAATATGATATGGATTTGGTGTAAAGAGAAAAGAAAGGAGGAGAAAACATGGGGATGAAATCAACTAAAAATTTAACTATCTTTGATCAAGAAACGCTTTTAAAACAGATATATTTTTGACTGAAAAATACATTTTGAAAATAATACTTTGAATAAATAATTAAAATAATATAGTTTTAGAAATTCGGATTTTAATTTAAAATCGAACAAATTCGATATTTCTTGACTTGGCTAGACGAATCCGTCGCGGCGTTAACTTCAAAATAATGGGTGAAATAGTAGCGACACAATTTTCTAAATATTAAAAATAATTATTAATTGCGTAAAAATTCTTGGTCGCTACATGTACATCAGAAAAAGCTAAGTTTCCAGCTCAACCAATGCCTAATCCTCAAACTCAATACAATGGGGTCGATGAATCCAATCTGAGACATGCGAAAGCAGTAACTACCTTGAGAAATGGTAAGCAAATCCAAGTTCCTGAACCTAAAGAGAACTTGGTGGGTAAGCAAGCTGAACCTCTTGTTGATGATAATGTATCAAAATATCTATCTGATGTTCAGGAACCACCTAGGCCAATAGTAGGTGCACCCCCTGCCCCTTTTCCTCAAAGATTACAACCTGGTAATAAGACCAAAAATCAAACAGAAATTCATGAGATTTTTAAGCAAGTTAGGGTAAATATTCCTCTGTTAGATGCAATTCAACAAGTCCCTGCTTATGCTAAATTTCTTAAGGATTTGTGTACAGTGAAAAGGAAGCTAGCTGTTAAGAACAAAGCCTTTTTGACTGAACAAGTGAGTTCTATCATACAATGCCAAACTCCTCAAAAATTTAAAGATCCTGGTTCTCCAACCATTGCTTGTATGATAGGAACCACTCGTATTGGTCATGCATTGCTAGATTTAGGTTCAAGTGTGAATCTTTTGCCCTTTAGTGTGTATACACAGCTTGGTCTAGGTGAACTTAAGTCTACCCCCATGATTTTACAATTAGCAGATAGATCTGTTAAGATGCCTAGAGGGATAATTGAGGATGTTTTGGTTCAAGTCGATAAATTCTACTATCCAGTTGATTTTGTTGTTATTGATGTTCAAAGTACACCTAAAACTTCTCCTCAAGTCCCTGTTATTCTTGGTAGACCATTTCTTGCAACTTCAAATGCTTTAATAAATTGTAGGAGTGGTATTTTAAAGTTGACTTTTGGAAATATGTCTTTGGAACTTAACATTTTCAATGCTTGTAGGCAACCAAAAGATTTTGATGAAGTGCAGGAAGTTAATATGTTGGAAGAGCTACTAATTGAGTTAGAAGATCCTAATGAGTAAATTGAGCAGAATCTCGAATTGGACAGCATTCAAAACCCTTCAAAGAGTATAACAATAGCAGCTATAAGAGCTTGGCAGCCAAAAATTGAGCCTCTAAATGTCAGCCAGACACCAATGCAAACATCAGCAGAGAAGATGCCAACTCTGGAGCTTAAACCTCTCCCATCAGAACTAAAGTATGCATTCTTGGGACCTAATGAATCATACCCTGTGGTAATCTCTTCTACTCTTACTTGTGATCAGGAAAATTTGTTGTTGAAAGTGTTGAATGATCATAGATCTGCAATAGGTTGGACTGTAGCAGATATAAAGGGAATTAGTCCTTTAGTATGCACTCATAGAATTTTTTTAGAAGGAAATGCTAATCCTTCAAGGGAATCTCAAAGAAGGCTAAACCCTAACATGAAAGAGGTTGTTAAAAATGAAGTTTTAAAATTACTTGATGCAGGTATTATTTATCCTATTGCAGACAGCAAGTGGGTAAATCCTACTCACGTAGTACCTAAGAAAACTGGGGTTACCGTTCTTGAAAATGAACAGGGAGAAATGATAACTAAAAGGGTACCCACTAGTTGGAGAATGTGCATAGATTATAGGAAATTGAATTCCATGACCAGAAAAGACCACTTTCCTTTACCATTTTTAGATCAAGTGCTTGAAAGAGTTGCTGGACAGTCATTCTATTGTTTTTTGGATGGTTTTTCAGGCTATCATCAAATTGAAATAGCATTAGAAGACCAAGAAAAAACTACTTTTACTTGCCCTTTTGGGACGTTTGCTTTTAAAAGAATGCCTTTTGGTCTTTGTAATGCCCCAGCAACCTTTCAAAGATGCATGCTTAGCATATTCAGTGACATGATAGAAAACTTTTTGGAAGTTTTTATGGATGATTTCTCTGTGTATGGTAATTCATTTGATGATTGCCTAACAAATTTGAAAGCTGTTTTATGCAGGTGTGAAGATAAGCAACTTCTCCTTAATTGGGAGAAATGTCATTTCATGGTAACAAGAGGAATTGTTTTAGGTCATATAATTTCTTCTAAAGGCATGGAAGTAGATAAGGCAAAAGTTGATTCAATTTCTAGGTTGCCTATTCCTTCAAGTGTAAAAGACGTTCGATCATTTTTAGGCCATGCAGGTTTTTATAGGAGGTTCATAAAAGATTTTAGTATCATAGCTAAACCTTTGACTACACTTTTGATGCATGATACAAAATTTGTTTGGACTAATGAATGCACTGCAGCTTTTGAACATTTAAAAAAGGCACTCACCACTGCACCCATAGTTAGATCACCTGATTGGTGTCTACCTTTTGAATTAATGTGTGATGCAAGTGATATAGCTGTAGGGGCAGTGCTTGGCCAGAGGAAAGGTAAGGAACCTTATGTAATCTACTATGCTAGCAGAACTTTGAATCAAGCTCAATTGAATTACACAACTACTGAAAAAGAGCTGCTAGCTATAGTTTTTGCATTGGAAAAATTTCGAACTTACCTTATTGGGACCCCTGTTACAATCTTTACTGATCATTCTGCTCTTAAATATTTGTTCACAAAGAAAGATGCTAAACCTAGACTCATTCGATGGATTTTGTTATTGCAGGAATTTGACATCACAATTAAGGATAAAAAAGGGGTGGAAAATGTTGTCGCTGATCATTTATCCAGATTAAATTATGAAAATTCAAAAGTTTCTCACCCTTTAAATGATTCATTTCCCGATGAACAAGTATTTAGCTTGAATATTGTTCCATGGTTTGCTGACTTAGTTAATTATCTGGTTACAGGTCATATGCCTTCAAATTGGAGTGTCCAAGACAAAATGAGGATGAAAGCTATTGCAAAGAACTTCTTCTACGATGATCCATACTTATTCAAATATTGTGCTGATCAAATTATCCGAAGATGTGTTCCTAATGATGAGGTACAACAAATTCTTACTTTCTGTCATTCTCATGCTTGCGGAGGCCATTTCTCTTCAATGTGGTTTTTATTGGCCTAGTTTATTTAAGGACGCTCATACCTTTTGTAAAAGCTGTGAAGCATGTCAGAAACTTGGTAGTCTCAGCCATAGGAATATGATGCCATTAGCTCCAATCCTTGTTCTTGAAATTTCTGATTGTTGGGGATTAGATTTCATGGGTCCTTTTCCCCCTTCTTTTGGATATTTATATATATTGGTTGTTGTTGATTATGTGTCAAAATGGGTAGAGGCTATTCCATGTAGAACAAATGACCATAAAGTTGTGCTCAAATTTTTGAAAGAACATATTTTTTTCTAGGTTTGGTATGCCTAAGGCCATAATGAGCGATGGAGGAACACATTTTTGTAATAAACCTTTTGAAACTCTGTTAAAGAAATATGGCATTAGGCATAAAATTTCCACTCCCTATCACCCTCAACCTAATGGTCAAACTGAGCTAGCCAACCGGGAAATTAAAGGCATTTTGACAAAAACAGTGAATCCAAATAGAAAAGATTGGGCTATAAAATTGGATGATGCTTTATGGGCCTATAGGACTGCTTTAAAGACTGTTCTTGGAATGTCTCCTTATAGAATTGTATTTGGAAAACCTTGTCACTTGCCGGTTGAAATTGAACATAAAGCTTATTGGGCAATTAAAACACTCAACTTTGATTTAGATCAAGCTGGTGAATTTAGGAAACTGAAATTGAATGAGTTAGATGAATTGAGTTTGGAGGCATATGAGAATGCAAAAATTTCAAAAAAGAAAATGAAAGTTTTTCACTATAAGAAGATTTTTAGAAAATCATTTTTTCCTTCTAAAAAAGTATTGCTATATGACTCTAAGCTTCATCTGTTTCCTGGTAAGTTGAGAACTAAATGGATTGGTCCTTACATTTTGCAAACTTTTTATCCTTATGGAGCGGTTGAAATCTCGGATCCAAAAACTGGTACTGTTTTTAAAGTTAATGGACAACGTCTAAAACCATTTTTGGATAATTTTTCTGCTGAAGTTAATGAACTACCTCTGCTGGACCCTGATTCCAGCGGCTGATTTTCTTGGAACTAACTTTTATTATTATGTATATATTTTCTTTTCTTTTTTGCAGATTTATTCTTTTCTTCATTTTTTTTAGTTTTCATTCTTGAATAATTGCTCATATGCATAGGCCTCCTCTCAGGTACACTCTTCTCCTTTATCTTGATTTAATTTTGAGTCATGTCTATGAATCACTGTTCAACTTTTTTTCTTCTCTTTGAGTCATTGAGGACAATGTCTGATTTTAGTTGGGGGGAGAGTAACTCAATGTACTTGTTTTGCACTAATTTTTGTGATAGTTGAGCATTAAAATGGAGTACATCTTGAGTCTTGAGTTATATCTTTGTTATTCTGTAAAGACCTCCCTCCTAAAAAAATTTATGCATGAATTTAAGCCTTGTGGTAAGATGGATAGTCAACACATACAACTAGAGCTCTCTCAAGTTAAGTAATTTTATTTGTTCATCATGAGAGTTGAATGATTGGTGGTTTTCTTATATTGCCCTTGTTTGATATTGCTACTTCCATTGGGCATCATTACACGGATTGTGGATTGTTGATGGTTTATACTTAAGAAACGATGAAGGTCAATGTCAAATAAAAATTTGATCCTTTGAAGCTAACCTTATCATCTTCTCATCCCATCACAAATCCCTTCATATCCACAAAATTCCTTCATAGCCACAAATCCCTTTCATTTATTTCACATTAAAGATAACATTACATCCAGACACTGCTTTCATAAATACATAACCTTGTTTCTTTTCAAGTATAAGTGAGGATGATTATTTTTGCTCCATATTTGAAGAAAAAAATGTTCAGTGCATGAAAAGAAAGAAAAGTGGAGTTAGAAAGTATTTGATAGTCATTGAGACTAGAGGAGAATGTTGAAGAATTAATTGAGAGGATTTCAGTTTCCAGAAAAAAAAAGAAAAAAAGAGAAGAAAAAAAAAAGAAAAAAAAAAGAATAAAGGGAGTAGAAAGAGAATGGAGACATATTGAAGAGGAAGTAAAGAATGTGAAGAAGAAAGTAAGCTTGAAGTGTGATTAAAAGTGAAAATTATTATCCTTGCTTATATTTTGAAAGTCCTCGATTTCTACCCCCTTCTTCTATTTCCTTATCCTATCGAAAAAAAAAATGCTACCACTGCTTCTTATACTTCCATTGGAATTTCTTGTTCTACTATTATCACTGAAATATGCAAACCTCTTCTTCCATCACTCTTTATCAATTCTCTTGAGAATACCATCATTACCTTTATGTTGACATTGACATTTTGATCTTAAGATGGCTTGTGGTAAGAATAGTTGAGTCCCAATGGTTGTGAGCTTTTCATGAGGTCAATATTTGCATTGTTGCCATCCACATATATATGGCCTTTGTTTATTGAATGCTTGAGTGATCAATTTTCAAACTCCATGAGTGAACCCCTAACCAGTTCAGGAACAAAATACACATACCCGTGAGTATATGGAGTTTATACTTGGCTTGAGTGAATACTCGACACTGTATGTGTTGGGGTTAGTGGTCTGATGGATCGGCTTAAAACACAAACACACAAAATTTTGGAAAAGTTTTTATGGATTAATTTGGATATAATGCTTGATCTCTTGCTTTTGCGAAGTTGCTGTGCTCGACTATCTAAATTCATTCTTGACTTTACAATTGAAGTTTTTCATTGAGCTAGTCATGTTTTTAATTCGCTTGAATTGCTAGAGACTAGCAAAAAGCTAGTTGGGGAGTGTGATTATTGTCCAATTTTACTTATTTTAAAGAAGTAAATAAATGAAAATATATAATTTTGGGATATAAATTTTGTCATTTAGAGTGAAACTTATAAAAGATTCAATTTTATTTGTTAAACTCTAAATTGATTTTATTTGCTAATAATTTCATTTATTTAATTGCAGGTACATTTTCGAAAATTTCAACTCAAAGATTCCTAATTTAATTGACCTGAAAAAGCCCAAAATGGACAAAAAAAAATCAAAAACCCAGCCCAAAAAGGATTGTCTCTCTCTCGCTCTATAACCTACAGTCTTCCCTCACAAAAGGAGTAGCCTGTTGGAATTATATATGCCCATAGAGTATAATTCACGACATTCGAAATAAAATGTTTATTGATTGTATTAATATAAAGATGCGTTTGTCCACGGGTCGGTTTGATATTACAAATTGAGTGTTTAAGTTGTTAAACACGGAAAGATTCAATTTGTGATTCGATCTAAAATTAACGTTCACGATCAGTAAATAAATATGGACAATTTATTTTGATAAGATCGTCTCGATTTTATTAAAGTCTATCTTTGACTTTGGTAATAAAATTGAGAGTACGTTTGGAACGTATTGGACGGGACCACGTGAAATTAATTTGTGACATTGACCGTACAAATTTAATTTCACTTGATTATCGTACGTGGGACCTTAATCCTAATCGGAAAATGGACTTCGATTACTAACTTGAAGTTCTTTGAGGTATCAATGGGTGAGATCAAATTGCTGATCAATATCTCGGTACTTTGGGAATTAAAGTGAACTAACGAGGAACATATATTCGTATTATGGAATCCGTCACCTTTTAGGTATGATCATAATCTCACTGGTTCTTCTAGTGGACAGTTGAATCTGAGCTCAGTAATTCGACAGTGACTGTTGAATTCTATGATGTGATGGGATCACATCGAACTGTCAGATAGAAGAAGAGAGTTGAGAATTTATGAATATTCAAAGAAGGGCATTTTGGTCATTTTAACTTGCTCCGAATATTCGAGTTGATCGACGGGGGTAACATGTAAGAACGATAAGTCAGAGGATATAATTATTGATTAATTGTTTCAGTAATTTCAATTTTACTAAGAGTGCAGTCTCGTTCTTTTAGTGGAATAGAACGTGATTAATAAATTAATTTTGACTGATCAAGAGTTGATCGAGTCATAATTAATTTATTGGAGCTTAGTTTAATTGGGTCCGATCAGGTTCCCTCGGTGGCTTCACTATAATGAGTTTATACAGGCTTATTACCTGTATTGGGTTGTGCAGAAATGGGCCTGGGTTATGGTACTAGGCCTGGTAGGGTTTTGGAGTGTAAAGAGGTTACAAATAGTCTCCCAAGACTATTTTTCCTAACCTAATTGGCAAAGTGGCGAAACACACACTAAAGTGTGTAGTGTGTGTTTCCTCTTTACAAAGAAGCCCTAATCCTAGTTTAACCTAGGTCTTGAGAAAGGTGACCACACACCTGCACAACTGTCATTGGAGAACACCGGGAAAAGCTTGAGGGTTTGAAGCTTTGGTGGAATCAAGAAGCAGTTGATGAAGATTATTGTAAAGCACGCTACAAAGGTAATCTTCTCAAAATTATTTTTGTGTGCAAAATTATTTATCCCAAGTTAAATACATAGAACAGAAAATCCTGTAACGGGATGATCTATCACAAGAAATCAATTTTTGTTAGTAGAGCAACCCGGGTTCCCAACATAGCCTTCTTCCCTCATTAACCCAGCATCCGTAAGGAACCAACGCCAGCTGGCTGCTCTCATCTTCTACAGCAAAAACCTTCAGCCTTCTTCTCTACAGCCTTCTCCCTCAGCCGCACTTCCCACCAGCCACCAAACCAGCAATTTTTCTCTCACCCTCTGCCTCGTCTCTCATCTTCTACAGCCTCCGTAGCCATCTCTCCCATACTCAACATCTTCATCTCCCTCACAAGCTTCCAGCCGCAACCAGCCCTTAAACATCTCCTTCCTTCCGAACTCTCCAACAGCAGCCCGAACCAGAACATAGCACCACTCGGCCAGTCTCAAAAACACTTTCAGCAGAAACTCTTTCCCTCACCTTGACTAGCCGCACCTAACTTCCCTCCTCCCTCACACACTCACCAACATTCACCAAAAAAACTAGCACACAGCCGCACCTTTCCTCTCACCCAACTTTCAGTCCACACATCACAGCAATCCCAAAAACCCATTCCCAGCCTCCACCGTGAAGAACCTTACAACTGCAACTCACATCTCACTTCCAGCAACAACAACACTCTCCAACCTCACGCAGCAATAACCGCCAACCTTTTCACCAGCAGCAAACTCACACTCAGTAGCAGCAACTCCACAACTTATCTTTTGGGTTTTTGGTTGTAGTTTTATTCATATTTTGTTTAGCCTTTTAGTTGTTTTAATTATTAGTTACATAGTTTCAAATTATTGATGTTAGTTGAGTTTGAGATATATTTTGGTTATTAAATTTTCATTTCCAAAGGTAAATTTCTTCCTCAAGTAATGGTTATTGTTTGTTTGTTTGAATTTTATTTTGTTTAATTTAATTATGTCTGGCTAAATTATATTTGAGGGGAGTTATTCTTAGCTTCAATGGATATGTTTTAATTCGTTATGGGTGAATTCTTGTGATTGATAATTAACGAGCGTTTTAAAGTTTCAAATTATTTTACTTTGATTGATGTCGTTGATGTGATATGTATTGAATATGCACATAACATGCTCGACTAAATGCCATAAAATAAATTGATTAATTTTAGTACTAATATTTCCAAATTTTATCGATCTCAAGAAATTCATACTAAATTTAGTTGCAAGCCCAATTGATAGCGAAAGAATAACTCCACTCAAAAATTTTCCTTTCATTGCAATTTAATTATATTCCCTTTTTATTCATTTAAAAAAAAATTGAAATCATAGTTTAAGTTTTGAATTTAGCAAATATTACGATACCAATAAAATCCCTAGGAAGAATGACCCTGGATTATTGCTAGGCTATAACCTTACCCCTTTATACTTCGAGGGTAGATTTTACATCGAGTCATGCAGACGGGTCACAAGAAGCAGGTTATGGATGAGACTAGCGCTGGAAATCAGGATTCAGCTGATAAAGATGCTAGGCTTGGTCAGCTGGAAGCCGGAAATGGTGGGATGAAAGCAGACATATCTGAACTCAGTGTGCATGTTAAACGTCTTGAAGACACGCTTGATCAGTTACTTGGTGGGTCTTCGACAAATGTGGCTCCTGTGGAAGCCAAAGAAAAGAGGAAGGTTGCAGCCAAGAAGCTCCCTGCCTCTAAGAAGCAAAGGAAGACTCCAGACTGATCTTAACCCTGCCAGTCTCATCTACTTATTTTCAGTAATTTGAAATCATTTTTATCATGTTTTGACTTAACACTTTGTTCTCCTGTTCGACTTTAGATTGTGAACTTTTTAATGCATGTTTTGTGATACTTTGGCTTCTCCTCTTTCACCGAAAAGGGGGAGTAGCATTTGGATAGCATTTGGATATCATCTTTTTTTTATGCTCTCTATGTGTTGATTGCTTTATATGTATTTATTGATTGTGTTTATCTTGATGCATATCTTGAGGGGGAGATTTTTGATAGGGGGAGCTAATTGATTTCTTGTGATCATTAAAAAGATGATTGGTTTCGGAAAAATAGAAAAAGCCAAAGGGGGAGATTGTTAATTTTATATTGTTGGCATTTCCTATTTTTCACGAATGTATAATTTAATGAAACTTGATTTAATTACTAAATACGTGTATTTAGTAATTTATTAAGTTTAATTAAATTATGCAAATATTTATTTTCAAGAAAAACATTTTTTTTGGAAAGATAATGATCTCGAAAATTTTGATCATAATCTCGAACATATTTTATCATAATCTCGAAAATATTTTGGAATCTTAATCTTGTTATTCTTGTTAATATTTTGTGATTATTCTTGACATTCAAGCATAACCAAGATATGGTAAGTATCTTCTTAATATGGTCAAGAATATTTCAACCTTATCTTTTGTATATGGTAAGATTATAAGGTCAAAAATCTGGATTAGAGAGAATCTTGTGTTGACCGAAAATATGGTGATAAATATCAAGGTTTATCACTTGATTGATAAATGGTAAGATCTTTTATGATTTATCATTATCATTATTCATGGTAAGATTTATTTAAGGATAATTCTCTTACCTTTTTACTAATTATCTCTACCATGTTTTGCAGGTAATAGAGATATTGTGCAATAAGGAAACTTGGGAGTCAAGTAAACCTAATTGCACTATAAAGAGAAGAAAACGAGATGTTTTCTTAAGACGTGGAAAATACAAGAACTCATGTAGAGCTTAACAAAATTCACGTCCACTTAATTAAGAAGTCCTGAAGCCTATTTTCGTGTGGTGCACCAATACAAACGGCTTCAATTGTGTTGTACTCCTGAAGGAGAATTCAATCACTTAGAGAAGGAAAGTATCTCAGCGTGAAGATCAAACGGGAGGTTTGGATCAAGATCGAACGGGAGTTCGTGTTGCTGAAAAGTATTGCAGAGTCAAAGAAAACTACTGAAGAGCGGTGGGATGCCAGATCACATTACATGCCACAGAAGGATTAGGGAGTGATCTATTTCTTGGATGTTTGATAAAGTCTATGCGTAGATTTATCTTGTAGTTTAGATTGATCTGTATAAACTCTTTCCTTATATAGTGATTGGTTTTTGTTCGCAAGATGCAAACCGTGGGTTTTCCCTGTTAGGGTTTTTCCCACGTTAAGCTCAAATTATTGTGTTCTTGTCTATTTACAATTCCTCACAATTTTTTCTAATTGTTTACGTTTTACTATCCAGACGAATCTGCCCTAGCAAGATTCATTTGGTACTACGCTAAACAAAAATTAACGATTTACTGTTAACTGGTTACTGTCCAGACACATCTGTGACAGTCCATTATTGAAAATTTAGACAACCTCAGATTTTCAGAAAAGAAAAAAAAAAATGAATTTCTTTGCAAAAGAAAGTGAAATCAAGAAGGCTCTCATGGAAGATCGACTCATGGTCTTACTACTGTGCAAGGATTCATTCCTTACATTTGATGAAACTAAAAAATCCCTCCCTAGTTTGGCTACTCTTTATTCCAGGAATTTGAAGATGTGTTCCCGGAGGACATGCCTATTGGGTTACCACCCATTCGAGGCATTGAACATCAAATTGACTTCGTACCTAAAGTAGTCATTCCAAACCGACCCGCTTATAAAAGTTATCCCAAGGAGACAAAAGAACTTCAAAGGAAAATGAAGGAATTGATGAGTAGGGGGTACATAAGGGAGAGCATGGGTCCATGTCTCGTACCCGTGTTACTAGTTTTTATCAATGTTTAGAAAATCGAAAACTGGTTCGACTCGGAAAAGACAACGGGTCAAGGGTCAAACAGTGGAACTGGGTCGAACCAGGGTCGAACCGATTTTAATTAAAAAATTAAAAATTATTACAAAAAATCCCAAAATTGTTTAAAAAATAATTTATTTTACAAATAAATAAATGCCAATTTATGTAATTAGAAAAGGAAAACAAAAGAACTGAAAAAGAAAAGAAAAAGGGATAATCAATGCGAATATATATATATATATATATATCTGTGTGTGTGTGTGTGTGTGTGTGTGTGTGCGCGCGCGCGCTCGCGCTTAAGCATCCATCCCACATCGGAGTGGGATGGATTAAGTGGACAACCCTTTTATAAGAGTTGTTGGCTTCCTAGAAATTATTGTGAGTGGGGTGGCATCTATTGATACAGCCCCCAGTCAACTATTTTTTTTAATTTTATTATTATGTTATAATATGTGTTGAATAAATAAATTAAATAAAAATTTAAGAATTTGTAAATCGGTTCTTAAAACTCGGATTGGGTCGACCAAGTTCAGGTTTAACTGCCTAAAACCCCAGTTCCCCGTCCGGTTTTCAGATGGACGGTTTTTTTACTGGACCGGACTAGTTTTTCAACTAGTTCCTGTTTTTTTCGGTTGAATCGGTCGGTCCGATTTTCTCAACATTGGTTTTCATAGTTGCTTTATTAAGAACTTTAGCACAATTGCCACCCCACTCACTTAGGTCGTCAGAAGAAGTGTAGAATTTAAATGGGGCGTGGAACAAGAGCATACATTTGGAACTATCAAAGATATGTTGTGTACGACATCTATTTTATCACTTCCTGACTTTGACAAAGCTTTTGAGAATGAGCGTGATGCCTCAGGAATAGGTATTGGAGCTATTTTAATGCATGATCGAAGACCGATAGCATACTTCAGTGAGAAGCTAAAAGAGGGTGCCCTTAACTACCCTACATATGACAAGGAGACATGGCAACACTACCTATGGCCATGGGAGTTCGTGATTCACACTGACCATGAGTCATTGAAACATTTGAGAGGTCAAGATAAGTTAAACAAGAGGCATGCAAGGTGGATGGAATTTATTGAAACCTTTCCATACGTCATTCGGTATAAACAAGGTAACAAAAATATTAGTAGCGAATGCTTCGTCTCGAAGTTTGGATGGAAAGAAAAATGCCGAATTGGTGAAATCACTCCATGAAATGGTGAGGTTGGAGATTGAAAAGAAGAACAAGCACTACTTATTTCACGCAAACAAGGGTAGGAAAAGCATTATTTTTGAACCCGGTGATTGAGTTTGAGTACACTTGAGGAAATAACGTTTTTTCGAAACACATGAATTCAAAGATCTAGGCATGAGGAGATGGTCCATTCCAAGTCCTTGAAAAGATCAATGACAATGCCAACAAACTAGACTTACCAAGTGAGTATAAAGTTTCAGCTACATTTAATGTGTCTGATCTTTCTCCGTTTGGTGTAGGTACAGATTCGATGTCAAATCCTTTAGAAGGGGGAGGGGATGATGTGATCTGGAGTCCAAACACGAGCTCGAGTAAGGACCTGTTGATTGTGGAAGAAGGATCGATGACTCGATTTCGAGCCAAGAAGGTCAAAGAAGCAATACTGGACAATGTTGTGCAAGCAACTATGGACCGAAACGTGCTCTTGACAAGCAAAGAAGCAAGTTTCATGTTGGGCCTGGTTTCGGAAGCCAAGTGGATCAACGTGATTCAAGTAGAAGAAATTTGGGACCAACCGAAAACACTGCAATCACGCGATCACCACGGACTACACCATGTGATCGCGTGGTTATCGCAACAGTCAGATCGTGGATTTTTGTGAGATTTTTAGTTTATTTACTTTCCTTTTCAATTAAGTTAGTTCCTAGTTGAATTCTAAGACGTAATTTTTGTCCCTTAAGGTTATATTAGGGGATCATTATGTTTGGCTTGATTTATACAACTTTTAGATAATATCGAGAGGCTATTTTGCTTTCAAAACTTGTTCTTCATTGAATAAAATCCGAACTTGCGAGATTAATTCTTGTAGCGTTCAAACTTGGGTGAGATTGTGATTGTTGTGATCAAGAGGTCAATATATCAATTGATTGTGTTAGTTGCTTGATTCAATTAATTTTGATTAAATCTCTTAATCGTGATTCTTTTGGTTTTCTTGGATCCTGTCAATCTTTTGTGGGTTGCATAGCTACAATTGCAACGTTGTTTGCATCACCAGACCTCGCACAAGACAGTCACAGGAGATGTCCCTTTCGTGTTTACCTTCGGCCTAGAGGTGATGGTACCTGTAGAGGTTGGCATACCCATATTCCGATGTAAAAGCCATGAAGTCAAAGGAAACATCACTAAACATCTTGACCTACAAGAGGAGATCCGTGAACACACCTCTATAAAGATAGAATCCTACCAAAATAAGACAGCTAAGTACTTCAACACCAAGGTCAACCTAAGGAGGTTTAGAGTCGGAGAACTCGTACTAAGAAAGGCAGGAGCTGCTGGACACGCCCAGGAAAGCTTGAGCCAACTTAAGGACATTATGAAATCATGCCCCAAATGTGGGGAAGAGCTTATTGTCTCCAGGACCTTTTGGGAAGAACGCTTCCAAGACCTCGGAATGTGGATAATCAGAAGATTTACTACTAGAAAACTCAAACCCAGTTGCTCGCCTCTACTAGTTGATAGTCGTGAATTATTTTATAAGAATCAATGGTTTATATGGCCTAGCATTTACTGTTTCTTTCCTTTACTTGATTTTATTTTACAACTTCCAGGCCTACGTGAACGATCTTTAATTTCCTACTAGGTAGGTTGCGTCAATAATTATGAGTGCTTAGGATAACATCCCTAACAATTAAAACTTCTCCATCCTCAATCACTATAAAAATATCTATGCCCGTGCAACGGTGCAAGCACTAAAGTTCTTGCCCCGTGCAAGTGGATAAAGGAATACCTCATGTAAGTACAAAAAAACCTATCCCGCGCAAGCTCACATGGACCATGCTGCACTAACACTTACACTTTTGCTTGAATCATCTAAGGAACAAAATCTTAGAAAATATTCCACAGGATGCACCTGTGTTCGGGAATATTACTTTACTTAGTGTACATCCAGCCTCACAGCATGTTTTACCTATCATCATGTTTGGGTTAGAAATTTATTCATGGTAAGTTCGAACTTTATCATGTTCAGGCTTACTTTCTTACGTTTAACAGGTTCGTAAATTCTAATGTTCTGGCCTGTTATTAACTTATAATAGGTTCAGACATTCTCATGTGTGAATTTATTAATTATGAGTTTGGCTTATTACTTCGTTATTATTTGTAAAAGGTTCGGACATTCTTGTTTTCGAATTTGTTACTTTCTCACAACAGGTTCAAAACCATTATGTTTAGGCTTATTGCTTGATTATTACTTACTCGTAATAAGTTCGGTCATTTTTTATGTACGCGTTTATTACATGATTGCAAACAACTTCTAATGCCATGTTTGGGTTAATATAGTGCGCCAAGAGTTCATACAAAGTTCAAGTTTGTACTACCCACAAATGTATTTTCAAATGACAAAAGCTTGAGAAAAATACTTTTCACAAAAATTAATTATTAAATCTTTGTCAAAAGATGTTTACAAATAGTTCGAGTCAATGATCTAATAAACATTTTCTATGTTTCCGGTCTCATCCTCAACCTCTTGCTCAGTATTAGAGTCGTCGATGTCGACATCAACCTCATCATTAGGTCTATCCACGGACTCTAATAGATCGGGCCAGACTTTAGATGCTCAGGTTAAACCTCAGCACCCCAAGAACGAAGAAGGGCCCTTTACTGCTTAAAAGAAAGCTTGTAAGGGCCCATGATGTAATCTTCTTTCAAGTGCGTGAACTCTCTGGGACTCTTTGAAGTCCTCAACAGCCTAAGCCTTCGCACATTCAGTATTTTCGAGCTTTTGCTCAAATTCTTTTAAGGTCTTCTCCAGCACTAGCTCAAACTTTAGTTCTTCAGCCTTAGATCAAGCCTCCTCAAGGAAATTCCTTGAGCAACACTCAAAACCTACAAAACAAACAAGAATGATGAGCCTGGGGCAATAAGATAGAAGAAAATTAGAAGAAACAAGAGATCAGTTGGCTACCTTCAGAGTGAGGGTCTCAAGGTGCTTCATCCCCTCGTCGAGGTAAATGTTAGTATGATACTTCCCAACGATGTTTGGGAGCAGGTGGAACGCTTGTAGTTATCAAGCATACTAACCGTAATAGGGACGAACTCTTCTTCGAGATCCACGATATGAAGAGTTGACCCAAACGATGTCTCCTTGGGGTTTCTCTTGGGGGTGGTGCCTGTTGGATGACCAAGGACCTCTGAGAGGTCCCTGACATCTCCTTCAGTCCACTAGGCGTCATGCCCTGGCCTTTGGGCCTCTTATTCCCTTCTTTAGCATCCGAGCCTGTTCATTTGGTCCCCCAGTCTTGCTCTTTATAAAGGCCAAAAATACGGACGGATGGAAATACATATCTCGTGCTCATAAAGATGACAATACATTAGTATGAACTATAACATCAAGGATAATAATAAGCAATGTGAAAGGCTATACACCAAACTCCTACCCCAGACACTTTTGGTACTAGCAAGGTCAAAACCTCATCCCCGAGGATATCGTCCAAGTTAAATGCTAATGGCTCGAGATCCTCGAGCATTTTCGTATCTCTTTCAAAGGCCTAGAAGTAAGCATATTCCTTGTTGGGTTTCATTGTGTCCGGGAGTACCCACCTCGACCAAAATGGATGTTCGAGCTCCTGAGGAATAACGTAAAAGAATCTCCCCTTCCATCCTTTTGAGGGAGCTCGACATTTTTGGAACCCTAGACCTATCACGGTTAGACAAATAGACAAAGCACGTAAAGTACGGGAATTGTTTAAGCTCAAAAACATCCTAAAAAGGTCAAGACGTTGAGCTATGGACATGTATCTAAAGGATATAAAGAATTACACGAGCATCTTCAACCCATTTGGCACTAATTGCACGGACACATAGAATTCTGTATAAGGAGTTCGAGATAAATTGGATAGAGGGGCCACCTAAATTCACCCTTTAAGGCACCTCTAAAAAGTATGAACTCTCCATCCAGAGCATGTAGTGCCCTATCCATGGGTCTGGGTGCCCTAATGCCACATAGGAACATTAAATCGAAATCCCTAGCTATCTCAATTACTTTTTGTTTTTTATAAGCGCATGGGAGATCAGGGTATGTTAAGGGTGAGGTGTTTTCATCCCGAGCCCAGGACCTAGCATCTAAGGGTACGCTCATTGGGATCAAAGAATTACCTACGTCATTGGGGAAACTACTCCTATTACTATCGCTACTCGAACTTCGATCACTCTCACCAATTGGTAATAAAAAAATAATGGATGGTTCCAAGTGAAGTAAAATAAATTGGTGTATTACCTCCCAACCAAAAAAGAAGTTTTGGAAGATCGGCTTAGAAGAGGAAAAGATCAGTTTCTGAAGGGAAAGAACCAATGAAATGTGAACGTTTTGGATGCAAAGGTCACAACCGTCGCACTTGCACAAGCTTGGCTCCCATCAGTAACTAATTTGGAACCTTAATTCCCAAATGATATTGCCTAAGTGAAGTGAAGTGTATTGTTCTGACTTTTTGACTTGAGAGATTTAGATGCCAAATTTCCATTGATGGCTGTCAATGTAGGGTCATTTTTACTTCAATTTTTGCTACATAAGCATAATGAATAAAATTTCTTCATCATCATTTCACATTTTTATCAGCGTGTATAAATCATACAGTGTAATGTATTAGTGGTGATGTGAATCGTTGGAATTTGTGACTTGAATTAATGGATGTGTTAACTCGTACTTGATAATGAATGATATTAGTAAAACTTGCATTAATATGATAATATCAATTTCAGATGATTAATCATTGAACTATGTTACACCTTTTAAAATGTGAACTAAAATGCTAGAAATGCATGAAATGGTTACTTGAATCCTTAAAATGTGAACTTAGATACATACATTTGATATGGTAATCAGAAAAAATGAATTGGAAAAGATGTCAGCCGTGATCCTAAACAATGTCCCCTGGAATCAACATGTGACCTGGTAATAACAGCATGTGACCTGACATTCAGAACATGTGACATGGGATGATAAAGCTGTGAACTGGTAAATATATCATACGACATATAATTTATTACATGTAAACTAGAATACAAACACAAACAACCAAAAATATTTATACTGGATTATTTATAATGTCACCTTGATTGCATACAAAGTGAACTGGAATGTATGTAATGATTACTTGAAGCCTAACCATGTGACCTGAAATGCACATGTGACCTTGTAGCATTAGCATGTGACCTGACATTCATAATATGTAACTTGGGTTGATAAAGCTATGACCTGAAACCCCTACCCTGTGAACCGGTATACATATCATATGACATATAATTATTACATGTAACCTGGAATACAAACACAATCAACCAAAAAAATTTATATTGGATTATTTATAATGTCACCTTGATTGCATACGAAGTGAACAAAAATGGATTGCATAATTTAGTACATGTGACCTGGATTGCATAAAAAGTGAATTGGAATGCATGTAATTGTTACTTGAACGCTAACCATGTGACCTGAGATGCATATATTTGGCCTGCTATTTTGATCCTATTGAATTTTAGAAGATGTGAAATGGGATGCATAACATGTGACCTGAAATGCACATCATATAACCTGGTGGTGATAGTATGTGACCTGACATTCATAACATGTGACTTGAATGACTAAAGCTATGGTCTGTAGCCCATAACATGTGAACTGTATACATATAATATAACATGTAATCTATTAAATGTAACATGTTATACAAACATAATCAACCAAAACTATTTGTACTGGATAATTTAAAATGTCACTATGATCAGAATCAGTCATACATGAAAATACATAAACTGCTAACCTGCCAAAATCCATTCATTGAAATTACATAGAATCTGTTAATTCGAAAATTGGACAAAAGTGCTGGTAATATACAATATGGTAACAATTGATTCCACGGAAGTTTAGTCATCTGCGATAACAATGCTATCTACCCTCTGTGTTGTACGTGATGAGATATTTTTTACTTGTCTGTGCTTGTAAAGAGTTGTAGCTATGTCCATCCTTGCATGTATAGTATAGAAATCCATTGGCATTGACTTCTTGTCATGATGTAACATATACTGGGCGTATTTAATCACGAATAAGCTTCAACCATGCCTAAGTAAAGACAAAAGGATTTGTGCTATTGATAGAGATTAATATATAAAATTTTAGCAAATTTAAGATAACGTCACATCCATACTCATTCTGATGCTGAGGGATGTCTTGTGCCATATGCGCCTTCAAAGACAACTGGTCGTTGTTGGGAAGGTCAGATGGATTGCTCCAAATCCCAATTTAGTTCATCAATTCAGGGATGAGCATCAAGAAATGTTTAATCCCTGCATATACCATGTTGTGCTTGTATGTCTTAAAAAATGAATTGAGAATGTAAATTTTATGTCTTCTTATATCAAGCTGTGCGAGGATCCAGTGTGCAGGTTAGTGGGAAATATTGACAGTAGCACATAATCAACGTTAGCCCATGGGGGATTCATATCCAATCGTTTAAGACACGAAAAATAGGGTACATGAGTCTTTCATAAAGCTTGGGAACAAGTTTTTGATCAATGACTGGAATGTTGAGTCAGTTGTTGTGAATCTACGCTTTACATAAGGCCCGTGTCATGCTATCTGGAAAATGCAGTGGAAGCACGCGTCCATGTGCTGTGGCAGGAAGAAAAACACAAGCTATAATGCGAAATAAAAAGTCAAACAAAGTTATATTCACTTACAATTTTGAGTTCGTGAAGTGAGAAAACTCAAATGTGTTCTTATGTTAAATCATCTAACCATGATACAAACAAAGTTTCGTGATCTATAAGTTCATGCCACCACGTTTTTGACCCGACGTATTGATCCATACATAAACAGTGGACGGATCGCATCATCGGTATCATTGGATTTCTTCCTACAAACCCAGTGCATTAGAAGTGTAGTCATAAGAGATTTTCTAAATGGTTAAACATCTGGATTCAGTAGTGTACAAATTAAGACTTGTTGCTTGGTTTGTACCCTCTATTGAGCCAGTTCTTAAATGCCATGATGTCTACATCGTCCATGTTCTGGTCGCATTTCTTAAAAATTATAACACTTCCATATGGCTTGGTGTGTTTTCCTTTCCTAGCAGAAACTGGAGATTGTAATACTCTAGTAAGTCTGGATACCCTCTTAACTGAAAGCCCTGACGTTGGTACACTTGTGGGTGTTATCTGAAATTGTATCAACAGTGAAACACAGACACACAAGTGCTCATATAAACAGACACAATAGAAATATAATTGACTCGTTGGCGAATGGAATGTAATTGGATATAAAATATAACATGGTGACTTCAGTTTCATAACTAAACCTGTTCGTTGGCGTTTTTGGATTCCTCAACTACAACATCTATTATTTTATCCAGGTTTCCCTTTATTTCTTCATATGGACCCACATAGCTAGGGCTACTCGGCGGTGCAGGAGTTTGGGTGAATCACATGCCTAAATCAAAGGATGGAGTTTGACAATGCCTTGGGATTTCTTTTTCAAGGTAAATATTTCCCTTCCCTTTGGCATCTTATTATTTATCTGGCTTTTGTTCCTACCAAAAATATAACCTTAGAAATAGTGTAATGCATGTCCGGAAAACAAAATTTTTGTGACTTACTAGATATGGACAGTGATCGCAGAACTTCTATCTCAGTAATGTAAACTCAGAAAAATAAAACTCATACATGTTCAACATTGAGTCTAAGGTTCACACAAGACAAAAACAAGCAGGATTTGGATGTTACCTCCAGGCTCCACCTCCTTGCTAGCACACTTACGATGATCACTGTCCATTTCACTCAATTTTCCTTGAAATGCCTCTAATGCACTGGCTATCATGGCGGAAACTAAATCTCACATGAATGTCATATTTGTCTTTAACCCTGACACCTCATTCTTAAGTGCAATTTGTGTCTGAACAATTTCATGAAGTTCTCGGCTCCTGTTTGAACATAGGACTTCAACCCGTGACTTCAATTCATTCACAACCACACTTAGATCTTTGTTCTGTGACTTAATATGAGCAATTTCATCTTGCACTTGTTTCTTCCAATGGTGAAACGCATGTATATTACAAATTACATTAGAATGTGTTTCATTCAAAAGGTAAAAAAAAAAAAATGATTACTACACACTAAACAAATTACGTCAACAGAAGGACCCTCTACTGAATTTTTTTCGACGGTAGGAATTATATCTTAGAAAGCGGTGCTCGAACTGTCCATGAAGGTATTCTCATTAAATCCTACCCCAGCATGATCTGTTGGAGACTCAAAGACACTTGATGGCTTTTCTGTACAGGTGGGAGATCAACGAAGTTATTGTCATCATCATTGATTTTATATTTATGGCCCGATCTACCATCTGTAATCATCAATGTACCCACAATAGATTTTTGAGCTGATGTTTGGCAACCTAGATCTACATCATCACCCGGTTGACATAGATTACTGTATTGGACACCACTCATGTATTGTTGCATCATCTTCAGATCACTTGGACCAAGGTCGCACAATTCTATTTGTATGCAGAATGTAGGAAAAAAATGAGTTAGATCAAACAATGTAATAAACATGTATGTAAAATAAATGAGTTAGATCAGACAATGTCTATAAAATGTTTGGCAACCATATTTGTGACCTGGATGAATATGAACGTGACCAGGTGAACTAATACCTACTGAGGCTATGATAAAAAACCAATGACATTTTGACGTTCTTATATGACTCATGGAAGCATGAAGTTTGACCTGAGACATGTTTGCTGTCTTTCATAGCATGTTTAATACGTGGAAAAGAGTAATACAGTTCTGTAAAATCAAATTTTATGACTTGCTTGACAAGGAATCTGACCTTAGCAAATTTGTAGTTAGTGACTTGGCTGACATATAATGTGACCTGCGAAAATCATACATACTACAATTGTGATAAACTCTAAGACCATTCTAACATTGACACTTGGCCCATATAAAATGACCTGAGACATGATGTTTTTCATAGTCTGTTCTATTTGTGAAGTAGCTAAAAAAAATTTATTTAAACACTTACATTCGGTTCCGAGAATATCTTGTCCTCAATGGTGGAGTAGACATGTATCTTATCGGCTCGTCAAGTATGGATTTGAGGGGACATGGTCCAAATCCATGTGGTTACTCTACCATTAAGATTGGTATCGTCTCGTAGATCCAAACTTGAAAAGCAAGTAGAAAATCCCCTAGTCGGTAATGAGCATTTCACTTCTTTAAGGCATCATTCAACGAAGTAATTGATATTTCAAATAATCCCCTCCTCCATGGAAAAATCTCCATTGCATCAAAATCTTCTACGAAGGGGAATAAGTAATCATCGACCACCTTCTTGTATGATGTAGAGAAGAAATATGACGTAATCAGGTACAAGATTCGAGCCTCACTATGTCATGATCGGGTGCATTTGTGAATCCAAAATACACATCTCTAATGTCTTCGTTTGTTATGGTGTTCAAATGTCCATACTATGTATCTTTTATTCTCGAAGGTAAAATTTCAAGATTGCTCTGATTGTCAACTCCTTCATATCTCAATCCTGTGACCAATGTGAGCTCGGGTAGAGCAAATCGAACATATCTACCGACAACAAGGAACCACATCTCCTATGGGTTCGGTTGTTCAAACGTACTCAAAAGAAAAAAAAAGTGTAGTAACTGTGGCTGGAGCACTATCTCATGGAAGTCGACATAATATGAGAAACATGTGTCCGTCAGTATCTCTTTTTTACTATTATTTAGTTTGGATTTGAATTTGGTCAAGAGCATTCTTCGTGACGTTTGAGGTAATTTTCCCTGGAAACCATTCTTTCTTGGGAATAGTGTACTTCCAAGCCTGTTCACAAATAGTGTAAGTTAGAATATTATTACACCAGATTATGTATGAGAATACGGGGATCTTCACATTGATTTTTAAGTACATACAGTTTATTGTTCAATGCATTGCACATCAACATAAATGAGGTCGCATGTTCATTATTTCAAGAAAAAAAAAACAGAAGGTAACAATCATCTTCTCGAATGCTCAACTCCAACCACTTCAATCAACAACACATTCTCGTGAAAGGAAAAATGTATTACACAATTATTCTTGAGGTTACAGATCTGGCGCATTAAACTTCATGTTATTAAGGTAAGAAATCATATGAGTTGAGGTCACAACTGTGAAACAAAATTGGACAGATCATTACACATGACCCGCTCTCATCTTTTCAAACACACTAGCCATATACGGTATGCAAAGTCACAGTACATGGTTTCAAGTCACATGTGACAACAAATTTGGGTTATCAGTTTGTAGTTCATACATGTCTATATTGTTAAAAAAAAAAAAAAAAAAAAAAAAACCCAATGTCACATACAAGGTAAAAAACTTGGCGCATCAAACTTAATGTTATGAAGGTAAGAAATCATTTAAGTTTAGGTCACAATTGTCAAAAAAACTGGACAAATCATTGCACAAGACCCGCTCTCGTCTTTTCAAACACGCTACCCATATATGGTATGCAAGGGCACAATAGATGGTTTCAGGTCACAATCGACAACAAAGCTGTGTTACATCTCTATACTGGTAAAATACCTAAGGTCACATACAATACCCAAGGTCACATACAAGAACAAGGTCCCAATTCATAAATTACCATCTACATTACCTTATCCTTACAAAATTATACCTTTGTCTCTTGCCAGCATCTCTTTTTTCTTTTATTACTAACTAACTCATTCTCGTTGCCTCGCTTCGATGGTGATTTCTGGTCAGAGCTCGTGGATTTCATCATTTTCAACATGCTATGTTCTGCTTCGATGATGGTCGGAATTAGGAGGTTGCGGCAAGGGTTGCCTGGGTTTTAGATTTTGGAGTTCGGGGTTTTGGAGGTTGTGTGTGAGTGAGTGCCTTAGAGTCGAAATGTTTGATGATGTTCGGTGATTGAGTGTGAGAGCATTTATTTTGCTGAACGTGTATATTTCCATTGCAAATATTTAGGGAGATCGGTTACGAAATTGGCGATATACATTTTAAATTACAATATTGTAATAATTTTATTTTTAATATCTATTTACAACTTGAGCTGTGAATATATTTAGCTTTGTTCTTATATTTGAACTTCAATCTTGTATAACGATTTTGCGTATAATTTCCACTATGAACTAACCAGAAATATGCTCATAGCATCAAGTTCTTCTGCTTCAATAATTTTATTTTTAATATCTATTTACAACTTGAGCTGTGAATATATTTAGCTTTGTTCTTATATTTGAACTTCAATCTTGTATAACGATTTTGCGTATAATTTCCACTATGAACTAACCAGAAATATGCTCATAGCATCAAGTTCTTCTGCTTCGCAGCAACCACGGGGATGAGGTGTACGTGCACCCACTCTAGTGAATAAGATTTTGTAGGCTAAATTTTGCCACGAGGATTGGTAATTACGTGCACAAAATTATTTATTTGAGATAGAAAAAAAATTTGACAGCTAAGTTTACCAGAAGTATTCATTTTTTTTTTCATAATTTTGAATTTGGAGCTTTAATTGAGGTTAATGAATGATTATTATAATGTTAATTCTTAGCCGGGTTTGTCCGATTGGTTTGAAGTTTTTAGCTGATTGGTTTGATGTTTTATTATTATTATTATTATTATTATTATTATTATTATTATTATTATTATTATTATTTCATGTCATTCTCTCTCTTGTATGCACTGTTTTTAATAATGTAGCAATTTATAATTTTTAAGGTAATATGTGTGGTTCAAAAATTGAAGGGAAAAAATGTGTATTATTGAAAAATTATTTGAAAAATTATTTTGTTTATAAATTGATTTCTTTTCTTTTTTTTGAAAATTGTTTATAAATTGATTTATAAGCCTCATTTTGACAAACTATTTATAAAAAAAAGTTTATAAACAACACAATTTTGAAATCATTTTTTTAATCAAATATTTTCCTAAATCACTTCTCAGCCACATTTTACCTCGAAAATATCACATTCTTTATTTATAAATATTTTTTTTTACCACAGAGTTTAAATTGTTATAATTGCGTTTGCATAACGAAGTGTAAATTATTTTGTCATTGAAAAACAAAGTGTAAACTATTTTGTTTGTTGCTGTAGACTTTGTGTTTTACAAACATTAATCATGTACCTTTTTAAATCATCACTAATTTTATGTTTGTCAACGGTCGTGTATCTTAATGTTAAGATTAATTTTAAAAGTTTTTTTTTTTAGAGAAATTACAATATCCTAGGTCCTCGATTTATGTGAATTTTGTATTTAAAGCTCCAAACTACAATCTACCTCTTGTTCCTATATAGTTTTCATCGATTTAAAGATTAACAAGTCAAGTTTTATTGAAGGAACAATTGTAAAACATATGTTTATAATTTGGGAATATTAATAATTGAGATGATTTATGAACTATACTCCAAAGAATTACACCGTTGGTCAATCTTATATTTTATTGAATGTAAATTTCACGGGCGTACTTCACTTTCTTATCTTTTCTTTTTTATTTTTCGTTATTAAGAAAAACATAATTTAGAATAATTTAACTAAGTATATATATGATATTCAGTATAATTGTTTAATATATTTATTTCCCCTTACACAAAATATGGACTCGAAGATGATAAAATGCATATAAATTATAATTGATTGATTTGCGTAGCATAGAATTGTTAAGAAAGACTCCATGCCATCGCAAAGTACCAAGCAAAATAAAGAAAAATCAATAAAAATGAAAGCTAAAGAGTAACAATTAAAATGAACGGGTTATATTAAAATGTAAAAAATAAAAAAGGATAATTGTATAGATTACTTATTTTAGATAATAAAACTGATTTTTACTACCCAAATAAAAATTTTTGAAAAATACTTCATTGTTACTAAAAAAAATTGAAAAGTATCATAGGTATCATACTGTGATACTAACATATTTGAGAAGTATCAAAAGTATCAGATTGTGATATTTCACGTGATTATGAAGTATTTTTCAGTTTTTATGATTTTATTGTAAGTAATTTTCAATTTTTATAAAATTCAAGTAAATTTCAATTTGATCTCTAAAAGTAGTGTAATTATGTGAATAGCCCAAATAAAAATTGAAATGGGGCAATTAAACCATCTACCCCCAAGAATTAACAAATTTGAATAATACTCTTTCCAACCAATAAAATCTTGGTGTCCATAGGGTAAAATTATTTGGCATGATTCATTTATGACTAGACAAATTTTGTCTAATGTTTTTTTATTTGCTTTCCTTTTCTTCATTTAATCAATTTTGTAAGCTTAAATTAAGATATAAATATCAATGTAAACTTCTCACACATTATTTTATCATGTTATTTTTGAATTATAAAATAGTCAAATGTAGCAAAAATTGTAGTCATTTAAAATAATCTTTTAACAATGTATTTTTAATTTCTTTTCACGAGTCAACTTTCGTCCCATTTTTCGACATATGAATCTTAGAAAATCTAATTTTTAATGTACCACTTTGAGAATGTCATAAAAAACTACAAACATGTATTTTCAAAATTATATTGATTGTCAAAATAAAGCGAACGTGCATCTAAAAATGACTAATCACTTTTTAAATTCTTTTGGTTACTAGCCCGTAAAAACATAATTATTATTTTTCTTTTGTAGGTTAACTTTTGTCCCATTTCAAAAAATAACACATTAGCTAAAGTTGAGTTTATATACTGCTCAAAAGCATGCAAAAATCTGAAATTTGTCTTTCAAATTCTATAAAAGCCGATAAATCTTAATTTAACAAAATGTTACTTTTGATTGTTTATTTGCAATGTGAAATTCTCACAAAGTACTTTACCACACTATTTTCCTTATAAAGGTGAGTGCGACGGCCACTGATCATTTGTGGTTGTCCCTTATTTTTTCTTTTGTTGTTTCTTTTTTAATTATTTTTGGTTGGTCAACTTTCTGGACACAAATGAAGTCGTAATAGCAACATATTGATTTCAATGTAAAGTTCTTACGTAATATTGTATCACAATTTTTTCGAATTACAAAATCATCGACCGTAACAAAAGTTATAGCCATCTAAAATGATCCATTATCAATGTATTTTTTTCATGAGTTAATGTTTGTCTCATTTTCGACTAATTCACTCTAAAAAAAAAACTATATTTTTAATGTTCCATTCGAAAACTCATAAAACTACAAATTTGCATTTTTAAAATCATAGTTTTCCTCTTGTATTTTTACGAGCTATTGATTTCTCTCTCTAATATTGTTCTTTTTGGCCTTCATAAATCGAGAATTTTATTTCCTTTTCACACGAACTATTTAGCACTTAGTGTGGACAAACAACACGAACATACGTACCTGCATCCTTTTTCTAGCCAATGCATCCTCATAGCGAACCATCTGCGATTTTATTTGTGCCTGTTGCTGAGCTAGCTTTTTTTATTCATCATTTACCACCCTTTGTCTCTCCTACCAAACGGAATACATTTTTACTATTTGATAAAGTGAGTAGAACATCCAAAGTTTTTCATGTATTTTGTCTAGCTGAAGACGAGACCAGCTCCAAAATTCATTATATTACATTACTAACGATAGAACGTGGATCATGAATGAGATTGAGGCTGTAATAATGTTGTATATAAAAGTAAAATATAATCACAAAGAAAGAGACAATGAGCAGAAAATTAACATTCAAATTAATGGATATATTCTAATAATTTGATATACATAAGTCAATGCACTTTTTAATTTTTGCAATGTTTTGAGTTTTGTCACTATTTTGATTTTTGTCACTTTTAATTTATTGAATTTTATGTTCTTTAAAAAATTGTTTTCTACATTTAGGTAATAGAAGTGAAACGTAATCATAAAAAGACAACATATAGAATAAAATAATTAATTAGATGAATCTATTCTTACATTTTAATTTGTGTTTAATAGAGAAAGTCATGTACATTTCACTTTTTCATTAAAAAGTGACATCATGTAAACTATGTTCTCTTTTTGTTACTTTTTTAAATGTTTGCATTTTTATTTTAATATTTGTGATTTTATTGAATGACTTTCAAATTCAAGTTTGCATGTTAGCTAATAAAATCAAAACATAATTAAAATATGTAAAAGAAAACTAACAATCACTTGCAGGTATTCTAAAACTTTGATTGGTGTTAAATATTATTTATCACTTTTTTTTAAAGTGCCATTTTTTTAATAAAAAGTGATATTTTGTCATTTTTTATTTTTATCATCAAAGTCATAATGAAATTTACAAAGTACCATTGCAAGTGATTACTTTAATTGTGGGTTCTCGTCGATGCACCTCTTCATGCTATGCAATTTATGCATAGAAATTAGGGTGATTTTGAATTATTGACACGAAAATTAATTTATTATTTTTTTCTAGTGTTGGTCACTTTTTAAATTTTTGTCCCTTTTTGAATGTCAATCACTTTCAACTAATAGAATATTGTATTTCTAAAATGAGATTTTTATTTATGTTAATGTAATAGAATTGTAACATAATCATAAATTGACAATATTTTAAAAATCAACAATTTTTTGAATGCATTATGAAGTTTTCATTTTTGTTTGATAGAGAAAATGACAGAAAATGTGAATGAAATAAAAAGTGTAATTGTGCTACTTTCCGACATTTTGTCATTTTTTCAGTGTTACTATGACACACAAAAAATTACAGAGTACTTTAGTACTTTTGACTTGAGTACTTTTAAAGATACTTTTAAAAACATCCCTAATTTTAAGTGTAGTATTCCAAATTAAGCTCCTTTTCGACGGCTTCCCTGAAAAAAAAAAAAAAAAGGTTTTTTTTTTTTTTTTTGTAGTTTTTAGGTAGATAAATAGTTAAAAAGTGAAGAGAGAAAATATGTAGGGTTAAAGATTGATTTGAAAAATTTTGTAATTTAAAAGTTGGTTTAAAAGAAAAAAAAAAAAAAAAAAAAAAAAAAAAAAAAAAACTTTAGCAGCCGAACAGTGGCTAAATTATCTGTGAACAAATTAATGTCATATCAAAGAGTTAACGCTTTTAATAATTTTTTAAAAAAAACTCTGCTCCTGAATTGTCTACAAAAAGCCACCACTAATTTATTTTGCCTGTTTTTGGATGATGGTTTGTTAAAAGTTATTTGTTTATAAATAAAAAAAGGTAATGTTTTCGAGATAAAATATGTTGTTAACTTGAAAAAATGCGTAATTAAAAATTGATTTGAGAAAATGTATTCTATAAAAATTTGTTTATAAACTGTTTACCAAACGGAGGCGAGAAGACCTAGGTTTAGGGATGGCAAAAAAAAAAAAAATCCTCGACGGACCCAAAACTCGAGCAACCTGATCCAATTAGGGGCGCCCTATTCTCCCCCTGAACCCATTCTGCGGACAGGTCAAAATTATTATTATTTTATTTTTATTCTATTAAAAAAAAAGAAAAAAATAATTTTAAAAAAATAAATTGGAAACTAAACAGGGTGGGAGGATCTTTCCATCCCGTCTCTCCCCGATCCGAGGAGGGACAATCCCACCCCTGTCCTGAACCGAACCCGAAACATTGTTCTTCCTAACAAGATTTAGAAATTTTGTCAGAGTTCTTCAATTCTGATTTTGTTTATTGAACCAGACGGCTCATGTTTTGTATCTTTGCTTCTTGTACATCCTTAAGATGGCTCATCCAAAAAACTGAATCCTTTGTTTTCTTTTGTTTTTGTAATGTTTTGCTCTCAATCCTCACAATCACATTAAGGTACAGCTTTATGCGGTGTTTAGTATATAAATTGTATCCGTGTTAAGTTGTTTTCAGTATAACATATCAAGTAACCTCCATTGCATAATTGATTACATTATTAAATTAGAGGAGATGTTCTTAAAATTTAAATTAGGAGTACCATATATATACATAATTTTGAGATTGTCTAGTAATTGCGTTCACCCCATTATGAAAAAAAAATGTTGAACTCCAACCTTAGAAACTCCTACAACCTCTGCCTTGGGGATTTGTACAGGATATAAATTGTGGGATGTACCTCAATGGAGCAGGGTTGAGGATTTACTATTTAACTGCTCTTATAAGATGTCTCATCCATACCTTTGGTAGGATTCGAACTCCCATCATGCAGCTGTCAGCTTAGTTGAGATTTCTCTCTCTCACCTTTCAACCAACTGAGCTATTCTCGGGGGCACGTTCACACCATTATGTGTTGTATTTGTGGTATGGTAAGAATAAGTGGTAACACGTTCTCGTTTTTTCTTCAATCTAGCATCTAGAAGAAAAAGTAATAAATGAATTCAAACCCAAAAATATATGAAGAATTTCCATGTTGACTGGAATTCATAGCACTAAATTGTTTAGGCTAGTCACATTTAGATATCAATTTGAGAAACATTATTACCGTATTTGTAATTATGAGTTAATTGTCTCAATAATCATCGAACTTATGTTCAAGTCTTCAACTGATCACTGAAGTTTAAATTGTTGAGTTTTTGCTACTAAACTTATTAGTTAGTTTTCTCAATAATCACTGAACTATGTCTATATCTTCGACTAATCACTTGAGTTTAAAGCGTTGACTTTTGATAACTAAACTTACGAGTTAATTCTTCCAATAATCAATGAACTTATGTCTATGTCACTAATCGCTAAAGTTTAAAGTGTTGAGGTTTTGATGAGAACCCGGGAGGGGGTCCTCGTCGTAACTCGGGAATAACGCTTGGAAAGTTCCGAATCCAGGTTGGAACGGACGATAACACTACAACCCGAGCCTCACGACGTAAGAACCATGGGTATATTAAACCCAAGACCCGTTACGATGCGAAAACAAGAACCGTAATGGTTTGAACGCCACAAAGGATGCCCACGCCTTTGATAAGTTCGATTTGTTGAACACCACAAATATCCCACAATATTTGATAAGTTCGAAGTTTGTTCAATTCCAGAACAATGTTGAGAAAACACTCAATATAATTTTTATTCATCCAAAATATTCTGTTTTTACATTGAATGGAGAAGCATATAAATAGGCAAAATAAAACCTAATCGCTAACTGACTCTGAATAGAATTCTAATTAGGCTAAAATACCTAAAATAACTAAAATACCAAAATAACCAAAATTATCAAAAATAAATAATCTTGATAAGTTTGGGTTTGTAATGTGAATCCACACATTAAACAATTGAAAAACATTCAATCTATTTTTATTCAATCATAAAAGTCTTAATTTACAATGAATCAAAAAGGCGTATAAATAAGCAAAATAAAACTCTAATCGCTAATTTACTCAAAATAGAATTCTAATTAAACTAGAATACTAAATTAGGAAAATAACCTAAAAACCAAAATGGAAACAAAATAATTAAAAATCCTATAATTATGGAAATATAGTAAATTTCCGTCTGCATCATTGATTTGCCAATTTGAAGCCCCAAACGATGGAATTTGGCCCTAAAATCAATGGGCTCTAGGGCATTAGCCCATGAGTTTTGCTTAGTGGTCCATTTCTACTTGAAAAACACATATTATCCATCCAATTCCGACATGGTTGACTGGACTGCACTTTTATTTTGGCTTGAATATTTAATTTTCTGTCAAGCCTGCTATGACTCCGATTGTCTTGGGTTCGGAACACATCATACCCTCCTTCTTTAGGATGATTCTCCCCGAATCATAGCTTTGTTCCTGTTGTTTCACTTTACCTCCTGGATCAAACGGAAAATTTCTGCTTCCATGCCATGAGTTCAATAAATTGGAATCCTTTGATTTGCTAACACGGAAGAGATGGAGCTTGAACTTCCTTTGCCATTCGTAGTGTGGTTGAAGCTTCCAGTCATAATTAACCTGCAAAAAAGATTTAAGCAAAATGGGGAGGGACATGTTAGCTTCATGAGGTATAAGGTATGGATCCTTGTATTCATGACAAACTACCACCTCCACTTCTTGAACTACGAGGCTCTTCTCTTCGCCTCTTTCCTCCTTTGCAATTTCTTGTTCGATTTTTTTATCTTCAAACTCAACCACATCTCCGACCTACACATTTGAATCACCATGTTCATGTACTATCTCATCACTACCAAAATGTAGATCTTCCAATTCAAAGCTCAAAATTTGAACTTCTACCCCCAACTTCTAATTCCTCATCATATTTTGGATTTTGTTCACATAACTCCACGTTTTCAACTCCTACCACAAAGTTCAGGGTCTCTTCAACTAAATCATGTCTCAAGCCTCCCTCCTTCTTTTCAACTTTCATATCCCGAGGCTCAACATGATTTTCACTCTCTTCTAACCATCTAATTACCGTCTTTCGTTTCTCCTCCTTCCTTTGTAATTTAACCAAATATTTTCTTTCTGCCTCCCGTTCACACCTCAATCTTTCCTCATAAATTTCTTTTTGAATTTTCAAAATTGCTTTTGGATCAATCTCAGCTCCTCTCTTAACCCCGATTCCATCCCTAGGTTTAGGATCACGCCTATAATCACTACGATTTGCTTAAGATCGCCCATTTCTCAATTTCCCTTCCCTTTCATCTAATTTATCCAACCTAACCAAAGCTTCATTCAAAAATCTCCACATACGATCTTTGGCGTTTTCATGGGAATTAGATATTGTGAAATTTTTTGTGGAAGGACACAGAAAAAGAATAATGAAAACAAAGGATCAAGAAATTCAAGAAAGTGGTTCTTGAATGGACTCTTTTTTTTTTTTTTTTTTTTTGAATTTTAGGATGAATTTTCGGAATAAATAAAATAATAAAAAATAATAAATTTTTTTTTTTTATAAATCCGAAAATTCGACAACGAACACGAAAAACAAACGGAACTTAATTCGGATAAGAATTAAGCAAAACAAACACTTTTGAATTTTGTTGGATTTTTATATGGATCAAACAAAAAAAAAATTTACTGGCACGAAGAACAAGAAAATCAAGAAAAAAAAAGACTCAACAACAAGATATGGATGATTTTTATGGGACTCGATGATAAACATAAAAATCAAACTGGATAGAAAAAAAAACCTGAATTCAGAGTCCAGCTCTGATACCAGATGATGAGGTTCGAAGCGCGGAAGAAACGCCGAAAAGTTCCGAACTCAGGTTGTGGTTGGACGGATGAGTCATGACCCGATATTCACGACGCGATGACTCGACGATGCGGAATAAAGAACCACGACTTTCGAAACGCCACAAGGATTTGCCAAATCTCCTTGATAAGTCTCTGATTTGAACGCCACAAATATTCTAGCAAATATTTGATAAGTTCGATATTTGAACGCCACAAGAAATATTCTTGATAAGTTCGAAAAACATAGGAATTCACCTATAACTTTTATTGAATCCTCAATAAAAACTGTTTATATAAAAATCAAAGTCTCAAGTCTGCATTACAATGAATGGAAAAAGGCGTATAAATAAGCAAAATAAAACCCTAATCGCTAATTTACTCAAAATAGAATTCTAATTAAACTAGAATACTAAATTAGGAAAATAACCTAAAAACCAAAATGGAAACAAAATAATTAAAAATTCTATAATTATGGAAATATAGTAAATTTCCGTCTGCATCATTGATTTGCCAATTTGAAGCCCCAAACGATGGAATTTGGCCCTAAAATCAATGGGCTTAAGGGCTTTAGCCCAAGAGTTTTGCTTAGTGGCCCATTTCTACTTGAAAAATACATATTATCCATCCAATTCCGACGTGGTTGACTGGACTGCACTTTTATTTTGGCTTAAATATTTAATTTTCTGTCAAGTCTGCTATGACTCCGATTGTCTCGGGTCCGGAACACATCAGGTTTGATCACTAAACTTATTAAAATGTTGGACTTTATTCATTAACTTAACTTTCTAATGTAATTTGTGACATTACAGATAGAATGTACACATGGTGCAACGTCACTTTTAACCGACCAATCACGACACACCACATTGCAACGTAAGAAAATGTTAAAAACATCTTCATTAGTTACTAAATTTTTTAAAACATCATTTATTGTTTCACTAAACTTGCCCTTCAAGGCATCTTTAAAAACTACAAACTCTCCATCTCAAGCCCGTATAGCCCTATCCCTGGGTCTGGGTGCCCTGATGTCAACATTAAACCGAGCTCCGTAGCTATCTCAATCACTTTGTGTTCTTTATAAGCGCACGAGAGGTCGGGGTAAGTTAAGGGCGAGGTATTTTCATCCTGAGCCCAAGACCTAGCATCTAAGGGCACACTCATTGGGATCAAAGAATTACCTACGTCCTCGGGGGAACTACTCCTACTACTATCACTACTCGAACTTCGATCACTCTCTCCAGTTGGCATCTTCTAAAGATAAAAATAATTAACTTAAAGTCACGAGCTCTTACCTCAAACCTGACGCACAAAAGTTATCTATAGGCTTCAAGCACGATATTTTTGGTCTTAATTGAAGCAACTGTGAAAGTGTAAAATGGGTCCTCTTGGTCATTTGTCAAAAACCCAACCTGTAATAATGGTAGCGAACATTACAGACCCCTCTCTATGGGGCATGTGATGTGCAGTAAATTGGTAACATCTGAGCTAGCTTCAGATCAGCCACTCGAACAAAAACAGGGCTTTATAACCAAATGTTAACCTTGAGGACTTTTCATACCCCGTCTCTACTCACACCCAAGGATTTCCCTAATCGTTAAAGTGATCTACCATGTTCAAGGGTTATCATGTATGAGCTATAGACCTGGAAGGTGTTCAGGATTGGCTTTTATGCATCGGACTCATGCTATCCTTTTGTTTTTAGTAGGACTCCAAGTCCATGAATCCTAACAACTCAAATCCTACAACATTTTTCAAATTTGATTGACAAGACTCCTACATCTACTGGAATTCTTAAATATGCTAGCCACCGAGGTGACCCAATTCTATCCGAATTTTACTACATGCCCTGATAAATTCAAGGGTTTTGATCATCACTCAGGTACACTATAATTATTTAGTTATTTGTCTTAATAATCACTGAAATAATGTATGTCTTCTATTGATCACTGAAGTCTAAAGTATCAATTTTTGGTTTTTACCTGTTTCCTTCAAGACCTATATGTACAACTCGTGAGACACGAATTTGAGACCTTTGCCTCACCTAAGAACAAGCCTAATTCAAATTTCTACATTCAATTCTTGAGAGAGAAACGCATTGCAAAGGGCGCGAGAGTTGAAGATCACATGGAGAATTGAAACTTGGTGCATGTTTTCCCTTCTCTTATGTTATTTTCAATGAACGCTATTATTTATTGTTTTAATAGTTTTAATCAGGAGGTGTAACTAAACTCCATATTGGGATGAACGATGTAGCCTAACTTTATTATTTTAATTCCAATTTTCGTTGTTTTAATGATTCGTTGCATATGTTGATTTATTATTGTGTTTAATGCATGGATTAATTGGTATTGAGTTATTTTCATAATTCGAGAGGTGAGTTAGTGATGCAAACCACGTAGCAATTGTAGCTACGCAACCCACAAATTATTGGAATCGACCCAAGAACGCCAATAAATCACGATTTATGGATCCAATTAAAATTAATTGAACCAAGCAACCAATACAATCACTAGGATAAATTGACCTCTTGATCACAAGGAATATTAATTCTCACCGGGATCTGAACAAACAACACGAATAACTCGCAAGTTCGGATTGTGTTCAATGAAGAACGAAGTTTGAAAGCAATTTGCCTCACAATAATAATATCAAAGTTGTCTAATGAATAATGAAAATTACATCCCTATAAATAGGGTCAAAACTAGGTTAAAGAGTTGTAATTAAATAAGGAAACAACTACCTAAAAATAAGGAAATAAAAATAATCTAAAATTCACGCGTATTCGATTTTACGGCCGTGACTGATTTTCTTATGGCCGTAAGACCCTTTCTGTTTCCCCATTACGGCCGTGAGACTATTGTTACGGCCGTAAGCCAAATTTCTGAAAATCTCGTTTTTTAACCCGAGGCTTCGTTACGGCCGTGATAAAGATTTCTTACGGCCGTAAGTCCAATTCTTCAAAAATTCAGTTTTAATCAGTAAGTTGATTACGGCCGTGAGGATTTTAAGTTACGGCCGTAATTCTTGAAGTTTGGCAATTTTCTTCGACGGCTTGAATGATGTTGATCCACTCGTCGTTTTGGCTCAGCCCCAACATGGAACTTGCTTCTTTTGATGACACGAACATTGTTTTGGCCATTGTTTCTTGAACTAACTTTCCCATTGCTTCATTGGCCCTCTTTGTTTGCAATCGAGTCATCGGTCCTCCTTTAATCTTCAACGGATCCTTGTGCGGGCTCGTATCCGTTGTCTGGATCACATCATCCCCTCCCCTTCGAAAGGATTCGACCTCGAATCTGTACCTGCGTCAAACGGAGATAGATCAGAAACATTAAATGATGCCGAAACATTATACTCACCAGGAAGATCGAGTTTATAGGCATTATTGTTGATCCTTTCGATCACTTGGAATGGACCATCTCCTCGCGGTTGTAACTTTGACTTGCGCTGTTCTGGAAATCGCTCATTTCTCAAATGTAACCAAACCTAATCACCGGGTTCAAATATGACGCCTTTTCTTCCTTTGTTAGCCTGTGAAGCATAATGTTCATTTTTCTTTTCAATCGCCAACCTCACCTTGTCGTGGAGTGCTTTAACCATCTCAGCCTTTTTCTTTCCATCTAAACTACTACGTTCATTCACAGGTAAAGGGATTAAATCCAACGGTGTTAGCGGATTAAAACCATAAACAATTTCAAATGGTGAACAAGAAGTAGTAGAATGTATAGCTCTATTATATGCAAACTCAATAAATGGTAAACACTCTTCCCAATTTTTCAGATTTTTATTGATTATCGTGCGCAACAATTGAATCATTGTCCTATTTACTACCTCGGTCTGTCCATCGGTCTGTGGGTGACAAGTTGTAGAAAAAAGTAGTTTTGTTCCTAATTTGGTCCACAAGACTCTCCAAAAATGACTAAGGAATTTAACATCCCTATCCGAGACAATACTTTTAGGCACCCCATGTAAGCGTACGACTTCCCTAAAGAAAATTTCCGCGATGTTTGTAGCATCGTCAGTTTTGTGGCATGGTATGAAATGTGCCATTTTACTAAAACGATCTACTACCACAAAAATTGAATCTCTTCCCTTCTTAGTCCTAGGTAGTCCCAAAACAAAATCCATAGAAATATCGACCCAATGTTCACTAGGGACGGGTAAAGGCATATATAATCCATGGGGTTTAATCCTAGATTTAGCCTTCTTACAAGTAATGCATCTATTACAAACCCGAACCACGTCAATTTTCATCTTAGGCCAATAGAAATGTTCACTAAGGATTTCAATATTCTTTTTAACCCCAAAATGACCCATTAAGCCTCCACCATGGGCCTCTCTCACAAGTAACTCTCTCATTGAACACCTAGGGACACACAATTTATTTTCTCGAAATAAATAATCATCATGTTTAAAGAACCTATCTACAGCCCCTTTTCCACATGAATCATAAACACTAGAAAAGTCCAGGTCATTAGCATACATGTCCTTAATGTATTCAAATCCAAGCAGTTTAGAATTTAAAGAACTCAAAAGAACATACCTTCGAGACAATGCATCTGCCACCACATTTTCCTTACCTTGTTTGTACCGGATGACATAGGGAAATGTTTCGATGAACTCTACCCACCTTGTATGTCTCTTACTCAGTTTAGCTTGACCCCTCAAATGTTTCAAGGACTCATGATCGGTGTGAATCACGAACTCCCGTGGCCACAAGTAATGTTGCCATGTCTCCAAAGCGTGCACAAGTGAGTATAACTCCTTGTCGTATGTGGGGTAATTAAGTGCAGCTCCTTTTAGTTTTTCACTAAAATAAGCTATTGACTTTCGATCCTGCATTAAAACAGCTCCAATACCTAGCCCTGAGGCATCATATTCAATCTCAAAAGCCTTGTCAAAGTTAGGAAGTGATAAAACCGGTGCTTTACATAACATATTTTTGATAGTATCAAATGCATGCTCCTGTTCTACACCCCATTTAAACCCTACACTCTTTTTGACAATTTCTGTGAGTGGTGCGGCAATCGTGCTAAAATCTCTAACAAAGCGCCTATAAAAACTAGCCAAGCCATGAAAACTCCTAACCTTAGTTATGCTTTTAGGTGTTGGCCATTCTTTAATAGCTTTGATTTTCTCTTCATCTACTTCTATCCCTTTAGCACTAACCACATAACCAAGAAACACAACATTTTCCATGCAAAAATCACACTTTTTAAAATTAGCAAAAAGTTGCTCTTGTCTTAAAACCACAAGCACACACCTAACATGCTCCACATGCTCATTCAAAGTTTTACTATATATCAAGATATCATCGAAGTAAACTACAACGAATTTACCTATAAATGCACGTAAAACATGATTCATTAAATGCATAAATGTGCTAGGTGCATTAGTAAGTCCAAAAGGCATTACTAACCATTCATACAAGCCATACTTAGTTTTAAAAGCAGTTTTCCACTCATCTCCTTCTTTCATTCGAATTTGATGATAACCACTCTTAAGGTCAATTTTACTAAATATGCTAGAGCCATGAAATTCATCCAACATATCATCTAACCTAGGAATAGGATGACGATACTTTACCGTTATGTTGTTGATGGCCCTACAATCAACACACATCCTCCACGTTCCGTCCTTCTTCGGCACAAGTAACACGGGTACGGCACATGGGCTCATGCTCTCCCTTATGTACCCCTTACTCATTAATTCCTCAACTTGCTTTTGAAGCTCCTTCGTCTCCTCGGGATTACTCCTATAAGCTGGACGGTTTGGAATGACTGCTCCAGGTATAAAATCAATTTGATGTTAAATACCTCGAATGGGTGGCAACCCACTAGGTATATCCTCCGGAAATACATCGTCAAATTCCTGCAATAAAGAAATAGCCAAACTAGGGAGGGATTTGTTAGTTTCAACAAAGGCAAGGAATGAATCCTTGTACAATAAAAGGACCATTGGTCGTTTTTCCATAAATGCTTTCTTGATTTCACTCCTTTTTGCGTAGAAACTCATTTTTCTTTCTTTTCTGGCACTCTTCACTCCCTCTCCTTTTTCTGAGGTATGTACCCCAACACTCTTTTTTTCTCTCGCCTCTCCTTTTTCTGGAGTCGTGGCTCCAACCCTCTTTTCCTCTCCTTTTTCTGAGGTCGTGGCCTCAACTCTCTTTTTCTCATTTTCCTTCACTCTTTTTTCTTCATCATTTTTCAGTTTTATTTGATCTTCATACACTTGTGATGGTGTCAATGGCGCAAGTGTAATGGTTTTTCCCCCTTTGGTAAAGCTATACCTATTTTTATACCCATCATGCATTACCTTCCTATCATATTGCCAAGGTCTACCCAACAAAATGTGCCCGACATGCATAGGAACCACATCACACATAACATCATCCACATAGCTACCAATAGAAAAACTCACCAACACCCTCCTATTCACCTTAATTTCTCCACTATCATTTAACCATTGAAGTCTATAAGGTTTAGGATGTTTTAACAAAGGTAATCCTAATTTTTCAACAAGTATAGTACTAGCGACGTTAGTGCAACTACCACCATCAATAATCATACTACATACCTTGTTATTAATACGACATCGTGTGTGGAATATGTTCTCCCGTTGTTGCTCCAAATCATCCGTGTGGATTTGAGCACTAAGAGCTCGTCTGGCCACTAATAACTCGCCATGCTCCCCGGATAACACATCCTCATCATCACATATTTCCTCCAACGCTGGCATATCGCTATAATCCTCTTCCTCACTATCACTCTCCATAGTTCCATCCTTTCGCAAAAGTACCACTCGCCTATTAGGACATTGAGATGCCACGTGTCCTCTCCCCAAACATTTGAAGCATTGAATGTCTCTACTCCTAGATGGTTGAGGCTCCCCTTTAGGCACGAATTTATTAGCTTGTTCTTCCTTCCCTTTTGGTGCCTCAAACTTCCCATTTGGTGCTTCAAACTTTCCTTTAGACACAGTCACATCTCCTTTACCTTCCCACTTCGGCTTCCAAGAAGAATTAGAACCCGATTGATACCTTGCTGTCCCCTTTTTCTTTATTTGCTTTTCCACCTTTATAGCCATGTGCAACATATCCTCCATCTCCAAATAATGTTGTAGTTCAACCACATTAGCTATATCCCTATTCAACCCATTCAAAAATCGAGCCATCGTAGCCTCCCTATCCTCTTCTACATTAGCTCTAATCATCAACATCTCCATCTCCTTATGATAGTCCTCCACACTCTTTGATCCTTGGTATAGACTTTGTAATTTTTGATGAAGCTCCCGATGGTAATGACTAGGAATGAACCTCTTTCTCATTATATCTTTCAATTCATCCCAAGTACTAACGGGCCTCTCGCGATTCCTCCTCCTAGAAGTCACCAATTGATCCCACCAAGTAATAGCATACTCGGAGAATTCAAGTACCGCTACTTTAACCTTTTTCTCTTCCGAATAAGTGTAGCAATTAAAAATTAATTCCATCTTCTTCTCCCATTCTAGGTATGCTTCCGGATCACTCCTACCCTTGAATGATGGAATTGTCATTTTGATGTTGCTCATACTACCATCCATTCTATCGCCACCAAGATCTCTATCCCTTCTCCCATGCCTAACTACTCTATTCACAATTGCCCCATCGTCAAAATCACTATCTTCTTCACTCTCATCGACCCCCTCTACTCTACGACCTTGCCCACCTTGCCTACGGACATTAGGCACTTCCCGAGGTTGCTCAAGCCTTTCTAACCTACCTAGCACATCCCCAAACAACCGTTCAAACCGTTGTACCATTTCTTCCGTCATGTTGGCTCGATCGTTGTTTTTTGAAGTAGAAGATTGCTCAGACATCCTAAAACTAAATATTATATGCGTCACGTGTATTTCGCTCGTGTATCACTTGAATTTGGCTTTTTTCCTCTATTGATCTCACCTCTCTGCCTTTTTCCACTCAATAGTTTTCACCCCAATTGCCTCAAAGAACGAATCCGAACTCAAACAAGTTTAAACCCGATTTCTTCAAATCGAATATGAGTGAGAAGTAATGAATTTTTTGGAAAACTCAAAGAAGACCTTTAGAGAATTGAATTTGACTCTATAAGGGACTTGACACTTTTTATGGAAAATAAAGATTGTTTCAAAAAAGTATTTCTTGAAGTCAAATATCAACTATTTTAATTGAACTTGGAATTTTCGTTTTTTTTTTTTTTATTTCTCGAAAATTCAACTACGAGAAAGACGAAACAAACGGAATTCAATTTGGATAACAAACGAAGGAAATAACGACTATTGAATTTTTTTGTGACACTTTTCTGGATTGAAGACTCAAGAACTTGAAGAACACGAAGAACAAAATTAAAGAAGACTCAAGAAACAAAACAAAGATATAACCTTGATTTTTGGAGCCTAAGCTCTGATACCAGATGATGCAAACCACGTAGCAATTGTAGCTACGCAACCCACAAATTATTGGAATCGACCCAAGAACGCCAATAAATCACGATTTATGGATCCAATTAAAATTAATTGAACCAAGCAACCAATATAATCACTAGGATATATTGACCTCTTGATCACAAGGAATATTAATTCTCACCGGGATTTGAACAAACACGAATAACTCGCAAGTTCGGATTGTGTTCAATGAAGAACGAAGTTTGAAAGCAATTTGCCTCACAATAATAATATCAAAGTTGTCTAATGAATAATGAAAATTACATCCCTATAAATAAGGTCAAAACTAGGTTAAAGAGTTGTAATTAAATAAGGAAACAACTACCTAAAAATAAGGAAATAAAAATAATCTAAAATTCACGCGTATTCGATTTTACGGCCGTGACTGATTTTCTTACGGCCGTAAGACCCTTTCTGTTTCCCCATTACGGCCGTGAGACTATTGTTACGGCCGTAAGCCAAATTTCTGAAAATCTCGTTTTTTAACCCGAGTCTTCGTTACGGCCGTGATAAAGGTTTCTTACGGCCGTAAGTCCAATTCTTCAAAAATTCAGTTTTAAGCAGTAAGTTGATTACGGCCGTGAGGATTTTATGTTACGGCCGTAATTCTTAAAGTTTGGCAATTTTCTTCGACGGCTTGAATGATGTTGATCCACTCGTCGTTTTGGATCGGCCCCAACATGGAACTTGCTTCTTTTGATGACACGAACATTGTTTTGGCCATTGTTTCTTGAACTAACTTTCCCATTGCTTCATTGGCCCTCTTTGTTTGCAATCGAGTCATCGGTCCTCCTTTAATCTTCAACGGATCCTTGTGCGGGCTCGTATCCGTGGTCTGGATCACATCAATTAGTAACTTAGATCAAGATAATAAATCTAGTAATTGGACAAGAGATAGACATATACTTTTGTTATTATCGCGGTTGTGTGTGAATTCTTGTGTGCTATGCATTCAAATAAGGAATATTCGGACCCTCTGTAGAGATACATGATTAACTTATCTAGGTAGAATTGATTTAAACTCGAGAGAGGAATTTCAATATATATTAGTGTATTCCACCGAGTGCATATTTAGGAAATAAAAATGGATTTAAAGTTAATTTAATTGGCTAGGTGAAATTCCGAATCCCAACTACTTTAAAATTATTTTTAAAAACAAAACAATCTTTCAATTTTAATCCTTTGGTTATTTTTCTTAGTTTAAGATTTGAAACATCAAGCAAATTCATCTGTTCAAATAGAGTTTATGATCTAAAACATTTCGGTAATTAATGAGCAGTCCTCGTGAGAACGATATACCGGGCTTGATTATCCATTTTATTACTTTTCACGATCCGTACACTTGCGGTATATTTTGCATCGTAAAATAAAGTGAACAAATTAATTGTCTAAGTAATCACTGAACTAATGACTATATCTTTGATTGATCACTGAAGTTTTAAGTTCGGGTTTTGGTAACTAAACTTATCAAAATGTTAGATTTTAGTTATTGACTTAACTTTCGTAACAGAATTGATGACATGATAGACATATATTCACGTGATGTTATGTCACATTTAACCAACCAATCACGACACACCAAATTTCCAAGTAAGTAATTTTTAAAATGTTCAATTGGTCTTTTTAAAAATATCTTTGACTGTTGATTGCAGCTGATAATTTGGAAAATCTTTTAAAGATTTTTTAGGTTAGTTGTGTTATTTTTACAAGTTTAGAGACCAATATTGAATCACCTTAAATTTAGTGAAACAATCAATGACGGTTTTAAAAGTTTAATAACTAATTGAAGACGTTTTTAAAATTTTCTTACGTTGCAATCTGGTTTGTCTTGATTGATTGGTTATAGGTGACGTTGAACCGTGTGTACATTCACTCTATCATGTCACCAATTGCATTACGAAAACTTTACATAATAATTAAAATCCAACATTTTGATAAGTTTAGTGACTAAAACTCGATACTTTAAACTTCAGTGATCAGTTGAGACATAGACAAAAAGTTCAGTGATTATTGAAACAATTAACTTATAAGTTTAGTGATCAAGATGATCAAAAATCGACACTTTAAATTTAAATGGTGAGTAGATGACATAGACTTAGTTTAGTGATTATTGAGAAAAATAACTTATAAGTTTAGTGGCTAAGACTCGACATTTTAAATTACAGTGATTAGTCGAAGATATAGACATAAGTTTGATAATTTTTGGTACAATTATTTCAGAAATCAATTATCAACGACCACATTGAAGAGAAAAAATGAAAAAGAACCTCTGTTGGAAAAGGTATTTTAGGAAGAAGATATGGAAGATTTTTTTACATAAAAAGGGAATTTAAATTTGAAAAAATAAAATAAAATCAGAACGAATTAATGAATTTTACCATACACATCATAAGAAGGTTAATTTCTAAACTTTGTTACATATATAGCGCACAAGCAGGTACATAACACTGTACCAGTCATTTACTATATAACTAAAATAATTAGCCAAGTGTAAATGGGTATAAGTGCGTACACATATGGTGCACATTATCAAACATATAACAACATATCGATAATGAATTAATGATCGTTCAATGTGCATGTATGTGGCACAATATCAGACATCTTATAACATCGTATCCATTATGAATAATGATCCTCCCAGCGTTTATGTGTTCCAACGTGGGCAAGTGCGTAGCTCAATATTTGACATCTAACACCATACATATAATGATTGTCCAAGTATACATGTGTGTAAGCGCATGCATGCATGTAGTACAATGTCAAACATCTAAGACCAGCTACTTCTATTGTTATTCATAATGTGGCAATTGTTATAAATATAATAATAAAATATGTGAATGGCCAATTACCATTATACCCCTGTAAACTTTATATATTACGATTGTGTCAGTATTCCCTCATATAAATAGGAGTTATTTTATTTCATTAGAAATATACTTAATGAGAAGTTATCTCTCATTCTCTACTATCTCTCTATATTCTCTATTGTTTTTATAATAGTTTTACAACACGTTATCAGTACGAGTCTCTAGCCAATTGAGTAATATAACAGAAGTATGCTCTACAGTTACATCTAAATGACGAACCTCTGTATCAGAAATCTGATTATTACTAATCAATGTTTCCTTTTCTCAAACCAAATATTTTTGGCTTTAGAAAATAACTCATATATTGTAGATCTGAAAATTTATCCAATTTAAAAATTTATTGTCGAACTGAAAAAGGGAGATTCTAGCCGATCCAGATATCCGATCGACGATCGTCCACCTCCATCAGAACGGGCTTGTCGAGGAGAAGACTCTCCTGAAATTTGGGGATGATCCAACGGCTGAAACAGAAGATATCGACCGGAGAAGAAAGGCTGAAAAACTGTGCAAAAAACAAAATCTGACCGGAAATTGAAACGCCGATCCCTGACGATCCTGAACTCCGATCGACGATCGTCCAGCAGCGTAACAACGGGCTTTTCTAGAAGAAGACTCGACTGAAATTTTGTGCTGATCCGACGGTTAAAACGAAAGTTATTGGCCGGAGAAGAAGATGCTGGCGGACTGAAAAATGCTGATTCCGGCCAAATGGTTGGTCTTTTGGAGAAACGGAGACCATGGGCATGTTCAGGACGTCGAGGCACACATTATGGTGATGGGTTGATTTTTTCGACCACCGGCGCTTGTCAGCCGGCGGCGGCGCATGGTGGATTCCGGCGATGACGTCAAAAGGCAGTTTATTCGTCTTAATGATTTGGATTTTTCTATGATCTTACTTTTCTGTTTTGTGCAGTTTTGAAATTTTCCGACGGTCGAACGTGGCGGTTTTCTTAAAAACTGTTTTTGGAGTAGTTCCGACGGGATTTTGAACTTCAGACCAAAAGTAAGTTTGTTCTAAATTAAATTTCAAACCTATTGACGGTTTCGATTTATCCATATGATCAATATATTAAAATATGGACGATTTTTCCCTTGATAATACGTTAAAGTATATTAATCGTGATTTAACGAATTTGATTAATCATTATTAATTATATGATGATAAGTGTTAATAGAATATATATTCTAAATTATGTAACACTATTATGTGATCAGTACGATAAAATAAAAGATTTAAACGTAACATAATAATTGTCATACCGTGATGGATTGAGTTATTATTGACTGGATTTATACCTTAACTGGATATGACTCATTATCGTAACGGATTGGACTATTATGAATACCTTGACTGGATTTGAAGATATGACTCGCTCACTCATGAAAGGTAATTATTTCAATATGTTGGCACCGCCTATATGGTCGGTTTATCAATTGAATATATGGAATACTTTACATATATTCATATTTTATATTATTTCAGAAACACCTCAGTTGGTGGTTAATTCTAACATATTAGAGGTTGTTGTCAACATATATACGTGGTGGTATAACCCCAATATTATTATTGTTTATCATATACACGTGGTGGTATAACCCCAGTATTATTATTGTTAGTATATATACAATATTATTGTTATTTGATACTTCATCAAATGATACCAGAAGTTATCATTACCAAAAAGTTGGTAAATGTTGATAAAAATATTTTATCCAGTGGTACCAGAAGTTACCAATATTTGTAGTTGAAAGGGTGGATGAAAATAAATTATTCAACAAGAAAATTTTGTTGTATGATAAGATAATATCATTTGATAGCACGGATATGGTTAATGTGAAAATAATCTCATCAGTATTATGAGATAAATGTTATATGATTATGATAAGCAGTTTTGATCAAAGTTCTTATACAAGCACTTATGTACTCCAGAAGAAGTACATATTTACTCCAGAAGAAGTAAAGATTATCATCTAAACATACTGAAATGATATTATTATTATTGCTCCTGAAGAAGTATAAACGAGTCATACATGCAAAATACAAAAGGGGAAACATTTATGATCCTCAAAATTAGAGATGTGTTTCGGGAGCAGCCGTATCCTACCACCTCTGATCTTTTGAGGAAATAAAGAAAAATGTGTGTTTCAAGAGTAATAATACTCCGTACTCTACCACCTTAAATCTTTGAGGTACACAAGATTAAACATTGATAAAATTCTACAAATTTATGGTGTGTCTCAAGAGTGAGAATACTCCGTACTCTACCACCACTTATTCTAGGGTTCACAAAGATAAATTTACATTAACCGGACTCCATTTTCGCTTGATTCCCCTTCCTTACGACTAATCTATCTTAACTTCTGCTGGATCTTGGATGGGGATGTATGATTGCAACTTATCCAACAGTTCCTCAATAGTAGGAGCAGAAATGAGGATTCTCCTAGAAAATGGAGAGATGAATCCCTGTTCCACAGCATAATCAATAAATATTAGCAAACTATCAAAGAAATTGTTAACATTTAAAAGCCCAATATGTTTGGTATGGAGATCTAATTGAGCCCATGAGATAATATTAAAGATTTTCTCTAAAGTACCAAAACCTCCAGGCAGGGTTATGAAGGCATCAGAACCATATAACATGCAAGTTATGCGTTCATGAATAGATAAGATTTGTACTTCATGCCCTCGTGTTTTACCTGCGATATCAACTAAAGGAACGGGTATAACACCTATCACTCTTGCTTTCTCTGCTTGAGCGGATTGTGAAACACAACCCATCAATCCATTGCTACCTCCTTCATACACGAGAGTGATACCTTTCTCTCCCAATTTTTTTCCAAGATCCACTGCTGCTTCTAGATACTCAAAACCTTTCCCTACTTTTGATCCACAAAATATACAGATAGTCTTGATTTGTCGAAGTTTTGGTCCTTCCATCTTTGAGAGTATAAGGAAGGAAAAACTTATGAGAAAATGATATTTTGGGGTGCATGAAACTGTGAAAGTCATTGATTTTTTAAACTTGAAAAACTTCACTATTTACTGCTCGTTTTTCGAAAAAGTGAAGATTTACTTTTGACAAAATCACCCTACTTACCTTTCGGTGGTTTAATATTTTTAACCAGCCTTTATCAAAACTCGTGAAAGGAAACAGAAAAATATTTTATATGTGCATATATATCAAATGATTTACCTTGTATCAATGCTGAATAGCCAAAACATCATTGTTTATAACAGCCTGGCAAACATGATCTTTTGCTATTATATTTTTGAGACTATAACGCTCTTTATCACTGATAAATTTAGTCCATAAAGATAGTAGCTCACGCTGCACATACCCACTAGGGTGCGTCTCAAGAGTCAATCGAATATCATCCAATGACTCCTTACTCAGTCCACCCTTAATGAAGTCTATCTTATCATCTCGATTTATGGATGAATATCCTATTGATTTACAACAGGTATCACAAGTCCATCGAGCACATTTGTAGCAACTATTTAATCTTTTTGCTCTTCGCTTCTTTGTAAAAGTACTCTTACCTAAGCCAGACTTGTGCTTAGAAAATGAATCTGGTAATTCACAAGCTAATTGAACTTTTGCTTCGATCAACCAGCGAACATCTTCTGGGATGCCATGATCCATCAACAACCTCAATCTTTCGAGCCTAATTCGATATATTTTTCTCAAATCATTTACTGGAAGATTGGAATAATATTTGCGAATATTTGAAAGTATGATATCCATTTTTGATGGATCTAGCCTTCTTCCCAAATCATCTATTTAAATGCATTATTCAACGCGTAAAAGAGCGGTGGCTCCGCGTGTCAGTGATATCGATTCCATCAAGAAATAATGGAATAAATTATTGAAATGGTGGGAATAATGAGATAATGTGTCATTACCTTTTTCGATATAAGGGAAGATTTGGCGACAAGATTGAGATCATGAGATATTTCCTTGGATATTGTACTTGATTTTTCTGGTTTACTAAAAGTAATAAAGGTATACTGATTTGAAATGTACATAAATACATACTGATGAAATGAATACTGTATTGAACCAGAAGTTCATACATATGTACAAGTGAAATATCTTGCTGAACCAGAAGTTCATACGTACAAGTAAAATATGTATATGAACCAGAAGCTCATAAATGAAATATACATTGTATTGAACCAGAAGTTTAGCGATATTGTATTGAATCAAATATTCATACATAGAAATGAAATAAAACCGTATTGAACCAGAAGTTCTATAACAAACGGTTAGATTATCAAAAGTTTCAAATTATTTTCTATGAGAATAACTTATTCAGAAAGTGTTTATCATACAACAATATTCTATGTCAAACAGGGATTAGCTCAAGAAGCTTTATGATTTGTAAAAGTGTGATATGTATACAATCAACCAAAGCGCACTTGGATATATGATTGAGATTATATCTCTAAAAGAATGACATGCGTTATGGCATTTTAGCCGATTGATAATATTTGAGAACATTATGAGGAAAACACGCCTGAAGCATAATTATGCCTGAAGCATAATGACTATCGATTCCAAAAATAAATATCTCTTGAATGATTGAAATGATCCCTTTGAGGCTAAATACTCATTGTGAGTAAAAGGGACATTATTAAATGTAAGAGACTCAGGTACCTGATGATAGAACATATAAAGAAATCTCTCTATATTATATTGAGTTTAAATGGAATCGATAAATAAGTCGACTGCATACATAAACAACCCTCTTATGAAAATGAGGTTGATGAAATTATAATACTTTGACCAAGTATATAACCCCAATGTAGGGATTATTGTTCAAGGACCTGAAGTCCAAATGCTTAAATGTGTAAAGCCAGTAATTATATGTACAAATGAAAAATATTTCACAGTCGTAAAAGACGACTCGTTGCGCGCAAATTTTTTCATAGAACTGGCATGACATATCTAAATCACTAGCTTGAGCTCTTTGATATACCAATGAGTGAGATCAAAATGTATGATTCTCATCTCGGCACTTTGAGAGTATTCTTTGATGTACCAGTTGATCGCGGTACGTTGGGATTTCAAGTAAAATGATTGTAGATTATATGTCGAAATTGATATCTATTTCAATGATTGATTATGCTCCTGCAAATTAAGAAATTGCAGTTTATAAAGTACAATAACATACATGTATAAATCATTGAAAGATTCAATATGCCTAGATTAGTATCACTATAGGATGATACAAATGACTCCATGATATAATATGTTGAAAGTGAAATTGGAGTGTACTATTTATGACATCTGGGAAATTGATTATTCACTAGAAGTGAATATGAAAATGAATATGTTTAATTATTCACCAGAAGTGAATTCTAGATTTTATTATTCACCATAAGTGAATTCTAAATTTAATTATTCACCAGAAGTGAAAGATGCAATCGATAAATTAGTATAACATTGCTTAATATAGCATGTTATGACATCATGAGCTATGAACAATTTATATAAAGCTCATCATAAATTATATGATTGCACCAATATACTTGTGATATTCCATGAAAGGAATAAATACGCGTTGCACTCTTTTTCCCTTAGCTGAGGTTTTGTCCCACAGGGTTTTCCTAACAAGGTTTTTAATGAGGCAACAGTTGAGGCGTATTGATGAAAATTAATGAGAATAATGCACTCTTTTTCCCTTCGCTGAGGTTTTGTCCCAAAGGGTTTTCCTAGCAAGGTTTTTGAGGCATCATTATAGCTATCAACAAGCTATAATTCAGCAACACATTGTTATACTGGAATGATATCAACAAATGAAGAAAATCATAGACATCTTATGAAGAATGCTATACAAGGAGATTTTTATATTTCAGAAGAAAGATGATATCAATGTTTGAGAGGTTCATGAATACTTGATTACACACTTCAGGGGGAGAATCATGCTTTACTCTTTTTCCTTCGTCCAGGTTTTGTCCTACTAGGTTTTCTTGACAAGGTTTTAACGAGGCAGCGGCTGTATTCTTTTTCTTTGGTTCAGATTTTATCCCACTGGGTTTTACTGATAATGTTTTAATGAGGTAAAACTTCAGAACTTCAAGATTCAGTACATGATTTGTTCTACTCGAACGTTAGACTCAATGATTCACCATGGCCAACATCAGGGGGAGCTTCTGTACTCTTTTTCCTTCGCTCAAGTTTTATCCCACTGGATTTTCTTAACAAGGTTTTAACGAGGCAGACAATTGCAGAATATGTCATTCAAGGGGGAGTGTTATAAATATAATAATAAAATATGTGAATGACCAATTACCATTATACCCCTGTAAACTTTATATATTACGATTGTGTCATTATTCCCTCATATAAATAGGAGCTATTTCATTTCATTAGAAATATACCTAATGAGAAGTTCTCTCTCATTCTCTCCTATCTCTCTATATTCTCTATTATTTTTATAATAGTTTTACAACAACAATAATATTTGTAATGTTATACTTTACCAACAATATCTACACACAGGGTAACTTAGTGTCAAACATCAACAAACATACTTAAAGAAGACAAAAAAATCAGATCCGCGAATCAACGGAGCAAATCGGGGCGAATCGGCCCCGATCCGCCCTGTTTTAATTTAAGAAAATAAAACTTAATAAAAATTAATTTTTTAAAAAAGATTTAATTTAAATTATATTTAAAAAAAGTGGTGGTGGATCGGCCAGTAGATAGGAGGGCCGATCCACCCCTACCCGAACCCGATCAGTCGCGAAAATCGACGGATCGCTGGGTGGATATGGATCAGAAAAAATGAATTCGGGGTGGGGTCGGATCGGGCCCCCGATCCTTCCTTTACGTACCTAAGATGATCGCCCAATAATATTTATATTGATACTAGTAATGTGGATGATGTAACCGGGTTATCACGTACGTGGAGTGAGGAAAAATGTTAGAAAGACAAAATATATATTATGCATATATCTAAAAAAAGAAGAAAAAAAAATCATATTTTCTAGACTACTTATTCAAAAAAAAGTAAATAAAAAATAAAAGAATTGGGCAATTTATTTTCTAAAATGACATTTAATTTCGTGATATTTGCAGTAGTTTTGAAGTCTGATCAAAAGATTTCGTATTTGAACATAGGTTAGAAATTGCATTGCATCAAGGGCATATACTATATGCATTTAAGACCTTTATATTTCATATTCTAGAAAACGAATGGTTCCCAAGACTTGGACCATTTCAGAGGGGCATTAGCATGTTCGCTAAGCTTAAAAAGCTTATTGTCAACTAAATTACTTACAAATAGACTGTAAAAGTAGTAAATTAAGAAGCACTATACTAAAAAATTAGCATCTTTTTTAATTACTAATATGTAACACTTGATATGTTGTGAAATAATTATACTTCAATCTAAAATTGTAATTAAAACACACGAATATAATGCTTGAAAATATTATGTAATATATCATTTATTGTCATAAAGTGTCACAATAGCTAAGTCTTTGGTGTTTTTAATGAATCCTTTTGACTTATAGGTATCAATCACGTGTTTTGTTTTTATTTGTAAAATTATATGAGAGAGGAAAAACAAAAACATTGCTACAGTCAAGTCACGACGTCTAACGTTTTAAATATAATAAATCATTATACATCTTGAAATATAATAATCTTTTACTGTGCCATTTATTAACGTAAATCGTCGCAATAGCTAAGTCTTGAGTATTTTTAATGAATCTTTAACTTATATGTTTTACAAATTTTTTTATTTTTTTAAAATTATGGTGAAAGAGAAAAAAATAATATACATATAGTCAATTCTTGTTTAACATGTTATATATAATAATATTAAATCATTATACATCTTGTAATATATAAATATTCTATTGGAAAAAAAAAAAAGCAAATGGATACACCTTCGAGATTAATAATTTCTATCCATTCATTTTTTTTTTTTCGCGCTATTTTATTATTATTATTTTTTTTGATAATATAGGTTAAAACTTGTGACATTAGCACCATAAATAAAAAATATTGTATTACAATAATGATATGATATAATAATAGAGTAAATGTTAACGTGTAATTATAAAAATTTATTAGTGGTAAAATGTTTCAAAAACTTAATTGAGTTTTAGAACATATCTTTCATCGTACATGGTGTGTATATGGAACTCGACTGATTTTAGTGTTCATTTTATGTTGTATTAAACTCGTCTGGTTGTGGAACGAGTAAAAATATATTAATTTGTAATTGATTAATGTAAAGTGACTTGTTCTGGGATAGCCAAGCGAATGTTAGTTTCATGTCATTTTCCTTTGGTCATATATAATAAAGACCAAACCATCATCTAGTTTCTTTGAAATTATGCAATTGTGAAAAGTCCTCTAGTTTAATTAAGACATATAGATTCATTTTTTTGATGAGTTTTTATTAATTTTTGAATTTGCAATATATATCATTAAAAGAATTTTGCATTTTAACTAAAATTTATTTGTACAAAAAATCGTTTGTTTCAAAATTCATTGCAAAAAAATTCTCTTTAATTTCACATCTTTTTACTTAAATCAATTTCAAATAATTAATTTGATCTAGTATTCTATCATTGTATTCAAACTTGATCTATCCTTATAATCAAACTCGATCAATCTCCGGCTGCTCGCCGCCATTCATTTAAAATTTCAAGATAAGATTTGTGATTAAAAATTGGATAGAGAAAATGTGTATGATTAAAAAGTGATTTGAGAAATTATGCAGTTTAATTTTTTTTTTTATTTAAACAAAATAGTCAAACGGAGGCTTATTTAGGTGTAATTATTGATATAGATGTCATTTTTGATCATTTATTTGCCGATATTAGTAACGTCGATGTCGGGGATGATATTTCGAGAATCACCAATGGTGTTGTAGTCTCCGAATGGGAATTGTCGCAATCACTTTTCAAATTCTACCTTTTACATATTTTATTAAGTTATATAATATCTTCTTATTCTTTTTATTTTTTTCCTTATGATATTACTTATATTATTGTTCTTACTATTATTTTGACTTGACAAAACTTTTTATTAGTATTTAATTTTCATATTTTGGTGCTTTATTGATTTCGCTGTAAGAAGTCCATGGCTGATGGCTCCTAGCCTCCTAGAATCTATCGAGTTTTTCAATGTTAGAAAAATGAAAAAGAAGAAGAGGAAATTCTTGCCTCAGGCTAGATCATGACTATTCTATATAAACCAAAATTACTATATATTTATCTTTTGATTATTTGCGTTCGATGATTGTAATAACTTGTTGACATATAAAATTGTCCAAAAATAAAGAGGATGGTAATATAGACACTTGGACATCAAGGTAATCAACATGTACGACAATACACCACTTGACATAGGAAGCAAATACGTCCAATTATGGAAAATACGGTGAAGTAGAATTCGCCACTCCAGGACAAGGAAAGAAAAATGGAATAGACATAGTGGGTGAAATTGTTGGATGAATTTGTGAATAGTGACGTCAAAACAAGTAGAAAGATAGTTTGTAAATTCGTGCCGAAAATTGGACAGAGTAATGGTAAGAAAAATACAAACAACAAGAAGAAGAAAAGTAGGGACAAAGCCGAGGTAAGAGTTGAACTCTTTGTCCTTAAGTCGAATTTGTCCCGCAATGGTGCCTAAGGATTCCGGCAATCGACTCCCAAGATACAACGGCTTCACCTGTGTTTGTAGCACTCCAAAACACAAGTACAACGAACCAAATTTTGGCTTATGTACTCCAAGGATGAAATGAAGTAAAATCAAAATAAATGTAATGATTTTGTTTTTGGAGAGAAGAGAGGATAATATATGTTTTGCATATCAAAATTGTGTGAGGAATAAGATACCCAAAGGGTCCTATTTATAGACCATGAAAGTGTGTGGACGAAATGGTTGAAACCAAACCATGCACCCTTTCCAAACCATGCACATTTATGAAAAGGTGTCTATTCACCGGACAACCGTGCGGTTGCACGGTTTTACTGAAAAAATCGGAATTGAATTTGACGTGTGGTCGCACGATTTCCCAACCATGTAGTCGCACAGTCAAATATTTTGACCCGATTTCGTCCTTTTTCGTAATTTCTCATTCATCCAATATTGGTTTTCGAAGTTCCAAATATACCCTTCAATACATGCAAGTCAATCCCCATTTGTGCACCTCGAAGCGGCGAAGTGACAAACAATTTTTCCTAAACGGATTGAGCCGAGCTTTTTAGTATTTAGCCAAAGTCGACACGAAGTCACTTTAATCGATTTTCAATTCTCGATTTATTTAACCAATATCCAATAGAAACTTCATCCGAACGTATTCCAAAAAAAAAAAAAAAAGGAACGTGGAGCATAATTATCATATGTAGTGGATTAATATGACAATGTGTTTAAGCAGTCATCACATAGGATTGTCCATAGTTGCCAATGATCTGATAATTATTAGCAACGAAAGTTATTAGTTAGATCATGGGAAGCGGTTACTGAGGAAATGAGAGTAATATGATCAATCAAAGAGAACATGACGGTTACAATACTAAGAAGCAGTGTCACATATGTAGTTATGAATGTGCATAAAAACAAGAAAATGAGACATTTTAAACCCCGAATAAATCAACTCTCAAACAAAAAATGTAATTTCATTTTATTATTATTTCCTTTTCAGGAAAAATTTACTTTCTTATAATTGCGGACTTGCTAAATTCAATTCTCAATTACATCGTTTTTGGGATTTTATCTCAAGAAGTAGGAATAGACAATCGTTTGAATATTTAATTGTTTTACACGAAATCACGATCTAACAATTTGGCACGTCATATTGGACCCTAGTGTAGAAGTAGAGTTAGAATGTCTTCAAAGAATGTTGACAAAGACGTGGCCAAGGTCAAGAAAGTAGCCATTATGTTCCCATGAAAGAACTTAATCCCAATATGATGCGGTAATTGTTTGAAAACGTCGAACATGACTTGGTGGAACACGTGAGACTTTCATACATGTGGAACATGGAAGGCTTGTTCAAAATGGGAATTTTTAACATGATAGTATGGCTAAGGAACTAGGCACGTTGAATGAATTAATGACTAAGTTAGCAAGTCATTTTAGCAACTAAATTGAATTTGTCTCACCTTTAGGAGGCTGTCACAATATCCAAACCTGAAATATTAGCCTAATGGGTAACATTTCCCCTTTAGGATATGTCCCAGGAATGACTAAAGTTAATGAAGTGTCTCATATTGGTACTTCTAACATAGGGGTAATGGCAAAAATGATGGTATCAAAATAAAAATCATCCAGTTAATGGAGGAAATCAAATGGCCAATCTTACATACTCCACAGCCTATAGGCATTCCGTATGATCCAAATGCCTTGTTAACATATATCTAAAATCCTACAGGGTGAGATCGGCCTAGAATATGACCCGTTACATGGCCAAAATATAAGAAACCTTACCCTGATTGGGTAGATCAGGCTTGCCCATCGCCAGGAGGTTATAGAATCCCAGAATCCTCATTTTTAAAGGTTTAGGAGAAGTATCTGCTATCAAACATATTTGAAGGTTTACCCTTCAATTTGGGAAGGTTAGTACTTATCACAAATTGAGAATGTTTCCTAGTTCTTTAATAGGAATAGCTTTCTCGTGGTTCATCAAATTGTCGGCTAACTTGGTTAAAAATTGGTATCAAATAGGAAACTGTCCCGTGCCCGTTTTACATGAGCAAGTGTTTTATGCCTTTACTGGAAAAGTAGTTTGTGAAAATTTCTCAATATTGCTTAAGTTTTGATTTAAAAAAGAGATCTCAAGATCGATAATTCCCATATCTATTTCAATTATGAGCTAATGTCATTTGATATGAACAATTGTTGAGGGAAGAAGAAAAAAATTTAAAACTCTAGCAAAGTTATCCAGTACAGGGATCTTAATTATGAAATGCATGAAATTGAAGCAGGACAGGTCGAAACTGAAATATGTTTGGCCTAATTGGTTAAGGAGAGAAATTACATGTGGAAAGCACTAGTTTAGCCAGAGACAAAAACCAAAAATGAAGGGTTGAACGAAGAAGGTAAAATAGCCAAAACATTTTTTTTTCCAATCTGACTAAGGTGAAGCAATATTCAACTAAATTTTATAATGATAAATAAATAAATTTGAATGATAAACATAAGTTTCCAAACCTAGATTAGATTAAGGGTAAGAAATATTTTAAATGATACAAATCTTGATCAAATACGACTAACAATTGTTTGATATTTTGGAATGTTTGAAAGATGCTATTAAATTTAAATGAGTTACGTTCGATAACAAAAAGAAAATGGCGATAGACAAGGATCCAATCCCAAATTCTGTGTGAATGAATATGGCCGTCTCATATCTATTTTTTTTTTTTTTTTTTAGGAACATAATAATGATCCTTAATCCAAAATATGAGAAATTTTTATAAGGTTAGCAAACATGATTGCAAAATGTGTTATAACAGTTTCAGTTATACAGACCAAATTCAATTTAAGCATAAAAAATAAAACAAGAGGTAAAGTACAAGAAAAAAGATCAAATACTTCCCCGGGTTGTGTAGGCAGTAGGCTGCTACTGATGTGATGGTCCAGCTGGAGGGTCTCATGGATCGTGCGCTTGTCTGTGCCTAAGTGTCTCGAGTCTGTGCTCCATGGATGTAAGGCGATTCATGATATGCATAAATTCACTGTAGACCTCCTCCCATGTGCATCGTGCCAACCTCTGCTCTGTAGGAATATCATTCTGGATCAAACCCTGGATCTTGGTCTCTAGTCTATCCATCCTCCAATCCTGGCGAATTAATATCTCCATAAAAACTGTCTGTCTAGCAGTCTATCTCTACCCTATCATTGTAAGCTATGTCATAATCTACCTTAAGAGCTCGTCGTTTGCCGGAGTTGATGGTGGGACTGACTGTGCTGGCCTTTCCATATCTAGCCTTGGTATATCTGTTGGAGCAGGAGGTGCCCTGGGTTCTTGTATGATCTCCATAGTCCTTCTAATGGTTGCCTCTAATGGACCGAGCTCCTAATGAGGGAGTAACTCCACTCCCTCGACCAGACAAATGGTACCGGTGAGACTTGGGAACAGTATACCTCGTGTGGTGTCCAACTGAGACACAAGAGTAGAGATGAAGTCGAAGATATGATGCCCTACGTCTATCTTGTGCCCCGTGCCAAGTGATGTATCATCCGGGCCCTCTCCTCATTAAATGTAGTGCAGTGAGAAGTGGGGTCTATTTTATGCCACATAAAGATATGTAAGATCTTCAAAGTTTCAGTGAGCTCTCTATGCACAAATCGCCCTGGCCTATCTAGTACTGCATCTTCCCTACCATAGAGGAACTAGGTGATCAAGTCCAAATCTATATCAATCTGCACTGGGTCGATCCCCTCCCTAATCAGCCCAGTGTGCGTTCAATAACCTTGGGTGAGAAATCGATCCACCTGTCCCTAACCCAAGTCTGGTATTGATGCTCCATATCTCGCTCCTCAATTGCAACATTAAATTTTGCAAAGAACTCCTTTAGAAGGAGTGGGTATGATCGATGTGGAGTGGTTGCCCATTTCTGCCACCCTGCAGTTTCTATAAGGTGGACTAGCTCAGTATGTGGGAAGTCTGGCAGGATTACTTCCATTTCCCCCAAAATCCTCTATTTCTTGAGATTATCATCAAATAACCATAAATCTCTAGATCGTGCCCGTGTCTAACTTCTTAGAGTCAGAGTCGGAGTCAGAGTGTCTACTTAGTCTTTTGGATTATCCTACTTTTCCCTTGCCTTTGCGCAATGGGATCGAAGCTTTTCGAGGTGGCATTATACCTACAAATGATGAATAAGCAATATTGGATTCAATACAATATGTATGAAATGTAGGAATATTAAGAAACACACCCAAACTAAAGAAAGTGCGCAAATTGGAATGAAGGAAATGTGGGTGAGTGGTGCTTTTTGACCTAGGACATCGCCTCAAAAAATTAAAATTTTCTTGAGAAATCCTAGGTATATGAAAGTACACAACCTCATCTACAACATGTTCAAACTTGAGATCAAACTGAGGTCGTTAAGGTCATAAATCACAGGGACAAATATGCAGTGAGTGCAATTAAGGTGTGATGGTGCCTAATCTAGTTTCATGTATTTTTGTGCATTGTAGTGAATAAATCCATGAAATTATTGAATTAGGCAATGAAGGGCGTGTAATGAAGATAAGTGCTCGGTTGAATTTCTCAAATTCGAGCAAAAACTTCACTTTGGCATTTTATCAAACACTTTGGGTGCAATATAGAAACCCAATGAAAATCACAACACCACATGCATGAATTGATCCAAAATATACCCAGCATCATTACCCATCAACAATACACCAATTTATACCTAATCCCGACCTCCATCAAGCTTAAAATTAGATTTTTCAATTTAGGGAAAAACTTGAAACTTTTGAAAGAAAGTGCAAAATTTAGCCAAATTTACCTTCAATCCGAGATTTGAATGTGTTGATGATGTAGGATTACGCCCAATACAATGTAATGAACAAGAATTTTCAAGAATTTAAAACTTTGGGGCGATTATGTTTGAAATGAAACCAGTGCCCCTTTTTTAAAAATTTGATATACGCCCAGAATAACCGCGTGTGACCGCACGGTAGTAAATTCGTGCGATACACTGTTTACCAAATTTTTTTTTTCAAATTTTTTTTTTTTCGAATCCTTCTCGACTCCAACATGTTTTGTGATGCATTATGGGCTAAAATACCATGATTTAGGTGTGTGAATATGTGAGTGATTAATATGAACATTCAATGGCTAAGAATCTACCTAACTACCTAAATATGCAAAATGTGAGATTTTGAAGTCTTAACTCTAAATGTAAAGCATAAAATTGTCAACATGCAACCTAACATCTAAAATAAAGCAATAAATGAAAGCGAGGTAAATAAAAAGGAAGAAATATGGGTTGTCTCCCATAAAGCTCTCCGTTTATAGTCTTAAGCATGACTTTTCTGGTATTCACTCCAATGATGCAAGAGTAGTGGTGGTCTTTTTTTTTCGAGAATTCACCACCCTAATAAGGCTTCAAGCATTGTCCATTCACTTTAAATGTGTCATTCTCCTCATGAGTGATTTCATCCTTATGAGTGATTTCAACTGCTCCAAATGGATACACCTTGGTTATCGAGTAAGGACCTGACCACCTTGATCTAAATTTGCCCAGAAATAGTTTGAGGCGAGAATTATGCAATAAAACTTGTTGACCAACCTCAAACTCTTTTCTTTGAATATGCTTGTCAAGCCACTTTTTGGTGCGCTCCTTGTACAAATTTAAACTCTCATTTGCATCTAACTTGAATTCATCAATTTCATTAAGTTGAAACAACCTCTTTTCCCCTGCTGCTTGCAAATCTTATAGTCCAAAGAGCCTTGTGCTCCAACTCAACTGGCAGATAGTATGCCTTCCCAAATACGAAGCGATACAGATACATCCCAATAGGTGTTTTAAATGTTGTTCTATATGCCCACAATGCATCATCAAGCTTCTTGGACCAGTCCTTTCTTGTTGAACTCTTTGTCACCTCAAGGATTCTTTTAAGCCCTTTGTTTATTTTCACCTGTTAACTAGTTTGAGGGTGATATGGACTGACAATCCTGTGTTTTACTCCATATTTTGCTAGTAACTATTCAAATTGCTTGTTGTAAAAATGTTTACCCCCATCACTAATTATAACCCGCGGAGAGCCATGAAAATTAACTTCTTCAAAAAATCTATCACCACCTGACCATCATTTGTAGTAATGCAACAACTTCAACCCACTTAGATAGATAGTCAATTGCTACCAGAATGTATTGATTTGAGTAAGAGGGAATGAATGGACCCATGAAATCTATTTCCCAAACATCGAAAATTCCCACTTCTAGAATACTGTTTAGAGGATTTCATTTCTCTTGAGATGTTCCCGGTCCATTAACACCTATCACATTTTTTACTAGTACATATGCATCCTTGAATATAGTAGGCCAATAGAATCCTAACTATAAAACTTTTGCAGCTATTTTAGAAGCTCCAAAGTTACTACCATACGCAAAAGCATGACATTGCTCCAATATTTTGACTGCTTCATCTTCTGGCGCACACCTCCTAATAATTTGATCTGGACACCTATTATAGAGAATAGGATCCTCCCACAAATAATATTTCAATTCAGAAAAGAATTTCTTCTTTTGATGACTTGAATATCCAAGTGGAATGATAGATTTTTCCAAGTAGTTCATAATGTCTGCATACCACGGTGCCTCCCCTATGCCAAATAAATGCTCATCTGGAAATACTTCACAAATATCAGCAAGAACTGGCTCCTTTTACTATTCAAGGCAAGATAGATGATCTGCTGCAACATTCTCACACCCTTTTTATTTTTGATCTCTGAAAATTTTTGGTTGTCTAAATTGTATAAATAGATTGTCACAGACAAGTCTGGATTGTAATCAGTTAACAGTAAATCGTTAAGTTTTGTTTAGCGCAGTACCAGATGAATCTTGCTCAGGAAAATTCGTCTGGATATTAAAACGTAAACAACAAGAATAAATTGTGTGGAATTGTAAATGGACAAGAACACAATAATTTGAGCTTAACGTGGGAAAAACCCTAACATAGAAAACTCATGGTTCGCATCCTGCGAACAAAAACTAATAACTATATAAGGAAAGACTTTATATAGATCAATCTAAACTATAGGATAAATCTACGCGTAGACTTTATCAAACATCCAAGAAATAGATCACTCCCTGATCCTTCTGGGGCATGTAATGTGAGCTGGCGTCCTACCACTCTTCAGTAGTTTTCTTTGAATCTGCAACAATCTTCAGCAACACGAACTCCCGTTCGATCTTGATCCAAACCTCCCGTTTGATCTTCACGCTGAAATTCTTTCCTTCTCTGAGTGATTGAATTCTCCTCCCGGAGTATTGAATTCACAACACAATTGAAGCTTTAATTATTTTTGCACCACACGAAAATAAAGCTTCAAGACTTCTATAATAAGGTGGACATGTATTTGAGAAGCTCCACACGGATTTTGTATCTTTTCACGTCACGTAGAAAAACATCCCGTTTTTCTCCTCTTTATAGTGCAATTCGGTTTACTTGACTCCCAAGTTTCCTTATTGCACAAGATCTCTAATACCTGCAAAACATGGTAGAGATAATTAGAGAAAGGTAAGATAATTATTCTTTAAATAAATCTTACCATAAAATTAGATAATGATAAATCTTGAAAGATCTTACCGTTTAGCAACCATATTTTCGGCCAACAGAAGATGCTTTATAATCAAGATTTTTGACCTAATAATCTTACCATATGCAAAGATAAGATTGAGATATTCTTGACCGTATCAAGAAGACACTTACCATATCTTGGATAAGCTTGAGTGTCAAGAATAATCACAAAATATTATCAAGAATTTTACCAAAATAACAAGATCAAGATTTCGAAATCAATATCAATATTTTCGAGATTATGATCAAATTAATATCAATATTTCTTGATCATTTTCTTTCCAACAATAAAATGTTTTTCTCGAAAATAAGAAATATTTTTCTTCAATAAATACTTGCATAATTTAATTAAACTTAATAAATTACTAAATACATAAATTACTAAATACACGTATTCAGTAATTAAATCAAGTTTTCTTAAATTATACATTCGTGAAAAATAGGAAATGCCAATAATATAAAATTAACAATATCCAAATCAAACTCTTGCAATAGAAATATCCATCTGATCAACCTGGGTTTTGCATCCTTTTTACTCAACAAGTGTTTCAATGTAGCATGGTCTGTGTAGACTGTTACTTTTGATCCCATAAGATATGAACGAAATTCTTCAAATGCATATACAACAACAAGTAACTCCTTCTCAGTAGTGGCAAAGTTAAGTTGTGCATCATTGAGAGTCCGAGTTGCATAATAAGTCCACGTGGTCTAATGGTAGCAGGGATTTACCTTTTTTGTAACGATTCGGCTCCCTCGCTGGGGCCTTCTCCGTGTCGTATTCATGATCTTTCCACTCCCCCCTGGTCGTCCTAGTCCTCAAGGGCTGCCAGCCTCATTTTCAGGAAGTGAATTTTTGTCTTCCATGGGTTTCGAACCTTGTACCTAAGGGTTAAGTACAAAGATTCTTAGAAACCCACTACCATTAGACCAATTAGGTTAAGTACAAAGATTCTTAGAAACCCACACAATTATTCGAGTTCAATTGTTTTGCATGAAATCACGCGCGAACAGAACTACATCAACCTTCTAGTCTAAGGTGGTTCAATTTATCTATAAGAAAAAATGGGAAGTGGGGTTTGTCGATAACTTTTTGACTTTGAACTAATAATAGAGAAATTAGAAATAAATGTAATATTCTAGTACAAGTACATGTTGGGAAAAATCAATTTTTTCAACCCCAAATCAACCAAATGCAGCGAAAACACAAAGACACAAATAACTGAACAAAAGAGAAAACAAAGAATTTAACGTGGCTCAGCTGACCGCCAACAACCACGTGACAAGAACACCTTTTATTGATAAGAAAAATAAATCATTCGTTACAATATTTTTTTCACCCTCACAACTTTTCCTAACACAAAGAAAGAACAACAAACGTATTTTTTCTTTCTTTTTCACCTTTTCTCTTTCACACGCACAATAACCCAGCAATCTCAATTGTTCACTGGCTTCTCTCTCACTCTCAAGCTCTGTTTCTTTTTTGGCTACACACCTCTCTTTTTTCGCTCAAAATAACGCTGCTCTTCTTCACCCAAAATAAATACGCACAATGTCTACAATAATATATATAAAATAAATAAGTGCCCTGATGGGCCAACTTCAGCTACCCCAAAATAATAAATTTGGCCCATAAATATTTTGGGTCGAAAACCCAACAATCTTCAACGTGACCCAAAATTTTTATAAGTATGAACAGTATTCAAAGATTCACGAAACATCACCTTTCGTTTTGATATCTTTGAACTACTTCCTTCAACATTCACGTTATTAGTCACAGATCCCGTCTTAACCACTTCACAACCTTTAGTAGTAGTAGAAGACTCTCCTTGGTGCGACTCCAATCTGACAGCTCCACCTAAGATTGTCTTCCCTATTAGCCTGTACAAATTACCAACTTTTTCACCTCTAACTATTGACACATAATTTTTCTTCACGGTCATCAACCACCTCTGGCAGAATATTCATAACCCAATGTGTCTAATGCTCCCAACGATATTAAACTTCGCTTCAATCTTGGGACATGTAAAACACCTGTTATTCTTCTCACCACTCCATCAAACATCTTCACCTTCACGGTACCCAAACCCTTGGCTTCAAGTTTTTGATTATCAGCAACAAAAACATGATGCTATCACATGACTTATAATTTTCAAACCAATCTCTATTTGGACACATGTGATAAAAACATCCAGAATCTAGAAACCAATTACTAACTAGACTCTCATCATTAGCAACACATAAAACATCTTCACGATCATAATTTTCCTCCACCACATTTGTAGAATCTGAATTCTCTATGATTTCTTTACCTTTCCTCTTCGATTCAAGATGTTTTGTCAATTCTTCAAATCTCTTCTAATGTGACCCTTCTTGTGACAGTAATAACAATCAACGTCTCTCCTTGGACGAGATTGAGAACAATCCCTCTAACCATAATTTCTTCCTCGCGATTCACCTCTACTATACCTATTATCAGAAGTAGTCAACAGAACCCGATCACCATTCACATTACCACTTGGCTTCTTTATGTTGGCTGTCTCTAACAAAGTAATCGAAACCTCGTTCACCATCAAAGTAGATTTACCAACTAACAATATGGTCACCAATGTCTCATATGATTTGGGCAATGAAGACAATAAAATAATCGCCTTATCTTCGTCCTCAATTTTAACATCCACATTTAAAAACTCAGTCACACACTTATCAAACTTATTCAAGTGGTCCTTAACACCAACATCATCATCCAACTCATATAATAGTTTCTTCAAATAAAGTCTATTTGTTAAGGACTTAGACATATATAAATCTTCTAGCATTTTTCATAACTTAGAAGCAGATTTTTCGTTCAAAACACTATACTTTACCTCAGGTGTAAGAGTCAATCTGATTGTACTGACTGTCTTCGCTTCCAGCCCTTCCCAATCTTCCTTTTTCATCCCTTCTGGCATCTTACCCTGCAAAGCTTTGTAAAGTCCCTGTTGCAGAAGAACATCTTCAACTGTACTTTTCCAAATATTAAAATTATTCTTTCTGTCAAATCGCTCCACCTCAAACTTGGAACCCATCATCATCTTCGCAATAATCCCAGATTTTGAACCTTTAGCTCTGATACCACTTGTTGGGATCATGGATATTTCAATTTTCTCAGTCCCAAGCCCAAACCCCAGGCCCAAGTGAGGTTCCAACCCAAAACCAATTGGTAATGGGTGGAGTAGCCCGCTTGAGTTATACGATGGTTTATTTCCTTCCTCACAACTGATGTGGAATTGTTTGCATTCTCAACAATCTCTCCCTCAAACAAGGCACACGAGATACACCTGACCCATCTGGTCCTCCCTCAAGATAAATCTCATCACATCTCCTCATACTCAGGGAGATCACCATTCACCGAGATAATCCACCATAGCCTCTGCACACTATGTTACCATGGATCTTCCATCTCGTGAGAAACCAAATGAATTCTTCTTCTTGAGGCTCATCATCTTGATTCATCTACCGTTGTTAGGAAGTCACGCTCATCCACTCGATTGTACGTCCACCAGACAATCTTTCTGGCTGTAATACTACTATTGGGAAAAATCAAATTTTTTCAACCCCAAATCAACCAAATGCAGCGGAAACACAAAGACACAAATAACTGAATAAAAGAGAAAACAAAGAATTTAACGTGGATCAACTGACCGCCAACAACCAGGGGAGAAGAACACCTTTTATTGATAAGAAAAATAAATCATTCGTTACAATATTTTTCTCACCCTCACAACTTCTCTTAACACAAAGAAAGAACAACAAACGAATTTTTTCTTTCTTTTTCACATTTTCTCTTCCACGCGCACAATAACCCAGCAACCTCAATTGTTCACTGGCTTCTCTTTCACTCTCAATTCCACACGCATAGCAACCCGATAACCTCAATTGTTCACTGGCTTCTCTCTCACTCCCAAGCTCTTTTTCTTTTTTGGCTGCACACCTCTCTTTTTCCACTCAAAATAACGCGCTGCTCTTCTTCACCCAAAAAAAAATACACACAATGTCTACAATAATATATATAAAATAAATAAGTGCCCTGATGGACCAACTTCAACTACCCTAAAATAATAAATTTGGCCTATAAATATTTTGGGCAAAAAACCCAACAATATGTCGATGAGTTTTTAGATTATCACAATGAGGTCTTTTTAATGGTTGGACGATGGCCTTGTTGGCATGAAGTACTTTTTAGCTTGATTGAAGTATCTCTTTTTTCATGCTCCAATAACCAAGAGATAATCCATGCACGTCAAAATGGGAACCTAATCCTATGAGATTGGCTATTATTTGTTGAAGTTATTATTCTGTGTCAATGTTGGCTCTATTATGGGCTCTCGCATTTGTATCGTCACGTTCATGTCTTGTACAATACTTGTGTACCAAAGAAGGTGCTACCTCTCGTATGGTACGATGTGCTTGAAAAGGTGTAGAGATGTGCCATGATGTGGTAAATTAGATTGTGTAGAAGTAGAAGAAAACTGTTAATTAAAAGAAGTCAAGAAGTTGGAAATCTTAAGTTGCTCTTTCAGCTTCAATTTACTACTTCTGGACTTCTGATTTTATGTCTATTTCACATATTTGGGGACAAAAATTGATAATTCCGGCCATATTTTATTATGGATAGGTCAATCAAACTTGCCACGAAAAAATTGTAAAGTTTTTAGTGAACTTCTTGAAAGGCAATTTCATTGAGCATTGGTCTGCTCTAGCATAGAAGTATTAAATTATCGTGTAACAACTAGGGAAATGAGTGTTCTATCACACAAGGTAGTACTTGTGAGAATCGATGTTAAAACAAACTGGAGTTAAAAACCCCAACAGCACATTGAGGATTTACAATTTCCTTTTTGATAAGAGTGGTTCACACTTATTTTAGTTCTTAAATTGACATTTTAATTGATAAATTGAGCGAATCTCTACGTATAAATTTTGTTTATATTGTACATTTAGGTACACCCTCAATTGGAAAAGAAATGGACAAGATTGAAAGGAAAGGGTGCTAGAAGAATAGCAACTGTGATTTCTAGGGGTTTAATCGAAAGAAATCAAAAGGTTGAGGACTGAATTGCAACATCCAAGAAAGATGGAGGACAATCTACGCAAATATTTCATGGGCATTTTTGTAGAAAAAGTCAAAACATGGGGGTTAAATTGAACAAAATCAGAAGATGAGGGACCTGAAATTGAAATTTATAGAACCTGGACTGCGTGGTTCAAGACTACGATGTCGCTACCTGTTGCCAAATTAGAAGGCTTTTTGGAACAAAAATCAAGAACAAGGCATTGCGATTTTCAAGAACCCAACCAAGGGAAGGGTTTAATCTTTGTGATGTATTTTCATAAATCTCATCTTTTGTACAGTATTTATGCAATTGGCTATTTTTAATGTTAGGATGATTGGTATAGTTTAACTTAGTTTAAGTATTTAAATATTTTCTTATTGATTTTAAATATCTATTTTCATATGCGTTTGTTATTGAGATTACTCCATTTGCTTGTTTGATCACGAAACATGTGATTTGTGATATGAATGATGATAGAGAGATATTGTACACTTTAAGATTGATGTAATTTGTGTTGAGTGTTTTTTATATCAGGTATAAGTTAGGTAATTATCATATGCTAGAAATCTAAGCCAATTTTAATTTCTCACATTACCTTATCTCGTAGCATTTTTACTCGAGTGATTAAGCCATTGAAGTATCTAAAAGCTTGGTGCCTTAAGTTTTAAACTTGGGAGTTATTGACCTAAAACTCATTACATGAGTTAAGTAGAAAGCATAAGTCGGTTAGGGTATCCCAAAACTCAGTACCCTTTTATCTTAAAAATATCGAGGAGTTATCAACCTAAAGCTTACTGTATGGTTCAATTAAAGCTTAAGGAAGTGGGGAAGTTGTGAGCAATCATCACACTAGTAGATAGAAATCGTGCATTTGTACTTAGTATAAGGGCTTAGATTACTAACATGTTTGAATTTGTTAGTGGTTGCTTGGTTATTGGAGTACTTGAATTTTAAGAGAATCATCGCATAGCTTGATTGTTGAGATTGCTAGTAAAACCCAACCACACTAGAGTGGAAAATAAATGAGTGATTTGAGAGTAACTTCTAGAATTACATCCCAGGAAAAAAAGGAAATAATTTTTGGGAGATGAATGTAACGAGTGAGAAATAAAATAATTAGACGCTAATGGTGGCTAGTACCAAATTGAAATTTCTCATCTCTACAATTTTTCAAACCTAATTGATGATTGAAAATGGCCACACACACACACACACCCCTACCCCCAAATCGAACATCGGATAACTAAACTTACAAAAATTATTTGGAAGCATAATTTTGAATTGAGTACATAATTTTACAGTCACGAATAATTTACAAGTTGCCTAACATTGCTAATCTTGCTTGTTTGTACTAGTAGATAATTTTGCTCGAGACAAGCAAAAGCTCAAGCTTGGGGTGCGATAAGTGTGCTTTACACATTTATTTCAGTTCTTAAATTAACATTTTAATTGATAAAATGAACAAATTTCTACTTAGGAATTGTGTTTATATTGTACATTTAGGTACAACCTTAATTGGAATGGAAATTGACAAGATTGAAAGAAAATTGAGCTAAAAGAAGAGCAACTTTGATGTCCATGATCTAGTAGAAAGAAATAAAAAGGCTGAGGATTGAATTGCAACATCCTAAAAAGATGGAGGACCTTCTATGCAAATATTTCAGGAGTATTTTTGTAGTAAAAGTCAAAATATGGGGATTAAATTGAACAAGATCCGAAGATAAGGGACCTGAAATTGCAATTTACAAAATTTGGATAGCATAGTTCAAGACTACACGGTCGCTACCTGTTGCCACAAACAACCACTTGCTTCTTCTCACCCCCACGCGATCGTGCGGGCAATATCGGCCCAGACCGTTTTGTTGATTTCTATTTTTATTATTTTGTTTTAGGGCGCATTTGACTTTGTTTGGTAACTTTTTGGGACCTTCTTAGTTCTGATTTTTGGGAGTATTTATACTCCCACTTCCCCCTTTCAAAAAGACTTTTTTTTCTTTTCCAAAAACCCTGGTCTCTTTGTTATTCTTCGTTTGTTTTTCTTTCTTTTAGCTAGTTTGTAGTGTAGTTTTAGTTTTTGATTCCAAGCCTCTAGCATCCATTGAAGAAAAGAAGCAAGAAAACGTGAAAATACAAAGCAAATTGGAAGAATTTTTGGAGCAAAATCAAGACCAAGGCATTGCAATTTTCAAAAACCCAACCAATTAATTTATTGATTTGTATTTTATTTCTTAATTTCTATTCTTTGTGATGAATTTTCATAAACCTAATTTTTCGTTAAATATTCATACAATGGGCTAGTTTTTAATATTCGGATGATTGATATAACTTAAATTAGTTTAAGTAATTTTAATATTTGCTTATTGATTTTAAGTGCATATTTTCATGTGTATTTGTTATTAAGATTATTTCATGTATTTGCTTGATCATCAAATATGTGGTTTGGGAAGTGTATGATGATTGAGAGATATTATGTATTTCAGACCAAATAACAAGCGTCTTAGGTCATAATACAGGAGATGTAGATATACCCCTATCTCTCGGAGATCCATTGAGCTATTTTTATAAAGAATTAATGTTTTTGATTAATTTTTAATTAATATAGAGATATAGTAGGTTAAACCAATTGATTATGACTAATTTCACTCGAAATAGGCTATTAGTTAAAATAGAAAAATCGGGCCTAACATTTGCAAATGAATTATTTGTTAATTTGTATGTTGAAAAATTAATTAAGTAATAGTTAAGTGAAATTATGAATCCATTGTTTTTATTAGAGTTTAAAGTTAATTTATTTATATAGTTGAACTTACATAAATTTGATTGTATGTTTTCTTTGTTAAAATTGAATTAGTTAGAGTATGATAGAGTATACATTCATCGTAAGATAGACAATTCGGATTCAAAAAATTCACTTTATTATTTGAATGCTACACTTGCACTTGTAATACACACATTTCTAACAAACACTTTAATCCACAATTTTCGATCCAAGTGGAAATGAGAAAATCCTAGCATTATGCACTAATTGTTTAAAAAAAATTTACTTCCAAATTTTTTTTTTAGTAATTGACCAATCGGTCCGAGCATCTATTAACCGATTGAATCCGTAACCCCGATAATTCTAGATCTTGATCGGGTCAATACTCGGAAGTCGGATCAAATCTAAGAATTTTGATTTAAATTGAGTGTGAACTAACCAAACAGACGCTTGTAGCATCAAGTTCTGCTTCGTATAACCACGTAAACAAGGTGGACGTGCAACCATTCTCGTGAATAAGATTTTGTGGGCTAAAATTTTGCCACGCAGATTGCTAGTCACGTGCACTGAATTATTTAAAATTTGAACAGCAAAAAAATAAACTGACAGCTAACATAAAAGTATTTTTTTATTTTATAATTATATTTTACTTACAAGTAAAGTTTACAAATATAAGTTAATTTTGACTTTTGAGTTAAGAGTTGTGGGTCTGGGACAGGGCGGGACCATCATCCGTCCCGATTATTACACGTTTATGATTTTTTTTTTAATTGACGTGTCACAAGAATGAAATGGGTTTTGCATCTGTTGGGTTTTTTCACCAAGTGATTTTTTTTCTCTTATAATTAAAATATTTTACTTATAGGTAGAATTTACAATTATAAGTTAATTTTTTTATATTGAAATAACTTTTAAGTAATTTTTTTTTACTTATTAACTTTTTTATATTATAAGTTATTTTTTCTTGTTTGTAGTATTTTTATTTAATAAACAATTTTTTTACATAAAAGTGTTTTTTGATCTTATTTTAGTTATAAGTGAATTAAAAATTAAAAATTAATTTTCTATATTTAAATAATTTTGCAGTGACCTTTTTACTTATGAGTAAAATTTTTATATATATTTTGGAAGTGAGGTTTTTTCTTATTAGTATCAGTATTATTTTATAAATTTTTTTTAACAGAAAAGTGATTTTTAATCTTATAAGTAATATAAATAATTTCTTAATTGTAACGTAATCTTTGTGTTTATAAATAGTTTTTTAGTTAATATATTATTATTTACAAGTTAATTTTTAAGATAATTTATTGATTGAAAATAATTATTTAAAGGTTAAAATTAGAAAATAAATAGGCACTCAAAACAAGTACATATTCGAGCATCATTAATCAACTTTACAGGAATGGAATAGGGAGATGCATGTTAAATGTACCTATAATGGTGTTCAATTGTCCGAAACAGAATTTTCGCAAAATTGGTTGACAGAGGGTATTCAGATAAAAATATTATTTCCTTTCTGTCTGAAACATTGGCATTGATCTAAACTCCAATTATCTCATAAAGATCTAATAATGAAAAAAGAAAAAGATGATTATTGTTTTTTAACAATTTGGGGACTGGAAACCGAACATCCTTTTGGTTCTCCTCGAAAACGACCCTCCTTTTTTGAAAGAAAAAACAATACAAAAGTCTCATGGAAGTGGAACTATATTTGTTCCTGAAACATTATTTTCTTTTTCAATTGAGATGGGACGAGACTTTGAATCAAAGAATGATCAATAATCTTAATGTATATGATTTTCTGCTACAAGAAATCAGGAATTGAATTCATTATAAGATCTATTTAGTTTTTTTTAGAAGATGGCATGCCGCCACTCGGACTCGAACCGAGATGCTCTAGCACTGCTTTCTAAGAGTAGCGTGTCTACCAATTTCACCATAGTGGCTTGTCTTGAACTCGTAATAGCCTATGAATAAGCAATCGTCTAGATTTAAGAATTCAATTGGTTACAATATTTTTTAGGAAAGATTCAAATGGATGAATCAAAATTAGTTCAAATAGGTATTTGATGGTTCATTATTTAAGTTTGGGGTCTTAGTTTTCTTAAGATTTTCGTGTATTTATACTCTCCTCAACTTGAACTTATACAAATTAATCAGCGAGTTAGAACAAGAATCAGGAGAAGATCAAGAAAACGGACAATTAGATCCTAAAATTCTCTCAAGAAACTTCAAATTTGTAGTAATTTTGACTCGTACCAAATGGGGATACTGAGGATATTGATCAAACAGATGAAGTAACCTTGACACACTATTTGTAGCGATCAAGAATTTTCGTGACTAATTTTAAATAAATATTTTTATTTTTAAAAGATGTGTCGCTACGACTTTGGCTCATTTATTTTAAACACATTTTCGTCTAACCATTTAAGTGAAGATTTAAATTATTTAAATATCTTAGTTCAATTTAAAATTTTATTAAAAGTTTCTCATTTTCATTATTTTAAAGTCCAAATTTATTACTTACCTTTAAGCCCAAATTCTATTCATCTTGGATCAAATCTATTCATATCAAATTTCAATATGACCCAATCAAATTCCTTGGCCCATTTTTCTAAAAAGCCCAATTGGTATATTTTCTGGTTTCCATCCAAAAAAAAAAAAAAAAATTGCACACGTTCCCAAAATCCACAAACTCCTCTGATTCAGCCATCATCTTCTTCCATTCCCAAATCCTCTCCTTCAACCCCCTCAATCAGCCCAATTTCCTTCAATCCTCCCTCACCCAATCATCAACCATTATGCATTTACCAAAGTTGGAGCACAACCTACCTGTTAATAATCTCCCATTCACCTGCATCACTCACAACATCCACAGACATCCAGCAGGTATACCTTCTTCTCCCCAATGTATATTCACGGCAGCCAAACCACATATCTGCAAACACCACCAACCACCACATTTCGAAACCCAAACCCCGAACAAGTGAAACCAAATTCCAGAACTTCATCCTTGAGCCACTGTCTACCCACCAAAGCCAGACTCAACACCACCAAGACGCCTTCACTGCCCCAACCAAAATCACATCACCACCGAGCCATTGTTCAAGCAAGAATCAATCATCAAGCCATTTCCAAAATCTAGTTCCAATGTGTTCACTGCCTTGAGGAATCAACACCCACCGTCTTCACCAAACGACCCCCTTGACTGCACAGTTTCAAATCATTAACCTCAACCACCATTTCATAGCGATTCCCCATTTTTCATCAAACTAAACCCCCAAATCACCAGCCACAACCTCTCAACCGGCCATTTCCATTTCCACAAACCAAATCACCACAGTCACAAACCGTCACTTCCCATTCACCACCATCACATTCGAACCCAACCACGGCCAATACCACTGCAATACTGACATCACCAACCCCGAGATTCTTGAATCGCAACTTCAATCCACCACATCCACCGCCAACCACTGCAGTCGCCGGCACCACCACTGCCCAAATCCACCCCAAAATAAAACCCAAACCCAAAAATAAACAAGCCCAAACACTTACCTCAATAACCGACCCATTTCGATCGGATTGTTGCCGGAATTGCAACCCAAATCATGACCCGACAACTCGGTTTTTCGCCCAAAAATCTGCTCAAACCTCATCCTTTTCGCCACTCTTAACCGACACAACCCTCACCACACGATGGCGGCACCACCGCCGGTCGAGCGCCGGCGTTTGACGCCCGGCGAATGGATGAGAGGCGTCGTCCGCCTCTCTCTCGCTCTTTGCACTCTCACTCTCTGTTGCGAAAATAAGAGAGAGAGAGAGAGAGAGAGAGAGTGTGATATTTTTTTTATAAAAGGAATTTTTATTATTTTGTACAAATTGCCTTTTAATCCCTTTAGTTTTAAAATATATGCATTTCAGTCCCTGCTTAATTTGAAATGTCTTAAGTCAGTTCCTTATGTTTCAAAATCTTTTATTTCAGTCCATCACATTTTAAAAATGTTTTATCTCAGCCCTTCTGTTTTTGGAAAATTTCTAAATCAGCCCCCAACATTCGTTAATTTCATGAATCCGTCCCTAATTTCAATTATTTGCACAAAGTCCCAAATCTTTACACTTTTCCATTTTAGTCCGAGCTTTACACTTTTAAATTCTTTCAATTCAACCCTCGAATTTACTTTTATTTACAAAACTTTAATTTCAAGTTTCTAATAGAAGTTATTTATTTATAGGGCTAGACGAGGCGCGAGAGAATTAGAAGTATTTTCCCGTTTGCTCAATACTCGAAAAATTAAGGTAGACTCTAATCTACAAGTTTACGTTTTTCAAAAGTGCGCATCAATAATTTTTTGGATTATAAGTTTAGCATGTATGATTGTGTTCATGAGAATTACTTGCTTTCTGAGCATGAGACTATGTTACGAGAATTTACTTGCTTAAATGCATGAGACTTGAACTTGTATGTTATTTACTTGTTCATGAGAATACTGGTGATCGTTAGACACCTGAGACTTGAATATCATGATTATGTGTTTTGATTTATAATGTTAAATGATTATTATGCACGAGTTTACTGAGTATTTCTATGAAATACTCACGTTTTCCAAAACAAAATTTTGCAAATGACGGAGTTGGCGGTGAGGCGTGTGATTGTGGCTATTATTGAGATTTTAGAAATGTTTTTATTTGAAATTGAAACTTATCTATTCCATGTTTAATTCAAGTTTATTTTCCAATTATTTAAATATTTGAATTGTTGACCTTTTGGGTCAAACTTGATAAAATTATGTGAAATGAAATTCCAATTATTGTTTTATTTTTCCGCTAAATCATTATTTTCAAAGTGATAGGAGACGATGAGGTGGGGTTTCCGGTTTCACGGAATTCGGGGCGTTACACTATTCAAAACAATTAGATTTTCGGAAAGGCATAATCAACGGTCTTATACGTGCTCAAAGATGTAAAATGGTTATTTGTAAGCTGTTTCAAGCAAATGCACATTCCCCTCTTTTTTTGGATAAAATAAAAAAATCCTTTCTTTTTCTTTTGATATCTCTAGGCCAATTAAATGAATATTCTATTACCTTCATTGATAATAGCGAAAAATATTGGACGTACGCTATTATTGCAACTTCCTAAATGTATGAGGATAGCTCCCACACAAATAAGGAGCTGCGAAGTAGCTACAAAATACGAGTTCGATAGAATATAGAATAAGGTTATACAAAAAAGAATCAATCCCAACGAAAAGGCCGAATAAATTGGATTGGGAAGTAATACTACCCCTCGACTTCCTAATATAAGACCCGATCCCAGAAAGACTAAAAAAAAAAATCATGTATTGGTCTGAGTGAACCCGTTTGATTTTATAAAAAAAAAAAAAAAGATAAATCGAAATATTCGTGATAAAAACAAGATACACTTGGGCCAGAAAAACCCGTGCTCAAAATATATTCGTGGAGTAAACTTGATTAGCATTTCAAAGTTAGACAATGCGGCTCTCCTAGTAGAGGGTGGTGATGATGTACTCAAGTAAGATGGTTACACCTTCATGCCTGTCGCTAGTTTCCATAATAGAAGATGTGTTCTTACTGGTCGGTCCATGTGCTTGCACATGGGCATTAATTTGGTATAAATGCATGGTGTGTGGTGGAATTGATGTCAATGACTAATAAACTCCTAGGGAAAACCAAGTATGGGAGTTACAACATAATTTTTCAGCAATTTTGTTTTGACATGAGCCGATGAAAAGCTTGGAGTTCCTTGATAATTCTTGGTGGTTACCCAGTGTTTGAATTTGATGTTTTGGCTTGGAGGAATTTATGTCAAGCTTCAAATTGTTGGGATATTGACCCAAATTATGAGGTTTGAATTGTAGTTGAAGTTATCCAATTAGGGCTATGGTCAAAACGTTAAGGTTTTAGGTGATTAGGCCTTGAAAGAAAAAGAAACAAAGGGGACGTACAAGTTTCCATGTGATCGCCCAATTTGCATTGGGCGATTGCCCAATACATGTCTAGAAAAGTAGGAGCAAAAACATTGACCCCAATTGCCAACAGTTGTGCCATGCGATTGCTTAAGTGTAAGGCTGATGGATTTTTGGGTTGAGTTTCTTTCCTTATTTTTGGGATTCCACTTCAACTAGAAAACTTTATTGGGCACAAATCCTACAGTTTTTAGGGTTTCTTAGACTTATAAATATGTGTGTTAAGGAGTCAAAATTATCTTGACAAATATGTCACTAAAGAGAGAAAATTGTGAGCTTTATCGTTTGTAGTTTCTTGAAAACTTTTGTGGTATAAATCAAATGGTAGAAACTTGTGTGCAATATAAAATTCGTTGTTAGCATTTTCTCTCTTCTGGGAGATTGGGTTGGTGAGTGAGAAATGCTATATAATTGTTACAAATTATTATATAGTGGAAAAGGCTGACGGTTAATTATAGAGGTAATTGACGTTAAATTTCCAACAATTCAGAATTCTAGAAATCTTGTAATCTTATTGATTTAGTTTAAGAGAAAAGATTTAGAGTGGATTTGTTCTTACCTTGTAATTCATTTTTACAGTTTATCTATAGTCTTTCAAATTTTTTGAAGATTTGTAAAACTTGTATTTTCTCGTTTTCTATAAATGTTGAATTTTAGAGCATCTCAAACCAAGACTTCAAAGCGGCAAAAATATAGGTTTTGTAGTTCCAGCATCCTCAAACCAGGAAGTCATCTATAACGGGAAAATGAAGATGGCTACAGTATAGCGCCATATATGGCGTTGCGCTATAGCGATGACATTTTCAGATGATGATTGTTTTTGTTGTGTTGATTTTGCCCCAAATTTTTTGTTTTGTTTCGATTTTGTCCTCTTTTAAATTTTCAGTTTTTTTTTTTTTAATTATTAGTATAAGAAAACAATTATTTCATTGTATTATTGAAGTTTATTAAAATTTTGTTTTTAATTTGACCATTATTTTATCACATAATTATATTATAATAAATCAAAACATTAAGGGTCTGTTTGATAGGCCTTAATTTCTCGTAGAAAAGGAAAAAATATTCCAGCTTTTCTACTTTACTCCGTTTGATTGCGAAAATTTTTCGAGGAAAATATTTTTTGCGTACCCCACCCACGCGCCCCTTTTCCTTGTTTTGGTGGAAAATATTTTCTTTGGGTTTTGATGGATTTTTATTTTCCATGGTAGATGGAAAATTATTTTCGACACGTTTAATCAATTTTTTTGTTGTTAATTGACTTATTTTCTTTCCAAAAAATAACATTATCATCATCAAGTACAAATATACTGAAAAAGTAAAAAAAAGATATTTCTTGATTAAAATAGCAAAAAATTACTTTATTTTCCATGAAAAATAATGTCAATCAAACAACAAAACTTGAAATAAATTTCACTTTTTCCACCTAAAAAATTAAACCAATCAAACACTCTCAATTGATTTTCCAGGAAAATAATTTACAAGCAAAATCATTTCCTTGAAAAATATTTTCTTCCACCCATTTTCCACTTTCGCAATCAAACACACCCTAAAATTAAATGACAGTATAACAGATTACTCAATAATATTAGAAATTTGGAAATGTGACACAAATACTAAAAATGAAATGCAACATGGAAGAGACAACATAAATATTGGAATTTAAAATAGAAGGAGCTAATTAAATGATAACGATCTAATAATCAGGTAGATCGGATCAAGATCCTCCAAGATCGTAAAAAAGAAAAAACTACCATAATGAGCTGATGAACATTTGTGATCCCTGTTCGCATCCTCACTTTTACCATGATTCTTTTTTGTTCATTTTGAAAAAAAATTCGTAGCTCCAGATCTAAAATGGAGTTCAAATCTTTTGCTAGAATGGTATTTTCAGACCAATATTTGGTCGATTGTGAAAATTTAAAGTTTTCTAAATTTTATGAACAGATTGTCACAGATATGTCGGAACAGTAACCAATCAACATTAAATCGTTAAGATATATTTTAGCGCAATACCAGATGAATCTTGCTGATGTAGATTCGTCTAGATAGTAAAACGTAAATGAATAGAATAAGTTGTGCAGAATTGTAAATGGACAAGAATACAATAATTTGAGTTTAACGTGGGAAAAACCATAACAAAGAAAACCCACGGCCCGCATCCTGCGAACAAAAACCAATCACTATATAAGGAATGAATTTATACAGATCAATCTAAGCTACAAGATAAATCTATACATAGACTTATCAAACATTCAAGAAATAGATAACTCCCTGATCCTTCTGTGGCATGTAATATGAGCTGGCGTCCCACCACTCTTCAGTAATCTTCTTTGAATCTGCAACACTTATTCAGCAACCTCGAACTCCCGTTCGAACACGATCCAAACCTCCCGTTTCATCTTCACACTGAAATTCTCTTCTCTAAGTGATTGAATCCTCCTCCCGGAGTACCGAAGTCACAACACAATTGAAGCCTTTAATATTAGTGCACCACACGAAATTTGGCTTCTTGATTCCTTGAATGTAGTGGACGTGAATGATTAAGCACCACACGGATTTTTGTGTTTTTCACGTCTTGACTTCTTAAGAAAAACATCCCGTTTTTTCTTCTATTTAAATGTAAATAAGTTACTTGTCCTCCAAGTTTCCTTATTGCAAAAGATCTCTATTACCTGCAAAATAAAGTAGAGATAATTACAGAAAGGTAAGATAATTATTCTTGAATAAATCTTACCATAAAATAGGATACCAAGTATAAGCACCATATTTTCGTCCAACTCAAGAACCAAGATTTTTGGCCCTATCATGAAGCAGTCTTACCATATGTAGATAAGCTTGAATATGCTCGGATTTATCAAGATGATGATTTTACTATATGCAAAGCTAAGATTGAAATATTCTTGATCATAACAAGAAGAAACTTACCATATCTAAGGATAAGCTCGAGTGCCAAGAATAATCATAAAATAGATCATCAAGAATTTTACCAAAATCACAAGATATTGAGATCAAAATTTCGAGATTGTGATCCTAATCAAATGAATATATCTTGATCATTATCTTCCAACAATAAATTGGCACGAAAATAAAAGATGTATTTTTCTTAAAAAATATTTGCATAATTTAATTAAACTTAATAAATTACTAAATACACGTATTTAGTAATTAAATGAAGTTTTCTTAAATTACACATTTGGGGAAAAATAGGAAATGCCAATAATATAAAATTAACAATCTCCCCCTTTCGCTTTTTCTATTTTTTTGAAACCAATCATCTTTTCATAAACACAAGAAATCAACAAGCACCCCCTCAAGATATGCATCAAGATAAACACAATGAACTAATGCATGTAAAGGAAATCAACACATCGAGAGCATAAACCAAAAAGATGATATGAAATGCTACTCCCCCTTTTCGGAGAAAGAGTAGAAGCCATATGGTTCACAAAACCTGCACGCAAAATCCACAACCTAAAGTTGATCACAAGAACAATAGTTTTAAAGCAAAACATAAGAACAGTGTTTCAAAATCACTGAAAATAAACAGATGGAACTGGCGGGGTTGAGATCAGTCCTAGGTCTTCTTTTGCTTCTTTGAGACAGGGAGCTTTTTGGCAGCAAGCGTCCTCTTTTCCTTGGCTTTCACTGGAGCAACATCTTTCGAAGACCCTCTAAGCAGCTGATCTAATGTGTCTTCAAGGCGCTTGACATGCACACTGAGGTTAGATATATCAGCCTTCAACCCAACATTCACCGCTTCCAGCTGGTCTATCCTGGCATCCTTACCAGCCGAATCCTGATTCCCAGTAGTCTCATCCACAACCTCTTTCTTTTGACACGTCTGCACTTCCAGAGTTTTTCTACATCTGGCCCTGTTTAACACTTTGGGAGTGATCACCAAATCATCCTGTAGCATCTGGACACCCTGATCACTCAGAAACTGTGAAATAATCCAAGGATACACCAACAAATAACTATTCCCCTGTCCAGGGCCACTCCCCGAGACCCTACCAATGATTGAGTTCCAGATACGTGTACCAAGGTCAATATTTCATTTAGTCCCAAGGAGAAACAAGGTTCTGGCAGACTGTCTCTTAAAACTGGAGTCATGGATGAGTTGGTCAAAGTTTGCCTTCGCAATTTTGTGAAGAATTTGATATTTCTTGAACATCTCCGACCTAGGTAATTGTTTTAACCCCTTCACCAGCCATGTGACTTTACCCCCTGACAACTCCATTGCAATCTCATCATTAGTGGCTTCCATAGACTCATCCTCATTAGCTACATCCTCATTCAATCCTAACCACTTTCTAAGTTCCTTCGCAGAAATCTTAATCAATTGTCCTCTAACAAATAGTGAAGTGGTAAACAAACATTTTTTGGAGTTAAATTCGATAGGGATGTTTGCATAGAATTCTTTAACCAAGGTCTCATTGATCTCCCCCTTACATTCAATCAATTTCTTTAACTAAAAGTGTGACACAACATCATCTACTTCAAACTCATCAAATTCTCCTACAATCACTCTAGATTAATAATGCAGCCGCTTACCCAAAATATGCTTTTGGAAATCAGAGTATGCCTCAGACGACCAAAATTTAAAATTAAATGGGGTAAACATACCTCTAGCTGTCAGCATGGGGGTGTAGACGAATGAAGATGCATCAAACTTGGATAGCACTGGACCCGCAGCTGTGTCTCCCTTTTTCTTCTTCTAACTTACAGTGATTTCTTCCATCTTCTTCTTTCCCTTTCTGTCTAGAATCACAACCTCTTTCTTAGTCTCCTCTTCTGACTGCTCAGACTTGTCTACATCCTCATATTCCTCTGATTCTTCTAGTGGTGCTTCACCCTCAGATTCTTCTGATTCCTTGTCTTCCACAGATTTTTCATCCTCCGCAGACTCTTCCTGCTCTTCTGGTTTTTCCTTTTCATCACCAGATTCTTCACCGCCTTCTTCTTCCACACTTTTCGCATCCTTTGCCCTTTTCTTAGTTGCATGTTTACTTGCTCCCTGCAACTCACTACGAATATCCAAGGGAGAAAGATGACTTTGCCCACGATTACCTGATATGGGTGCCAAGTTTATGCCCATGGACTGTGGAATGATTGGTGTGCCTTGGCTTAATTGGGCCATAAGGAGAGTAGGAGTTGGAGTAGTACCGGCGGTAGAGAGCGAGGTCGGTGTTGGGCTGGTGCTGGACGTTGGTACAGGTACAATGTCGCCGGTGCTTGGAGTTCCTGTTTCAGATGGGTTTTATTGAGATGAAGCTACATTGCCTCCGCCGCCTCTGGTGACTCTCCTCCTTCCGGCTTGCTTACTTCTGGCGATGCCTGGAATGGGTTTTGAATTAGAAAGAGAGGAAGACGGAAGGTAGGGTTTAGATGATAGAATTTGGGGTTTCGAAACTTTGGGACATGAGTTTTTATGAAGAAGTGAGGGTTTTGAGTTTAAGTGAAATTCTCATATAAAAGGAATTAGAGTTTATTATAGTAACTGGAGAATCCTGTTTCCTGCCAACTTATTTCCTTAAAAATAGATAAACATTGAAACAGAATATGATGAGAATTAAGAAACGAATAAATTACCAAAATTGGGCCCCACAATCAACTGACTTGTACTGCAAGATTTGCACATATTAGCCCACGATATACTACCTTAAAAATAAAGATTTTCAGAATAAAATCTAAAATTCTTGAATAAGAAAAATCTAAATGCATCTGGATCCCTGAGACACATATGAGCACTTGTTGGCCTCTGTTGAGTAAGATACATCCTGCAGTATACAGTCCACCACATACATGATTAAGTTGATTAATGTGCTTGTGTGATCCAAACAATCCTTAGTCATCCACATACTGAAAAAAAATCATATGATTGCCCTGACTTGTTGATTTGTCACCGTAGTGCACAATAAGACCGATCAATATCTATAAGAAGTGCATTTTCTCAAATCCGGCTGGTTGACTTTTTCTATATTGTGGCAATGTCTTTTGGAGGTGGAAACGGCTTCACACAATCCCCAGAAGTTATATTACAGTATGTTCCCCTTTAGATTAGAAGAAGGGTATGAACTTGGCTTGGATTGGTAGATTTACACAATCCCCAGAAGTTATCTTACTAGGTTTCCCCCTTACTTCTATAATATTACCACATTTTCCTCAATTCATCATGTTTTGAAGCTAAAGGGTATGAACTTGGCTTGGATAGGTAGCCTTCTTTTCCACTAGCCCTGCCCTTGCATAACAAGAATATGCGTGAAATGCTATAGGCAAGATTGAGATCATAGGTCTACACACAGAATATGAAATCTGATTCAGTAACAACCATATGACTTTAGACAGCAGTAACTTATCCTTTGGATTGTAAAGATTTGAGTGCTAGTTAGATTCATCCGGAAACATGTTGACTGCTTTCAGCCAGACGTATCTATCTCGTTATCAACCACAAGCACTTAGATATATCTGCAAGTAAAAACATGATCTACTTAGAATAGGATAAATGCAATAAAAAGAAAAAGAAGAAGGAAAAAAAACATTTTTTTTCTCAAATATGCATGTTCCTATTCATGAGGAGGTGATACTCCAATTTGTTTCCTAAGGCTTTCAAATTTGACAGTATCGAGAGCCTTAGTGAACAAATCTGCAAGCTGCAGATCATTTTGTATGTGCTCCAGATTGATAATCTTTTATTCCACCATTTCTCTGATGAAGTGGTGTCTGATGTCAATTTATTTTATTCTGGAGTGCTGGACAGGGTTTTTTGAGATTTCGATAGCACTCGTGTTATCACAGTACATAGTGGCTTGTTCTGTAGAAATCCCATAGTCTTTCAACATTTGTTTCATCCAAAGGAGTTGTGTACAGCAACTGCCAGCTGCAATATACTTAGCTTCGGCTGTGGAAAGTGATACTGAATCTTGTTTTCTACTTAGCCAAGCCACCAAGTTGTTCCCAATGTAAAAACATCCTCCGGATGTACTCTTTCGATCATCCACATTCCCAACGCAGTCTGCATCTAAAAAACCTGCAAGATGGGCAGTGGTATCTCTTATAAACCAAATTTAGTAATTCAATGTACCACTTACATATCTGATGATTTTTTTCATAGCAGCAACATGAGACTCCTTAGGTTTGGCTTGATATCTTGCACAAACTCCAACACTAAAGGATATATCTGGCCTACTAGCAGTAAGGTACAGAAGACTTCCAATCATGCTTCTGTAGAGAGATGGATCTACATCCCTGCCACTGTCATCCTTCGAAAATTTTAGAGTAGTTTCCATGGGAGTTCTCATTGCCTTTGCATCTTCAAGTCTAAATTTCTTCACCAAATTTTTAGCATATTTTGCTTGAGATATGAATATGCCAGATTCAACCTCCTGTACCTGCAAACCAAGGAAAAATGTTAGTTCACCGACCATACTCATTTCAGATTCTCTTTTCATTGTATTTATAAATTCATCAATTTTGGACTTAGATGTAGACCCAAATACAATGTCATCAACATATATCTGAGCTACAGTTAGTCCAGGATTTAGATGCTTAATGAAAAGAGTTTTATCAGTTCCTCTCCTTTTGTATCCGTTGCTTAGCAAGAATGATGTGAGCCTTTTATACCAAGCTCTGAGGGCTTGTTTCAATCCATATAACACCATTTTGAGTCTGAAGACATAGTTCGGGTGAGATGGATCTGTGAATCCTTGGGGTTTCTCCACATAAGCTTCCTTATTAAGTACACCGTTTAGAAAGACACTTTTGACGTCCATATGAAACAATTTGAAGGACACAGCTAGCAATAGCCTAATGGATTCTAGTTAGGCTACCGGTGCAAATGTTTCGTCAAAGTCTATTCCTTCAATTTGGGTATAGCCTTGAGCAACAAGTATGGCTTTATTTCTTACCACATTTCCTTGTTCATTTGATTTGTTCTTGAAGATCCATTTGATTCCAATTACATTACCTTCTTTAGGACGTGGTACTAGCTCCCAGACGTTGTTTCTTTCAAATTGGTTGAGCTCCTCCTGCATAGCTTGTATCCAGTGTTTGTCTGTCATAGCTTCCTTGACATTTTTTGGTTCAATTTGAGACATATGACAAATGTTTCCCATCTCAACAGCAAATTTTCTTCTGGTCACATTTCTCTTAGATATATCAGTGAGAATGTTATCAAGTGGATGAGCCTTTTGAATCCTGGTAGGTGGTTGTCTCGATACTTTTGATTCTGCAATATCAGGTGTATCTGGGTAGTCAGATGCGTCTTGATCTATAGATATTACTGGGTACCCAGACTCATCCTGATCGTGTTTTTCAGCATCATTGAGACTTCCAGCTTGGTGCTGTTCTTCTTCTGATTTTTCAGTTCCAACTTTTTCTTTTTGTGGAACTTTCAGTTGATCACCATCTGCTTCCTGCAAATTCGAGTTCAAACAATTAGTGTCATCCACTTTCACATTAACTGACTCAAGAACGGTTTGGGTTATTAGATTGTAAACTCTATAGGCCCTACTATTTTTGGCATAACCTAAAAATATTCTGTCATCCGATTTAGAGTCAAATTTTCCTAAGTGTTCTCTATCTTTTAAAGTGTAACATTTACTTCCAAAAGCATGAAAGAAATCAACCCTAGGTTTTCTACCATTCTAAATTTCATATGCAGTTTGATTTGTTCCTGATCTAAGCATGACTCTATTAACAATATAACAAGCAGTGTTTATGGCTTCTGCACAAAATTTCGAGGGTAATTTGTTGTTGTTTAGCATAACACGAGCCATTTCTTGTAGAGTTCTATTTTTCCTTTCCATCACTCCATTCTGTTGAGGAGTCTTTGGGGATGAGTACTCATGCTTGATTCCATATTGGATGCAAAAATCAGCAAACTCAGAGTTTTCAAACTCTCTTCCATGATCACTTCTGATCCTTTTGACTCTTACCTGTTCGTCTACCTTTTCATTGCTCAATTTCTGAAAAAGATTAGCAAAATTGTCGAAGGTATCAGATTTATCACGAATAAACATGACCAGATGTATCTGGAGAAATCATCAACACACACACACATAAATATACCTTTTGCCACCAATACTTTTCTTTTAGATATGACCCATCGAATTCATATGAATTAGTTCAAGTATATGAGAGGTATTAATAGATGTATCTGATTTGTGTTGAATTTTGATTTGCTTACCCTTTTGACAATCACCACAGATTTCATCTGGAATTTTTTTTATGCTAGGCAAGCCTCTCACAGCCTGTAGTATGGTCAGTTTCATGAGATCGTGGTAGTTTCGATGCCCTAATCTGTTATGCCACAGTTTCTCATTTTTGGTCCTAACAGAATTGCAAGTTATGTGACTTTCAAGTGTATAGCATTTGTCTCTAGATCTAACTCCTTTAAACAAAACGCTTTTTAACAAATTATAATTCTTGTCACAACTTAAAACCTTGCAATATTCTTTAGAAAACATGACAAGCAAGTTATCATCACACAATTGTCCTACATTGATCAGATTTGCCTTAAGTCCTATAACATACAAGACATTGGTTAATGTAGGCAGGCCCTTGATGTTGATGATACCAGATCCATCTATCTTACCCTTTTGGCCATCACCAAATGTAACAGAACCTATCTCACCTTTTTCGAAATGTGTTAGTAGAGAGAGATCACCTGTCATATGTCTAGAACATCCACTATCAAAATACCATTTGTTAGGAATCAAAGCACTTAAAGACAATTGAACTACATAAGCATTAGTTCGAATTTTCTTTTCTTGTCTAGAAGCAAGTCTTCTTTTGTGTGAATTGATTAATTTCAAGTATTCATGACACCTAAATACAACATGACCAGATTTGGCACAAAAATTACAGAATACCTGGAAAATAGATGTATCCTGCCGACTCTGTCGAGGTTGAAATTTCTTGCCGTTCTAATGGACAGATTCATCAGGCTTGTACAGATTCGGCTGAAATGGTCCTCTTGTGTAGTTCCTGGCTGAATGTGAGTTTTGAGTTCCAGCTACATTGTATTGATGATGATGAGAGGTAGATGCATTTGTATCATTTCTACTTTGTTCCATGCATCTGTATCCAGATTCTCTTACAAAGTTGATTTTATGGTCATGATTTTTACCTTTACCTTCATATCCAAGACCTATTTTTAAGCTGATAGGTCTGCCACTGTTCAGGATTTCATCAAACTGGACAGATCCAAGTGCCAATTTGTTGATTTTGTTTTGTGCTTTAGCAAGTTCTGAACTTAACCTGCTTATCTCATTTTGTTCAACATCTGAGAATGCAGATGCGTCCAGATGTCGTTCTCTACTGTGTTCAGCGAAGGCTTGCAACAGTTGGATCTTCTCTTCTGCATCTTGAAGTTCCTTTCTCAAGTTTTCAATGTTTGGTCTAGTTTCATCTGCATAAGAGGAGTTACCAGATTCAGTACCAGATAACTGTAAAGCAGTAAGGGTAGTTACCTGTTTTTCAGAATTGCAGCTGTTTGATTCTAGTTCAGATTCATCTGTATCTCCATCGCTCCATGTAACATTCATGGCTTTCCTTCCCTTAGTCTTCTTTTGAGTATTAGGACAATCTGTTATAATGTGTCTATATCCTTCACATTCTCTGCATTGAATTCGACTCTTAGACTTTCCTTCAGACGAGTTAGCATTATTTTTAGGATAAAATTGTTTTTCCTCCATTATTTTTGTGGTTTTTGATTCTGGCCTTGAAGATTTGTGGATCTTTCTTTTTGTTTGCATTTGAGAAACCTTTTAAATTTTCTGGTGAGAAGTACGAAGTTTTTGTCTTCATCTGTCTCTCCAGATTCGTCTGGATCTTCACTGCTTGCCTTGAAATCAATCCCATGTTTCTTTTCTTTCTTTCTTCGGGCCAGATTTAACTCATAGGTCATCAATGACCCTAAAAGTTCCTCAACACGCATGGTTGAAAGATCCTTACTTTCTTCAATCGCCGTCACTTTTGCATGGAACCTGTCTGGTAAAGATCTAACGATTTTTTGTACAATCTGCTCATTTGAGTAGGTTTTCCCAAGAGCTTCAACTAAGTTGGTGAGATCACTCAGTTTGGCGTAGAAGCTTTTGAAGTCTACTTTCTCATCCATAGATAGTTGTTCAAACTCTAGCGTGATCATCTGCAGCTTGGAGGTTTTGACAGCATTGGTTCCTTCGTTTGCTACCCTCAAAGCATCCCATGCTTCCTTGGCGGTTCTTAAGGAGGAGATGAGCTTGAATTGACCTGGATCAACCAAGGAAATAATAGCGTTAAGTGCCTTAGAATTTAAATTTGCATTAGCTAATTCATCTGCAGTATAAGCACTTCTAGCTACAGTTGTAACAATACCTCCAGCGGTGACAGTGGGTGCTGTGTAGCCTTCAAGGATAGATGTCCAACAACGTTCATCAATAAATTGAATAAAAATTTTCATACGAATTTTTCAATAAGCATAGTTACTACCAGTTAACAGAGGTGGCCTAAGAGATGCAGAATTTTTCATTTAGACAACTGGATCTCACTTTCTAGAAGTGAACCCGCTCTGATACCAATTGAAAATTTAAAGTTATCTAAATTTTATGAACAGACTGTCACAGATAAGTCTGGACAGTAACCAATCAACATTAAATCGTTAAGATATGTTTTAGTACAATACCAGATGAATCTTTCTGATGCAGATTCGTCTGGATAGTAAAACGTAAATGAACAGAATAAATTGTACAGAATTGTAAGTGGACAATAATTTGAGCTTAACGTGAGAAAAACCCTAACAGGGAAAACCCACGGCCCGCATCCTGCGGAAAAAAATCAATTACTATATAAGGAATGAATTTATATAGATCAATCTAAACTACAGGATAAATCTACGCATAGACTTATCAAACATCCAAGAAATAGATCACTCTCTGATCCTTCTGTGGCGTGTAATATGAACTGGAGTCCCACCACTCTTCAGTAGTTTTCTTTGAATCTGCAACACTTATTTAACAACCTCGAACTCCCGTTCGAACACGATACAAACCTCCCGTTTGGTCTTCACACTGAAATTCTTTCCTTCTCTAAGTGATTGAATCCTCCTCCCGGAGTACCGAAGTTACAACACAATTGAAGCCTTTAATATTAGTGCACCACACGAAATTTGGCTTCTTGATTCCTTGAATGTAGTGGACTTTAATGAGTGACTTTCTAACGATGAAGACACTCATTCCAGAATTTCTCCAAGCCAAGCACGTTTAACGGTGGACTTTCTAACGATGGACATCCGAAAAAGAAGGTGCACCTTGTTGGTATGAGTAGTACCTATCATTTCTTTTATGCTTTCTTGGCTTGGGTGTTACAATTACCCCTCGTTAGATTCACGAAGTCCTCGTCGCGCTTAACCCATTTGAGGATCTGTTGCTAGGTGTTGGGATTCTAGAGGTGGCTCCCGCCTTATGGCTTAGCACTTAGTTCTCGATTTCCGGCCGGCGGCAGGCGGCCGACTCTGATACCATTTGTAACTACCCGGGTCCCACTTAACGGGCTGTCCCGACCGTTAGATGATGGCGTAATGTCCCCACTGTACCAACACGAGTCTTTTCAATATGCTTTGTCCTCACTTGCACGCTCCCCAAGAAAACTTCTCAGGAGGTCACCTATCCCAGAATTTCTCCAAACCAAGCATGCTTAACTGTGGAGTTTCTAACGACGGACTTCCGGAAAAGAAGGTGCACCTTGTTGGTATGAGTAGTACTTATCATTTCTTTTTTTTTTTTGCCTGGGTGTTACAAGTGACGCCCCGAATTTCGTGAAACTCGGAACGCCACTTCTTTCTTTAAAACCAAACTTTCGAATAAAATTTATTGCGAAAAAATAATTAAATCTCAAACATCACATTTATTGATTGTAAATTGGTGACAAAATTTTAAATAAAGTAAATAACTTGGCGAAATTCATGAAATTCTAAATTTCAACACAAATGAAATAATGAAGTTCATAAAAAAAACATGACTTTAAAATAATTTATATTTAATGATTTGTCATTTTTGCCCATCATTCACCACCGTCTCCGAAATTTGCAAAATTTGTTAAAACAACGGGGTGAGCGTTTCTAAAAGAAATACTCAGTAGACTTATCTCCAATAATTAATTTACAGAATAATTGAATACGAAATCATGTAAATGTTACGGTGACATTCTCAAATTCTCATCATAAGCATCACATAAGGAGTGCAAATGAATATATTCTCGTCTCATGCATTTAAAGCATATAAGTCATGACATAATTTCTCAATTTATCTCATAAGAGATATTCTCGTTTATTCCCATGCAATTAAGCATATAATCATGTAAATCCACATAAAGACATGCAATTATAAACAAAACTAATTAGTGGGGGCGTGATGAGGTTCGAAGCGCGGAAGAAACGCCGAAAAGTTCCGAACTCAGGTTGTTGTTGGACGGATGAATCATGACCCGATATTCACGACGCGATGGCTCGACGATGCGGAATAAAGAACCACGACTTTCGAAACGCCACAAGGGTTTGCCCAATCTCCTTGATAAGTCTCTGATTCGAACGCCACAAATATTCTCACGAATATTTGATAAATTCGGGATGAACACCATAAGATAATCAATCTTTATAAGTTTGGGTTTGTAATGTGAATCCACACATTAAACAATTGAAAAACATTTAATCTCTGTTTTATTTAATCATTAAAGTCTTAATTTACAATGAATCGAAAAGGCGTATAAATAAGCAAACTAAAACCTAATCGCTAATTTACTCAAAATAGAATTCTAACTAACCTAAAATAGCTAAAATCTGATAAGGAAATAAAATATTGCGAAATCTTTAAATTCCACAGCGGCGCACGTCCAGAAGCTGTCTTACGGCCGTGAGTATCTTCATTTACGGCCGTAAATTGTGTAACTGAAATATATTACGGCCGTGAGGATTTTGGCTACGGCCGTAAGTCTTTTTCTAATCCAGTTATGAATTAGGCAGAGAATAGGTTACGACCGTGATCCTTGACATTACGGCCGTGATCTTCAAAAGTTACGGTCGTGACCAATCCACGGCCGTGATTCAATTTTCGGTTCTTTTCGATACGGTTTGATCTTCAAAGCTCGTCGAACCTGCTAAGTTCTTGTTTTGGCTTGAATATTTAAATTTTCCCGTCAAGCCTGCTATGACTCCTATTGTCGAGGGTCCGGATCACATCATACCCTCCTTCTTTAGGATGACTCGTCCCGAATCATATCTTTGTTCCTGGTGTTTCACTTCACCTCCTGGATCAAACGGAAAATTTCTGCTTCCATGCCATGAGTTCAATAAATTGGAATCCTTTGATTTGCTAACACGGAAGAAATGGAGCTTGAACTTCCTTTGCCATTCGTAGTGTGGTTGAAGCTTCCAGTCATTATTAACCTGCAAAAAAGATTTAAACAAAATGGGGAGGGACATGTTAGCTTCATGAGGTACAAGGTATGGATCCTTGTATTCATGACAAACCACCACCAACTCCACTTCTTGAACCACGAGGCTCTTCTCTACGCCTCTTTCCTCCTTTGCAATTTCTTGTTCGATTTTTTTATCTTCAAACTCAACCACATCTCCGACCTCCACATTTGAATCACCATGTTCATGTACTATCTCATCACTACCAAAATGTGGATCTTCCAATTCAAAGCTCAAAATTTGAACTTCTACCCCAACTTCTAATTCCTCATCATATTTTGGAGTTTGTTCACATAACTCCACGTTTTCAACTCCTACCACAAAGTTCGGGGTCTCTTCAGCTACTTCTAATTCATGTTTCAAGCCTCCCTCCTTCTTTTCAACATTCATATCCCGAGGCTCAACTATAACATGTATTTCACTCTCCTCTAGCCATTTAATCACCGCCTTTCGTTTCTCCTCCTTCTTTCGCAATTTAGCCAAATATTTTCTTTCTGCCTCCCATTCACACCTCAATCTTTCCTCATAAATTTCTTTTTGAATTTTCAAAATTGCTTTTGGATCAATCTCAGCTCCTCTCTTAACCCCGATTCCATCCCTAGGTTTAGGATCACGCCTATAATCACTACGATTTGCTTGAGATCGCCCCTTTTTAAATTTCCCTTCCCTTTCATCTAATTTATCCAACCTAACCAAAGTTTCATTCAAAAATCTCCACATACGATCTTTGGCATTTTCATGAGAATTGGACATTGTGAAATTTTTTGTTGAATGACACAGAAAAAGAATAATGAAAACAAAGGATCAAGAAATTCAAGAAAGTGGTTCTTGAATGGACTCTTTTTTTTTTTTTTTTTTTTGAATTTTAGGATGAATTTTTGGAATAAATAAAATAATAAAAAAATAAATTTTTTTTTTATAAATCCGAAAATTCGACAACGAACACAACAAAACAAACGGAACTTAATTCGGATAAGAATTAAGCAAAACAAACACTTTTGAATTTTGTTGGATTTTTATATGAATCAAACAAAGAAAAAAATTTACTGGCACGAAGAACAAGAAAAGAAAGAAAAGAAAGACTCAACAACAAGATATGGATGATTTTTATGGGACTCGATGATAGACATAAAAATCAAACTGGATAGAAAAACCTGAATTCAGAGTCCAGCTCTGATACCAAATGATGAGGTTCGAAGCGCGGAAGAAACGCCGGAAAGTTCCGAACTCAGGTTGTGGTTGGACGGATGAATCATGACCCGATATTCACGACGCGATGGCTCGACGATGCGGAATAAAGAACCACGACTTTCGAAACGCCACAAGGATTTGCCCAATCTCCTTGATAAGTCTCTGATTTGAACGCCACAAATATTCTCGCGAATATTTGATAAATTCGGGATGAACGCCACAAGATAATCAATCTTGATAAGTTTGGGTTTGTAATGTGAATCCACACATTAAACAATTGAAAAACATTCAATCTCTGTTTTATTTAATCATCAAAGTCTTAATTTACAATGAATCGAAAAGGCGTATAAATAAGCAAAATAAAACCTAATCGCTAATTTACTCAAAATAGAATTCTAACTAACCTAAAATAGCTAAAATCTGATAAGGAAATAAAATATTGCGAAATCTTTAAATTCCACAGCGGCGCACGTCCAGAAGCTGTCTTACGGCCGTGAGTATCTTCATTTACGGCCGTAAATTGTGTAACTGAAATATATTACGGCCGTGAGGATTTTGGCTACGGCCGTAAGTCTTTTTTTATCCGGTTATGAATTAGGCAGAGAATAGGTTACGGCCGTGATCCTTGACATTACGGCCGTGATCTTCAAAAGTTACGGTCGTGACCAATCCACGGCCGTGATTCAATTTTCGGTTCTTTTCGATACAGTTTGATCTTCAAAGCTCGTCGAACCTGCTGAATTCTTGTTTTGGCTTGAATATTTAAATTTTCCCGTCAAGCCTGCTATGACTCCTATTGTCGAGGGTCCGGATCACATCAGGGCGAGTCTACCTCAAACTTAACGAGTTCACAAAAGTGGAGCGGGAAAGTACTTCAATCTCTTAATTCTCCAAGTGATTCGTCTAGCCAAGAGAAAATTAAATTAATTAGTACTTTTGAAATTAAAAATTAAAATGTCGAAAAATAAAATATAAGGATTTAAACGAAATTTTAAGGAAAATTGAAATTAAAAGTTTAGGGACTGAAATAGGCTTTTCGAAAATAATGGGGCTTATTGTAGGAGTTAAGGACTGCAGGGACTGATTTGTTAAGCACCTAAATCTTTGAAACTGAATTAAAACATTTTAAATTAAAAGGGCTGAAATAACAACTTTTAAAACTAAATGGACTGAACTAAGTTACTCTTCAAAACCACAGGGACTAAAGGATAATTTTCAAAACTTGAAAAATATAAAAATAACCCATATATCTCATTTCTCTCTCTCTAAAATCGGTAGAGAGAGAAGAGAGAAGAAAAGGAGAAGAGGCCCCTTCCTCTACCCCGATTGCCGGCGAGAAAGTAGGCAACAGTGCCACCGTCATACGGTGACGGTGGCGGTGGCTGGGCGAATTTGGGTGCGATGAAAAAAATCCAAACCGAGGCTAGGTGGTCTAGCTCGATTGTGATTTTTTCGACGATTCTCCGAATGGAATAGGTTGGGGGTGGAAGTAAGTATGTGGGTTTTTCGTTTAATTTGAGTTTTGGTTGTCGTATGATGCGATTTTGAAAAGGACAGTTGGTGGTGCTTGGTTGCTCGATGGTGGTGGCGGTTGGTCTCGAGGTTGAAAGTGGTTGGGTGATGATGGTGGTGGTTGTGAAATTGTGTTCTGCTCATGGTGATTGAGGTTCTGCAGAGGACTCATAATGGAGGTTTGGTGGTTGAAGGTCGTCTATTGAGCTGGTGGTGGTTTGAATGATGGAGGTGGTTGGTTTGGAATTGTGGAATTTGTGTGCAGCAGTTGTGAGGTTCAAGAGCTTACCCAAAAGCTGAAGCTTTGTGTGATTCTCAGTTGTGTGAAGGATTGGGAGAAATAAACCTAGGTTGATGATTTAATTTTGGTAGATTAGGGAAAAATTTGTGGTTCATGGAAAGGTGGTGATATCCAAGCTGCATGGAAGGAGGAGGTGAAGTTGGAAGGAAAATCTGTGATTTAGTTTCCCAAACAATTTGATCATCTTGATTTGGAAGATTTGATATAATCTTGCTGAAATTTGAAAAAATGCAACGTGAGGGAGAAGTGTGAACAAGATTGTAAATTGGGCTTAAAGCTTGAATTGGGTTGAAGTGTTTGGGCCTAAAATGATTAAATTTTGGGCTAAAGTATAAATATTGACATTGGACTATTTTAACAAAAATTTGAAAATTTGACTATGATTAAAAATTAATTAAATTTCACTTAAGAATTGGTTAGACGAATATTCTTTTAAAATAAATGGGATGACTCGCAGCGAAACGCCTTTATAATATTTTATTTAAAAGTAACGAAAAACTCCTGGTCGCTACAATATCTTTTCCAAATTTTTCATTATCCTTAAGGATAGGCCACACGTGATCAAATTTAAATCATTTCTTGAATTTTTAGTCTTGGCATAATAATATTTTAGCTTTGTATATCTGTAAATTGATATGAATAAATATATTATATTAAAGTGAATTGTAACATATCAAACAAAATTTTGTAATAAAAGCACTTACAATGTCTTGTTCGGATGCTCCGCTTGGATTTAAATTTTTCCCTTGTCGTATGCACCCACGTAATTTACTAATGGATGCATTGATCAACGTGAAACAGGATTGCAATGATCTCGAAGGTAGGGATTGTGTAATATAGGGTTGTAACGAACTATTATACTCTACTCAACGCGGCTCCGAAAACGATCTTTTGATGGATTAATACCAATAATCGGGTTTTGAGAAATATATAAACATAAATGAATGTCTTCTTCAACATTGTATGAGTCACTCCACTTGCTGATACTCTTTTTTTTTTTGTAATTGCTAAGGGCGATATTGTTATGGAAATATGAATTGGAGACTTGTGCTTTTATAATGTGATTGATGTCATGGATTGATTTGATAAGAAAATCTCATCCAACGACTCAGATCTCGTGCAATCTGATCAATGGCTGGATTGAATTACGATAATCAATGTTATCCTGACATAATAAATTATGTAATTTAATCTAAAGGCTCATATTTCGTGCAATCTGATCGATGTCTGGGATTGAATTATGAAAATCAAAGTTATCTTGACATGATAAGATATGGAATCTAATCTAACGACTCATATCTCATGCAATCTGATCAATTGTTGGGATTGAATTAGGCAAATCAAAGTTATCCTGACATGATAAGATATGGAATCTAATCTAATTGCTCATATCTCGTGCAATTTGATCAATGAATGGGATTAAATTATGAAATCAAAGTTATCCTGACATGATAAGATATGGAATCTAATCTAACGGCTCATATCTCGTGTAATTTGATCAATGGCTAGGATTGAATTACGTAAATCAAAGTTATCTTGAATTGAGCTCATATCTCATACAATTTGATTAATGGCTGGGATTGAATTACGCAAATCAAAGTTATCTTGAATTGAAAAGATGAAAGTCTTCTCGTCTAACCACTTATATATCATGTAATTTGATCAATAATTAAGAATAGTTAATGAAAATTAACCTTATCTACGAAAATGCAATTATAAAAGGGAAGTACCTAGTATATAATTCATCATTCCTATCTAACACTTCAAAATTCATATATCAATTTCAAGTCTCACAAAAATGAATTTAAATGTTGGTGGATCTTCAAAGAAAGTGTTCATGATGAAGACGAGCATTTGAATAACAACAGCCTTCTAACTCAAATGGTCGAACAGCAACAAAATCCACCAACACATGGCGGGTCGATCTCTGGGCACATTGTCATACAACGCGATAGAGAGTCTTCCCATGAATGACTGTTCAACGACAACTTTGCAGCAAACCCATGTTACAACGAAAGGTTGTTCCGATGACTTTTTCACATGTCAAGAAATTTATTTTTAAGCATAGTGCAGTCTGTGGAGTCGCATGATAGTTACTTTCGTACAAAAAAAGGATGGACTAGGAAGGATATGGTTGTCCTCTCTTCAAAAGATAACTGTCGTCTTTCGGATGCTGGCGTATGATGTTGCGACTGATGGAACTGATGAGTACATTAAGATTTGTGAGCCAATAACTATTTGAAAGTTTGAAAAGGTTTTGCCGTGCAGTCGTGGAGGTATTTGGAAGCCGTTATTTGCATTCACCCAACGCTAATGACATTTCACGACTTCTTGATGTTTGTCAACAACGTGATTTTCCCGAAATGTTGGGTAGTCTTGATGTATGCACTAAAGGTGAAAAAATTGTCCAACCACATGGGTAGGCCAATACACAGGTAGGAGTGGATCACCAACCATTGTCTTAGAGGTCATAGGAAATTATGATCTTTGGAAATGACATGCATACTTTGGCATGCCAGGTTCAAACAGTGACATCAATGTTTTAGAGGCCTCCCATCTATTTACCAATCTCGCTAAAGGTATTGCTCCATCCACTAATTATTCCATATAGGGACGTGAATACAATATGAGTTGCTATTTAGCTGATGGTATATATCCGAAGTGGGCCACTCTTGTGCAACACGTAGGCCGAAAAAAAATCGCAATAACACAAGAAAGCTGTAGAAAAGACATTGAACGAGCATTTGAAGTTTTACAATCTAGGTTCGCAATTGTTGTAGGGCCGTCACGATTTTGGAAAAAAAATATCTTACACGATATCTTGATTGCATGCATCATTATGCACAATATGATCATAGAGGATGAATGTGATGTTGAAGCATCTATTCGAGAGTGGGTAGAAGCGCTAAGCACACAAGTTGAGATGGTTGTAGATGAAAATGTCTGTTTCCAGAAGTTCATTGCTCGCCACCGTCAGATTAAGGATAAAGAGACTCACATTGCACTTCGAAATGCTTTAATTTAACATTTGTGGGAATAATATATAAATTTCTAGAATTAAATTATTGAAATAAATATATTTGGTATATTTCTCATTTTATTTTAATGATGAAATAAATATTAAAATTTGAAATTTTGGATTGGAGATGAGTTATAGAAATATAGTAAGAGAAGTTATATTTTAGTATAAAATTAACTGCATTTTAGAGTTTTTAATTGAAGATGGTATTACGAATGTAACTTCTTGTTGATTTTGTGGTTTTTATAATGACAAGCACCAACAACAATAGCAACTTGATGGGATAGTTCATTCACTCCATTAAAACGCAAGCCACATTTAAAATTGAAGTAAAATGTATAATTGAAAAGTGAAGAGACAAAATTTAAATAGTTAAAAAGTGGTTTGAAAAATTGTGTAGTTTATAAACCGATTTATAAACCTATTACCATTAAGTTGTCTCGCGTTGGTCGATTTAGCCTTCGTTCGACAATTGTTGATTATAATTAAGCCTCCATTTGGTAACACTTTTTGGTTTATAAATTTGTTTATTTATGATTTTGAGGTAAAAAGCAATGATTGAAAATTGGAGAGAGAAAATATTTGTTGTTAAAAAGTGGTTTGAAAAATTGTGTTGTTTATAAACATGTTTATAAACAAAATATATTCATTTACCAAACGGACGCTAACACAATTTTCGACATCACTTTTTAACCACACATCTTTTTTCTTTTCAATATTTAACCACATATCTTACCTAGAAAACACAAATAATACCAATCATGAGGTGTTATAGTAGTTGCCAAACACCCTTTTATATTCAATTCAGTGTAAATTTCACGGTGTGCTTCATTTTCTTATCTTATCTTTTTTTTTTTTTTTTTTTATAATTAATGAAACATGCCACTTAGCGTAATTTCTTTAAGATATATATAAGATCAGAGAAATTATTTAATATATTTATTTCTCATTATAAAAAATATAGACTTAGAAGAAGGTATAATGCATATATACTATAAATAGATTAATTTGTATTGAGTGGAGAATTGTTAAGACTCCATCCCACCGCAAAGTTCCAAGCTAGATATAGGAAAATCCATATATAAAAATTAAAAGCGAAAGCTAAAGATTAACAATTAGGCCTCTATTCGGTAGGATTAAAATCTGTTTTTTTGGTTTTTTTGGGGAGTTCGAGGTAGATCTAGGATTAAAAATTAAAGAGAGAAAAGATATGTAGTTAAAAAAATTGTATTGAAAATTGTAGTGATTAAATAATAATAAAAAAAAAAGATCCGAATGGTGGCTAAATGAACGGTGGGTTCTCTACAAGACGCCGTCAACAAATAAATGTCACATCGAAGTATATCGTTTTTACACTTTTTCTACGGTGGGTTCTCTATAAGACGCCGCCACTAATTTATTATTATGTTTGTTTTTGGGTGGTTTATTTAGAGAAGGCCCACGTTTAGAGATTTTGACAAAGTCCTCTAATCGTGAATTTTGTTCATTGAACCGAAAGGCAAATATTTTGTATCTTTGCTTCCAGTACTTCCTTAAGATGGCTCATCCAATTAACTAACCTATTTGTTTTCTTTTGTTTCTTTATTGAAATGATGATTTCAATTCTCTCAAATCCTCACAATCACATCAAGGATAAGCTTTATGTCGTGTTCATATTATAAACTCATCTTTAATGGAACAACTTATCTTTCCAAATGAGTCATTAAAAGTTTAAGATATTTTTATCATCATAAAATAAAAATAAAATATTTCGACATTGTCTAGTAATGACATTTACACCATTATGGGCTATATGTAAGGTTGCGAATCTAACGAGCACAACAAAATTAAACTAATTCAAGCTCATAGTTCGGATCAAATTTTTACTTAGATAAAATTCATGATAAAGATTATGCTTTCAGTGAACGCTCTGAATCTAAATTTTGAACAGAAGATAGAAATCTTGTAGCAACAAGCATCCAATTGTTTAGTCTCTAACAAAAATTCACGTAGCAAGCTAGAATCTGAAACGAGTTGTGCTAGCAACTGAAAAATTCTCTACAACTCCTATAATTAGCCTACTATTCATAGGTAATGTGGAACCCTAATTAGGGTTAAGCTAACGGGCTTATGCCATTCTTTTCCAACAAGTAACTCAAGTCCGACTCAATCAATTGTATTTTGACTTTATTCTGAGATTCTATCATTTGGACAAGATTCAATTACAGATACATAATTCTTACTTGAAAAAAAACACACAATTACAAGACTTTAACGATCACTTTTCAAACATGACAAACTTAAAAATTATTTTAAAAATCAAGTGGTAATTAATAAAAAATTGGTAATTAATTATATTTTATTAATAAAATAGGTAATTAAATATGTTAAAGTTACACTAACATGCAATTTATGGTCATAGTTACAAATTACAAATTTTAAATCTCAAAAATTATTTATCAGTTAAAAATTATCAAATTTATCGACTGTGGTTTATTTTGAAGTCACATTTTCAAATTAATCGATCACGACTTTTTTTTTTTTTTTTATCGCAAAACACAAAATTTACAAGATTTATTTCTTGGTCATAAATCACAAACTTCATAGGTCACAACTCATTTCTCGATCATAAATCACAAACTTCTTAGGTCACGACTCATTCCTTGGTCATAAATCACAAACTTTATAGGTTATGACTTATGCTTGATTACAAATTAAAAAAATTATAAGTCACAAGAAATTTTTGGGTTACAAATCACAAATTTTATACGTTACAAAGATTTCTTAGTTACAAATGATCAAATTAATAGATCACAATTTATTTTTCGATCATAAATCAAAAAATTTATAGGTCACGATTTCTTTCTTAGTCACAAATATGAAAATAAGGATCACAACTTATTTTTAGGTCACAATTTACAAATTTCTTAGATCACGAATTATTTCTCGGTCAAAAATGACTAATTATGTAGGTCACAACTCAATTATCTATCACAAGTCTCGTATTATATAGGCCACAACTTGTGTTACTATAAAAAATTTAAAATTAATTGGCCACAACTTAACAAATTGTAAGTCACGGTTACAAATTTAGTCGGAATTTCTATTATCTTGCGTTTCATATTATTTATTGACCACAAATTATATATTTTAACTGTCACATTTACCCATAATTAGTCATACAAACTATTCAAGTCACTCATTCTCTCAACCCCTATCCTCACCCCAACCCCAACCCTACCCCCACCCCCACCCCAACCCCCAACCCCAACACACCCCTTCCCCAACCTAATCCCTATCCTCCACCACCCACCACCCGACGTCCCAGAAACCACCAGCATTACCACCAAAACCACAATCTCACCACTGCCACTATCTGCACCGCCAACTCCACAATTACCACTGAAAACCACCACCATCAACACTTAACCACCATCACAACCTCCATACACAGAGATCTACAGACATACACCACAAATCTCAGCCACCACAACTACCACCAAAAACCACCACCACCTAACCCAGCACAACCTTCACACACCTAGATCTACACAGATACACAAAAAATTGCGAACCCACACATTGAGATCAACACACATACTGAGATCGAACAAAAAATTTGCGCGCGGCAGCTGTAGGGGCACGTAGAGATACTTGCAAGCGCACTACGCGTGCGGCTCCTGCTACCACTAGTGAAGTGAAGTGAAGTGTTGATGTCACCTGAGACCATGAGAGAAGGAGATGTAGAGAGATAATAGAGTAGAGAGAGAAGAAAGAGTGAAAATGATTTTATTGTTGAATTTTTGGTTGGGAGGGTTGTGTGGTGTTTAAGATTTAGATGTATTAATTTGATTTCATAATAATATTATTAATATTAAAATTATTAATTAACACCTAATTTCTAAATAAATTAGTTCTAAATCAGTTTTTTGAATGGTTAGGGGCAATTTCCCTTCTTACTTTTGCAAGCGATCCATCTAATTTATCCTCGACTCATCAAGATTTGTTAATTCACGTCTCAGTCTAAGATTGCTCTAGCAATGCTTCAAAACAATCCATGTGAAAGAAAATGCCATGTGCTATGAAAAGACCAGTTTATGTACGGTTACTATAAAAATATAATGCCTTCATCATATATAACCCAATTAGTCGAGAGATATGGTACAACGTCAATCTTATTTTAACGAGTTATGTTATTCACTTCTACTCCTAGTTGATTTAATCATGATTGAGACATTTTTCAATTCACAACACCACCTCGACCGAGGACGTTATATCAACATAAGTTGATGAAATGGAGGTTATAGTCTCCTACTACCAGGAGTTGTAACGCCCCAAATTCCGTGAAGCTCGGGACGTCACTTCTCCTTTAAATCTAATTTTATTGCGGAAAATAATTGAATTCGAAACATCATATTTATGTGAAAAATTTCAACAGTAAATAAATTAAATTTGATAAATGCATAAAAACGCTGAAATCTTAACTTTCAAATAAAGTAACGAAAAATAATTAAATTGACGATGTTCATGACTTTAAATATCATATTTAAAACAACGACATGTAAATAAATTGACAATATTCATGAATCGTGACTTTAAAAAAATATAGCTTCATTATTATTTGCCACCACTGCCCTTTCATTCGCCACCGTCTCCGAAATCTGCAATTTGTAAGTTTAAAAATAGGGGTGAGCATTTCATAGAAATACTCAGTAGGTTCAGCGCAAATTAAATAAACTGTACAGTAAATAATACATATAATCATGCAGCTCAATTCATAAATTCTCATTCTCATGCAATAAGCAAGTGGATCTCATACATCACAAATTTTCATGCCCGAAGACACGTGGAACTGGGCCCGAAGGCAATTGGTCCATGCCTGAAGACATGTGGATCTAGGCCCGAAGGCAATTGGTCCATGCCCGAAGACATGTGGATCTGGGCCCGAAGGCAATTAATTCTCATAAATTACGTAATCACATGCATAAATTTACAATACGGGTTTACTTAATATTGCGCATTTAAGATAAGAGATTTTTTTGAAGTAATGAACCTACCTGAAAGTATTTTCGAGTTTGTTGAACGGGAAAACATAAATCTTCTAAATGTCCAAGCACCTCGTCTAGCCAATATATATAAAATAATTCTTAAACTAGTATTTTGGAATTCAAAGGTTTTAAAATGACAGAGTTTAAAAGAAGAATAAATGTTTAGGGTTTAAATTGAAAATTGAACATAGTTGGGATTTTAAAATAGTTGGGACCAATAAAGATGATTTTGAAAACTATTTGGCTGAAACACCCGTTTTTAAATATCTTGGGGATTAACTAATTCATTTTCAAAAGTGCAGGGCTGAATCAAACATTTTAAAACCAAAAGATTAAAATAATACTTTTAAAACTAAAGGGGCTGACGTAAAATATTTTAAAACTTGGAACTGAATTGACAAAACCCAAAAGTTTCTGGCCAAATTATATTGTAGTAGGAACCTTTGGGTCATAATCAAATGACTAGAAACATTGAGGCTGAAAATCAAGGGAACAAATCTGCAAGGACTGAATTTAAAGGCTTTAAAAAAAGTGGCGCTTAAATAAGTGACTTTAAAACTAATAGGGCTGAAATAATTACTTTTCAAAAGTTGGGGGCTTAAACATAAATTAAATTAAAATATAAAATAGCAAAAATCTTTCTCTCTCTACATTTCTTAGCAGAGAAGAGAACGAGAGAGAGATGGGCAGACGGCCCACCTCATACGGAGCTTCCTGCGCCATTTGGTCCGGCGGTGACACTGCCATCACATGGCGGCGGTGAAATTGGGTGGAGGGATGGCCGGAGGTTAAGGCTTGAGCGATTTTTGGGTTAATTTGGAGCAGAAATCGAGGCTAATGGGTGGTGATTGGGGCTGCGATTCCGGTGATAACTCCGGCGAAGAGGACGGCAGTCAAGGTGAGTTTATGAGTTAATTTGGTTTTTGGTTCTGGGTTTTTGATTGGCATAAACTGAAGCTCGATTCGGACATGGGTTGAAGTTTGTGATTTGAGTGGTTTGCGCGGTTTGTGCGTTGGTGTGGTGTCGTTGTAGTAGAATGAGGATGGCGGTGAAGGTGGTAGCTGCGGGTTTTGATTTTGATTTTTGGATATATTTGGGGTTAATTTGTTGGAGGAACAGAGGTGGCCAGCGGTGGTTTGGGTAGTGGCAGTGGCCGGTCGAGGTGCTGATGATGATGATGATTCCAAATGGTGGTACTGTGGTGATTATGATTAGCTGTGGCTTAATCTTCGGCGATGGAGGTGGTGGTCCGTGGTGCAAACTTGGAGTTGGCACTGGCGGTTCAACGTGTTTGGTGGTTGGGGTCTAGTGTGGTTCAGATGATAGAAGTGGGAAGTGGTTCGGTAGTGGTTTCGTTTGGCAGCGGCTTTGGTGTTGTTCATGGTTCGAGGCTGACTGTGTTGGATCAAGGTTGAGAGGGGAATACCTTGCTGAAAGTTCAGTGCGTGTGTTGTGGGCAATGAGGTGAGGGATCTATTTAATAGATGATTTAGGTGTTAAACATGGTAGTTTAGGTTAAAATCTTGGTTTATGGAAAGCTTGTAAGAATTTTGGAAATAAGTATCGATTGTGTAAGGAATGACTTGGGTAGGAAGAAGCTATTGAATTGGTTGGGCCAAGAAATGGCTTATTGGATTTTAAATGGGCTTGAATGATTGGTAAAAATATTTGGGCTCGATAAATTGGATTGGATTAAAACAGTTGAAATTTGGACTTAATATAATTAATACTTGGACTTTTGAAAATAAACTGTGATATTGAAATATTTTTGATAAAAATTGAAATTTGACTAAGTTTTTAAATAAATATAATTTCACTTAATTGGCTAGACGAGCACGCGTTTAAAAATAAATAACTAAATGATGGGCAAAGTCGAAGCGACACGCTTTTAAAAATATTTATTTGGATAAAATCACGAAAATTTCTCGGTCGCTACAACCCTACCTCCTTAAAACAATTTCGTCCTTGAAATTTTAAACTTTCTTGATCTAAATATATCTGGGTATTAAGCCCGACTTCTTTCTTCTTTCTTTTCTCAAGTAGTTTCAGTACTACCTCGTCTACCCATTGGACTTTGACTAGAGAAACCTCTTTATCAATCTCTACTATTTCTTTAAGAAATCATATCACACCATAGTAATTAATCAATATGAAGTCTATCCTCATCTTCTCAAACCTCTTATATTGAATGACCCAAAATCAGTTGTACATTAGAAATCATATGAATATTCTTTCGTGTAAAATACCTAATAACATGTAGTACATTTATGCACCATCTTGATCTCTAACATCTTCCTATATACGTCACCAAAATGTATCACAAAATTCAAATAATATTAATAAACAATTTGCTCCCAAATAACTAAGATCTGCTCCCGAATGCCACAACATTTTCTGCAAGATATAACTTGGTATTTCCTATGTATACCTCAAATGATCATATAACTCCACATATACATTGATACTTAATCGATTTCACACTTTACCAATCAGGATGTTCATAAATAACAATCTCCAAAATTATCAAAACTTTAACTCCAAATCGATACCCTGTTCAAGATTTCACTCATGCTTACCTAAGCCGCAACGTAAATAAACAACCAATAACTTTCAACCATCTCATACTTGAAAAATAATATTTCCTCATTATTCATGGGTCAACCAAAATTCTCTTTTCAAAAAAAATCTCGAAATGTCTTCAACAAAATCCTCAAATGTTCGTCGTATTGTTCACTATCTCTAGGGTAAACCAAAATATCGTCCATGAATACAATGAAAAAAAAAAAGTCCAATTAATGTTGGAAAACTCAGTTCATCAAATCCATAAATACTGTTGGTGGGTACTTATTCTTTATTTCCAACTTGTTAAGTAGTATAGTTACTCCCTATAGAGATACACTTGGCCAAATAAAAACTTTAAATCCTTTTATCCAAATCTCAATCAAATGCTTAAATAAGAATGCAAGACTTACCCCAACAATAAGTTTCACTTATAAACTCGAGGCATCCTTAAATATCAAACACCCAAAATTCAATTATTTCTTCTTACTACTCTAAGCTTCATCTTCATATCTAATCCCAAAATTAAATCTCTGACGTATGTGTAACATAACCTAATTCAATCATGAAATAGAATATGATCTAGTCTCCAAATTCCAATTAAATCACTATTTTCCCCAAAAAAAATTAGACTAATAATCATCAATCATGTCAAATATACAGTAACCATTTTCGTCTGATCCAATATCTACGTACATAGTCTGATATCCTTTTGGTAGGAGCATATACTAGATCTAAATTCCTCGGTTGACTTCTTGTGAAAGGTGTCATGTCCTAAACCAATTATGCAAAGTCCAATTAGACGGGGTTTATCCATTTCTCTTAGTTAAAATTACGAGGACGTAAAAATATTTAAAAACTCATTCAAATTATGCTCAAACTCGTTTTCTTTCTTTCTTTCTTTCTTTCATATTTCGGATACAAAAATCTTTCTCATTCTTTCTCATCAAATTCTCAAAATACTTCATTTCTCGTGTATCCGAAATCATCATAACATAAACTTCATGATAAAATCATTTACCTTCGGAGTTGGTGGAGCGAACAATGGCAGTGGCAAAAGTCGTCAAAACATTACTTATTATTATTTTAGAAAAATCACTTTTCAAAATTTGCAAGTCTACAGAAACGTAGACCCGCTCTGATACCAAGCCGTAACGCCCCAAATTCCGTGAAGCTCGGGACGTCACTTCTCCTTTAAATCTAATTTTATTGCGGAAAATAATTGAATTCGAAACATCATATTTATGTGAAAAATTTCAACAGTAAATAAATTAAATTTGATAAATGCATAAAAACGCTGAAATCTTAACTTTCAAATAAAGTAACGAAAAATAATTAAATTGACGATGTTCATGACTTTAAATATCATATTTAAAATAACGACATGTAAATAAATTGACAATATTCATGAATCGTGACTTTTAAAAAATATAGCTTCATTATTATTTGCCACCACTACCCTTTCATTCGCCACAATATCCGAAATCTTCAATTTGTAAGTTTAAAAATAGGGGTGAGCATTTCATAGAAATACTCAGTAGGTTCAGCGCAAATTAAATAAACTGTACAGTAAATAATACATATAATCATGCAGCTCAATTCATAAATTCTCATTCTCATGCAATAAGCAAGTGGATCTCATACATCACAAATTTTCATGCCCGAAGACACGTGGAACTGGGCCCGAAGGCAATTGGTCCATGCCTGAAGACATGTGGATCTAGGCCCGAAGGCAATTGGTCCATGCCCGAAGACATGTGGATCTGGGCCCGAAGGCAATTAATTCTCATAAATTACGTAATCACATGCATAAATTTACAATACGGGTTTACTTAATATTGCGCATTTAAGATAAGAGATTTTTTTGAAGTAATGAACCTACCTGAAAGTATTTTCGAGTTTGTTGAGCGGGAAAACATAAATCTTCTAAATGTCCAAGCACCTCGTCTAGCCAATATATATAAAATAATTCTTAAACTAGTATTTTGGAATTCAAAGGTTTTAAAATGACATAGTTTAAAAGAAGAATAAATGTTTAGGGTTTAAATTGAAAATTAAACATAGTTGGGATTTTAAAATAGTTGGGACCAATAAAGATGATTTTGAAAACTATTTGGCTGAAACACCCGTTTTTAAATATCTTGGGGATTAACTAATTCATTTTCAAAAGTGCAGGGCTGAATCAAACATTTTAAAACCAAAAGATTAAAATAATACTTTTAAAACTAAAGGGGCTGACGTAAAATATTTTAAAACATGGAACTGAATTGACAAAACCCAAAAGTTTCTGGCCAAATTATATTTTAGTAGGAACCTTTGGGTCATAATCAAATGACTAGAAACATTGAGGCTGAAAATCAAGGGAACAAATCTGCAAAAAAAGTGGCGCTTAAATAAGTGACTTTAAAACTAATAGGGCTGAAATAATTACTTTTCAAAAGTTGGGGGCTTAAACATAAATTAAATTAAAATATAAAATAGCAAAAATCTTTCTCTCTCTACATTTCTTAGCAGAGAAGAGAACGAGAGAGAGATGGGCAGACGGCCCACCTCATACGGAGCTTCCTGCGCCATTTGGTCCGGCGGTGACACTGCCATCACATGGCGGCGGTGAAATTGGGTGGAGGGATGGCCGGAGGTTAAGGCTTGAGCAATTTTTGGGTTAATTTGGAGCAGAAATCGAGGCTAATGGGTGGTGATTGGGGCTGCGATTCCGGTGATAACTCCGGTGAAGAGGACGGCAGTCAAGGTGAGTTTCTGAGTTAATTTGGTTTTTGGTTCTGGGTTTTTGATTGGCATAAACTGAAGCTCGATTCGGACATGGGTTGAAGTTTGTGATTTGAGTGGTTTGCGCGGTTTGTGCGTTGGTGTGGTGTCGTTGTAGTGGAATGCGGATGGCGGTGAAGGTGGTAGCTGCGGGTTTTGATTTTGATTTTTGGATATATTTGGGGTTAATTTGTTGGAGGAACAGAGGTGGCCAGCGGTGGTTTGGGTAGTGGCAGTGGCCGGTCGAGGTGCTGATGATGATGATGATTCCAAATGGTGGTACTGTGGTGATTATGATTAGCTGTGGCTTAATCTTCGACGATGGAGGTGGTGGTCCGTGGTGCAAACTTGGAGTTGGCACTGGCGGTTCAACGTGTTTGGTGGTTGGGGTCTAGTGTGGTTCAGATGATAGAAGTGGGCAGTGGTTCGGTGGTGGTTTCGTTTGGCAGCGGTTTGGTGTTGTTCATGGTTCGAGGCTGACTGTGTTGGATCAAGGTTGAGAGGGGAATACCTTGCTGAAAGTTCAGTGCGTGTGTTGTGGGCAATGAGGTGAGGGATCTATTTAATAGATGATTTAGGTGTTAAACATGGTAGTTTAAGTTAAAATCTTGGTTTATGGAAAGCTTGTAAGAATTTTGGAAATAAGTATCGATTGTGTAAGGAATGACTTGGGGAGGAAGAAGCTATTGAATTGGTTGGGCCAAGAAATGGCTTATTGGATTTTAAATGGGCTTGAATGATTGGTAAAAATATTTGGGCTCGATAAATTGGATTGGATTAAAACAGTTGAAATTTGGACTTAATATAATTAATACTTGGACTTTTGAAAATAAACTGTGATATTGAAATATTTTTGATAAAAATTGAAATTTGACTAAGTTTTTAAATAAATATAATTTCACTTAATTGGCTAGACGAGCACGCGTTTAAAAATAAATAACTAAATGATGGGCAAAGTCGAAGCGACACGCTTTTAAAAATATTTATTTGAATAAAATCACGAAAATTTCTCGGTCGCTACAGGAGTGATGAATCCTTATTTTTCCACATAGACTGTCTTCACAAGAGTTTCACTATACCATGACATCATCCTGATGACTATGTCTCAAAAGCTAACATCAACGCTCACCAAATCACAAAAATCTTTACATAAGATTCTATGAAGTCCTCAAGTCAAAGGACCAATTCAATAACAATGCATTAGAGATTCACAACTGATGTTTGGATAGTGATTGGTGCGCGTCGCGATGCACCAAGAATTAATTAAATTTCCTTACTTGCCAAAACTCAAATTTAAATGTGATAGCGGAAGCAAGGGTCGATCCCACAAGGAACGAGAACTAATTTAATGCCATGTCAATTAGAATTATAAGGGGGGTTTTGAGTTGAAAATTGCAATTAATCTAAATAATCAAATAAAGATGTAAAATAGCTGGAATAAAAATCAAATAATAAAGAATCCTAGTTCTCAGGTTCGGTTGTGCCCTATCATAATATTGTCATTCCCCAAGCAACGCATGTACTATTTCCTTTGTTTTATTTATCACTCGGAATAATCAAAAAGCTCTAATTAATCCAATTCTTCCTTAATAATAATCAATTAGAATTAGTTCTCCAATCAATTTAGAGTGAATGAACAACCTAGAATAAGCTCCCTAGATTTAATGCATTAACTATGTGAAAACAAGAAGAATTAGGTGAACTAAATTATCAATTACATATGCTTGAATTGATTAATCTAGATTGGATTTTCATATGGAAATATAAAATTACCAATTGCTACTATGATTTGGATAACAAGACAAATACGAATCCAATTACCCAAATTAGCAAACATCAACACAATAATTAAAAGACAAGGCCTTAATCAATTAATACATTGTCTTGACGAAATTAATGTTCATGAGAAATCCAATAAATAAAACATAAAAACAAGAACTACGTTACGAGTTTGAGGAATGAATAATAAAATAATATGAACACAACGTCCCCCTTGAACTAGGTTGAGAAGACTAGCCACTCATTGACATGAAGAATTCCCCAAAAATATTGTCTTGATTCACCTTGATTTTGCCCAGAATTTCTTCTCTTCAAACCTTGATATTGGTGGCTCTCAAAATAATTCTCCTCCCTCTCTTTGGTACTGAATTGCTTCTTTTGTAGAGTTCAAATTCGTGCTCTAGCTTAGCCAAAAAGAAATACCAAAGATAGAGTTTAAGTTGAATTAGGAAACAATTTTCCTTTTTTTTCGGGCTTAAGTTACGGCCGTAATATAAGGAGTTACGGCCGTAACTCACTTTCTGTTTAATTTTACAACGCAACAATTTTGCTTTTACGGCCGTGATTTAGATTTCCATACGGCCGTATCTAAATCACGGGCTTGGTCGAATTGAAAAATGCAAAAAAATCTAGTGGCCAAAGGGGTGAATCTCTTTACTCGGGGTAGTTATCAGTCATATCAAATTTGGGTTTGAATCTACTAGGTTGCAGAGATATGGCATTTTGTCCCCATTTTCAAACCTATTCGGAAAGTATTGGAAAATTCATCTCTACGTGCTCAATTCATGTGCAATTATGCAATTTAGGAGTTGGTAGTTCAAAAATTATGATAAGTGGGTTGCTTCCTATCCAACCAGTGTAAATAAAGGAGGACCAAAATAAAAAAATGACAAGCAAGACTAAATGATTGACAGAAGTTAGATACAAAATTAAACATAAAAGGAAGATAGTGCGACAGCAATTGACAGAAGACACCCCCCCACACTTAAAACCCACATTGTCCTCAAAGTGGAACTAGAAAGTACAAAAATGAAAGAGGGGGTTAGAAGACTCCCTCGGGTTTTACTGAGGAGGGGCCCTGCCATGGAGCCTTTGCAAACGCTGGAGTTCCTCTCGTGATGGCATAGTAGGTCCGGAGGTATCGGATGGAGACAGTAGTGAGGCTGGTAGAGGGGAAAATACTCCCCGATCCCCATTGATGAAGGTACCAAGCGTCCATTTGATTGTGTCCTTTCTCGGCGGGGTTCAGAGGATGACTCTCCCGCAACTTGCTTTCCTTTCTTTGATTTTGGTGCCATGGATTATCCTACAAAAGGAGTAAATGACTTAGTTAAGTGATAGGTAAAACCATGGAGAATTCATTTAAACAAGCAAGGCATAACGGCCAAGTTGGAAAGGTTATAAGCAAGGCATGAAAGAAGATAAAGCACAAGTACGTGCATCATGACATTAAGTTAAATCCAAAACCATTCCAAAATATTCCTAAATATTAATCAATAAGGATACTCACATTAGTGCCTCCCCCGAATGCATGACATACAAGTTCACATTGACCATCAAGTTCATCATCGAAGGACTAGAGGAAGTAACATAAAGTGCTCATACTATGAAGGGTAAGTGTAAATGCCATTGATTATGAATCCATCGATTCTTAATTTGAAGCACAAGATAAGGCTCACAACCATTTAGCATCAATGCCCAAAGGGTTACATTCTAGCATTATATACTCCCCCATCAAATTTTCTAACATAGGTTCCCATAAAATCCCAATATGGAGAGGTGAATAAATCAAGTTAGAAAAAAGGTGGAAATAACTAGCTTATTGTCCTTCAAGCATTTTATCAAACAAGTGGTATGTAATGAAAATATGTGTCCTTGGTGAGGGAACTTCAATCATGAAGAGTGCTCAACAATAGATTCATTCAACAAACATAATAATTCAAACTCAAAACACCAAATCATTGAACACATTTGAAAAATGAGCAAGTTGAAAACATGTGTGCTTAGTGTAATTCCAAAATTTTAATGAAAAACCCAATGGGGCATTTTATCGAACACATTGCATGCATAGCAAAAATTGAAAAGAATTCCCATATTTTTACCCTATCTCAACCCAACATAATGTAGAATAGGAAATCTTATTCACATTCAAGCCAATTACTACCTAAGCCCATCAACCATCCATCACACAAATAAATTCACAATTTGCAAAATAATAGCCAATTTCGAAATTTAGGGTTCATAGAGAACTTACCTCTGTGAATTTTTGGATGAATTGAAGTGAAGGGGAAGGAATTAACAACCCACAATGCTGCTTTGAAATATAAGTAATGGGAGTTTGAAGAGGGTTCGGGAGAGAATTGTGAGGATGTAACCGTGAATGTGAAGTGGAATGTGTAATATGTTATTTTGAATTTACCAGACTTACGGCCGTAACTCATGTCTTTACGGCCGTAACGAAGGCTCTGGAGAATTACACATAAATGGAGTTACGGCCGTAACATTTTAAATACGGCCGTAACTGAGTTACTGCCTGTTTTAAAAAAATTGGGGTTACGGCCGTAACTTAATGCATTACGGCCGTAACTGAGTTACCGGCCAAATTTTTTTTTTTTTTTCAAAAGCATAACTATATAAAAAAATTAAAATAAAATCAAGTAAAATTTCAGAGAGTAAGGAACTCCCCTTTCCCGGGTTGCCTCCCGAGCAGCGCCACTATTTAATGTCGTTGGCTCGATTGAGATCTCGAGGGACTAACGCCCTTCCATGTTGTTTTCCAGCTTGATCACTTCCAAATTCTCGGTTTGGAACCCCTCGTAGTAGGGCTTGAGGCGGTGTCCATTAACCTTGAACGTTTTATTAGTTTTCAAGCTTTTGATCTCGACTGCACCATGGGGAGAAACATTAATAACGACAAAATGTCCAACCCAATGAGAACGAAGCTTACCTGGATGAAGCTTGAGCCGAGAGTGAAACAAAAGAACTTTCTGGCCCTCACTAAAACTTTTTCGAGAAATGCGTTGATCATGGAAGGCTTTGGTCTGATCTTTATAAATCATGGCATTCTCGTAGGCTTCATTTCGGATCTCGTCGAGTTCTTGCAATTGAAGCTTCCTATGATCTCCCGCTACTCCCCAGTCCATGTTGCATTTCTTAATGGCCCAGTAAGCTTTGTGCTCGAGTTCCACAGGTAGGTGGCACGGTTTTCCAAACACCAATCGGTATGGGGACATACCAATCGGCGTCTTGTAAGCGGTTCTATAAGCCCATAATGCATCTTCCAGTCTGATACTCCAATCCTTGCGGTCTGGCCGAACTGTTTTCTCGAGTATAGACTTAACCTCCCTGTTTGAAATTTCTGTCTGCCCACTGGTTTGGGGGTGATATGCGGTGGATACTCGGTGCAACACTCCATATTTCTTTAGTAGTGCCTCAATGGTGTGGTTGCAAAAGTGTGTTCCCCTGTCACTGATCATTGCCCGAGGTATACCGAACCTGCTAAAAATGTTAGCCTTTACAAAATCTGCAACAACCTTAGAGTCATTAGTACGGGTGGCTTTGGCTTCCACCCATTTGGAAACATAATCAACAGCTAACAAAATGTAATTGCAACCAAAAGACGGGGGAAAGGGACCCATGAAGTCAATGCCCTAAACATCAAAAATTTCACATACAATTATGGGATTTTGGGGCATTTGATCTCGTTGGGATAGATTACCTGTTCTTTGGAAATTGTCGCAAGACTTACAGAATATGTAAGCATCTTTGAATATGGTAGGCCAAAAGAAACCACTATCCAATACCTTTTGTGCGGTCCTTCTTGGTCCAAAGTGGCCCCCACATGCATAGGAATGGCAGAAGGTAAGGATTGATTTGTGTTCTGATCCGGGCACGCACCTCCGAATGATTTGATCGGGGCATCTCTTCCACAAGTATGGATCATCCCAAATGTAGTATTTGGCGTCACTCCTCATTTTATGCTTCTTTGCCTGCGAAAAATGGGTTGGCATTAGTTTAGAAGTTATATAATTCACTAAGTCAGCATACCATGGGAGGTTCGCTTCAGTCGCGAATAAGCTTTCGTCCGGGAAAGCTTCACGCAAGGGTAGGTCGTCCTCGGCTTTCACTACCCTGCTAAGATGGTCAGCCACTACATTTTCCGAACCTGCTTTATCCTTTATTTCCAAGTCAAATTCTTGTAGTAAGAGTATCCATCGGATGATTCTCGATTTTGCATCCTTTTTCACAAATAAGTGCCTCAAAGATGCATGATCTGTAAAAATAATAACTTTAGAACCCAATAAATATGATCGAAATTTTTCTAAAGCAAATACCACAGATAAAAGTTCCTTTTCAGTAGTGGTATAGTTTGATTGGGCCTGATTCAATGTTCGAGAAGCATAGTAGATCACATGGGCTGGTCTCCCGACCCGTTGTCCTAAAACCGCCCCCACAGCATAGTCACTAGCATCGCACATTATTTCGAATGGAAGATCCCAGTTAGGTGGTTGGATAATGGGTGGTGTAGTCAACCGCTCCTTTAATTGGTTAAAGGCCTCTTTGCACAGATCATTGAACTCAAATGGCACGTCGTTTTGCAACAAATTGCACAGTGGGGATGCAAGTTTTGAGAAGTCTTTTATGAACCTGCGATAAAAACCTGCGTGGCCAAGAAAAGATCGTATATCCCGCACATTTGCGGGGTAAGGTAATGCAGATATGAGGTCTACCTTAGCCTTATCGACTTCTATTCCTTTTATGGACACTATATGACCCAACACTATCCCTTGATCTACCATAAAATGACATTTTTCCCAGTTTAAGACCAAGTTAGTGTCAATGCATCGTTTTAAAATCAATGTTAGATTATCTAGACATGCATCAAATGAATCACCCCACACACTAAAGTCGTCCATGAACACTTCAATAATTTTTCCTATGTATTCAGAAAAAATGCTCATCATACAACGTTGAAACGTCGCAAGAGCATTACACAAACCAAAAGGCATGCGCCTATATGCATAAGTGCCAAATGGACAAGTAAATGTGGTTTTTTCTTGATCCTCGGGTGTTATGGCAATTTGAAAATAACCAGAAAAACCATCTAAGAAACAATAATGGGAATGACCCGCTAATTTTTCTAACATTTGATCGATAAAGGGAAGGGGAAAATGATCTTTTCGAGTGTCGGCATTTACCTTCCTATAGTCGGTGCAAGCTCGCCATCTTTGTTTTCCACCACTGTCACTCCAGATTTCTTGGGCACCACTTGCACTGGACTGATCCATTTGCTGTCTGAAATTGGGTAAATCATTCCTGCTCCCAACAGCTTTAAGATCTCCTATTTCACCACGTCCATCATTGCCGGATTGAGTCTTCGTTGAGCTTGCCTTGATGGTTGAGCTCCTTCCTCAAGTAATATCCGGTGCATACAGATCGATGGACTGATTCCTTTGATATCTGCAATTGTCCATCCAATTGCTTCTTTATGCTCCCGAAGAACCCGAACCAGCTTATCTTCTTCCACTCTGGTGAGGTTGGATGAAACGATTACCGGGAGTGTTTCTCCATCACCAAGAAATGCATACTTCAAATGGGCTGGTAGGGTTTTCATTTCCACTACGGGTGCCTGCAAGACAGAGGGTAGCAATTTGTTAGGATAGTCTGTCAATTGGATTGTTTTAATAGTGTACCTGTGCGGCATGGGTTTCAACGAGTTAAGTGCAATGATTTCATTTTACAGTTCCCTGCTCATCCCCACATCATCGTCATCAACTTGACTCAATGATTCAGAAATAGCTGTTTCTAGTTCGTCCCTGCAATTTAGTTCAAACACTTTCTGCACAGTAGGGGTAATTATGTCAATAGAATATGCAGCATAAATATCATTCGGGTGTTTTATTGCATCATAAATGTTAAATTGCACCACCTCCCCATCAAATTCCATAGTTAATACCCCCTTCCTAACATCGATAGTAGTTTGAGAAGTCCACAAAAAGGGTCTTCCTAGCAAAATAGGGGTGGAATTAGGGGAATGGTCGTCGTTCATGTCTAGGACATAAAAGTCTGCAGGAAATACTAGGTTCCCTACTTGCACTAAAACATCTTCAACTACCCCATCCGGATAAGCACTTGAACGGTCGGCTAGTTGAACAATCACATTTGTTTCAGTCATATTAGGAAGTTTTAATGCATTGTATGTAGACCTAGGCATTACATTTATAGATGCACCTAAATCTATTAATGCACGATCCAGTTTAGTGTTACCTATTTGGCATGGTATAGTGAACATACCTGGATCCTTGCATTTTGGGGGCAGTTTCCTTTGGAAGAGTGCTGACACATTTTCCCCCATTCTTACCATTTCATTTCCCATCAACTTCCGTTTGTTGGTGCACAGCTCCTTTAAGAACTTCGCGTATCGGGGCACTTGCTTGATTGCATCCAACAGTGGAATGTTGATTTCCACATTCCTGAAAATTTCCAGAATTTCCTTCTCCTTGCTTTCCTTAGTCGCCTTCGCTAACCTGCTCGGAAAAGGCGGTGGAGTTAGTTTCGCATTCACAATAGGTTCGGTTTTTACCTGAGAGTTTTGTGGAATGCTGTTTTTCTTTTCGACTTCTTTTTCTTCAACCTCCTCCTCTTCACTCGCGGTTGGATTTGATTGTGGCGCCTCAATTTCTTTTCCACTTCGAAGAGTAATTGCACTTACATTCTTCGGATTCACCTCGGGTTGAGATGGCAACTTTCCTCCTGTTTGTGCTTCCAGTCTGTTGATAGCTGTGGCCATTTGACTCATTTGATTTTCCAGGTTTTGAATGTTGGATTTGGTATCCTGTTGAAATTGTAGAGTGTTAGTGGCCAAATTTTTCATCATTTCTTTGAGAGACATACCTGATGATTGTGGCTTTTGCTGATATTGTCCCTGTGGATAGAAATTTCCTTGTTGAAAATTCCCTTGAGGCTTGTTGGAGACGAAACCCGGAGGTTTGTTATTTCCATAGCTCAAGTTCGGGTGGTCCCTCCAGCCAGGATTGTAAGTGTTTGAGTACGGATTGTATTGTTGTTTTTGAAATGGGAAGCCTCCAGCAGCGTTCACTTGTTCACTGTTTTCCTCTTGGAGCACCGGGCACGCATCCGTTACATGTCTGAAGTTAGCACATATCCCGCATGCTTTGACTTGTTGTGCACTTCCTACAGTAAGTTGTTTAACGAGATTTGTTAGTTCAAACAGTTGACTTTCTATATTGGAACTACTTACCTCGTTCACGCGGCGAACTTGCATGTCTCGGGTTGGGTTAAATTGCTGAGTGTTTTCAGCCATGTTGGAAATCAAAGCCCGAGCCTGTTCCGGTATTTTGTCCATTAAGGCACCTCCACTTGCGGCATCTATCATACTTCTGTCCATTGGTAGCAGTCCTTCGTAGAAATATTGCACCAGTAGTTGTTCGTTGATTTGATGATGGGGGCAACTCGAGATGAGCTTCTTGAAGCGCTCCCAATATTCATACAGCGATTCACCATTGTTATGACGAACCCCGCAAATTTCCTTTCGGATTGTTCCAGCCCGAGATGCAGGAAAATATTTTTCCAAAAATAGCCTCTTCATGTCATTCCAGGTGGTGACTGATCCGGATGGTAAACAGTATAGCCAATCAGTAGCGGCATCCTTTAACGAGAATGGAAAGGCCCTCATTTTAATTTGTTCCTCGGTAATACCAGTGGGTCTCATACTGTCACAAACCACGTGGAATTCCTTGAGATGCCTGTAAGGGTCTTCACCAGCATGTCCTCGAAAAGTTGGCAACAAGTGAATGAGTCCAGATTTGAGTTCAAAAGTTTTTCCCTCCTCCACTGTCGGAAAAGTGATACAGAGTGGCTGTTGAGCGACATCTGGAGTGGCCAATTGTTTAAGTGTCCTGTTATTGAGGTTATGAGCTGCCATTTGTTCTAGTGCTTCCCTTCTTCGCTGTCGAAAAGTTCGCTCGATTTCTGGATCAAATAAAAAATATTCAGGATTAGTGGATCGAGTTTTATGCATATAAATAAATAAATAAATAAATAAATAAATAAAATTTTCGGAATTTCAATTTTTTTTTTTAAACCGAAAATAAAAATAAATAAATAAAAATGCAGAAAATAAAATTCTAATTGATGAAACAGAAAATTGGTTAACCGTTCCCCGGCAACGGCGCCAAAAACTTGGTGCGCGTCGCGATGCACCAAGAATTAATTAAATTTCCTTACTTGCCAAAACTCAAATTTAAATGTGATAGCGGAAGCAAGGGTCGATCCCACAAGGAACGGGAACTAATTTAATGCCATGTCAATTAGAATTATAAGGGGGGTTTTGAGTTGAAAATTGCAATTAATCTAAATAATCAAATAAAGATGTAAAATAGCTGGAATAAAAATTAAATAATAAAGAATCCTAATTCTCAGGTTCGGTTGTGCCCTATCATAATATTGTCATTCCCCAAGCAACGCATGTACTATTTCCTTTGTTTTATTTATCACCCGGAATAATCAAAAAGCTCTAATTAATCCAATTCTTTCTTAATAATAATCAATTAGAATTAGTTCTCCAATCAATTTAGAGTGAATGAACAACCTAGAATAAGCTCCCTAGATTTAATGCATTAACTATGTGAAAACAAGAAGAATTAGGTGAACTAAATTATCAATTACATATGCTCAAATTGATTAATCTAGATTGGATTTTCATATGGAAATATAAAATTACCAATTGCTACTATGATTTGGATAACAAGACAAATACGAATCCAATTACCCAAATTAGCAAACATCAACACAATAATTAAAAGACAAGGCCTTAATCAATTAATACATTGTCTTGACGAAATTAATGTTCATGAGAAATCCAATAAATAAAACATAAAAACAAGAACTACGTTACGAGTTTGAGGAATGAATAATAAAATAATATGAACACAACGTCCCCCTTGAACTAGGTTGAGAAGACTAGCCACGCATTGCCATGAAGAATTCCCCAAAAATATTGTCTTGATTCACCTTGATTTTGCCCAGAATTTCTTCTCTTCAAACCTTGATATTGGTGGCTCTCAAAATAATTCTCCTCCCTCTCTTTGGTACTGAATTGCTCCTTTTATAGAGCCCAAATTCGTGCCCTAGCTTAGCCAAAAAGAAATACCAAAGATAGAGTTTAAGTTGAATTAGGAAACAATTTTCCTTTTTTTTCGGGCTTAAGTTACGGCCGTAATATAAGGAGTTACGGCCGTAACTCACTTTCTGTTTAATTTTACAACGCAACAATTTTGCTTTTACGGCCGTGATTTAGATTTCCATACGGCCGTATATTACTTTCTGTTTCTTTTCTACGCAATTGATTCACTTCTTACGGCCGTGACTTTGCATTCAATACGGCCGTAACATCCTTCAACATTTCCTCACGACCGTGACTTCTTCACAATACGGCCGTGACTAACAACTTGTTACGGCCGTGAGAAACTTCCAATACGGCCGTAACTTGGTTTCTGCAGATTTTCGTGATTTTTGTTCAATCAACTACTTACGGCCGTGACTTTCATGTTGCGGCCGTGACTTATTTACATGCCAGGTCCTCGAACTTCCTTTTTACGTGTTTTTTGGTCCTTTTTCCTTCTTTTCTTGTCATTTGCGATCCTACACAATATAAAACATAAAATGCATTAAGCAATACTTAATTAGGATCAAACTAACAATAATTCGAGGCAACAAGTAAAGAAATAAAGTGCTAGTAAAGCACTTATCAGTGATCCATGTAAAATCTCTAGGCGGGTTATCCAGTACTTTGTTCATCTAACATTGCATTCATATGTTCATTCGAATGTCCCTCTATATTCTAGCTTGTGAGATATTCTGATGATATCCAAGAAAATCAAATCTCGATACATGTGCTAGTCGGATCCATGACATGATCCAAGGTAAAGGAGGTTCAAGAGTTGATGGTAGAACATATTCACAAAGTATGGAACAAGCCCAAATGGAAGACACCATCAATTCCGGACGAGAATGGGTCGGGAATGGATTTAAATTGATCAACTTGGTATGAGTTTGAGATCCAATTAAAGATTTGAAAAAGATAAAATCCAAATTTGATATTCACTGTTTCCTGAAGAATTGTACCTCTTTTCTTATAGTTTTCAACGCATTTCAAATCACCTCAATCGGACAACGAAATCAAAAGTTATGGCGTCAATACTAAAGATGACACATGCAAAATTAAAAAAATCTTACCATGCGATCGCATGGTAGAAATTTCATGCGATCGCATGGAGTAATGCAATATCAATGGTTAGAATATTGGTTTTGGTGGAAGATGATAACCATGCGATCGTGCCACTTTACCTTGGGCGATCTCCTGGTCACTTTCTGAGAAAAAAATCACTAGATTTTAATTATTTTCGAATTTCTTTCTTTTCTTTCGGTTTGTACTATAAATACCAAACAACACTCAAATATCTAGGCTCCAACTTGAATATTGACATTTTCTCGTGTGAAGAACACTTTGGTAAGGTAAATCCTTCCTTTTAATATTGTAATTCTTGGAAGTTATTCAACTACATTTTAAGTATATTATTCTTGTGTTGCTGTTGATTTCCATGATCTTGGAATTTATTTAATCTTCATCCATTGGGTTAGGTTCTTTAACCTTTAAATTTTGGGTTAGATTTAAACTTAGGTCAAGTTGTTTTCTTATCAATTTTAGCTTTCATAGGTTGATACAAATTGTTGTGAGAATTTTTGATCAAATACCCAGGGGGTTCACATCATTTGGTATCAGAGCTTAGCTCTAAAATTGATATATCTATCCTTTATATTCTTTTTGTGATATTGTTTTATCATATCAAAAAAAAAAAAAAAAAAAGTCTATGTTCTTGAGCTACTAGTTGATTCCTACTCATTGGGTAGTTTGTTGTTTTCATATTTGAGTTTTTTAGGGTTTTCCATTATTCATACACTTGGAATTCTACACTATCCAAAGTACGCAGACAAAGTGTTTGGTAAAATGCCTCAATGAATACCACAATATTAATTCCTTTGTGTTCAACATCTATGCCTTGTCAAATACTTGTAGTTGTTCACTCCCATTGTTGAAATTGTGTTCTTAACATCTTATCCCACATATCACTTGTTCATCTTGAGTATAGCAAGCAAAGAAATTCCACTTGCTATTGTGTCCATTCATTCCTAAATCTCTTATTTGATTGTGATTTCTTCTGGCTTCACAAGAATTATGCTTCTTGGTTTAGTTGATTACCTTCCTTTGAGAGCTTGAAAAAGGAAACTTTGAGTGGAAAAAGACAAGAGTGATGAGCTCATTATTGGGTAAAAACCTAAATTGAGTGAAACACATGTGAAAATATTACTTGAGAGGACACTACCATACTTGCACAAATGTTAGTTTTCAATACTCAAAGTGGGCAAGATTTCAATGCTCAAACTCAAGACTTGCGAGAGATGTTGAAAACTCTTTCAACCACTTTCACTAGATAAATAGAGAAGATTGGGGGAAGGTTGGAAAAGATAGGAGCAAGAGGGGAGAGTACATTAACTAGGGGTAACGGAGAAAGAAGGGATAAGAGGAGAAGAGTGGGGGATAAATTTGGGAATATTTTGTGTAGTGATGGGAGTAGGGAACAAAATGGGAGCAGATATAGGAAAATAGGGGAGTGGTGTAACGCCTCGGATTCCGCGGAGCCTGGGACACCACTTCGTCCTTTAAAACTGACTTTATTGCGGAAAATAAATTTAATTCAAAGCATCACATTCATCATTTGAAAACTTCAGCGGAAATTTGATTAATTTAAATATAAAACAATTCATAAAACTTGTGTCTCAATTATTTAAATGAAATTAACGATAAATAATTTAACGAGTAACATTCGTAAAATTGTCTAATAACATCATCATTTATTTAATTTTCCACCGCTCCCATTTCATTCGCCGCCTTCTCCGAGATCTGCAAAAACTGTTAGAATAATGGAATGAGTATTTCGAAAAATACTCAGTAGACTCACCGCCAATAATTAATTTACAGAATAATTGAACACGTAATTATGCAATCATATAGTGACATCATCATCATATTCTTGGGCTATTTTATTTTCAAAATCAAGGCTCGTAAAATCATAGGGTGTGGGTAGTCTCGTCTCGTGCACTTAAGGCACATAAGTTATGCATAACATCATCATTTCTCATTTATCTCATAAGAGATATTCTTTTCTCGTCTCATGCATCAAAGCATGTAAATCACGTAATTTCACATAAGACATGCAATTATAATTTAAACTAATTAATGGGGGCGAGTCTACATCAAATCACGAGTCTGAAAGTTGAGCAAGAAAATTCACGTTGTTCTTCTAAATGTCCAAGCGCCTCGTCCAGCATAACTTAAAATGATAAGTCCAATTTAATACTTTAAAATTGAATTAAATGACTCTGAACTTTAGGGACTGAAATGATTATTTTAAAACTTGGAGGACTAAAATGAATACTTTTAAAACTAGAGGGCTGACATATAACATTTTAAAACTGCAGTGGCTGAATTATAAGAAATCATTAAAACTGAAAGAACTTAATTAAAACATTTAAATTAAAAGGACTGATTTGAAATATTTTTAAAACTTAGGCTATTATAGGCAATTAATAAAGTCATAATATATACATATAATATATATATATATCATATTTCTCTCTCCCTCAACTACATCACGCAGAGAAAAGAGAGAGTGCGGCGAGGCTCCTCATCTCGTTCTGGCACTACAGCCGGCGATTTGGCCGGAGGAACACCTCCTCGAGGTGGCGGCGAGAGGCAGCCAAGGAGGGTTTCTGATTTGAGGAAGTTTGATGCGAGATGGGTGCGAAAATCAAAGTGATCCGAGGCTGAGATCGCGATTCAAGAGCGCGATTTCCGATGCAACTCCGGTCAAAGAAACTGCGGTCGAAGGTGAGTAGCTTGGGTAAGTTATTTTTGGGTTTTGATTTGGGGTTGGTTTGGACTGGCTATTTGGGCAGTGGCTGTCGTGTGGACGGTTCGAATGGGCTTGATCTTGGTGGAGCTGCAGTTGGCGTTTTGGGAAAGGTCGAGTTGGTTTTTCTGTGATGATGATGATGATGATAATAATAATATTGGTGGTGTTGCAGGTGATGATTTCGAATGGTGATGAAGATGATGAAGGGGGTTGGTGGCGTGATGAGTTGAGGCCGATTGTGGATAACACCGCAGTGGTGATGGCGGTGGCTTTGCAGTGGTTTGACTGGTGATGAAAGTGGTGAGTTGGAGGTGGCTGTTGGTTTGGTGATTGAGGTTCTCCTGGTTTGGGTTCGATTTTGGATGATTGCTGGGGATTTGGAGTTGGGCAGGGTATTCAATCTGTGTCGAGGGGAAAGAGGTGAGGGATCTATTTAATAGCTGATTTAGGTGTTAAACATAGTAGTTTAGGTTAAATCTTGATTTATGGAAAAATTGTGGGAATTTTGGAAGTGAATATGGTTGTGTAAGGAAAATACTTGAAAAATAAGTTGTTGATTTAGTTGGGCCAAGAATGACTTATTGAAATTTTAAATGGGCTTGAATGACTGGTAAAAACATTTGGGCTCGAGATGTTGGATTGGATTAAAACAGTTGAAATTCGGACTCAATATAATTAATACTTGGACTTTTGAAAAAAAACTGTGATATTGAAATATATTTTGATAAAAATTAAAATTTGACTAAGTATTTGAATAAATTAAATTTCCCACTTAACTGGCTAGACGAACACGCGTTTAAAAATAAATGAATGAATAAGCAAAGTCGAAGCGACACGTTTTTAAAATAAAAATATTCATTTGAATAAAATCACGAAAATTTCTCGGTCGCTACAAGTGGTTTGATAGGGGTGGAGATGGGATGGATGAGAAGATTGATAGTGTAAAAGTGGAGATTCCATCCTTCCATGGGAGGAGTGATAGTCAGGAGAGAGATGTGGAGAGGTTTGTTAATCCACCAACATCTTTAGCCAATGCTAGTGAAATGGAGGAGCATGAAAATAATACTTTCCACACTAGGTGCCCTGTGGAGAATAAGGCATGTAGCCTCACTATAAATGGGGAGAGTTGTACTAATTTGGTTAGTGTTAGCATGGTAAAAAAGTTGGGGTTACCGATGGTGATGCATTTTAATCCTTGTCAATTGCAAATGTTGAGTGACTATGTGATTGCCCAAGACTACCTAACCAAGGGGGGTGAATTGGTTTTATAAAAAAAATTTGCTAAATAATATTGAACTTAAAAACAATGATTTAGTGACAAAAAATAAATGTTATAGAAAGTGTAAATTAACTAAATGATCAAGATAGAGTGCTATAAAAGTGTAAATTCAATAAATAAAGTAAGTGTAACACCTTGAAAACAATATTGCATAATATGGATTAACAAGTAATAATGAGTATGATGTAAGTAAATAAAAGGGAGAAGAAGATGCAAATGATATTTAAGGAGGTTCAATCAAACAACTTGATCTACGTCCTCCGTTACCAAGCTCTCCGTCACGAGTAAGGCCAAATCCACTATATTGATAACTTACAACAAGGAGTATCAAATCCTTAAGTGACTTACAATAGGAGTAGATATCCTTATGTGACATATAACAAGGAGCACCTTTCCTTAACAGCAATTGAGTTTTCCAAAGGCGCTCGAAACCGTAAGATAACAAATGATAAGTTTGTAATTAAGGAAAACTCTCTTAAACAAATGATATAATAGAATCAAGTATAGAGAGAGTTTTGGATAACACTTCGATAGATGGCAATGAATCTAGCTCAAGTGTTTTGTTGAAAATGCTTTCATAAATAAAATATGGATTATGTAGGATCTTTGAATAAAAACTTTCAACAAAATAATCTCTCCTAACAAGTAATACTAGTTAAGTATGAAGAGAGATTCTCACTTTAATAAAAGTGCTTGGCAAGGAAGAACTTTTGTAAATAAGAAGTGATAATAATCAATCTTGAAAAGTTTTCTTGCCCACTTGGAATCTTTGATGAGATAGATGAAGAAATATTCAATAGATCAAGATATTCCTTTGTAATCAATAAAATAGAATTTAATACAATATGGACTCAATGATTTTCTCAATTAATTTTTCTCTTAAATGCTCTTGTAAGTTGGAAAGAATGAATGCAAAAGAAAAGGCTATTTATAGAGCAAATTACGCGCTTACTAACTCTTGCGGTCGACGTCTTCAGTCATACGGTTGACCTCAATATAGCCATTATGAGAAAATAGTTGTTGGAGTTCAAAAAGAATATTGCGGTCGACCTGTCTTTTCCTGGGGTCGACGTCAAAGCATGATGCGGTCGACCTCTCTTTTCTTGGGGTCGACCTCACTTGACAACATTTCAAAAATATGATTTTCCAAATGTTTTGATCAAAGTTGATTTTCAAAATAATATTTTAAATGACTTTGAAAATGTTACTTGAGCTTGTGAATTGCATTGCCAACTACTGATGCATAAATCTTACATATGTTGAGAAGCAATTTGTAAATACTCAATTTCTTTGTAAGCTTCATTGCTCGATCTTCATGATATCATGTTTCTACGTCCTTTCTCGAATGTAGCTCTTTCTTCATTTGTGAGGACTATTTGAACTTGTAATACTTTTGGAGAATGCTTATACAAGAGAGCGCACATTAGTATACAAGATAAGCTTGTTTATCATAATCAAAATTATAGGATTAAGTCAACTGTATGTCAACAATTTCCCCTTTTTTGGTTATGATAAACAAGGTGAAATATATATGATATGTTAAAGCGAGGAACATAAAATGAATATAGAATATTGCATTTAAGTATACGAGTTCCCCCTTACTCCTTCAATCAATAGAAATTTTGGCATGAATTCACCCTTTTTTTTTCAAATTCGATAAGATTAATGTAGCGCCCCGAGTTCTAAATACCCGGTTCACCACATCATTTTTTGGTCTAAACTTTAAAATAATATTCTAGCGGAAGAAATAACTGGAATTCATTTTTGGCAACATTAAATAAACTGTAATGGTCGATAAAATTCAAAAACATTTATGAAACAATTCAAAATAACTAATCGAGCCATTAATAATACAAAACATTCGGCAATGCCATAAATTCTAAAATAATTGAAAATATCAAAAATAGCCAAAGTTTAGAAATATGGATCATCAAAATAAGATTCTCAATTATTTAACGACTATTTTCACAATCATCCATCACTTGCCACCATCTTCGAAATCTGCAAATATTTTTAAAATAGATATGAGCATTTCATAGAAATACTCAGTAGACTCATCGTCAATTAATTAATCTATATTATAATTGAACACATAAATGCAGGTTCTTTAGAAATCATAGGGTGTGGGTTGCTCTTCTCATGCATTAAAGCACATGGCTTCTCTTTGAAAAAGCATAGGTTCTTTAAAATCATAGGGTATGGGTTGCTCTTTCTTCTTGTACACATAAGGCACATAAGTTATGCATAACATCATCATTTATCTTGCAAGATATTCTCTTCTTTCTTTCTCATGCATAAAAGCATATAAGTTATGACAAGTATAACAACATAAATATTTCCGAAGAAATACATTCTCGTCTCTTTTCATAAAAATGACTTTCACATAAGTCACATAACATACACATTCAAATGCAATCATAATTTAAATTAATTAATATGGGCGAGTCTACCTTAAACTTAACGAGTGTGGTTGAGCGGGAATGACTTCAATCTTTTAAATATCTGTACGCCTCGTCTAGCCAATTAAAAAAATAAGTTAAATTAGTCTTTTGAAATTTATGCTTTGAAAATGATAAATTAAAATTTAGGGACTGAAATTGATGATTTGAAAGTTGAGGGACTAAAATGAATACCTTTGAACTTTGGGGACTAAAATGGGACTTCTCGAAACTTTACGGACTCATTTAAAATGCTATTAAAATATTCATGCTGAAATAATCAGATTTTTAAATTAAAGGATAGAGTTTTAAAATATTTGAACTCATGGGCCGAAATGAAACATTTGGAACTTTGGGGACTAAAATGAAAATTTTCAAAACCTGGGTTGAAGCTCAAAACGGACATTAAACTGTAGGGAATGAAATAATTGATTTTAAAAAAAAATGAAGGGACTGAAATGATTAGTTTAAAACCAAAAGGGACTGAATTGAATAACTTTAAAACTTAGGGGCTAAGTAGTAAATTTCGAAAATCAAATTATTAAAAACAAAAATATCATCTCTCTCTTCCCATTCCATTTTCAGAGAAGCGAGAGAGAGAGAAGGGCGTGCGAGCGAAGTAGGGGAACCGGTGGAGGTGCTCTGCCGGCACTAACCGCCACGATACCACGGCAGTATCACCGCCGTCGAGTGGCGATGTAGCGATCATGAATTTTCCATAACTTATTTAAAAAAATATTATTTAAAACGTGTCGCTACGACTTTACCTATTTATTTTATACACATTTTCGTCTAGCCATTTAAGTTAAAATCTAAATTATTTAAATTTATCGTAGTTCAATTTCAATTTTTATGAAAGTATCTTATTTTCATTATTTATTTATTTATGTATTTTAATCCAAATTTTAATTATTTAAGTCCAAAATGTTTTAAATCACCAATTCACATTCATTTTATCCCAAAATTTCCTCTCCAACTTCCATTTGCATATACATCACATTTTTTTTCCTTCTTTCCCATGATCACTCTTCAATCCCTCAATCAACTTCAACTCCTTTACAAATGCCCACAATTCTGGTCTAAGCCAAAATCTGCCATCACTTACCAAAGTTTGATTCAATAACCATCATATAATCCACCAGCTAAATTCTCCCAAATCCTTCACATAACAGACACCACGTTTCTTCTGTCCATTAATAGCAAAATTCTCTGTTCCAAAAGTCTATCATTTACTCAACTTACGACAAAGAGTTAACAGCCAAAATTCCATCCACATGTTTATTTCTTTCCCTAATCAGCTGAGTAAATTAGCATACTATAATCCCTCCAGCTTTCACACGCCAATTAGCCTATCAACAAGTTCATCACCCAATCTCACCATCTTTCCATGATTCTGACCTAAAGAAAAATCAATACATATACTCCCCTTAATCCTCATCACAATTCACGACACTCACAGATTTTAATCGCAAGGTTTTGACTTCCCATCTTCTTTCTCACAGACCACACTGCTGCTGCCCAACTCCATTCGAACCCAGTCTCACCTCCATGATCGCTGCTTTCTACCCATCACGAATGTCCTTGACCATTTCCACAATTCCGAATACATCACCACGCTGCCAAACCAATCGACATTCATACCCACGACCACTATCACCTCCAGCCATTTCACCGCACCGCTGTTGCCCAACTCCAATCCCACATAAACTATTCCTCACATATTGCAACCCAATCTGCAAACCGAGACACTTCCAACCCCCGAGCCTCAACTTGCAGTCACCGCTGTAACACACGACTACACCCAAACCTCCACCTTCATCATCCAACCCTCACTGCCCATTCACCACCATCACGTTCGAACCCGTCCACGGCCAATATCACTGCAATATTGACATCACCAAACCTGAGCCTCTTGAATCACCACTCCAATTTCACAAACTAAAAGCAAAAGAACCACACACACCACTCGATACATCCCCCACCTTCGACCACCTACTGCAAAACCACCAAATCGACCCACACAGCCACAAAATCAAGAAAATAATCTAAACCCAATACTTACCTCAACCTTCGACCGGAGTTTAGATGGAAATCACCGCCCCAAAATCTGAACCCAAGCCTCAGATTCAATCCCAAATCGCACCCAAAATCGCCCAACTCTCCTTCTTCTTCCGCCCTACACCGCCGCCATCACCGCCCCTCAAAGGCGTGCCACCGCCTGCGAACGCCGGTGAAGGCACCGACGGCTTGTCCTCGTCACCGTCTCACTCCCTCGCTTCCTCTCCTCTGTGCCCGTAAATGGGGGAGAGAGGATTTTTGATTTTTATGAATTTTGATTTTGGGAAAGTACCCCTTAAGCCCCAAGTTTTGAAAAGTGATCATTTTAGTCCTTTAGTTTTAAAATATTTATCTTTAGTCCCAAGTTTTAAATATTTTATGTCAGCCCCTTTAGTTTTAAAAGTATTATTTCGATCTTTTGATTTTAAAGTGTTTTTATTCGAACATTGCACTTTTGGAAATAAATGAGTTAGTCCCCATGACTTCAAAAAAATCATGAGTCGATCCAATAGTTTTTCAAAATAATTTATTTTGATCTCAAATCTTTTCAAATCTCAACTATGTTTGATTTCTAAATTAATCTCTAAAGCTTTTATTTCTTCTTTTAAAACTCTTTCATTTCAAAAAATTTGAATTTCAAATTCAACTTTAAGGTTTATTTATTATTGGCTAGATGAGGCGTTTGGACATTTAGAAGAACAACGTGAACTTCTTGCTCAACTTTCAAACTCGTAATTTGAGGTAGACTCGCCCCCACTAATTAGTTTAAATTATAATTGCATGTCTTATGTGAAATTACGTGATTTACATGCTTTAATGCATGAGACGAGACAAGAATTTCTCTTATGAGATAAGATGAGAAATGATGATGTTATGCATAACTTATGTGCCTCAAATGCACGAGACGAGACTGCCCACACCCTATGATTTTAACAGACTTGATTTTGAAAATACAAGAGCCCAAGAATATGATAATGAGGTCACTGTATGATTGCATAATTACGTGTCCAATTATTCTGTAAATTAATTATTGGTGATGAGTTTACTGAGTATTTTTCGAAATACTCATTCCATTATTTTAACAGTTTTCGTAGGTTTTGGAGATGGCAGCGAATGAAATGTCAGCGGTGGAAAAATTAGAAATAATGTTAATTTCCTTTTTAAGTCAAGTTTCATAAATTTCATCAATTTAATTATTTATCGTCACTTTACTTTAAAACTTAAGATTTAAGGTTTTTATGAATTTGTTAGAATTATGTTCTGCTACATTTTTAAATAATAGATGTAATGTTATATAAATTCATTTCTTCCGTAAAAATGTTGTTTCAAAGGTTTCAAATAATAAATATGATGTTTGAAAATTTTTAATTATTTCCGCAATAAAATCAGATTTAAAGGATGACGTGGCATTCCGAGCTTTGCGGAATTTGGGGCGTTATAGGCGGTGACCAAGAGGAGGGGACGGTAAAAAAAATAGCAAGTTTTGGGGCTGATTCGAGGGTAAACCGGGGCTGTGTTGTCACAACTCCCGGCGGAAATCAGCCCAGAAATGGTCGAAGTAGAGGTAAGCTTCTAGGTTAAGTCTAGTTCTGGATTTTTGGGTTTGATTTTTGGCTTGGTTCGTTGGGCTGTCAGTTGATAGTGGCGATTACGATGAGTGTCGGCTGTGACTTGGAAATTGGTTTGGTGGTAGTGATGGTCGGCTGTGAGATGGTGGTTGAGGTCGATTTTGGTGGTGCCGTTGGTGTGCTCTGGAAAAATTTGTGCGTGGATTTCGAAGGAGACAGAGTGGTGGTGATGGTGTAGTGTGAAAGTCGTGGATGTAAAATTGCAATGGGGGTGATAACTGGGTTGTGGGGATGATGGTGATGAGTTGGAGGTGGCGGTGTTGTAGGTAGTTGGGTGGTTTCGAGTATGGCAGTGGTGATATTGTGCAGGCTGTGGTAGTGCACGAACAGGGAAGTGGTGGTGCAGTAAGGTGGTTACCTGGTTGCGAGAGGTGATTGGAAATCAGTGTTGTGGTTTGAAGTTTGCTGAGCTCCAGCTGGTCGTGAATGGTGTTGCTGGGAACAGAGGATGAACCTGTGGTTGTGTTGAGAGAGGGAGCCTTAATTGTTGAGGTGTGGGTTGGGAAGTGAGTATGAGAGTTTGATAGGGTATGGGATTGATGTAGTTGGTGGGAGGTATGTTATGATTAGGGTAGTTTGGAAACTTTGACAATCAATGTACAGAATTCGAGACAAATAATACGCGTGAATCAACCGAGTCGGAAAAATGAATCTGATAAAAAGAGCTTGACGTAATTTGGAATTTAAAATGATTTTGAAAATAATAATTTAAATAAATAAATAAAATAATAAAATTTTAGAAATTTGAAATTTAATTAAAATCGAATGGACTTGACATTTCTCGACTTGACTAGACGAATATGTCGTGACGTTAACTTAAAAATGGATGAGATTGCAGCGGCACGATTTTCATAATTTTAAAATAATTATTAAATGCGTGAAAATTCTTGGTCTCTACAATTAATGTCTTAACACAATTTTCATCCTATCAATATTATTATATGAAGAACACAACACATGATATATCTCAATGTCAATATGATATTTCACAACTTATAAGCATGTCTCAATCTCAACAAAATATTTTTAATGACAACAAATTATTTCACCATCTAAACATGATCTAAGAGCGTGCTGTTTTTCCCCTTTTTGGCATGAACTAAAAGGATTAAGCCAATCATTTAAACTAATATAGATAGCCAAGATATATAAAGTGAACCATGTAAATCATATCATTAGATAAATCACATAAGATTCATAACAAGAGTTCATAATAGGTTCAAAAATAAGGATAGAAGTATGTTAGATAGCATAAGTAAAATACCATAAGTTCAATACAATAGATAAAAAGAAAGAAGAGTATAAATGATGATCACTCCATGGGCGGAAGAGGTGGAAAAGTAAACATGTTGTTGAACCTAGCTTGGATGTTTCCAAGATTCTCCATGATAGTGTTTTGATTTTCCAACAATTGTTGTTGGACACCCATCTGTTGTTGCATAGTAGCCATGCCTTTGACCGTGTTTGTGAGAGAATCAATGCGACTATGAGTTTGATTGTAGAGCTCCTCGGTGAATACCCGACCTGCTTGTGGATCATTGTGAGGCATGTTTTAATGAGGTGCTCCATGACCTCCTCCTTCTTCACTTGCTTGAGCCTCTTCTTCATTTTCTATGTGAAGTGTGGATGGGCCCTAGTTTTCATCAAAGCCTTGAGTGTAGCAAACCCATTGACCATTTTCCTTGAAGATTTTCATTTTTTTAAAGTGTGTTTGTCAATGGTATCGGTTGGCTTTGGTTGAATAAACACGTCATCCTCAAGAGGTATTTCAAATTTTGTGAAATTTTTGTAAGTATCATCCCGTAAGGTAGTCCAAGAATTTGGGTAGATGTACTAACATGCTTCATATGTTGTATAGAAATGTGCGGAAAATCAATTTTTTGACCCGTTAGCATGAATCAAGTAAGAAAAGGTCGAGGTGAGTTACATTTTCGAGATGTCCTTTTTCGAGGGACAAAAATGTGAGCAATGGTTTTGTGTCGAAGCTTGCATGGTAGAGTTAGGTGATAGGTGCTAGGTCTCATAGGGTGATTGATTTCCCTACCCGTGACTCGATGATGTGCAAGAACGGGAGAATAATCAATGAAGTTTGAGGCACTATTTTGTGCATACACTAGATTATTGCAAGGATCAAGATGCAAAAGTGAGTGCAACAATTCTCTAGTCAGTTTAATTCAAACCCCTTTGACTTTACTAGTAATCCCACTAGAGGTAGACACACAATTTCGATAAAATTCTCGCATGAGATTAGGATATGCCTTTTATTATAAGTTTATAAGATGATTCCACTCTGTATTATCAAAATAATATTCTAAATGAAAAGAAGGAGCTTCAAAAGAAAAGTAGAAGATATCAACATTTTTACATATAAGAATGGGGCATTTTTGAAATCTATCTTCACCAGCTTCTTCTTCACTTTCACTTGATGATGGAGGGGGACGATGTGCAACTTGTTTTATCCTCTTTCTTGGAGCCATGAGTGAGAAAATTAAAAAAAAAAAAAGTGTTGAAAAATCGGACTTGTGAAATGAGTTGTAGAGAAAGTGTGAAAATCGAATTTGTACAGAAATGGGAAGTGAGAAGTATGGGTTTTGAGATTAACTGATGGATTGAATGTTTAGAAGATGAAATTTGAAGAGGGGAGAAGAGATTTAGGGAGAGAATTTTGGAATTTTGAAACTAGGGTTCGAAAATAAGTGTAAAGGGCCGATTTAAAATTCTGGTCGGGAATTCGTGGTCGACCTCAAGTGAGATGGGGTCGACCCCACTTAATCTGGATGAAGCTACTGGAATCTGGGGTTGACAGGATGGATCGACCTCAAGTGATGATCAGGTTGACTTCAAAAATAATTGGCTAATTGATTATCCGTGTTGACAAAATCTAATATGATGTCACCCTTTTGAACATTATCTCGAAGAAAATGATGTCTAATCTCAATGTGTTTAGTGCGAGAGTGTAAAATGGTATTTTTTGATAAATTTATAGCACTAGTATTATCACACGTAATTGGAGCTTTTTCAAAGAGTACGTGATAATCGTTGAGAGTTTGTTTCATCCATAAAATTTGTGCAAAACAATTAGTGGTCGAGATATATTCGGCTTCGACGGTGTATAGAGAAACATAATTTTTTTTCTTACTGAACCATGATACAAGTGAAAATCCTAGAAAGAAACAAGTTCCACTAGTGCTCTTTCAATTGTGCAACCGGCCCAATCGACATCCGAATAGCTAAGAAGGTCAATATGAGTGCCCTTCGGATACCAAAGACCTAATGATCTAGTGCCACTAAGATATCTAAAAATTCTTTTAACGGCACTAAGATGCGAGTCTTTAGGATTATATTGAAATCTAGCACATAAGCATACACAAAACATAATATCGGGTCTACTTATAGTTAAGTAAAGAAGAGATCCAATCATACCTCGATATTTTGTGATGTCAATTGAAGTAGCTTGTTCATCTTTATCCAATTTGATAGAAGTACTCATTGGAGTATTCATTGGCTTCAAGTCTTCCATCTCAAACTTTTTGAGCATGTCCATGATGTATTTTGTTTGACGAATGAAGATTCCTTCATTAGTTTGTTTGATTTGAAGTCCAAGAAAGAATTTTAATTCTCCCATCATACTCATTTCAAAATCCTTGCTCATACATTTTGAGAATTCTTTACAAAGGGAGATATTAGTAGCACCGAAAATAATATCATCAACATAAATTTGTAAAACAATCATATCATTATTTTTATTTTAATAAAAAGTGTTGTGTCCTCTTTTCCCATTAAAAAACCATTTGAAGTTAGAAATTTGCTCAACCTTTCATATCAAGCTCTAGGAGCTTGTTTCAAACCATATAGAGTTTTCTAAGTCTAAACATTTTTTTTGGAAATTTGTGATTTTTGAAATCAGGAGGTTGCTCAACATAAACTTCTTCTTGAACAAAAACATTTAAAAAAAAATGCACTTTTAACATCCATTTGCTAGAGAGTAAAACCTTGATGGCATGTAAAAGCAAGAAACATGCAAATAGATTCTAATCTAGCAACTGGTGCAAAAGTTTCTTCAAAATCGATACCTTCTTCTTGATTGTAACTTTGGGCCACTAATCTAGCCTTGTTATGCACAATTATGCCATTTTCATCTCATTTATTTCGAAAAACCCATTTTGTACCAATAACGGTTTGATCATTTGGTCTAGGGACTAAATCCCAAACACGATTTCTTTCAAATTGATTTATTTCTTCTTGCATAGCAAGAATCCAAAATTCATCAAACGACACTTCTTTAAATCTATTTGGTTCAATTTGAGAAATGAAAGCACAATTACTTAGAAAACCTTTGGTAGAATTTCTAGTATTTACCCTTTTGGAAGGATCACCAATTATGAGCTCCTTTTGGATGAGAGGGAACAAACTTCCATTCAATGGGAAGTGCTGTATCACTAGGATTTTTGGAAGATTCTTCTTCTCCTTGTTGAGACATTGTTTCTTTTAAATTTTTATCCTCCATGTCTTTAGGATTTTCCTTATTTTAATCTTGAATGTTCATTTGCTCAAAAGGAATTTTCAAACCTACATCAACACCTTTCTCTTGATCAAGAGAATTAGCTTCATAAAAAGTAACATGCATGGATTCTTCCACTACTAGAGTTCTTTTGTTGAAAATTCAATATGCTTTGCTAGTACGTTAATATCCAAGAAAAATACCAACATCGAATTTTGAATCAAATTTTCTCAAGTTTTCTTTTGTATTTAGAACAAAGCATTTACAATCAAAAACTTTAAAATAATCGATATTGGAAACTCTATTTTTCCAAAGCTCATATGGAGTTTTATTTTTCTTTTGACTTACCTAAACTCTATTCATAATATAGCAAGCGGTGTTAAGGGCTTCGGCCAAAAATATTTTGGTAAATTATTTTCATTCAACATGGTCCTAGCCATTTCTTACAATGTTCGATTCTTTCTTTCTACTACACCATTTTGTTGAGAAGTTCTAGGAGCCGAGAAATTATGTTCATACCCATTTATTTTACAAAAATCATCAAAAGCAATGTTATCAAATTCTCTACCATGGTCACTTCTTATAGTTGTAATGCAATATCCCTTTTCATTTTGAACCTTTTTAAAAAAAATGTTTGAATACATTTAAAGCTTCATTTTTTAGTTCAAAAACAAAACCCAAGTAAATCTTGAGAAATCGTCTACAATGACAAAAGCATAGTGCTTACCACTTAAGCTTGCGGTTTTACAAGGTCCAAAGAGATCCTGTGAAGAAGTTGTAAAGGTTTTGTGGTTGAAGAAAATTGCTTAGATTTGAAAGAACGTTTTGTTTGTTTTCCAAATTGACAAGCATCACAAATCTTGTCCTTTTCAAATTTCAAATTTGGTAAGCCCTTAACAAAACAATTTTTTGATATTTTTGAAATCAAGTCCACACTAACATGGCCCAATCTTGTATGCCATAATCAAGTATCATCTTTAAAACTTGACAAATATTTTCATTCCTTTTCAAATTCAATATTGATGGTATAAACATCTTTATTTCGGCTTCCTATAAACAATACATCTTTCGATGTAGCATCAATGATAAGACATCTTGAAGAATCAAATTTGATATGATAACCTTTATCACATAATTGACTAATACTTAGCAAATTATGTTTTAAATTATCTACTAGTAGAACATTTTAAATAGAGGGAGATAGATGATTACCAATATTTCCAATGCCAATGATTTTAATTTCCTTTGAAATTATCTCCAAAAGTGACATGACCTCCATCCTTTCTTTTGAGGTTTGATAGGAGTGATTTGTCTCCGGTCATGTGTTTTGAGCAATCACTACCCAAGAACCAATTGCTCTTTATCATTGTTGATACTTACAAAAAATGATTTAATTTTTGTCTTTTGGTACCCACATAGTTTTGGGTCTTTGATAGTTAGTGCTAGTGGCTCTTTGAACCCACTTATGTCCGTCCTTCAAAATGAAGTTTCTTTTTCACTAAACAATTAAAAGCTACATGTCCATTCTATTGTAAAAACTACAACTAGTATTTTGATGAGAGGAATAAGAAGTGGAAGCTTTAACAATAATATTTTTGAGAGATTTTTTTTTTCAAAGATGGTTTGTAACCAATTCCACTTCTATCAAAGACACATTGTTGTTTACCAAGTATCAAGTAAAAATTTATCTTTCCTTGAGTGAATTTGTGAACAATGTAAGTTAAATGTAAACCTTTTTCTTTTAGGGAGAAGTTTTCAATGATCAAGGCATTTTGATTATTATTTTCCTTTTCAACATCATTTTGTTTTTTCCAACATCTTTTTGGATTTTTCAATAAAATATGTTTCTTCTTAAGAGTGGAGTGTTTAAGAGCAAGTTTTTTAAAAACTTCAATGATTTCTTTATATGAGGTAGATAATTCATCATAAGAGGGAATGTCATTTGTGTTTACCTCATTCTCAATGGCCATGAAGCACATGTTTGCAACCTCATGTTGATCTTCATTTTCATCTTGCTCATCATCACTACCATCCCAAGTTTCTAGTAAAGCTTTCTTTTTGAAGAACCTTCTTTTGTTGGAACATTTCGTTTTTTTGTGATCGGGTTTGTCCCAATTATAACACACAGCCTTCTTTTCTTCACTTTTGTCTTCTTTCTTTTGTAATCTTATGTTGTTGCAAAAACCTCTTCACTTCTTGACAAGAAGAACGAGATCATCGAGTTCGTCATCACTCTTGTTTGAGTTAGAGGCTTCTTCATCATTTGATGATTTCAAAGAAATTTGTCTTCTAGGAGGATCTTTCTTTTCTTCCTCTTTTGCTTTTCTAGACTTCTCCTTTATTTCGGCATGATTTAGCTCATAGGTCATCAAGGTTCCATAGAGCTCTTCCAAAGGTATATGTGTTGACATCTTTGGTGTTCTCTATCAACATTCTCAATGAGTTCCAATTTTTCGAGAGAGACCTAATCATTTTGCTAACAAGTTCATTGTTAGAGAATTTATGATCAAAGCCTTTAAGACCATTAACAATATCGATGAATTGAGTTATCATGCTAGCAATGGGTTTATCTTGTTTCATAAAGAAATTTTCAAATTCGTTATACAAAAGATTTATCTTAGTTTCTTTAACTTTGTTTGTATCCATGTGTGTAACTTCTAATGCATGCTAAATATCATGTACGGAATCACAAGTGCTAGTATGATTAAATTCATTAATACTTAAAACACAATAGAGAAGGTTTTTGGCTATAGCATTTAAAGACAACTTTTTTTATCATCCTCATCACATTCTTCTTTAGGCTTTGAAATAGTTTCATCCGGTTTTCCATCAACCTTAATAATCTTAATGAGCTTATGAGGACCGGATTCAATAACATGCCAAACATTATAATCTATGGATTGAATATATATCATCATCCAAGTTTTTCAATAATTATAATGTGTACCATCAAATAGGGGAGGACGATTTGTAGAATTCCCTTCAATGTTGCGGTTAGCCATAACTCTAGATTGTAAAATCATTTGAAAATGAGCACCTATGCTCTTATATCAATTGATAGCCCAAGACTAACTAACCAAGAGGGGGGTGAATTGGTTTTCTAAAACTTTTTCGCTAAATAATATTGAACTTAAAAATAATGATTTAGTGATAAACAATAAATGTTATATAAAGTGTAAATTAAAAAAAATGATTAAGTTAGAGTGCTATAAAAGTGTAAATTCAATCAATAAAGTATGTGTAACACCTTGAAACAATATTGCACAATATGGATTAACAACTAATAATAAATGCGGTGTATGTAAATAAAAGGGAGAAGAAGATGCAAACGATATTTAAGGAGGTTCAACCAAAAAAATTGATCAACGTCCTCTGTTACCAAGCTCTCCGTCACGAGCAAGGTCAAATTAACTCTATTGATAATTACAACAAGGAGTATCAAATCCTTAAGTGACTTATGACAAGGTGCACTTATCCTTAAGTGACTTACAACAAGGAGCACTTATCCTTAGGTGACTTACAATAAAGAGCACATTTCCTTAACAACAATCGAGTTTTCAAAAGGCTCTCGAAACCATAAGATAACAAATGACAAGTTTACAATTAAGGAAAACTCTCTTAAACAAATGTTATAATCGAATCAAGTATAGAGAGAGTTTTTGATAACACTTCAATAGATGGTAATGAATTTAGCTCAAGTGTTTTGTTGAAAATGTTTTGATAAATAAAATATGGAATATGTAGGATCTTTGAATCAAAGCTTTCAACCAAATAATCTATCTTAACAAGTAATACTATTTAAGTATGAAGAGAGATTCTCACTTTAATAAAAGTGCTTGGTAAAGAAGAACTTTTGTAAATAAAAAATGATAATAATCAAGCTTGAAAAGTTTTCTTGACCACTTGGAATCTTTGATGAGATAAATGAAGAAATATTCAAGAGATCAAGAGATTCCTTTGTAATCAATGTAATAGAATTTAATACAATGTAGACTCAATTATTTTCTCAATCAATTTCTCTCTTAAATGCTCTTGTAAGTTGGTAAGAATAAATACAAAAGAGAGGGCTATTTATAGAGCAAATTACGCATATACTGACTCTTGCAGTCGACCTCTTCAGCCATTCGATCGACCTCAATATAGTCGTTATGAGAAAATAGTAGTTGGAGTTCAAAAAGAATAATGCTGTCAACCTGTCTTTTCTTGGGGTCGACCTCAAAGCATGATGCGGTCGACCCTCTTTTCTTTAGGTCGACCTCACTTGACAGCATTTCAAAAATATGACTTTTCAAATGTTTTGATCAAAGTTGATTTTGAAAATAATATTTTAATGACTTTGAAAATGTTACTTGGGCTTATGAAGTGCATTTCCAACTATTGATGCATTAACCTTACATATGTTAAGAAGCAATTTGTAAATGCTCAATTTCTTTGTAAGCTTCATTGCTCGATCTTCATGCTATCATGCTTCGTACGTCCTTTCTCAAATGTAGCTCTTTCATCATTTGTGAGGAAGATTTGAACTTGTAATACTTTTGGAGAATGCTTATACATGAGAGTGCACATTAGTATACAAGATAAACTTGTTTGTAATAATCAAAATTGTAGGATTAAGTCAGCTACAGTTCAACACTATGAGGATGTGAGGGTGGGTGAATAAGTTCTTCTTACTTTCAAAATTGGAACCTATATTGATCAAGTACTATGTGATGTAGTTCCCATGTACACTACTCACATACTTTTGGGTAGACCTTGGCAATGTGATAGAAGTGTGAAACATGATGCAAAGAAAAACAGGTACAACTTCAAATTGAGTGGAAAGAAGGTGGTGCTCCTATCTTTGAGTTTGAAGGAAGTGTACAAAGGCCAAATGAAGCGCAAAAAGGAGTTTGAGAAAGAAAAATAAAAGGAGAAAGAAAAATAAGAAAGAGTGAGAAAAAAGGAGAGGAAATGAGAGTTGGGGCCACGACTCCAGAAAAAGTTGAAGCCAGAGAAGAAGCAAGAGTTGAGGTTCCTACCTCATAAAAAGAAGAGGAAGTGATTAGTGCCACAAAAGAACTTGAGAAAAGAGATAACACAAAAATTTTCTTTGCACTTGAATATTCTAACAATTCCCTCCCTGGTTTTGTTATTTCTTTGTTGCAGGAAATTGTGAGATGGACTTATCAAAGAAACAAGGAACTTCAAAAGGATGTCGAATGGAATTTCATGGAAACATTGTTCTACACCAACAAATACAATCGAGGTAAAGAAAGTGTGGTAACCGATGCAATATATAGGAGGTATGCTCTTAACAATTCTTTGAAGGCAAGGTTATTATATTTTGAATATATTAGTGGATTGTATGAGATTGATGTGGACTTGAAAAATGTATTTTTGACTTGTGAAAATGTAGTATGTGGTAAAGATCATTGGCATGGTGAGTTCTTAATTTTTAAATCCAAGTTTTTGTATGTGCCTAATAAATGCCAAATTTTTTTGTTTTAAATTTATTATGGGCTTGCGTGCTAGTAACCCAAAATTTGCTAACATCTATGAATAATGTGGTAAACGAGACTGTTATAGATTCTATATGGATGATGATTATTTGTCTTGGGAAATTGGACTGTTTGTTCCTAAATGTGCAATGCGGGAAATGCTAGTGAGAGAGGCACATGTTGGGTGTTTAATGGGGGCAATTTGGGATCAAAGGAGCCTTAGAAGTATTATGTGATCATTTTTATTGGCCTAAGTTGAAAATTGGTGTTGAACGCACTAGTACAAAACAGGACAAAAAAAGGGGAATACACGTGTAAAAAAGGATGGTGGCATTTTCGTAAATTTATTTTTGGAATACGCGTCGGTTCTAATTAAGAACCGACGCCTAAAGTCCCTTCTTATTTTACGCACGAATATTTTCATATCTTCACTCTCTAGCCTCTCTCTCTCTCTCTCTCTCTCTCTCTCTCTCTCTCTCCCCTTGTCTTTCTCTCTTTCCTCCACTCTCCACCATCGAGCCCCTCCACTACCCGGCACCACCTCCGCCCGTCGACTCTCGTGCCTCTCTCTGTCTCTCCCCTTGTCTTTCTCTCTTTCCTCCACTCTCCACCAACGAGCCCCTCCACCACCCGGCACCACCTCCGCCCACCGCCACCCACGTCGTGCCTCCACCACCTGCCGCCACCTCCACCGCCCGGCACCACCTCCGCCCGCCGCCACCTCCTATATTGTAAGACCCACTTCGATCCTCATGTGTGTGTGTGTGTGTGTGTGTGTGTGTGTGTATGTGTCTAACTTTGTATATGTATCTATCTTTGTTAATGTATATATATATTTGTTAGGATAAATTTATTGATTAAATGTTAATATGTGTGTTTATATATATATATATGTTAATATATGTATATAAATTTGTTAATTACATGTTAATATGTATAAATGTGTTAATTAAATATTAATATATATAAGTTTGGAGTTATATTGAAATTATTAGATATTAAGTTATGAAATCTTAGCTTGACTTTTTAGGAATTGGGAATGGATTTTGGATTAAACTTGGAGTAGTTGATGATGTTGAAGTTGGATTGGAGTTATATTTGAGTTTTGAATATGTCGAGGTTGAATATTTTGGTTTATTGTGGCATTTTGATTCTTCCTATAGGTTGGCTAAGTTCAATTTATAGGGGAGGTTCTTCCGAAATTTTTGTAGGATTTTGTAAATAAAAAATGAAAATTATAATTTAAAGTGATTTTCACTATTACAGAATTGACCATACTAAATAAATAATTACATAGAATATAATCATCCTAATAAAATTATGAAGTTTCCAACCTAATAAATTATCGTATTTGAATTCAAATATTAATATATAATTGGTTTAAGGTTGTATCATGAAAAATATTAACTTAAAACTAATAATTTTTTTTAATTATATCTTCACATATAGATCATTGATATGGATCGGGGTTGGATGTATGGCAGACGTAATAGACATGAATATGTAAAAGGTGTTGAAGAGTTTATGAAATGTACGGATGAATACAAGAGAAAGAAAGGTGAATCAATGATTTTGCGTCCTTATTATGATTGTAAGAATTTGAGAAAGTTTCGTAGTTTTGATCAAGTGAAGAGTCATTTGATTCGTCGTGGATTTAAGGAAGGTTATACACGATGAATATGGCATGGTGAGAGTATCTTCCCAACACGAGCACTGGTGACGATGTTGGTGATCAGCAGGAGAATAATTTGAGCAATATTGGTGAGAATGATGTGGAAAATGATAAGAATGATATGATAGATGAAATGATGCGTGATATACAAGGGGAATACATTGAAAAGCCTCATGTATTAGATAGCTTGTTCAACGATTCTGAGAAGCCTTTGTTTTCTGGTTGTAATAAATTCACTAAATTGTCTGGTATACTGAAATTGTATAACTTGAAAGCAAGCAATAGGTGGAGTGATAAGAGTTTCACGGCATTATTGGAACTGTTACGAGAGATGCTTCCGAAAGATAACGAACTTCCTAGTTCAATCTACAAGGCAAAGAAATTGTTGTGCCCAATGAGTATGGAGATCGAGAGGATACATACATGTCCAAATGATTGTATACTGCATCGAAATGATTTCAAGGACTTGCGTCTATGTCCAAAGTGTGGGGCATCAGGGTATAAGCAAAAGAACGTGAATGATAATTGTTATGATAAGAAAAGCCCTCCGGCAAAGGTGTTATGGTATTTACCTGTAATACCAAGATTTAAACGTTTATATGCCAATGCAAAGGATGTAAAGAACTTGTGGTAGCATGCCGACGGGAGAAAAGAAGATGGAAAACTAAGACATGTGGCCGATTCTCCTCAATGGAGGAACATTAATAAGCTGTTTCCTGAATTTGGGGGCGAAGATAGAAATCTTAGGCTGGGAATATGTACAGATGTGATGAACCCACATGGTAATATGAGTAGTCGACATATCACTTGGCCTGTTCTTTTGACGATTTATAATCTTCCCCTTGGTTATGTATGAAGAGAAAGTATATCATGTTATCTTTGTTAATATCAAGGCCTAAACAACCGGAGAATGACATAGATGTTTACCTAACCCCACTAATTGAAGATTTAAGACTGTTGTAGGATGAAGCCATGTCGATGTTTGATGCACATACTCAGATGAATTTCACCTTACGTGCTATGATATTTTGCACCGTAAATGATTTTCCAGCTTATGGTAACTTGTCGAGTTATACTAACAAATGACCTAAAGCATGTCCCATTTGTATAGAAGACATGATTGATCTTTGGTTGAAAAACTGCAAGAAAAATGTCTTTTTGAGTCATAAAAGATTTCTCCCTACTGACCACCCTTATCGCAAGAAGAAAAAGCCATTAATGGAAAAATCGAGGGTCGAGCAGCTTGCTTACCGTTAACAGGGGGTGAGGTATATGAACGAGTTAAAAATATTGATGTTTTGTTTGGAAAAACTTTTAAGCCTCCTCAGAAGAGTCTTTGGAAGAAGAGGTCCATATTCTGGGATCTACCTTATTGGCAACACTTATCTGTAAGGCATTGTCTCGATGTAATGCACGTAGAGAAAAATGTTTGTGATAGCATCATTAGGACATTGTTGAACATTCCAGGAAAGACGAAAGATGGTATTAAAGTCAGGAAGGACATGGTAGAAATGGGGATACGGGATCAATTAGCACCGCAAGAGTCGGAAAAACGTACTTATTTACCCCCAACTAGCTATAATTTTGTCGAGAAAAGAGAAAACAAGTTTTTGTGAGTGCCTATATGCTATTAAGGTTCCATCTGGGTACTCATCAAACATAAAAAGTCTTGTGTTGATGAAGGACTTAAAATTGGTTGGTATGAAGTCTCATGATTGTCATGTCTTAATGCAACAATTGTTACCAGTTGCAATTCGAGGAATTCTCCCAAAACATGTTAGACAAGTCATTATAAAACTTTGTTTTTTCTTCAATGCAATTTGTAGCAAAGTTGTTGACTCAGAGGTGTTGGATGATTTGCAGGCCGATATTTTTATCACTCTATGTCAATTTGAAATGTATTTTCTGCCATCATTTTTTGACGTTATGATGCACTTACTTGTTCACGTGGTGAGAGAAATTAAGATCTGTGGTCTAGTATTCTTGAGGTATATGTATCCATTTGAGAGATACATGGGTATATTGAAAGGATATGTGAGAAATCGATTTCGACCAGAAGGCAGTATCATTGAAGGTTATGCTGTTGAGGAGGCTATTGAATTTTGTACTGATTACCTGGATGACGTTGAGATAATTGGTATTCCTAAATCTCGGCATGATGGAAGACTTGAAGGTAAAGGTACTGTTGGATGCAAGTCAATCGTCCTCCAATGTTGAATTGCGAGATAAAGCACACCTCAATGTATTACAACACCTTCCTGAAGTTCATCCATATTTGGACGAGCATATGTCCATCATAAGGCAGCAGAATCCTTCAAAAGTTGAAAGGTGGGTAACTAATGAACATAATCGTTCATTTGTAAAATGGTTCAAAGATAAAGTCATGAAAGAATTGTGTCACAAACGCCGAATACCATTGTTGAAACAGTAAAGTGGTTAGCGTACGGTCCTAGTATTATTGTGAGGTCATATGAAGCATATGACATTAATGGGTATACGTTTTACACTAAACGTCAAGATGATAAGAGTGCGGTGCAAAACAGTGGAGTGACACAAGTAGCACTATCAAGAGATTTTTCAAAAGCTAAAGATACCATGCCAGTAGATGCCTCGATGTCCTATTATAGTATCATTGAAGATATTTGGGAACATGATTACAGGGAGTTCAAGTTTCCTCTCTTCCAATGTAAATGGGTTGATAAACGACGGAGTGTTCAAGTGGATGAATTAGGATTCACTATGGTGGATTTCGGACGGCTGGGTTATCTAGACGAGCCATTCATACTTGCATCACAAGCTAAATAGGTATTTTATGTTCTTTATCCTGTCAATACTAAGTGGTCAGTCGTCCTTCAAGGCAAGAGATGCATTGTTGGAATTGGTGATGTAATAGATGAAGAAGATTATGATCACTTTGATGAAACCCCTCCATTTTCTATCAGTATACAAGGGAGTGCAACTTTAGGGGAAGATAACATTGAATCAAATTACATGTGTTAGGATCATGAAGAAGGATTATGGATTGACCGTCGTTCCTGATTATTAATTGTATGAGTTCATTTACACATTCTTGCTTAAGGACTTTCTTTTATTTTTTATATATGCTCTATAAGTTGTTAATAATTTCATTTGTGATTTTGATAACAATAGTTCGATATATATATGTGCATATTTATTAATACGTTGTTATATGTGCAGGTATGTGCACAGTGATCTCAATATAATGGCCGAGCCTTCAGCATCTTCAGATGATCATCGTACTACTAGCACAAAAAGGACTAGAGGGCCAACAATGTGCAAGAACGTGAAGAAGGTGGGGGATGTGAATGTCATTGAGTTCGATGAGAAAAAGAGCCCAATCGGACCAGGCAAGAGGAACTTCCAAAATTATGTCGGGTGTTTGGTCCATATTCACGTTGACATAAACATCAGTGATCGGCACGAGGTTAATCCCAGCCTTAAGGACATGATGTGGTAAGAAATAAAGGAACTATCACTTCATACATGGTTAATTGATAACGTTTCGTAATTTTTTTTATAACATCGCATATTATATTCGTCTTTCAGAGGAAGTTCAACATCCCCAATTACTCAGCCAAAAAAAAGGGTGTTGAAAGTTGCGGGGATGCGATGGAAAGATTTCAAGACTCAGCTGGTTCATGATTATATTACACATGACCACCCGAAATATACATCTCCTACATAGCTTTATGATTTTATAACTGAAGAGCAATGGGAGTCGTTCAAGAAAGAACGCCATACGGAGAAATTTAAGGTATATATATTTAAATGTACTCATGTGATTTATTGAGTTAAAAACTAAATACATGATGTGACATTTTTCAGGAAAAAAGTAAGAAGGCCAGGGATGCTCAATTGCGAAACGAGCATCCACATTATATGGGCTCAGGTGGTTATGTGGGGATGAAGCCACAGTGGCTAGTTAGTGACCCACTATCTTCTAGCTCTTCATGCGACATGATTAGCTCGTCAATTGTAGGTGAGGATCGAAGTTTAGATTGGATTCGAGCTAGATCTAAGAAGAAAGAAGATGGAAGTTATTACATCCCCAACGAGAAAATGAGGGGGGTGTTTGACAAAATTGTAAGTATATCATCATTATTTTTTCATACTTAAATTAAAATTTACTTAAATATATATTTATATTTACGTTTCATTTTTTTGTTAATAGGTTGAAAAGTCTGAGCAGGCCACGCAGGGGACATTTGTGGCAAGTAGACATCATGATATTTTAAGCGAAGCCCTTGGTAAGGCAGATCACCCTGGTAGGGTGAGGGGGTATGGTGTCCATGTGACCACGAGGGATGTTTACGGAAAGCCTGATGATTACATTAGACGTTCGTGTGGGGTCATCTCATTAGACGATATTAAGGAGATGATCAGGTCAGAGATAGAGGATAGTATTGCCGAGCTGGTCAGGCATCAGACCATGTCGGAGATGCAGAGTAAATTCGATACTATACAGAGGGAGTACCATAGTATGCTGACTAAATACGATGCTATCCTCCAGTGACTGGGCTTAAATGTCGAGGCATAGGTGGACGTAACTCCACAGCCCCGACCACCAACTCGTAGCAGTTGCCACTCCGTGGATCCAGATCCATTTAATGGACTTCAGGTATTTAATGTTAAGTTATTTAGAATTTTTTTAACGTTAATTATGTTATTTCAACTGGAAGTTGCTAACATATATGTTCGATGATGTTGTACAATAGAAGCCGACTCCGTGTCATCTCGCCATAAGTTGTAATGTTGAGAAACAAATAGTGGCGAGCGGGATGGTTTATCCAGACGGACCCGACACGATGGTGCATCATCAACCTCTTTGGCCTGATCATGTTAAGGTGTCCATTGACCACATTTTCGATGGTACAGAAGCGTTCTATATTCCAGTGCCATCTCAACACCACACCACAGTGGGGGAATCTATTGGAAGCTTCTTGCAATGGCCTAAGGAGTTGGTGATTTTTAGAGAGGTAATAACGTTTAGTTATATAAAATTTTCTGTCAATATTAATTTCTTTTAAATTTGTATAACACGTTAAGATGATAAAAATTTTCTTGTTGCAGGAAGACGCACCGCAACAGGTAAAACAATCTAACGAAGGAAAAATGCCTCAGAGTTTCAAAATGTCATCTACCCAGCGTCCTGCGATTGTTGACGATGAGACATTGCAACGTCTGGGTGATAATTGCAAAATGTTACACACTCTGGCCCTTCAATTGCCTGTTGGTGATGACTTCTACCAGGTGCCCGTAGATGCCGCCGTGTTCAAATGTGCGTTCAAGGATGGATTTTTCGATACAGTAGGAGACATCACCGACTTGCTTACGATGCAATGGTTGGATACATCTATCTTACAAGTGTTTTCATTGTAAGACTTCTAATAAAAAATTATAAGTTCAATTTAAATTATTATTTTATTTCTATTTATTGGTATTATTATTTTATAGGTACCTCCATAAGTTGTGTTAGGAATACAGTATTGAATCGATTGGATTCACGTCTCCGACACACATTGCGTCGATTTCAGTAAGAACAAATGCAAATGGTGTTATAACTTACTTGGCCAATACCATGAAGGCAATGAAAACTAAGAAATTCATTCTAGCACTGTATTTTCAGGAGTAAGACCATTAATATTCTCCATTTTTTTGCCTAATTTGAATGATATGATATTTAAAGTTGTATTTACACATTCAGAATACGTAGGAATCACTGGATGTTGCTAGTTATTTCTCCAGAGAAGAATAGGTGTACTTCTCGGATTCAGCTGCTGCTTATAAGTGTGACTTAGATATCAAGCCGATATTGAACACGTAAGTTAGGAAAATTTTCATGAAATAATTGTGGAGTTGTGGTGAAATTGATTGTGGAGTTGTAGTGAAATTGATGCATTGATGTTGTGATTGTTGAGAAGTTGATAGTTTTTTAACAGCAGGGTCTCCCTACAGGTTGGATAAGTTCAATTTATAGGGGAGACTCTGTCATAATTTCTGTAGGAAATTTGAGTTTTATTATTATTTTGTAACTTTTTGATATAATTTATTGAAATTTTAGGGCTTTCAAAATGTATTGGACAATTGGAGGCTTGAGGACGAAAACCAATACAATGTGGAAAAACGTAAAGGTATGAAAACACAGATTTAAACTTTATTACAAACCTTTGAATTATTTCTATATTTTATTTGGTTTGATTACTAATATTGTTAGTTTTCAATGTGAAAATTTCAGTGTCCTCAGCAACCTGGAGGGTCTGAGTGTGACTACTACGTTATGAGAAATATGTATGAGATAGTCACAGAACACTTTCAACTTACTTTGTTAGAAAATGTATAAATCATTGAAAATGAGAATTTTTAATAATGACTTTATATTTTATGAAAAAATAACAAATAATTCATTTTGATTGTTTGTAGGCATTTAAAGAATACTATTTAACGGAGGAAGTCATCGAGATTCAAAACTTATGGGCAAAATACTTCGTTCATAGGTTTGTGTAAATCGACACGTAATCAAACTTGCATTTACATATGTATTTAATTTGTATCTTAAATTAACAATTTTGTAAGTATAAGTATTGTTAATTTAATTTTATTACGTATATGTCGATTATATATATATTTGGTGATGCGCATGTTCAGGTCACCGCAGGCCAGGGCACGACTTGCAGTGACCTGGGTCATTGCAGGCCACGACGCACGTCCAGGTCACTGCAGGCTATGACTTGTAGTAAGTTCGACTTTAAGCGCCGGTTTCTACAACTGACACTTAAATTCGATCTTTATGCGTTGGGTTTAAACCGACGCGACTTTAGGCGTCTGCATCATAGGCGTCGCCACTACAACCGACGCGTAATTCGTTTTACAACCGACGCATTTTCCAGTTTCTGTACTAGTGACATGTTTGTGTTGGTAGAACTTGAATCACTTGTAAAAATGCTAAATCTAAAGTCTTGCCTCAAATATTTCATACGTCTTTTCCCATCCCTGGTAAGCCTTGGATTGATATGCCTATGAACATTGTATTGGGTTTACCTAGTTTTAAAAAGGGAAATGATGCTATTATTGTGATTGTTGGTAGAAATGTTAAAATGTCACATTTTATTACATGTCATGAAACCAATGATGCTACCAACATAATAAATCTTTTCTTTAAGGAATTAGTGCGTTTACATGATGTCCTTAGGGGTATTTTGTCAAGTATGATTGCATAATTTCTTAATCATCTTTTGGAAATCTTGTGGAAAAAATTTGAACCAAACCTTTAGTTGTAATCGATTTTTTTTTTCCAAAACGATGGCTAAACCAAGGTGGTTAATGAAGTTTTAAAACAACTTCTTCGCCCTACCCTTAGAAGTGACCTAAAGAGCTGGGAAAATGATTTATCCTTTGTTTCAATTGCTTGTAATCAAAGCGTTCATTCCATCCTTGAATTTTCTCCGTTTGAGATTATTTATGATTTTACTTTGTTAACTCTTTTGGATTTGATTCAATTATTCATTAATGAAAGAGGTAGCTTTGGTGGGGAGAAAAATGAGAAAATGATTAAATTCCTTCATGGGAGGAACAAGTTTCAAATTGAAAAGAAGGATGAGCAATATACTTCCAATGCCAACAAGGATAGAAAGTGTATCACATTTGGTTCGGGTGGTTGGATGTGGCTCCATTTGAATGAAGAGCGGGATTCCAATCAAGTTAAATTCAAATTGATACCCCGCATTGATGACCCATTTCAAGCTCTTGAGAGGATCAAATACAATGCCTACAAACTAGACTTACCGGGTCAGTATAAATTTCAGTTATATTTAATGTGTCTGATTTTTCTCTTTTTGTTGTACGTGGTGATTCGAGGTCAAATATTTCTCGAGAGTGAAAGGATATGAGAATAAAGAAAGTTGAACCTTGCTACACTTTCCCATGGATTCGTTACAAGATCAATAGCCAAAGAATTTGACGACAATGTCTACAAGCAAGATTCTAGTTCGAATCCTTTTCAAGAGGGAGGACATGACGAGATCCAAGGTCAAGGAGGTTCAAGATTTGATAGTAGGACATATTCACAAATTATGGAATCAAGCCCAAATGGAAGACACCATCAATTCCGGACGAGAATGGGTCGGGAATGAATCTAAATTGATCAACTTGGTTTGAGATCCAATTAAATTTTTGACAAAGATAAAATACGAATTTAAGATTCACTATTTCTTAAATAAATGCATCTATTTTCTTCTAGTTTTCAACGCACTTTGAATCACCTCAATCAGACATCGGAATCAAAAGTTATGGCCAAAATACAGAAGATGATGTGTTCAGAATTCTAAAATTCTACCATGTGATCGCATGGTAGAAATTTCATGCAATCGCATGAAGCAAGGGTCAAAATGTTAGTTTTGGAGGAAGATGATAGCCATACGATTGTGCCACTTTACCTTGCATGATCGCATGGTCACTTTCTGAGACAGTTTGCGAGATTTTTAATTATTTCCAAATTTCTTTCTTTTCTTTTGGTTTTTACTATAAATACCAAATGACACTCAAATCTAGGCTCAACTTGAATATTGACATTTTCTCTTGTGTGAAGAACACTTTGGTAAGGTAAAATCCTTCCTTTTTATCTTGTAATTCTTGGAAGTTATTCAACTACATTTTAAGTATATTATTCTTGTATTATTGATTTTCACCATTTTGGAATTTGTTTAATCTTCATCCATTGGGCTAGGTTCTTTAACCTTTGAATTTTGAGTTAGATTTAAACTTGGGTCGAGGTGTTTTCTTGTCAATTTTAGCGTTCGTGGGTTGATTAAAATTTATGTGGGAATTTTTTGTCAAATACCAAAGGGTTTCATGTCATAATCTATATTTCTTCATAAGAAAGAAAGAAATGCAATACATGCTAGTCTAACTGCAACAACAATATCCTTATCTTCTTATTGTTGCTTCGACTAGGGACTATTTTAGAATACGGCATCCATGACTTGTATCTCACAGTTACAATACCTTGTGGCTTACAAGTTGTTTAAACTTATTCCACGGACTCCATTAGTATAAATTGTACAAGTAATAATAGATCTTCCAAATTAAATGTAGACCCTTTTAATTAATGAAAGTGTTTATAACAAAAATGTCCAAACAAAGTGTATATCACAGTAAATAAAAACTCATACAAACTAGTCCAATCACTCATGCATCTAATACCAAAATACTCAGTATGATCATATGCTTGTGATGGGACAACGCCTTTGTCAGAGTATCTACTATATTGTCGTCTATTAAAAATCGTTTTATCTGTATGCCATTTCTATCTATAATATCCTTGATGAGATGTATTGCCTCGATACATGCTTGGATCGTTGATGATTTATGAGTTCTTTCGCTTGTTTGATGGCTCCATTGTTATCACAATACAGAGTTATTGGATCAACAATGTTAGTAACCCATCCAAGTTTAATTATGAACTTTCTAATCCAAATTGCTTCCTTTGCTGCTTCTGAAGTATCTATGTATTCGATTTTTGTAGTTGAATCAGCAGTAGTGTCTTATTTGGAACTTTTCATACTGATCGCTCTGCTATTTAGAGTAAATATTTTTTCGGACCGGGATTTATACTCATCTTTACTGGACTGAAAACAAACATCAGTGTATCCTTGACCTATCACTTCATTTCTTCCATATAATAAGAACTCATTTTTAGTCTTTCTTAAGTATTTAAAAATGTTCTTGACCCGATACAATGTTGCTCTCCATGATTTGCTTGGAACCTGTTTGTGACACTAAAGCATATGAAACATCTGATCTTGTACATAGAATCACATACATGATAGATCTATTGCATATGCATAAGGTGCTCTATCCATGTGATCTCTCCCATCTGTGTCTTTGGACACATTTCTTTTGAGAGACTAATCTCATGTCCTATGGCAAAGTGTCCACTCTTGGACTCTTCCATGCTTAATCCTCTTAAGATTTTGTCCATGTACGAGGTTTGAGACATGACAAGTATCCTTCTAGATCTATCCTTGTAGATATTTATCCCTAGACTATATGTTTCCTCTCCCATGTCCTTCATGGAGAAGTTTTTAAACAACCATAACTTAACTGATTGCAGCATGGGGTATCATTTCCTAATAATGGCAAGTCATCTACGTATAAAATTAGAAACACGACCTTACTCCTACTATTTTTTCTTGTACACACAAGGTTCACCTTCATTTTAATAAAATCAAACATTTTAATTATCTCATCAAAATGAAGATTTCAGCTTCACGAGGCTTGCTTTAATCCATATATGGTTCTTTCCAGCTTGCATTCTTTGTTTCCTTCTTTGGATTCAAAATCTTCATGTTGTGTCATGTATACATATTCATAAAGATTCTCGTTAAGAAACGTAGTTTTGACTACCTTTTTCCAAATCTCATGGTCATAGAATGCTTATATCACAAGCAAAATCTAAATTGATTTAGACATGGCGACTGGTGAGAAGGTTTCATCAAAGTCAACTCCTTGTCTTTGATTGTCATCCTTTGCTATCAATCTTGCCTTGTATGTTTGAACATTACAATCCTTGTCAACCTTCCTTTTGTAGACCTTACGTCATATGGATCTTACCCCATCACTTTGGTTAAGTAAGGCCTAAACCTTGTTTTCTTACAAGGAGTTCATTTCGGATTTTATGGCTTCCTGCCATCTCATTGAGTCAACACTTAACTTTGATACGGCATAAGTTGAGGGCTCATCTTCCTCTATTAGAAAATTTTCTTTGGTAACCATGAGACAATATCACATCGGAAGATGAATAACCCTATTCGAATTACGCAGAGCTGGAGTGTTCTTGGGTACTTGCCATTCCCCATTACTAGTCTGTACCTCATCAAATTCAAATGCAATTACTGGTTCATCTCATCAGTCAACCTTTTGTTGCTAACGGCAAGTGTACGTATCATACAAGTAATAAAGTGGACTTTTGAGTCCGGATATCATACTCACAGGGATTTAGTAAATTGTATTTTAGATTAAATTCTTTTAACCGAAACAAGGTAATTCAATTGAGATTTGTTGGAATGAATATAAACTAAGAATTAAACTAATTAAACAATAAAGATTTGATTTTTATAAAATAAATGAAAGCAAGCATGTTGGAAATTGAGAATTCACTTTTAATTTATCATTTATAATTTGACTTAATTGTTTTACTATGATTCATGGGGTTTTGAAAATCCGCGTTCCTAATGTTATTAAGTCCTCTCTCAAGGAGTATTAAAACCCTTTTTCTAAAATGTAACCCGACTATATCTATATGACGAATTGAACTCTGGAAAAGCATTTTATTTTTTAGAACAATTTTAAAGGATAACACAAGACATATGTGGTATATCTCTATCCTGCATCGGACATTGTGGTAATTAAATATGTCTAATGTTCTCCTACTCTCTCGATATAAGAAAATGCACAATGGTTACACAAAAGTTGGCCATAAATTTGCATAAGATTAAAAGAACGATTTAATTATTGAAATCAATGAATTATATAAATTAAACAAACGTCAAAACATAAATTCAAGAAATTAAAGCTTCGTCACAATTTCAACACTAAACGTTTAGCCTAGATACATGAATGAGAATAAATTACAAGAGAATGAAAAGATGTCAACTCTTTCATGTCCTTGCTCTTGTAGCTTCAATCTTGCTTTTGGCTTCGCAGGGATCCCTCGACAATTGAATAGCAATTTGGCATGAAAACTCACAAGTTGGGAACCCCTAATTCGTGTAAGAAAATAGCTGGCATTCTGTTTGTATTTTATTTTGTATTTTCATTTTCGAAAATGTTTTGTATTTCCTATTTTTATTTTTGTTTTCAAATTTGCTGAAAACGCGTTTGGTTTTTCATTTCTGAAAATGAAAAGATAGAAAACACGTTCTGTTTGAAATTTTGCAGAATACTACTTGAACTATTTTTAATTAATTTGCTTGCAGAATACTACTGGCTCAAACTCAAATCTCCTTTCACAATACACTGAAAATATGGTTACATGCAACACACTAATGTGAGCATTAAGAGTCTATATTAACACAGCTTGGTCAAATTGATTTTGAGGAAGCTCTAGTTCTATTAAAATTCAGAAAATGCAAATTCTGTCAAAATTACCAGAGTCCATTTATCAAGGCAGTTTTTGAAATATAACAACAAGAGTTCTCACTTAATTTTTTTTTTGTAATGTTGATATTGAATTCAATAAAACTTTATTTAAGCTTAGTTCCAAATTAGGATAATTCTCCCAAAAAAAAAAAAAAAAATCTTTATTTAGGCTTAGTTCTAAGTTAGGATAATTCTCCTTAAAAAAATAAAAATAAAAATAAAAAGTAAAAAAAACTTTATTTAGGCTTAATTCCAAATTAGGATAATTCTAAAAAAATAAAAATAAAAAAACCCCAAAACGAGTTTTCCGCATTTTGAACATTTTTTGTTGAAATACACACAAAACGAGGTTTTGGACGTTTTGTGTTTTGTATACAAATTTTTTTCTGTTTTTCAAAATGTATTTTCAAAAATGGTAAAGATAACTCGTTTTTAACGTTTTCGAAAATAAAAACAGATAATGACCTCAAAATAGCAAAGAGAACAGGGCCCTTTTTGCAAAACCTAGGAGACTTAGGGTGAAAGCTGTTGAATCTCGCGTATAAAGCCCAGCAGTCGGCCCAATGGAAAAAGCGCACGACCGCATGGTAGGAACTTTTGTGGCTGCGTAGTTAAGTTAATTCCTGATCTGTTGATTTCACATGTAGTCGTGCGACCGCACAGTAGAATCTCGTGTGACTGCATGGTCTAACAGCTAATGTGCAATTTTTTCATTTGTTCTTGTTTAAATTGGTCCTCGTTCTCTATTTGCATCCAAGTCCTCCAACTTTCAATTGTGACAATTAAGTCCACATACTTCTGATTTCTTCTCTTTTCTTCCTTGTTGTCCTCAGTTGGCTCCTTGCACAATTTAGCTCCAATAATCATCCAATTCCTCAATATTTGCTTCTTTTGCATCATTTCCTCAACTTTGAGCTATTTTTCTGAATTATGAACAAATATAAACCAAATGAATATGAATATTCTCAAACGAATATATAAAATCCTACTTTTGGCAAATAAATAAGAGTATAAAATACACTTATCACGTTTTCTATAGTTTCTTCAATTTCTTTAAGTTCTACTTTGCTCCCACTTCTCTCTCCTAGAATAAACTTTTTTTTTTTAAGAATATAGCATATTATGAATTTCATCTTGACATGATTGTAGAAATAGTATCCAAATGTTTTCCTAGGATACATTAAAAAGAGGCATTTATTAGATTTAGCACCTAACTTATCCAAATTTGCACTCTTCACATAAGCGTCACAACCTCAAATCTTCAAATATGAGAGTTTAGATCTTTTCCCATTCCATATCTCATATTGAGTTTTATCAACCGATTTAGATGGGATAGGATTTAATGTATGTCATACTGTGTCAAGTACATAACCCTAAAACATTTCTAAGAGACCTGCGTAGCTCATGATCGCACCATATCAAATAGAGTATGATTTCTCCTTTCAAATTTACCATTATGTTGTGGTTTATATGGCGGAGTCTACTGCAAGAGAATCACATTCTCTTTCAAATAGTTTAAAAACTTACCCTTCAAATGCTCTCCACCTCGATCGGATCTAAGCATGAGAGTATTCATACTAGTCCATCTCTCCAATCCACTTCTTGTTTGAATTCCTTGAACTTTTCTAGGGCTTCATACTTGGATTTCAGTAAGTATATGAACCCATATCTCGAATGGTCGTCTTTGAAATGAAGTATGAGAAGTTACCCTGACATTTGTTGACATTGGTCCGCATACATCTGTTAGAATTAATGTACAAGCCCAATTGTTGGGCTGGACTTTACAATTAGATTAATTAATCAAGGCTCATTAATGGCCCTATTGTCACTAGGGTTAGGGTTTTATGTGCACATATTAATATGAGCACTATTGTAGAGAAAGGAGAGAGTTGTTTTTGTAATATTCTACAATTAGGTTTTTCTCTTGCTAGCACAAAGAGAAAAATCAATTCTCTCAAATCCATTCTAATAGTTGGAGAGTGATGGAGTTCCAAATTCAACTCGCTGTGTGGATTTCTGTTAGAGGCTGGACAATTGGACAGCTGGTGGTGACAAGATTGTACCTCCTGTTTCAGATTTTAGATCCACGAGATTCATTAAAGGTATATTCTTTATCACAAATTCCATCTAAGTGCAAGGTTGATCCGGGCTGTGGTTTCGTATTTGTTTAATTTTCGCTGTGCATATATGTATCGAAAACCTTACAGTGGTATCAAAGCCTACCTTGTTACTTGTTAGAATTTGTTTAACTCTTTGATGAATTCAATATGATTGAATTAAATTTTAGTTTTTCTACTTTTTTAGAAAATTATTTTTCTTGATCAAAATTTGATTTAGAAAAGGAAATTAATTTTTGGTCGAAAAATTGGGTTCGGAAGAGTGAGCTATCTGGCGGCGGTTGCTGCCTCCGGCGAAGGCGGCGTCGTTTGGCCGCCAGAGGACTGTAGGAGAGTAGCAGGGCACGGTCGATGTGCAGCGCAGCGGTGATGGTCGCACTGCAACACGCTGCACATGTAGCACTGGCTGCAAAAACGCAACAGCCAGCATCGCATGCCGCTGCAAGTGTCAGTAGGATGCCGCTGGTCGGAGAAAGCAGCGTCACTCAACGGGGAGCAGTGCGCGACCACTGCAAAAGCAAACAACGCCTGTCACCGATGTCGTTAACGCGACGCCTTCTCTGTGGTTAACACGGCGCCGCTGGAGCTTGGGTCGTACAGTGCTGTTACTATGGTAGTAGCAGCTCGCGGCAGCTGTCCTCCTTGATGACAAATGAGCGCCACAACCAGAAAAGGAGGAGAGAAGTCGACAGGTTCCGATTTGGAGATATTGGGGGCGGGGGCCTGTAATGCAATTTTAGAAATTGTAGGGGGCTGTATGCAATTTTATCTTAGGGTTTCTGAAATGAAATCAGGGACCTTTCTTGTCATTTTCTAAATATCAGGACCTCGCTTGCAATTTCGTTTTAAGGGTCAAGTTACAATTTTGAATAAAGGGATGTTTCTGCAATTTATGAAATTGTAGGGGCTATTTGAAATTTTAAAATTGGGTTAAAATGCTATTTTATTAATACCCTAAAATTTTATTTTAAAATAAGTTTTAAATTGGATTTTCAAATTTGTTTGACCCAATTTAAAACTTTGATCAAAATTTTAATTTTGACCCAATTCAATTTTTTATTTTAAAACTCACGTCTTTTAAAGTAATGTTAAAATTGGATTTTAACAAAATATATAATTTGACCCTAAATTAAATTTTGTTTTATTTAGGAGTTTTATCCTAAATTAAAATGTTAATTCAATTTGGCCTAATTTTGTAATTAGAGTTTGGACTCTAATTTGGTGTTTAATTAAAATTTGATTTTAATTAAATTAAATTTAATAATAATTAGGTAATTCGATTAATTGATTATTAATTAAATATTATTTAGGATTTGATCCTAAATTCAATTAGCCCTAAAATCTTGAAATTGGAGTTGGACTCTAATTTAGCATTTAATTAAAATTTGATTTTAATTAAATAAACAAGTCAATTAAAGTAATTGATTAATCTGATTAATTAATTACTAGATTGAATTTTATTTTATTTTTGGAGTTTTATCCTAAATTAATATGTTAATTCAATTTGCTTCTTTTGGAATTAGAGTTGGACTCTAATTTAGTTTTTTATTAAAATGTGATTTTAATTAAATAAGACCTGCTAACTAAAGTTAATTAATTAATTTGATTAATTAATTATTATTATTCCGATCCGCTTTATCTAAATTTGTTTAGATGACCTAGATTGCTAGAAACTTGAAATTTATTTATATAATATTAGATATTATATTATAATACTTATATGATGAATGTGTATTTAGTGGATGGTTATGGACTCGACCTATGTGATTGGTTGGATGTATGGTTAATTTATTATGCTTTTGTTGGTTGGGTCTGCGAGCCTATTATTATTTAATTGGGCCTGCGTGCCTTTTATTTAATTTATTTGGGCTTGCGAGCCCTAGTTTGTAGATATGGGCCTGCGCGTCCTTTGATACGGGCCTGCGCGTCCTTTGATACAGGCCTACGTGCCAACTAGTATAGGAAACAGGTTGGAGCTTGCCACAAGAAGACAACTAGTATATGATACAGGTTGCAGCAGCAGATGGATATTATTGCATTTAGCATTCGATGATCGAATGCAATGTCCCCTAGGAATTGAACAACTAGTCTTCTTCATGGCTCGAGAAGACTAGATAGATATCGTCCATAATCACCCACAATATTATTATATGTATGATTAATTGCATGGTGGATGTTAGTTAATATACATAGGAATGATGAGACAAAACCCTCACTTAAAATTATATTAAGTCACGTGCTTTCCATTGTTGTAATGAAAAATCGGAGTTTACTATCGATGTCAGCTTGTTGAGTCACTCAAGGCTACTCGCTGGTAGATATGTTTCTCAATATGAAGTATTAGATACTTCTGAACAATGGGTCGGACTTAACCAAAATTTACATCCTTTATTGAGTAAATCAAAAGGGATATAATTTTGGAAGCAATTTATTAAATTCGTATTAATTGGTTAATACAAAGTGCCTTCCGTTGTTATAGTGAAAAATTAGAATCCCCCCTCGATGCGGCTTGTTGAGTCACTCGAGACTGCAAGTGGGAAGGTGTGTTTTATTACTATGAGACATAAGATGTTTCTGAACAATGGGTTGAATTTAACCAAAATCTATCTTTTGTTGAGTTACTCAAGGAGATGAGGTTTTGGAGGCACAATCAAGTAAATACATAAGATGTGTGGGACAAAGAGTTGTCTACTTGATAATCTAGGAGTCACATGGAGATGTGATTGATAGGAGTATCTACCTAGATGTTTCATTAGAGCTTGTTGAGTCACTCAAGGTTCTAATGAAATAAACGAGATCCTAGCCTACTGTGAATCTAATAGGATTCTACGAGATTAATGTTGAGGGTCATTAATTCAAGTAAAACAGTGGGAGCAATCAATTTAATAAAAGACCTTATTAAATTGATTTATACATGATAATACGTGATTCTATTTTTTATTAATTTATTATTGTTGTTGTATAAGTTTTAAATTTTAGTTATTACGTGAACTTATACAGTGCAATTGACACTGAGTAAGTTCATGAGACTGAAATCCTTGAATTGGCATCGTTCTTTGAGAAATGATCTCAAAACACGATATGATCGAGAATATTCTTCTCGAACATGCCAATAATAGGACACTACATTTATAATTGCGATGATAATTGGTTGATGAAAGTCCATATAAGATATGGATTTCAAAGGTCTAATCTTCCTTGCGTTAAGATTTAAGACCTCAATACTTATTAGAAGTATACCAAATTTGGATAATCAATAGCCTTAGTCCAATATGTATATTGTGGGATATCCAAAAGATGGTTGGATATTATTTCTACATTCCTATAGAGAAAGAAAGTCTATCTCGAATTTTGTCAATATCTTAGAGAAACAGTTCATCTAAGAGAGGACAATGGGAATAAAAGTAGAACTTGAAAGAGTTCATGATTACACATATATACTCAACCGATTAAATAAGCTCGAAAATGTGTTTGCATATGATGAGGCACAGATCGATGCTTAGGATGCGATCATTACTCAGGACGTAGTGACGATTGAGAACGCACTAGCTCCATGTAAAGATATTAGGATCATGTATACTCTATTGAGTTACACATCCTTGATTGCTAATATTGTATTAGTCATCAAGGATAATGAGCCTATATTTACATAGAAGCTAAGTCAAACGTTGACTAAATGAGATGGTAGGAAGCCATAGAATTCGAGATAAAAAACAAGTTTTGGAACTTGTTTGATTCACCTGAAATGGGTAAGACCCATACGTTGTAAATGCATTTACTCTGAATCAATTCGAATTCTGCTTGCAGTAGCAACATGATGTAACTATGGGATTTTTGAATCCTTAAACATAGTATACTAGCTATATTATAGATTAAAGCAAGTCTCATGGAGCTAGAATCTTAATTTTGATGAGATAATCAAAATGTTTGATTTTATCAAAAATTGAAGATAAAGAATGTGTGTATATAAAAGGTTAGTGGGAGTATTCAATATTTCTGATACTATATGTAGATAACATATTATTAATCAGAAGTTGAGTCTCTAACTTTTAAAGTGAAAGTGCAATTATTTTGAATTTCTCCATGATGGATTTGAGAAATAAGACCTTCACTTTGGGAACCAAAATCTATAGAGATAGATCTGAAATGTTGTTTTGATTTCTCAATCCACGTACATAGATGTAATGCTAATAGGGTTAGCAAGAATGAATCCAATGTAGATTCTAACCAAAAAGTTTTGGGGTTAATCTTTTCAAAATGGTGTTTAGAACACATATTGAGAAAGATTGATTTGGAGAAGATATTTGATTGTTTGACAATAATATCTTAAACGTGACACTATGTACGATACCTTTTGTATTATTGAGTACTTGCGAAGTACTAAGAATACAGTAGACATGATGAGAAATGTAGACTTACGGTCTTTAGGTATAGAGATACCATCCTTTAGTCCAGGAAGGGATGAAGGAAATATTCAGTCTAATTATTAATTAACTCCTAGTAATGGTGTGGTCAGTTTGAAATGGTTCAAACAAGAGAGACCACTAACTATACAACCGAGACCAAATACATAAGTGCTTGTGAAGCAAACTCAATCGTTAAGTTGTAGCTCCAGTAATGAGTACTATGATGAAAATGGAGCCATCGCGCAAGCGAGGGAACTGGGTCTCATCGATGATCTGAGTATGTATTTAGGGGCTACTATCTCATTCGAATATTGTAGAAAAATAGAATTCACGTCCACTAACCTTGAGAAGATTGAATATGTGAAGAGTCATATATTGAAGATCCACCTGTAAACCCATTATCCCAACAGGAATTGATTATCATATAAACTCATTATGTATAGGATACATGAGTTATTGGATCTAGTGGGAGAATATCAACGTCATGCTCTAAATCCAATCGTTGAGATAGCATAACACATATATTATCATTGTTTAAATGAGAGCAGATCTATTATTATATTGAGTTTAACTCATTATTTAGATAATAGAGTCCGTAGAATAAGTTTGAGTAACTTGTAAGTCACAAGGTGTTGTGACTGTGAGATACAAGTCATTAATAACTTATTCTAAAATTGTCCCTAGTCGAAGTAACAACAAGATACGGATATTGATGTTGCAGTTAGACTAACATGTGTTGCATTTATTTCTTATGAAGAAAGTAGCCTATCTCAAAAGCTAGAATGTAGAGGGACATTCGAATGAACACATGGATACATTGTTAGATGAACAAAGTATTGGATGACCCGCCTAGAGATTCCACATGGACAACTATCCAAGCGTCAGTGGTGAATCTCTAATGCGTGGTTGTGGATTTGGTCCTTTGACTTGAGAACTTCATAGAATCTTATATGAGGATTACTATACTTTGGCGAGCATTGATGTTGGCTCTTGAGAGGGAGTCATCAGGATGACGTCGTATGGGTATAGTGAGAGTCATATGAAGGTTGTGTATGTCCAATATGAGGATTCGTCACTCCTGGGTAGTAGGAGATTATAACCTGTATTTCGCTCACTTAAGTTGATGTAAATTCCTCGGCTGAGGTGAAGTTATGAGTTGAAAAAGCGTTTTCAGTCATAACAAGATCAACTAAGATAAGAAGTGAATAAGATAATTGGTTGAAATGAGATTGATGCTATCCATATCTCTTAACCAATTGGGTTATATTGATGAAGGGATTATATTTCCACGGTAACTGCACATGAACTGGTCTTGTCATGCCACATGACTTTTCCTTTCACATGGATTTCCTTGACACATTGCTAGATGTCAATCTTAGATGGCGACGTGAATTAATCGATCTTGGTGAGTCGCAGATGAATTAGAAATAGAGATTTGAATTCATCTTATTCCAATCAGATTGGAATAATAATAACACGACATTTGCCATCGTGAATGGAACCTAATGGGTCACACACAAAAGGTGAGAATTGAATATCTTGAATTGGATCTTGTCCAAGTGGGAGATTGTTAGAATTAATGTACAAGCCCAATTGTTGGGCCGGACCTTACAATTAGATTAATTAATCAAGGCCCATTAATGGCCCTATTGTCACTAGGGTTTGGGTTTTATGTGCACATATTAAGATGTGCACTATTGTAGAGAAAGGAGAGAGTTGTTTTTGTAATATTCTACAATTAGGTTTTTCTCTTGCTAGCACAAAGAGAAAAACCAATTCTCTCAAATCCATTCCAATAGTTGGAGAGTGATGGAGTTCCAGATTCAACTCGCTGTGTGGATTTCTGTCAGAGGCTGGACAATTGGACAGCTGGTGGTGACAAAATTGTACCTCCTGTTTCAGATTTTAGATCCACGAGATTCATCAAAGGTATATTCTTTATCACAAATTCTATCTAAGTTCAAGGCTGATCCGGGCTATGGTTTCGTGTTTGATTAATTTTCGTTGTGCATATATGTATCGAAACCTTAAAACATCAGTATGGATGAGACCCAAAATGTTTGTAGCTCTTTTTCCCTTTCCAATAGAGGGATGCTTGGTCATTTTTCCTAAAAAGCATGATTTCAAAATCATTTGTGCCAAGGTATCAATCTTTATGTAACTCAGAGATGCTTTTTTCATTAATATGACCAAGCTTGCAATGCCAAAGATAAGAGTTATTAACACTATCTATTTTATGCCTTTTACTTTTATACTCATTATAGCACATTCCATGTCTAGAATATAGATACCACTAAGTAAATTTTCACAAAAATAAATCATTGAGATAAAAAGAACAATGTTTATTCTAAATCTCAATGAAAAATCATCAATGTCCAAACATGAAATATAAACAATATTCTTAGTAGTAAAGGGAATAAAATAGCACTCTTTCAATATTAAAACAAGGCCATATGACAACGATAAAAAGTGGGTCTCTATAGCTAATGCAACAATTTTTGCTCAATTTTCCATTTGTAGTTCTACTTCCCTTTATGCACTCATCTACTATTATTTAGTTCCTATTATTAAGTTCCTGAAGTCGAAGTCTCACTAGAATTCTTTCCCTTCAAGGTCGCAAGGTAAGCCTTGCAGTTCCTCTTCCAATACCATTTGTTTCCACAATGAAAACATGGATTATCAAATTTGAATTTCCTTTGTCTACTTTGATTGTTTTTCCAGTGGACTTGACCTTCTTGGATCTTTCTTAAAGGTCTAGTTGAACTTCCTCCTAGTGCACTTAGAGTTGTCAATTGTCAAGACTTTGCCCTTACCTTTATTGATGTTGGACTCAACAATTTCTAGCATGTTCAACAGCGCATGGAAGGGTACATTGAATCTTATTTATGTTGAAGTTTATAATAAACTGCAATAAGGCAAGTACTATAGAAGTCAACACTTAGCTAAATAGATTTTTGGATGTCTCATACCTTTTAGTCCATGGTTGTTGATCATACAACTCTTTGAGATGAAATATAATAGTATGAGGGTCCACTCATGTTGCTATTGCAATTCATGTGATATAGCTGAAAGCATCACACATGTTGTAACATCATCATCATCATCATCACTGTGTCGATATAAGCTTGCACTTCTTCTGGCGTAGCATCCTCAGTAGGAGATTCCGGCATTGGCTACTCGATGACATATCCAATTTTTTTCATGCTTGAGAACAATTCACACATTGCGATGCAAATCCAAAATGTTTGCTCCAGTAAGCTTGATAGCATCAAATATGCTTCTCAAGCTCATATGATTACTCATTATTCAAAATTGAAATGACAAAAATAAAACTATAACTAAATACAAAAAATTAATATAATTTGGAATTTATTAATTAATATGTACTCTCACTATTTAAATTGAATTAATAACCCTCTACATTAATTAATAGAATATTTTCTATTCTCATTGGGCTAAAACCTATTTGATTTTATTAGAACCTTGAGTGACTCAACAATCCCTAATAAAGCATTCAAGTAGATGCTCATATTAATCACATCTCTACGTGACTCCTAAATCGTTAAGCAGACAACTCCTTTTCATGCACATCTGATGTGTTTACTTAATCGTGTCTCCTAAATTTTATCTTTTTTAGTGACTGAATAAGAGATAATTTTAATTAAATTCTACAAATTTTTCAAAAACATCGCATGTTTAGTAGTGATAAACACACCTTCCATCATGCAACCTCAACTGACTCAACAAACTTACATCAATGTTGAATTATTTTTTCTCACTATGACAACGGAAGACACTTTGTATTAACCGAGTAATACGAATTTAATATTTTAAATTGATGGGCTTGTCTCATCAATCCTATGTATAGTAACTAACATTAACTATGCAATTAATCATACATATAATAATAACATGGATGACTATGGACAATATATAGTCTCCTTGAGCTATGAAGATTACTAGATGGTCAATTTTTAGGGGACATTGCATTCATTTATCTAATGCTAAATGCAATAATCTACATCTTCTGCTACGACTTCTATTAAATACTAGTTATCTTCTTGTGGCCCAACTACATCATGCATCCTAGTTGGCACACGTCTATAAAATGGACATGCATGTCCATATCTACAAAATAGAGCTTGCAAACCAAAATAAATTAAATAATAGGTAAGCAGGTCCAATTAAATATTAATAGGCACGCAAACTCAATTAAATAATTATAAACAACGGATCAGTCAACAGAATAGAATTAAATACAACGTACATTCAATCAATGATATAGGCCAAGTCCATAATCATTCATTATAGATCCTATCATTAATATCTAATATTAACTACAATATATCAATTACTAAATTGCAATGCTGACAACAACCATCTTAACTCTTTTTGAAATAACAAATCAGAATACGAGAATTAAATGATTAACCAATTAATTTATTAATTCTCGTATTAAATAATTAATCTGATTAATTACCTAATTTTATTAAATGGGAATATTAAAGGAACATAGGTTTGGGAATTCAAAAAGGGACAAAATTAAAATTAAACACGGTCAAAGTATTTAATTAACACAATCTATGTTTTATACAAAATAACATTTAAATAATAGCTTAAATATTAAACAAATTTTGATCTTATTCAGAAAAAAATTAGAATCATTTTAAAATTGCATTGAGGCCCTCAAAGCCAATTTAAAACTCTTTTTAAAATTTTGGGACTTGCTGTGCAATTTTTGAAATTGCACAATGGACCCAAATTGTTTTTCAAAATTCTTGAGGATTCTGTACAACTTTTTAAAGTGCACAAAAGCCCCGAACACATTTTAATTTTACTGGGGCTTACTGTCCAATGTTCAAAATTGCATGGATGCTCCCATCTTCCCCAAATTGATCTCCACAAATCCTAACACCATAAGCTTTCACGATGGCGGTGGAGTACATGAATTAGCACCGAATGTTGCATTAAGCACGTTGTTGAATGGCAGCGACGATGCTCACTAATGCTGCTGCGTTCAATATTGCTGTGACGAGTTCAGCTGCTACACTCTTGAGGCGAGGAGTTCAGTTATTGGTCATGATACTAGCAATTTAACAAGACAATGCAAGCTCTAATACTACTATAAAGCTTCGGATCTAACATGTACAGCGGAATTAGACAAATAAAAAATTAGAGTCCAGATCAACCTTATACTTAGATAAAGTTCTTGATAAAGATTATACATTTGTTGAACTCCATGAATCTAAATTATGAAACATGAGGTAGAAACCTTGTCACAACAGTTGTCCAATTGTTCAACATCTAACAAAAATGCACACAACAAGATAAATTTTGGAACAAGGTATGCTAGCAACTGAAAAACTCTCTACATCTCTTGTAATTAGCCTAGTATTTATAGGTTACGTGGAACCCCTAATTAGGGTTAAGTTAATGAGCTTGAGCCATTATTGTCTAATATGTAACTAGGTCCGGTCCTATCAATTAGATTTAGACACTATTCCAACACTATATTCGTTGTATGGTAAAAATAAGTGATCTCACGTTTTCTTTATTTCTTCAATTTAGCAACTAGAAGATGAAGTAATAAATGAATTCAAGTCCAAAAATATATGAAGATTTTCCATGTTGACTTGAATGTATAGCACTAAATTTTTTAGGTTAGTTTGCACGTTGGTCGCATAATAGGATATAAATTTGAAAATACTATTATCATATTCGTAATTCTATTAAGAAACCTCTTAATATACTTGATAAGTTAGATCCTTGGTATCAAACACTCTTTCAAAATTTAGACATATTGATTATTTTGGAATAATTTGTACAATTGGTACGCATACTCCTGCTTGATAAAATGAGAAAAATAATCCTTATTAGATATGGGCATACAATTTAACTTCTTACGAACATCTCACGAAGCATTGTTTTGGAAGAAACCTAATACTAACATTCTAGACCTATATATAGAGGATTTTACTCAAAAGACCTATACAAAATGCACATTATGAAAAACTCAATATTTACAAAGTTCTTAGAAGGGGAAATCTATGCAAAATGTAGCTAAGAGAGATTAAAGGGAAAATCTTATTCAATCAAAATTGAATTACATGATGAACTGCTCCCAATTATATAGATGAAAGAAGAAAAGCGTGACCCAATCAATGAGGGACAACTCATCAAGAAGAAATCTAAAAATGAAAATAATAATAAAAACGTAAAGTGAAAAAAAATGTAAAACGTAAGTGCAAGTTTGGACAAGTAAACTTTCTTCCTTGGTTATGTTGTACTGGTACTGCTGCTAGTATTCTACTTCTTTGATTCGTTCATCCCCCCCTCAAGTTGGAATTGGTGGAGATCACCTAATCCCAACTTGGAAATAAGCCGATTAAAATGAGGAGCAGCAAGTGCTTTACTAAAAATATCTTCGAACTGAAAATTAGATGGCACTAATTTGAGAAGAATGAAGCCAGACTTGAATTGATTTCGCATGACATGGCAATCAATGTCCAGATGTTTAGTTCTCTCATGGAAAATCGGATTGGCTGTTATATGCAAAGCGACTTTATTATCACACCATATGGAATAGGTGTAGATATAGGAACACAAAGATCATGAAGGATGTAAGTAATCTGCTGCAACTCACAAACAGTGCTACCCATACTTCTGTATTCTGCCTCAGCTGAAGAATATGATACTGTGGTATGCTTCTTCGTTTTCCACGAGACTGAGAAGGGTCCCATGAAAATACAATGACCAATGAGTGATTTTCGATTATCAAGACACGAACCCCAATATGCATTAGAGTAGGCTTCTAAGTGAAAAGAATTCTGAGCTAGAAAAAAGAGTCCTCTGGAAGGACACCCTTTAAGATATTTGAGTAGATGTAAAGCAAATTTCCAGTGCGTTTAACAGGGAGCATGGAAAAATTTGCTTAAATGCTGCACTCCATATGTGATATCAATTCTAGTTAGATTTAAATAAAGAAAGTGCTCAATCAATCTTCTATATTTCTTCGGATCATCAAGTAAAGGCCCTACTTGAGAAACCAATTTTGAGCCTTTAGGTATAGGAACCTGGACTGGTTTAGCTCCAAGTATTCCTGCATTATGAATAAGATCAACTATGTACTTCCTTTGAATAATATACATTCCATCTGCATTATGTGCAATCTCCAATCCTAAGAAGTACTTTGCATATCCTAAATCTTTGATAGTAAAGGCTTGATGCAAGAATTTCTTTGTGGCAATAATTTCTTCCTCATTCGAACCTGTGACCAGTACATCATCAACATAGACTAGGAGGAAAAGAGTTGATTGTGAAGAATGTTTAGTGAACAAACAGTGATAATGTGTTGACTGCTGAAAGCCAAAAGTCTAAAGTTTATGACGTAGTGTTGTATTCCATTAATGTGAGGCTTGTTTCAATCCATAAAAACTTCTCTTAAGCTTACATTCCTGTCTTGGTAAGGCCTTATTATAACCTTCTGGGGTAGCATGTATACCTCCTCATCTAAGAAACCGTACAGAAAAGCATTATTAATGTCCAGCTGATGCAAAGGCCAACCCTTTGTTGCCACAATAGCCAAGAATAATCTAACAATCACAAGCTTAGTAAACTATCAAAGTAATCCACCCCTTGCAATTGATGGTAGCCTTTTGCAACAAATCTAGCCTTGAATCTGTCAATTGTGTCATCAGCATGTAATCTGATCTTGTATATCCACCTTGAGCCTATACCCTTTTTACCAAGAGGAAGGGTAGTCAAATCCCAGGTTTAGTTGGCTTCCAATGCGTCAAGTTCCAACTGCATAGCATCATTCCATTACTTACTTTTGCTTGCTTGATTATAAGAACCATGTTCTTGAATAACTGATACATTTACTAAAAATGCACTACATGAGGGAATAAGTTGTGGAGAATCAATAAAGGAAATATTTGGTGAGTATATCCATTATGAGTAGGAGAGACCTTCTTGCAGGGTGAAACAACTTCAGCAATGGGCAAAACTTGTGTGTCGGTAACACTGGTGATGAAGTCTTGTAACCAAGGAGGTTGTGTTCTGACTCTATACTATGCCTAGGAGTATGAATTTGGATGAGGCAAAATTGCAGAACTAGTTTCTGTTGATGATTCAGGTTCAAGGAAAGGAACTTGTATTATTGTAACATAATCTGTAAATGAATCAGTAGAAGTTGGATCATTTTGTTGTGTTTCTATGTGAGGTAAGACATGTAAAGGATCTGTTGCAGCTCTAGTAGGGGAAATAGCTGCTTCTGGTAAACCTGGATCATCATCAGAAGGTTGAATTAATGGCAAAGGAGGATAGAAGTTATGTGCCTCTTCTTTTCTGAAAGGAAAAATTGACTAAAAGACTCTATATCTCTAGAGATTTGAATTTTTTTTGTGTTAACATCAAAGCCCTTAAACCCCTTCTGTCCAAGATTATATCCTAGAAAAATACGTGCGAGCTCTTGATTCAAACTTTGTTTTATGTGGTCTGGTATTTGCAATATAATATAGACAACCAAAGGTTTTAATCAAGGAATAATCAGGGTTGTGTCTAAATAACTTCTCAAAAGGAGTAAGCCATTTCAATATTTGGGTAGGCAATCTGTTTATAATGAATGTGGCCATTTATAAGGAGTAGGTCCAAAATTTTCTTGGAAAGTTTGCTTGGAACACCAAAGCTCAAGCAATTTGAAACAAATGTTTGTGTTTTCATTCAACTATCCCATTTTGTTGAGGTGTATAGACACAAGTTTAGTGATCAATGATTCCAAAGGTTTGAAAAACAGTTTGACAATCAACACCAAGAAATTCAGTGCCATTATCTGTTCTTATGCATTTGATTTTCTAATTGAATTGAGTTTGGACCATTCTAAAGAAGTTGTCAAGAGTTTTTGCAACTTGTGTTTTATGTACAAGAAGAAAAGTCCATGTAGATCTGCTGAAATCATCCACTATGGTTAGCATATAAAATGTGCCTGTAGCTATAAGGTACCCAAAGGTTGACATGTATGAGTTCAAAGGTGGTCTGTGTATGAATAATGCTGGTGGGAAAAGGACTTCTTTGTTGTTTGGCTTTATAACGAATTTCACACTATTTTATCAGATCTAATTTATCAGGAATATGTTTGAGAAAATCCAGATATTTCATAGTATAACAAGATACATGACCAAGTCTATAATGCATTAAGTAACTGATCAACAGAAGAAGAAATAGGAATTTTATTTGCATCAATTATCTGATTACATGAAGTATTGCAAGAAGGAAATGTAGATTGAACAAACAATTTTCCTCTATTTCTACCATCCTTGGATATGAAACAAGACTCATCTAACAGATAAAACTTTCCTACAAGCTTGCCAACTGCCAACATCATCTCACTTGCAGGTCCTGCAGTAAGCAAATATCAGGGTAGAAGGTTAATTTCAGATTTGCATTTTGAGTGATTTTTGGTACTGATAGTAGGTTGAACTTGAAATTGGGGACATATGGGGAATCAGTTAAAAGTAGTTCAGAATTCATTTTGACATCACTAGTGTAATTTACTATTTTGCTAGTTCCATCAAGTAAGCATACAAGAATAGGCTGTGTGGCTAAAGTCAGATTTGACATTAGGTTCTTATCTGTGCAAATGTAGTTACTAGCTCATGTATCAATGATCTAGGATCTTGGTTTCAAATGACCAAACATAGCTAAGGAAGAATAAAATGAGCTCATACCTCCGTATTCCTTGATATGTACAAAATTCACCTTGTTTTTAAAGTTTGTCAGCTTCCTTCCCTTCAATTCTTTGAGTACTTCTTGTGTGAAAAGGTTGGTTAAGTCTGAGGATGCTGTCATATCCAACTTCCCGACATTATTGATTTGATCTTCTTCAAAGTCAAATGGTGTCACAGCCGTGTTAGCAAAAAAAAAGGTCCATCTCCCATAGCTTTTGATCTCTGTTCCTTTAGTATTTTGTACCACTCTGGATATCTGATTAACTTGAAACAACCATCTCTTGTGTGACCTCTCATGCTGCAGTGATCACGGTAGGCATTTTTCCTTTTCAGCTCCATATCTTCGACTACTTCCTTTTCCTGAATTGAATTGTCCTACCAGCATTATTTCTCATAACTCCTCCATTAAAACCACCTCTGCCTCCACTATCTTTTTCGTAATCTGTGTATCTAATCAACATAGCCGTATTATCATTTGAATCTGGAAAGATGCTGTGTGCTTCCCTCTATTTTTCAACTCCTAGCACCATAGAGTGACCCTTATTTACATAAAAATAAGGCATTTAAAACTAAGAAAAAAAATCAGAAAGCATGAGTAAATCTCAATATACACATTTTAAGAAGGTTATTTTATAAAATTTGTCACGTAGTGCTTGCGCAAGCAAATACATAAACATGTTAACGCATAATTACCATTATAACCAAAAAAAAATTAGCCAAGTGTTAGTGTGTGCAAGCGCGTACACATACGTAACACGGTATCAAATATCCAACAACATAACATTAGTGATCGTCCAAATGTGTGTAAACAAGTGTATGTATGTAGCCAAGGAGAACATTTTTTTTATTGGACTAATACATAGAAAAAATATTCAATAATTTCTTTTTCCCTTAAAAAATTTAATGTGCTTGGCTGCTTGACCCTTATACATAAATGTGTTCATGTACCAGACACAGTATTAAATGATAAGTGTATTTTATACACTTATTTCTATTCTAAAAGTAGGATTTTTATAATTTGTTCAAGAATATTTGCTATTTATTTTGGTTATATTTGTTTATATTTCAGAAATAACCCAAAGTTGAGAAAACAATGGAATTGAAGCCAAAATCAAACAATTGGATGACAAAATTGTCAAATTGTGCAAATCAAGAGTTGATGCAGTTAATCAAATGGCCAATTGGAAGAAAATAGAAGAAGAAATCAAATTAATTTGGAAGAAATAAAAAATTCAAGGGTTAAATTGCAATAATCGGAAGTTGGAGGACTAACTATGTAATAAAAGAACAGGGACCAACTTGTAGTACTCCAAAAGACGAAAATTGCATCTTACTGGAAAATCGCGGGGTTGCAAGCGATAAAATCGCGCGGTTGCATGACTTGAAAATTTGGCGACTGAAACAGACCTACAGAAGCATGTGACCGCAACTATTTGAACTGCGAGGTCAAACGGTAAAAATTATGGGCCGCAGCTGGGCTTTTTGCGCTATTTTCTGCGGATTTCTCTTAATTTTGACCTAGGCTTCGGGAGATTCTATATATATCAGATTTGGGGCACGAAATTAGGGGTTCCCAACTTGTGAAATTGATGCCAAAAGCTGTTGAATTTCCTTGGGGATCCAAACCACGCCAAGATCAAGATTAAAAATACAATTGCAAGGAGATGAATTGGGTTACATCTTTTCATGTCTCTTGTTATTTATTTTCTATTATGTATCTAGGCTAGGTTTTAAATGTTACAATTGTGATGAAGCATTAAATTCCGGATTTTATGTGTTACTTTATTGTTTAATTTAGTTAATTCATGGATTTGAGCAATTGATTCATGCTTTTCTTATTGTGCAATTACTTGATCACTAATTTTATGATTTTAGGTTATGTTTTCTTAAGTTCGAAAGATTATGAATTCATTACACTAGCTTCAATTTCCACAAACTCCGATAGGGGATAGAAATATATATACTTTGTGTTGTCTACAATAGTATTCAGAGTTCTTTAATGCTTTCTTGCACATTTGTATTCAATATAGAAATATAGTTGGATTGTGCGTAAGAATAAGCGTTAATGCTTGTCCGAAAGGGAGTTTTAACAACATTAGGAATATGAATTTTCAAAATCACGTGAATTATCATTAGACAATTGGAGTAATGCATAATTGATGGAATTAATGTGGATTCTCAATTCCAGCATATTCATTTTATAGTTTTTACAAAACAAATTTTCTTATTTTTTTCTAGTTAAGTTTAAAATCAAAATTTTCAACTAAATCAATTTTCTAGTTTCGGTTAAGGTAGTAGTCTAAAATACAATTTACAGCAATCCCGATGGGTACGATACTTGGACTCACATCCACTATATTACTTGCGCGACCCGTGCACTTGCGGAGTGAACATTAAACATCTAACATCATACAGATAATGACCACATAATAGTATTTCTAATGCTATTCGTAACATGTCAATAGAATTTGTAGTAGTGCTACTTTAACCACAACATCTAAACACATTAATGTACGTATCATGGTATTAAAAATCTGCCAGAATACCCATAATGATCGTCCAATACTATTGCTACTAATATTGTTATTCATAATGTGACAATATTATTTGTATTGCGATACTTTGCCAAGAATATCTACACACGCGTGTAACAATATCAAACTCACAATAGTCATACCTAAGATGATAGGCCAATAATATTGATATTGGTAATGTATCTTGACGGAACCAGGATTTTCACGTGGAGATAGGAAAAATGTTAGGAAGACATAGTAATTAGTATACATTTAAAAAAAAAAAAAAAACATTTTCTATTTAACTTCACCGACAATGTTAAAAAAAAATGAAATAGGCTGTTTATTTTCTTAAAAGACATTTGATTTTGTGATATTTGCAATACTTATAAAGTCTGTTAAAAAGATTTTGGATAAGGACATAGATCTGATATTGCATTGCATCAAGGGCATAGACGATAAAGGAAATTATATGTAAACCTGTTTTATAGAAATCAAATTCAAATATGAGATCAAAGTTGTATAACTTCAAAAATCAAGTTGTAATTAAGATTTAAATAATTAATTAATAAATTAAATAATAGTATTCTAAAATTAAATTAATTACCCAATCTTATTTCAATCTCAATCTCACACCACCCAACAGCACACCAAACCCCAAGCATTTTTCTCTCTCTCTCTGTCTCTATATACCATCAATCTCTCTCAATCCAACCACCGACCATCGCCTCCTCCCTTCCCCCATGGCCACAAACTATCCCTACTAGACTATCGCCCTTGCTCCGACCACAGCTGGTACAGGCAATTTCAATTACCATTCGTACCTACCGAACACCTACTCATTACCCTAATACAATAGAAATTGAAAACAGGAGAATCACCCTATCAACCTAAAATCAGGCAACACCAAGCATGTGACGATGTCACTGTCATAAAAAACGCCGCGACATTGATAACGCTCCGACGCCGGCGATTGCAGCTCCACTTCTTCGCAGCGGCTAATGTGTCTTCATCATCTTTGCGAAGACCAACCTTACCTGCAACAAATTTCAATGATTTCTCTATTGATTCAGAGGCCATGCACTACCATAATTGGTGCTCTTGTTGCTCTGGGACCAACGTGGTAGTGGTGGATCATCCGAAACATCCAAAAGACATTGTCAACATTGGTGGCCACGAGAGCCATCACCCACATAGTAGGAGCCAGGAGAAAATTGAAGGGTTGTACTGAACTAGGTTTAGATCTCGACCTTGTTCTTGATCATGTACCCACGTTCTCCCCATTTTTAGAAACTGTAGGTTAAGGATGTTGTGGTAGTGTGTCTGATGTTTTGGTGGTGGTGGCTTGGTTCAGTCGATGTTGTGGTGGTTTGGTGAGGTGGTACATCCAGAAGTGTTGACGATTGGTGTGGTGAGATGGTGAAGGTGGAGTAGATGGTCGTTGTAGTGTGTTGACGGTGTGATGTTGGTGATTGTCTCATTTCACATGTTGACAATGAGGTCCCATTTTCAAAGTCAAAGGTCATATGTGTGATCTCAAGTCACATGTTCAAAAGTCTCATGTCACATGTTGATGATTATCTCAGGTCACATATGTGGTCTCATATCACATGTTCAAAATCTCAGATCACAAGTTGAGTTTGTGAGTGTTCGTCAAAGATGATGATGAGTATGGTGGTAGTGGGCGTGGTGCATCTGAAGTGATGGTGATGCATCGAAAATCATGGTGATGATGATTATGGTGATTGTGCATCGGAGATTGTGGTTGCGATGGTGGTGGTTTATCGGAGATGGTTGTGGCGAGTCGGATTCTCATGAGATTGTGATGGTGGTTATCGAGAGATGGTGATGGTGATGGTGGTGAGACGCCCATAAGATTTGAATGCAATTGCTACCCGGGTTGGTGGTGGGGGTTGCGTTTGAGATTCTTATATCACCTGATTGATGAAATATTAAAATATATATATATATATATATATATATATATATATATATATATATATATAATATATATATATATATTTATAATTATATTTTATTCTTTACCTAATTTATAATATAAATTAATGTATTAATGACTTGTTTTTTTTCCCCTATATTTTCCTATAAATAGGCCTATACTTCATTGTAAACTTGCACCATGGAATGAAGAGAAATTCTCTCCCTAAGCTCTCTCCATCTTTCTCTCTTGATTCGATGCTAAGATTTTGATAGTTTCACAATACGTTATCAGCACGAGTCTCTACCCTATTGAGTAATATGACGGGAGTATGCTCTACAGTTACATCTAAATGATGAACCTCTGTATCAGAAACCAGATTATTACTAATCAACATTTCATATTCCAAATCTAGTGTTTTTGTTGTTAGAAAATCATTTATACATCATAGATTAGAAGATCAATTTCAAGTCCATAGAGAAATTGAAGAAATTGTGTAATTCGAAACTTCCAAACCCAATTCACGCCAAACCGTATATCCAAATGATGATCGGAGAACGAATCCATGACCACGGCGACGGGACGATTCTCCGGCACCGGCAAGTGTCGACGGCTCCGGCTCCGGCGCGGAGGCGCGTGAGGCGCGAGAAGCCCACGCGCAGACGTCGTCACAGCGATTCCGGCGACGACGTCAATAGGCAGTTTGTTCATATCGACATTCTTGATTTTTCTATGATCTTACTTTTCTGTTTTGTGCAGTTTTTAAATTTTCCGGCGGTCGAACGTGGCGGTTTTCTTAAAAACCGTTTTTGAAGCACTTTCGACGGGATTTTGAACTTCGGACCAAAAGTAAGTTTGTTCTAAATTAAATTTCAAACCTATTGACGGTTTCGATTTTTTAATATGAGCAACATATTAAAATATGGACCATTTTACCCTTGGTAATACATAAAAGTAAACTAATCGAAAATTAACGATTAATATGTGATCAACAAGATAAATTAAAGATTTTAAACAAGGTATAATTAATATAGTCATTGGCATACCGTGATGGACTGAGTTATTATGGACTGGATTTATACCTTAACTGGATATGACTCATTATCGTAACGGATTGGACTATTATGAATACCTTGACCGGATTTGAAGATATGACTCGCTCACTATTATGAATACCTTGACTGGAAGATATGACTCGCTAACTCATGAAAGGTAATTATTTCATTATGTTGACACCGCCTATATGGTCGGTTTAATTATTTCATTATGTTGACACCGCCTATATGGTCGGTTTATCAATTGAATATATAGAATACTTTACATATATTCATATTTTATATTATTTCAGAAACACCTCAATTGTTGGTTAATTCTAACATATTAGAGGTTGTTGTCAACATATATACGTGGTGGTATAACCTCAGTATTATTATTGTTAATATATATATATGATATTATTGTTATTTATTTCATTAAATGATACCAGAAGTTATCAATACTAAAGTTAGAAAATATTTTATCAAATGATACCACAAGTTATCATTACCAAAAAGTTGGTAAATGTTGATAAAAATATTTTATCCAATGGTACCCGAAGTTACCAATATCTGTATTTGAAAGGGTGGATGAAAATTATTCAACAAGAGAATGTTGATGTATGATAAGATAATATCACATGATAGCACGGACATAGCTAATGTGAAAATAATCTCATCAGTATTATGAGATGAATATTAGATGATAAGTATTTGGAAAAGTTCTTACACGAGCACATATGTATTCCAGAAGAAGTACATATTTACTCCAGAAGAAGTAAAAATTATCATCTAAACATACTGAAATGATATTATTATTGCTCCTGAAGAAGCATAAACGAGTCATACATGTAAAATATAAAAGGGGGAAACATTTATGATCCTCAAAATTAGAGATGTGTTTCGGGAGTAGCCGTATCCTACCACCTCTGATCTTTTGAGGAAATAAAGAAAAATGTGTGTTTCAAGAGTAATAATACTCCATACTCTACCACCTTAAATTTTTGAGGTACACAAGATTAAAACATTGATAAAATCCTAGAAATTTATGGTGTGTCTCAAGAGTGAGAATACTCCGTACTCTACCACCACCTATTCTAGGGTTCACAAAGATAAATTTACATTAACCGGACTCCATTTTCGCTTGATTCCCCTTCCTTGCGACCAATTTATCTTAACTCCTGCTAGATATTGTATTGGAATATTTGATTGCAACTTATCCAGCAGTTCCTCGATAGTAGGAGCAGAAATGAGGATTCTCCTAGAAAATGGAGAGATGAATCCCTGTTCCACAGCATAATCAAGAAATGTTAACAAACCATCAAAGAAATTATTAATATTTAAAAGCCCAATAGGCTTAGTATGGAGATCTAGTTGAGCCCATGAGGTAATATTAAAGATTTCTTCTAAAGTACCAAAACCTCCAGGCAGGGCTATGAAGGCGTCAGAACCATATAACATGCAAGTTATGCATTCATGGATAGATAAGGTATGTACTTCATGCTCTCGTGTTTTTCCTGAGATATCAGCTAAAGGAGTAGGTATAACACCTATCACTCTTGCTTTCTCTGCTTGAGCGGATTGTGAAACACAACCCATCAATCCACTGCTACCTCCTCCATACACGAGAGTGATACCTTTCTCTCCCAATTTCTTTCCAAGATCCACTGCAGCTTCTAGATACCCAAAACCTTTCCCTACTTTTTGATTCACAAAATACACAGATAGTTTTGATCTGTCGAAGTTTTGATCCTTCCATCTTTGAGAGAATAAGGAAGGAAAAGCTTATGAGAAAATGATATTTTGGGATGCATAAACTGTGAAAATCATTGGCTTTTTAAACTTGAAAAACTTCACTATTTACTGCTCGTATTTCGAAAAAGTGAAGATTTACTTTTGACAAAATCACCCTACTCACCGATTTAATATTTTTAACCAGCCTTTATCAAAACTCGTGAAAGGAAACAGAAAAATATTTTATATGTGCATATATATCAAATGATTTACCTTGTATTAATGCTGCATAACCAAAACATCATTGTTTATAATAGCCTGGCAAACAAGATCTTTTGCTATTATATTTTTGAGACTATAACACTCTTTATCGCTGATGAATTTAGCCCATAAAGATAGTAGCTAACGCTGCACATACCCACTAGGGTGCGTCTCAAGAGTCAATCGGATGTCATCCAATGACTCCTTACTTAGTCCACCCTTAATGAAGTCTATCTTATCATCTCGATTTATGGATGAATATCCTATTGATTTACAACGGGTATCACATGTCCATCGAGCACATTTGTAGCAACTATTTAATCTTTTTGTTCTTCGCTTCTTTGCAAAAGTACTCTTACCTAAGCCATGCTTATGCTTAGAAAATGAATCTGGTAACTCACCAGCTAATCTAACTTTTGCTTCGATCAACCAGCGAACATCTTCTGGGATGCCATGATCCATCAGCAACCTCAATCTTTCGAGCCTAATTCGATAAATTTTTCTCAAATCATTTACCGGAAGATTGGAATAATATTTGCGAATATTTGAAAGTATGATATCCATTTTTGATGGATCTAGCCTTCTTCCCAAATCATCTATTTAAATGCATTATTCAACGCGTAAAAGAGCGGTGGCTCCGCGTGTCAGTGATATCGATTCCATCAAGAAATAATGGAATAAATTATTGAAAAGGTGGAAACAATGAGATAATGTGTCATTACCTTTTTGAATATAAGGGAAGATTTGGCGACAAGATTGAGATCATGAGATATTTCCTTGGATATTGTACCTGATTTTTCTGGTATACTAAAAGTAAAAAAGGTATACTGATTTGAAATGTACAGAAATACGTACTGATGAAATGAATACTGTATTGAACCAGAAGTTCATACATATGTACAAGTGAAATATCTTGCTGAACCAGAAGTTCATACGTACAAGTGAAATATGTATATAGTATGAACCAGAAGCTCATAAATGAAATATACATTGTATTGAACCAGAAGTTTAGCGATATTGTATTGAATCAAATATTCATACATAGAAATGAAATAAAACCGTATTGAACCAGAAGTTCTATAATAAATGGTTAGATTATCAAAAGTTTCAAATTATTTTCTATGAGAATAACTTATTCAGAAATTGTTTATCATACAACAATATTCTATGTCAAACAGGGATTAGCTCAAGAAGCTTTATGATTTGTAAAAGTGGGATATGTATACAATCCACCAAAGCTCCACCAAAGTGCACTTAGATATATGATTGAGATTATATCCCTAAAAGGATGACATGTGTTATGGCATTTTAGCCTATTGATATAATATAATATTTGTGAACATTATGGGGAAAACACGCCTGAAGCGTAATTATGCCTGAAGCATAATGACTATCGATTCCAAAAATAAATATCTCTTGAATGATTGAGATGATCCCTTTGAGGCTAAATACTCATGGTGAGTAAAAGGGACATAATTAAATGTAAGAAACTCAGGTACCTGATGATAGAACATATAAAGAGATCTCTCTATGTTATATTGAGATGGAATCAATAAATAAGTCGACTACATACCCTCTTATGAAAATGAGGTTGATGAAATTATAATACTTTGGCCAAGTATATAATCCCAATGTATGGATTATTGTTCAAGGACCTGAAGTCCAAATGCTTAAATGTGTAAAGCCAGTAATTATATGTACAAATGAAAAATATTACACAGTCGTAAAAGACGACTCGTTGCGCGCAAAATTTTTCATTGAACTGGCATGACATATGGTGGATAGACTATAGTCTAAATCACTAGTTTGAGCTCTTTGATATACCAATGAGTGAAATCAAAATGTATGATTCTCATCTCGGTACTTTGAGAGTATTCTTTGATGTACCAGTTGATCGCGGTACGTTGGGATTTCAAGTAAAATGATTGTAGATTATATGTCGAAATTGATATCTATTTCAATGATTGATTATGCTCCTGCAAATTAGAAATTGCAGTTTATAAAGTACAAGAACATACATGTATAAATCATTGAAAGATTCAATATGCCCAGATTAGTATCACTATAGAATGATACAAATGACGCCATAATATAATATGTTGAAAATGAAATTGGAGTGTACTATTATTATATTTGAATATTTGGGCATCCAATTGATTTTCAATATGCAAAATTATATTATCCACCAGAAATTAATTATTCACCAGAAGTGAATTCTAGATTTGATTATTCACCAGAAGTGAATATGAAAATGAATATGTTTAATTATTCACCAGAAGTGAATTCTAGATTTTATTATTCACCAGAAGTGAATATAAAAATGAATATGTTTAATTATTCACCAGAAGTGAATTCTAGATTTTATTATTCACCAGAAGTGAATTCTAAATTTAATTATTCACCAGAAGTGAAAGATGCAATCGATAAATTAGTACAACATTGCTTAATATAGCATGTTATGACATTATGAGCTACGAACAATTTATATAAAGCTCATCATAAATTATATGATTGCACCAATATACTTGTGATATTCCATGAAAATGAATAAATACACGTTGCACTCTTTTTCCCTTAGCTGAGGTTTTGTCCCACAGGGTTTTCCTAGCAAGGTTTTTAATGAGGCAACAGTTGAGGCGTATTGATGAAAATTAATGAGAATACTGCACTCTTTTTCCCTTCGCTGAGATTTTGTCCCACAGGGTTTTCCTAGCAAGGTTTTTGAGGCATCATCATAGCTATCAACAAGCTATAATTCAGCAACACATTGTTATACTGGAATGATATCAACAAATGAAGAAAATCATACACATCTTATGAAGAATGTTATGATATCGGCTACACACAAGAAGATTTTCATAAATACATATTCCAGACGAAATATGATATCATTATTCAAAAGGTTCATGAATACTTGATTGCACACTTCAGGGGGAGAATCATGCTGTCATGGTGTACTCTTTTTCCTTCGTCCAGGTTTTGTCCCACAGGGTTTTCCTGACAAGGTTTTAACGAGGCAGCGGTTGTACTCTTTTTCCTTCGTTCAGATTTTGTCCCATTGGATTTTACTGACAAGGTTTTAACGAGGCAGCACTGAAGCACTTCAGATTTCAGTACATGATTTGTACTACTTATCATTGATGTCATTTTAGATATTAGACCAATGATTAATGATGGCCAACATCAGGGGGAGCAGCTGTACTCTTTTTCCTTCGCTCAAGTTTTATTCCACTGGGTTTTCTTAGCAAGGTTTTAACGATGCAGACAATTGAGCAATTGAGCAATAAGTCATTAAAGGGGGAGTGTTATAAAATCATTACCTAATTTATAATTATATTTTATTCTTTACCTAATTTATAATATAAATTAATGTATTAATGACTTGTTTTTTTTCCCCTATATTTTCCTATAAATAGGCTTATACTTCATTGTAAACTTGCACCATGGAATGAAGAGAAATTCTCTCCCTAAGCTCTCTCCATCTTTCTCTCTTTATTCGATGTTAAGATTTTGATAGTTTCACAACATATATATATATATATATATTTATTTATGAATTGTTAATCATTGTTCCCTAGACTATAAGCGTTTAAGACCTTTGCTTTTCATTTTCTAGAAAAGGAATTGTTCTCCCAAGACTCGGACCATTTTCAAAAGATTCAACAAGACCTTTTTTTTTTTTTTTTTTTTCTAATTATAAATAAGTTATACAAAAACGCTTGAAGACATAAGGATAATTAAAATCAACTTTACAATTTTTAACCTAAGCGAGATATACTAAAAATTGATCTTCACCAAACCGAGAAGTTCTATAACAAAAATAATGGAGGATCACGGCTAGATAAGACGAATTTAGTTGAGTTTTGTAACATATCTTTCATCGTACAGGTGTGCGTATATCTAGTTCGACTGACTTTAGTGTTCATTTAATGTTGAATTAGACTTTATTGGTTGTAGTACGAGTAAAAGTATATTAATTTGCAATTGATTAATTAATGCGAAGTGACTTGGTCTTGAGATAACCTTTCTCCATTTTCTCCCCCAAGTGAATTTAGTTTCACGTCATTTTCCCTTCTCAGAATCTCAATGTACAATAAAGACCTAATCAACTGTTGGAATAATTGGTCGCATAATTTTTTGGTTAATTTTCATTTTTTTAATTATGTAAAGTTTGTTTTGCGCCTCTATAGCGGTAAAACCTAGTTTAGGTCATTTTTCATTCTTTATATTCTATTTTCATTCATTTTAATAGTTAGACTTTGATGATTGAATTAAATTGAGTTTTTTTACTCTCTAAAAGATTAACGATTCCCTTTCCTTTATTTCTGTTTTTTATATTCAAGGTTTAATTCTTGTCGCGTTCAACAAATTGGGTGAGGTTTTTAGGTCACCATATCCTCATTGACTGTGTTGGTTGCTTGTTTCATTATTTTGAATCAAAACACTCAATTTAATTTCCGTTTTTCAATTATGTTAAGTTTGTTTTGTGCCTCTATAATGGACAAACCTAGTTTAGGTCATTTTTTATTTTTTATAATCTATTTACATTAATTGTAATAGTTAGACTTTGATGATTGAATTAAATTAAGTGTTTTTACTCTTTAAAAGGTTGAGGATTCCCTATATTTCCTTAGACCCTTTCAAGATTTAATTATTGTGGTGTTCAACAAATTAGGTGAGGTTTTTAGTCTCACTAGTACAATAAGAGTCAAAGGTGTTGGTTGTAAAGCGGAAAAGGCGTCGATTATACAGGAGACGCCTATAGTAGCGACGCTGAAACTGTATACTTAAGGCGTCGGTTGTAAACCGACGCCTTATATTAATTTAAGGCGTCGGTCGTTAATTAACAACCGAAACCTTAAGTCAATAAAAGGCGTCGATTGTTATAACCAACCGACGCCTTTAGTCATATAAAAGGCTTCGGTTGTTTATAAAAGGCATCGGTTGTTATAACCAACCGAAGCCTTTTATATGACTAAAGGCGTCGGTTTTCGACAACAACCGACGCCTTTTAGTAAGAATTTTTTTTTTTATTTTTAAATTACTCGTTTATTTATATTTCCATTATAGATACACTGTATAACAATCACATACACCAACTAATTATCTTCAACAAATAAATAATCGAGGAATGCAAAACAAAACTTAATAACTCAATAAACGGAATTTCGAAATAATTAATTTTGTATTCACAATATTGTTAAAAAAATTGTACATGTTAACAAAAAATTAGCCAAATTTACATACACTCTTCGACGAAGTATTTGGCCCATAAATTTCGAACCTCGTCAATTTCCTCTGTTAAATAAAATTCTTGAAATGCCTAAAAATAATTAATAAGAATTAATATTTATTATGACAATTATATAAATCATAATTACACAACTATTATCAATAACTTATACCTTGTGTAGAGAAGTAAGTTGAAAATGGACTGTGACTATCTCGAACATGTTTCTCATAACATAATAGCCACACTCATCTCCTCCAAGTTGCTGAGGACACTGAAATTTGAATATTTCAAATTAAAACTACTATTAATAATCTAATGAAAGTGAATATATATTAAACTAAATTTAGAATTTGTAGCAACTTATAAAATTCTAGTTTTCATACCTAGATCTTTTTCCAATTTACATTGGATGTTGCCCTCTTGCCTCGTAATGACCAAAATGCTCAAAAGGCCCTAAAGTTTCAATAAATATGAATAAGCTATAAAAATAATAATAAAAACTCAAAATTCTTACATAAATTTTGCCAGAGTCTCCCCTATAAATTGAACGTAACCAACCTGTATAGATACCTATATATTATTGAAAGTTATCCTAACAATTATCATAATCCTATATATGTATAAAATGCATCAAATCTCCCCCTACTCTTTGTTGATCTTTGAATCATTTGCATTTCATCTACAACTCCGCAGAGGAACTCTAATTCCATTTCATCATCCCCAGTTCCCACTAGAATCTGATAGAAGGAGGTAACTACTAGTGTTGGTCAATAAATATATGAAATTTATTAACACTGCATCTCAAAGTTTAAACTGTAGACTTTATCAAAACAGGAAATATGTAATTGAACTTCCTTGAGAACTTGAGGATATTCAAGCCATATAACTCAAACTATACCACCAAATGTAGACCAAGTATACAAGTACAAGGAAACTAGTCAAACAAAATACGATCTGAAAATGTAAGGAAAAAGTAGCTTACCTATGTCCAATCATGAAGCGGACGATGATCCCCTTCTCCTTCTCTAATCTGAGAAGTTGTCCCCCCGATCAAATCACACAAATAGATCATTATATTTCATGTATAAGAAGTATCTACTTCACTGGAGACCTATACTTAAACAAAGAACATGGTATCAACTTGAGGCATCCAAGTCCCTCTAACGGAATCCCGTCTCTTCCTACTACTGAAAGCTATATTAATTCCTATTACCATAAATGCATTCTTCCTTGGAGCCCCCTCTTTATATGTTACAGATGACCTCTCGATCCTCTTCTTCTCTTGAACGCTCCTACTGGCTGCCAACTCCATTTGAAGCATCGAAATTGACTTGTCCAATGATCTGAACATAGTCCCAATAATATTACCTTCTATTTACACTCACAACACAAATTACAAATGATCTATATATAAAAATTGAAGCGAGGGAAATCAGAACTCACTGAATTGATGTGTGGGTTTTGTACACCTCATTCAATACATCATTATCTTTTTCTTCGGCTTTCTAGTACAAATAACAACAAAAGACTGAATCATCCAACTTGCTATACAGCATCATCAAAAAAAAAAAAATCTAACGTATATGGGGAAATTTGCAGGTACAGTCAACAAACATTACCCACCCCCCAAAAAAAAAGAGCACTTGAGTCCCTGATCAGTGTTTATCCTTGAGCTATCCAAACTATCAATTTTGTTACTAATCAGTCCAATTAGAAGGAAATCATCCAAAATTATGTTTAAAAAAAATTATTGCGCCGCCTCCCTCGGTCCCAACCCCAAAAACAAAATTGAAGACCTGAAAACATAACAAAATTTCATGTTTGTCTAAAAACAAAAAAGAAAAGACATAAAATAAAACATTTAACATAAAAGTGAAAATATACTTCAACCCCAGAACCAAAATAAAACTCGAAAATATCAAATCTTGAACTTACAAAAAAAAAATTGCTTATTAAAACAAACCTTTTTATTTGTCGCCCAATCCTCAGAGACGATCTGCAACTCTTGTTCATGTCCATGCTGATTTAAGAACTGATTGTTGGCTTCTAATGGAACCCAGAATCTGTAAAACCCAGATCAGTAATAAGGTTATAAATGTTAAAATTTGCAATAAATTATAAAAATGGAAGAAGGGTGAACGGGCTTGGGGACGAAAGAGCTTGGATACGATTTCGAGCAGAGACACGGCGGGGGAGAGCTGTGATGCCGGTGCGGGAGTTGCACGAATTATCGTGGTGTGGTGGCGACGGCGGGGAGAGGGGTGAACGGGCTTGGGCGGGGACGAAAGAGCTTGGACGGTTTCGGACAGCTGAAGACTTAATCCCTAAAATACCTAAAATAGCTAAATTAAAGGCGGCGGTTCCTTTAAAGAACCACCGCCTTTACTTAAACGGCGTCGGTTCTTTAGCAAGAACCAACGCCTATAATATTATAGGCGTCGGTTCTTGAATTGGGCCCAAAAATCAGCGTCGGTTCTTACTAAAGAACCGACGCTGTTTTTAAATTTTTATTTACAATTTTGTCACCGCGTTTTTTGAGGCGTCGTTTTTTGAGAAAAACGGCGCTAATATGTTATTTTTTGGGTAATTTTGTACTAGTGTCTTGTGATCAAGAGGTCATCATATCCTTGTCAATTGTATTGGTTGATTGGTTCATTATTTTGAATCAAACTCAAAACCTGAACTTATCAAGGGATCTGGACAACCTTTGTAGCATTCACCCATGTTGGTTCTTGTTCCCGTATCCTAAGAGGTCTAAGGTACAATATACCTTAGGTTCTTGCATCGTGAAGTAGGGGTCTTTATGTTACCGTCTACAACAAATCTGAATTTGGAACTTTCCAGTGTTTTAGAGTCAATTTTGAGAGTTTTGTTGCTTCCCAAACGGGATCACACCAGTAAGTCTCTAATTTGCATCGTAGACATAATATCATTTGGTAGTTACTCTCAAATGGAATAATGCCAAACTATTTATCAGAGGACAACCTAGTAGATCCATTTATATATGGGTTATTTAGAGAGTATATGGTGCAACGAGAGAATTGGCTGTAAATCCTAAACTAAAGGCCTGGTTAATGGAAACCTAACATGGAAACGTGAGATCCCACGGACTAGATTCAATGGGAAAACTAATTATAATTGACTTGATGAGAAGCACTTCGGAGTTTTTACTCCTTCTCATTTCTATGATACAAAAGTGTTGCCTACTAATATCGTTAAGGATAAACATTACTTTTAATAATAACTATATCTTGTAATTAACACAAGTGGGTGTTGTATGATACTCTTTATAGGATATCACTTATGTTAGTACGAACATGGTTGGTTATTTGAAAATTTTACTTAGTCAAATTCTCTAAAAGTACTCGCAAAACCTAAGTTGTTCATGGATGAAATAATCAACACAATAGAGAACCAAGTTTGATATGAGGATGATGTGTTTGATATATTGTCTAAGCTTCCAATAACGTCTGAAAGTTCAAAACGTTGCGTTCACTGATTAGCCAAGTTAATTCAATAGATTCTTACAATGTAAGGTTCAAAGAAAAACTACTTATCTTGATGTGTTATCTTTCAAATCGTTCTCTTCTTCATCTTCCTTGTTTTGAGTCGACCTTTTCATTCATGTGGGGTATTGTTGAAATAAATGGTCATGTGAATTGAAAAAGTTTTCAATTGTTGCAATGGCTGGTCAAAACTTTTAAAATATAAATGTGCATGTCTAAAAGTCATGATGTTTATAATTTAATGTTACTACTATTCAAAAGATTGAAAAATGAAAAATTATCACCTTTTGAACATGTGCAATCTAGATTGTTGAAAACAAAAAGGTATGATCTAATGGTTTAAATTAATTTTGCCAAAAGATGAAACATTTTTGAAGGGACACTTGAAAACCTATAAATAGGGACATCTATTTCCATATTTCCTACTCCAAATCAATTCCATATAATTGATTTCAAATTCTTTCTTTCTTAAAATTCTATCGAAATAATTATTTTCGTGTTTCATATTCGATTTCTTTCTTTTAGAAGAGTACCATCAAGTGTTGGTTCGTCCAACAAAATTAAAACCGTGCTATATTACTTTGGAAGATGCGTTGTATCATAAGATATGTATGTCCGTTTGATCATGTTAGGATCAATGCAGATGATGAAATCTTTCTTAAGGAAATTTGCATTTGCATATTTGTTTCATTTTATCTCTTTCTAATTTCTACATTTTAGTAAATTGAAATAATCTATACGTATCATGATTTCGCTAAGTCAAAATGTATTCGATTTTTTGCAAGAATAATTCGTTATTTAATCGTCTTTGCATGCAATTTTTTTTTTTTGTTAACAAAATATAATTATGCACCATTTTTACCCAACACCAATTCCATTATCTAGTTTCATTTCTAAATTCTAAGTATGCAATTCTGATGTATATATAATGTGTTTGATATTGTTTAAAAAAAATTTTTTTTTTAATTGATTCAAATGAATAGCGATTTTTATTAGAATGAATGACAGCGATTTCGTTAAAAAGTCAATTATTTTATGCTTGACTTTTAATGGAAAGTTAAGATTGCGTACAGTAGAAAAATAAAATAAAATTTTAAAGAGAATAATAGAAAAGTATGAAAAAAGATTTAAGACATCTATATATATGATTGGATTTTATTTTTATTTTTCCCTCCAAGGTCTTTAACCAAAGAATTTTGAACTTTAACTAGTTTATTAGTGCAACAGTTGTAAACAATATATATAGATAAAACTTGATGTTTCTATATTCAAATTATAACTATGTTTTGTTAGTTTGAAGTTTGGTAAATGAACTTTATTACACAATATTTCATTTGACGATTGATGATTTGAACTTAGTTAATGTTTGATATTTTGTTTATGACTCGAGTATAAATTACTAATTTATGAATATGTTAATAAATTTTAATTTACATTTATCATTTGAAAATTTAAGTAATAAAATCAAACTAGACCAAAACCAAATGATTTTATTTTATATCTTAAAAAAAAAAAAAAAAAAAAATGTACACGCTTCAATTTGTTTTTCTTGAAACAGAACCAAATGAAAACACGTTTATCCCTACTAATAGACAAACTTGAACAATCTCATTTAGGTCAAGTGTGATACTAAGCTGAGCCAGGATCAAATTGGTACAGATATGACATAAATTAGTGGGACAGAATATTGGGCCTCTGGACCAGCCCATTTAACAATTAAAAACTATTTAATAAATCAGCAAAGAATTAAGGAAAAGACTTTGATACAGAGATTTCTGAAATGGTATGTAAGAATGAAATATTCAGCACCAAAAGAAGGAATGTGGTTGATTCTGATGTACCATTACATGCCAAAAAAAAAAAATGGTTATGTAAGTAATTACTCGACTCGTTTGTCATATTCCATTGCGATCCCTTTGGACATTTGAGCATTAAATAATAATGTAAGCGTGAAAAAAAAAAAAAATTGTCTCTACAACATGCCAATTCAGTGCAGTTACAAGCCATTACCAGCTCATGCAGTGACTTCAATTGCCTGTCTTCTTCTCAAGATCTTCTAAAGCTGTCCACAATTTTGAATCTGTAAAATCCTTGATGACAAAAGTTGCACCTGCTTCAGACAGCAATTTCTCTGGGTTCCTCACAGCCAAACCCACCACTGGCATCCCAGCCCCCCTTCCTGCTTTTATTCCAGAAACAGAATCCTTTTTGCAAACCAAAATGACAGAAAATTAAAACTTAGTTTAAGACACATGAAACATTACAATAAATGCATAGTAATAATAAAATCATAATTTCAAGAGCAAGGTAAACCTCGAAAACAAATGCATGCTGAGGGGATACATGTAATGCTCGAAGACCCTCCAAGTAAGGATCTGGGAAAGGTTTTGCTCGCTTACATTCACTACCAAGGACAAGTATTTCAAAAAAATCCTCGAGGCCAAGTCGCGGGAGCATCAGTTCAACATTTGGTCTAGGAGCATTAGTAACAGCAGCTCGTCTCAAACCACGATCTTCTATCCAGTTACACAACTTGTCAAGGCCGGTTATAGGTTTCAGTTGTTCTGATGCCAATCTGCGAACCCAGTAAAATAGAATGAATGAGGGATCTGAAAAATTAATTTATTATATGCAATCTTCACTCATTTCAATGGTCGGAGTTTTTGACATGGAGAAGGTTTAAGTACATTGAATGAGAAAGATTTCACAAATTTATTGAACCTAAAGTGATGCAGAATCGAGGCCGGGATATTCGATCAATTACAATGCAACATCCCTTTCTTGACAATATTTAGTTATAATTACCATGACAAGTAGATGAACTAAACAGCTAAAGAAGTGTGTGTTGTTTAGTAACTCTACAACCTTGCCAATAACTTTTTCCAAGAATTGAAAAAAAATATCAGCCACTTTCCTGTGTTTAGTAAACTGTTTATAAACGGTTATTTAAAAATATTGTTTACAAATAGTTTCATTGGTCCAATTTTTTTGAAAAGTTATAAATGGTGGGTGAAAATCTTTGGCTAGTCGAAATTATTGACTTCTCAAAAAAATGGACAATGAGATTTGTCATGTACTTGTTTCTAAACAATTTTTACCAAACAGAGGTTAAACTATGTGCAAGTCCCCGATATGAATAGGCGGGACAGAAAATTGCAGGATAATCATTCGAGTCCAGCTCTGGGCTAATATGCTAATTAAGACTCTATTTGCTAATTTGGTTTTTTTTTTTTTTTTTTTAGGCCTCAAACTCATTTTCAACCACTCATTTCTATGGGATCCACACTTTTTAACATTTTTCCACCACACATTCCCAAAACTATTTTTTTCTCATTACCAAACAAGCTCTAAGATTGTATCAAAAACAAACATTCTTAGTTTGTTGATTAAATCCAAAGTTCAGGACCTTCATATTCGAAACAGAGTCGGCCTAGAGTTACCTTCGGAAAAATTCTTCCTTGTCATCCATAAATTTCCGGGCCTTTTCGAGATTCCATTCGGGAAACAAGACATGACATAGTTCTTCATTATGCTTGCCACTAATGTTTTTTATGAAGAATTCCTCGCTTATTGGTTCTCCCCCGTTGAAACCTACCTGTTAGATGTACCTGTATTATTGAACTCTCAAATGCAAAGATAAAGAATATGAGCTGGAAATAGCAAATAAACATAAATCAATTTAAAGAATAAAATGTTTTAACCTCTTTCAGCATTTCTCTGAAAGCATTGTAGTGAATAGGATCTGAATCACACAGTGTTCCATCAATATCAAATAGTATTGCCTCCAGAGGAGCAACAGTCGAAAGCGAATATTTTCTAAGTAAATGTTAAGGATTAGTCAGAATGACGAAAGTTTAAGGATGTCAATAATCATAGCATAACATTCAGATAAGACAGCAGGAGTTTTGATCATTTAGAAGTTGCAGTGACGAACAAAAATCAGCTACTAGCCGCTGTAGAGAACTTGTGGTGTGCAAAAATTATACGCGATATCTGAACAACTTCTTAATCAGGAATTTGTATCTATCGCAAAGCCTTCTTGTTATTCACTTCTCCAACCTGATCACATATGGCAATCAAGTGTGATTCTGTAACTCAATCATACATCCAGAAGATAATGTTAAAGATGAAGCCATAGAATGACTTACTACAACAAAAGAATAATCATGAATCGGGTATAGCCCATTCAATGGGCGACGCTTGGTTATAATTTCGAATCCGTTATTCTCTGAGTTCCGGGCATTGTTTGACTAGAGGGGGATGAATTCTGAACCAGTATTAATAGAAAATGCAATATCATATGTATCCAGAGGTTTTCTGCAAGCTAAATAGTAAGATGCAAATTTTCTGGGTATTGAGGCAAAATTACAGTCTAGAGAAAAAAATTCACAAGAAATGTAAAGTATCAGATCCATTTTTATGTATTCCCTAGAGCAAACATAAAATTGGGACTCTCCTATGCATTTAGAGCTTGTTTGGTAACTAATCTTTTCACCAACTTTTTTTCAAAAATTAATTTTCAACCACACATTTCTATGGCTTTTAACACTTTTCAAATACACATTTGAAAATTTCTACATCTTATCTAGGACTAAACATGCTCTTACTCAGGAAAATGTACACACGCAATGCTACATCTGTTTCTTATTTCTTACTTTTAGAATTATTGGGTCGTCTTTCTTCAAACAAATCTACCCTATATATATATATATATATAATCCAGAGTTACTGGAGAAAGAATTCCTCTCTTAGTTTCTTAAAGCAGGTCAATAGCATTATATTGTTATAAGCACGTCGAAGTCGAAAAGAACTCAACAACAAAAACCAGTTTGTGGATCTGTTAATAATAATAATAATAATTTACACCCAAGAGGCAAGAACAATCAAGAATTCAGTTGGGGGTCCAAGAATAGTTCTTGAACAAAACCCAGAAAGCAAAAAGAGAATGTACCTTGAAGAGACAGAACTTCGAGGAGAAAAAGTACGAGAAACACTACAAATATCCTTTCTGCAAAATTTTATTCTGCAAAGGAGGTGAGTTTTGGGTACAAAATTGGAGAAAAGCTGAAGAGGAGCTAGAGCTTGCATCGCCAAATGAAGAAATATGCTGCAGCACTTTGTGGGTTGGGTTGAGATTTCAAAAGGAAGTGTGTGTCGCTGTTTATGGTTCTACTGGTTTACTTCATCATCTCATTTTGTCAATGTACAACCACCAACTACCACTTCACAAAAAATGAAATGAAATTGGGAATATTCTCAAATGAAAAATTGTTTATTCCCTAATTTAAATTGTCCTTTTATCTAAAATTAAAGTGTTATAAAGTAGAAAGAAAAGAGAGAAAAATAAATTAATGAATAAAGTTGTGTGGGGTGGGGGTGTGTGTGTATAAATATCAAGGGTTGTACTTGCATATAATATTTACAATATCGTCTTTAATAACATATTACAAAATATCTGCATCGTTAAAACCATGTTTGATAAAAAATACAATGAGACAAAATATCAAACAAAGGAAAAATAGTGTAGTTATTTTAGAATATTAATATAAATGATGTCTCGTTAAAATATTATCAGAAAAACTCAATGGAACAACCTAGAGTATTACTGTAAATTATTGAGCTGATGCATTTTAATCTTGTGAACCAGTTTCTTGAATATAGATATTGTTAGTGTTTTATTTTTAATAAATCATAGAGCGAATTTTTTGAACATTGATATCACCAGTTTTCTGAAACTCATGCATATAGAAGATTTTTGGAGAATATGCTTTGTTCTGTCTCCTCTAAATTGTGCAATATAAGTTGCATTATCTTCATACTTGGACTATATCTTGTTAAAGTTAATCTGCATGATGTTTGGATATGATGGGTCATATTCCTCAACCATACACATTCTCGAATTGCCTCGTGGAATTCAATAATTTAAAGATATTGTTGGAAATGTTTAATTTAAAGATATATTGTTTGCGATTTAGCTTTATGTAGATCAAAGATATAACTTGCATCTGCATATCACACTAAAAAAATATCAATTTTCACTAGGACAGTTTCAGTCTTTTGCGTCGATTGTAAAAGACAATACGCATCGATTGTGGAAGTGACACATACGGCGCATACGTACATGGTAAAGGGAATATGAGTCGGTTGTATAAAAAATCGATGCATATTCTCTTTTTTTTTTTAATCCAAAAATCATGTTTATTATTTTATATTCAATCTCATTGCAAATGTAACTATCAACAACCAACAAATAATCAACATAAACGCAAAATAAAATTATATAAGTCAATTTACATTAATATTAATGAATGTTCAATACATATACATTAATTACATAAAAAATGAAAATTTACATACAAGATTCATACAAGTATTTAGCCCAAAAATTTCTAATATCGTCTATCTCCTCTATTGAGTAAGAATCTTAATAAAATGTCTACAAACAGTTACGATAAATTATTAGTTATTTATTAATAACTAATAAATGGATAATTAAACAATTCGTAGTATTCAATATTTATAATGCCTTATCTAAAGAAGTTAATTAAAAATATTGTGTGACTATCTCATACATATTTCTCATAACATAATAGCCACATTGAGAACCTCCGAGTTGCTGAGGATAGTGAAATTTTCACATTAAAACTATTAGTATATATATTCAGGAGTTTGTAGTAACTTTTAAATTCAATCATATACATAATAAATAATCTATAAACATCTATATATATATATATATATATATATACATACACAAAAATTATTTATAAATATAATATAAACCCATATATATGCTCTCTCTCACTCACACACACACACACACAAAATGTTACATATATATAAATACACACACATGTATATACCTTACACAATGTTGGAGACGGAAGAGGGAGTAGGCGGCGACGACGAGCGGTGTGCATGCGGGCAGTGGCAGCACGGGAGATAGATGGGGGGAGAGAAAATGTCTAGAACGCGAAATGTAGCTAGTAGGAAGAGAGGGTAATGAAGGCGTTGATGGTGGGTGGTCGCTGCGGGGGAAACTTTAGTGATGGCTGCGACGACGATATTGAAAGAGAGAAGTGGGAGCTTTGGGTGAGAGAAAGAGAGAAAAATGACAGAGTTCGGTGCATTGGTAGAAAAATATGTCGGAGTATATGTCTTGGTTCCTTATTAGGAACCGATGCATATAATGAAATTAAGAATATGCATCGATTTCTATGAAGAAATTGACGCATATTAATATACTTTGCGCGTCGGTTTTTGAACAAAAACCGACGTACATGGTATAGGAGTTGTTCCCGCGTCGGTTTCATATTAGAAACCGACACATAAAGTGATTTAATATTTACAAATTTGCCACTAATTTTTTTTACGCGTTGATTTTTTTATAAAAAAGGATGCAAATGACTTGTTTTTTTTTTGACTAATCTGTACTAGTGTTTTTAGAACAACTAGTGGGGCATCGTGCAATGCACGACCTTAGGCGTCGCAGATTTGGCGTTGTTTTTTGCATGAAGCAGTAAAATGTACATAATAATATTATATTTATAATATTATGAAGAGGTATTTGATTTGAAAGAAACTGGGGACAAAAATATATGGAGGTCCTGTGTAGTTACACCTTAATGAATGATGAAGTAAATAAAACATAGAAATTGAATATGTCATATTGATTGCTCAAGGTTTGCCTACTTGTAGCATAAAAGCTAAGTTGTGGTACTTTATGGAGTTAGATTTAGTTGGTGTAAATGTATTTGTCATAAATTGAAGGGAAGTGAGAAATGGTTCAACTGGGTTATTTCCTAACATGAAAATTTGTAATAGCCTCTGCAAAATTTTGGAATTCAAATACTAAATCTGTAATTCTGTAAGTCTTAAAATGGAATTTTCAAATATTATATTTATATGGAGAAATATAGCAGACTAAATACAAAACTTATTTTGTATAGCTATTTATTTATGATGCTGTGCTGAAGTGCTTTAAGATGCATTTTACAGCACAAAGAAGCAAGAGATAAAGTTGACTCTTTTTTGAAGTTCAAATCTTAAGTCTTATCTGATCCATGAAATCCTGATGCAGTAACATCCATTCCAATGACATCCTGCACAAAAGGAAGATGCAAGTCTTACAAGTTCAACTCTTTCAAAAGTTCATGACAGAAGAATTACAAGGTGATGATAGAACAATCAAGAAATCAAACACATACATGAACATAGAAGGGGAGAAGGAATTTACTTTTCCATTATAATGCTTTGGCTATAGATATCTTGGGAGTAATTTAAGACCTTTAGTGTTGGAAATGGGGTGGATCAGTGTCGATCCAATCCGTCCCACGAAATTTCGGATCGGATCAAACAGTAAAAATCTCGAATCATGTCGTCGGATTGGGTGAGATCGGAACAAACATTAATAAATTTTGTTATATATTTTCGTTAACGACAAACAAATCAATACATAATTCATAAAACAACTAATATTATATCTAAGTCATACAACAAAACATTACCTATATAGAGAATTAGAGATTTTGTACCAAATTTAATAAAAGATTATATATTTTAGATTAATTTTTTTACATATTTTTTAAAATTTTTAAAAAATAAATCGGATTGCTAATTGAGTCAGATCGGATCACCCTTGATTCAAATTCGATCCATCGATCCACGAATCGAGATTTTTTCGGATTTGATGGGGTCAAATCAGGTCGAATCGACAGATTAACAAAATTAGATAGGATTTTTTTGCCATCTCTAAATACCTTCTTCATTCCCTCAAGTTCACGATGGTGGTTCTCTGGCTAAAAAATAGTAATAATTGTAATTTTTTGGCTAAAAAGAATTACCCAAAGTAAAAATAATACGAACCCAGAAATTAATACGCATAAAGGGTCTCTATCATTTAAGTGCTGCAAGATCATATGATATTGCAGTCTTCTCTTCCAAATCATAACCACCTATAATGAGTTATTATAAGTTTTTCTTCATAAACTTAATAGACTTGTATTCTTGTAGAAAAAATAATCTTACCCAAATAACCTAAGATTTAATTTATTTTATCGAAACAACATATAACCCAACCTCATGATTCCAATAAGGACGTCACAAGTCAGCAAAAGGGTATAATGTGAATGAGAAGTCGGTAAATTATTTTTAACTAGTTATTGAAATCGAAGAATCTTCTATTTACATGATATCAGAATGTTTGTGTATGCATCTTTTGTAAGTATAGGTAGTTTCCAGCCTATGTAGAAATGGCTATTAGGGTAGTTTCTGATTAATTCAACTGAAATAAGTTACTGATAAGTGTATTTTATACACTTATTTAGATGCAAAAATTAAGATATTATATTGTTGTTTGAGAATATTTTATACAGAATTTGTGTTATTTGTCTTTATTTCAATAATTATCCTAAAAGTCGAGAGAATGAATCAATTGAGGCGAATATGGGTAAATTGGAGTGAAATTTGTGCTAAATCATGCACATTGGAGGTTGGTGAAGACAATCAAGGATTAATGTGGAGTTAAAGTGGAAGAACTCAAAAGATCAAAGGCTTAACTGAAGAAATTGAGAGATGAGAGGAGAAATTGAAGACATTCAGAAGTACAAGGGCCAAATTGATCAAATAAGAAGAGGAGGGATTCGCGTGCAAATAAGGAAAAGGAACATTAATATTCAAAATATCATGAATTTCAATTAAGCATATAAATCAAAGCATGATGATAAAAGTATAGTGGATTCTTCATTCTAGCATATTTTTCTCATTAATTTCATTGTTTCGAAATTGTTTATTTTCATTTATCAGTTTAATTTAAATTTCAAGTCAAATCAATATTTCTATAGTTTTAGTTAAGACTTTTAATCTAAAATAATGACTTTACTCAATCATCGTGGGCATGATACAAGGACCAATTGTTCACTTTATTACTTGTGCGACCCGTATACTTGTAGTAGGGAAATAGCGCAACAAGTTTTTGGGGTCATTGTCAAGGATTGTAATTAATATTTATTTTTAGATTATGTTCACTAATTCAGACTTTTTATTCGCTTTATTTTTATTTTATTTTATTTTTAGTTCATTCACTATTTCTTCTGTTTCTTCTTCAATTTGTGTATACAAAGTTCGAGACACAAAGATCTTGCAGAAGCTGGTCCAGAAGTCAAGCGTACTCTCCATCACGAACTAAGAAAAGTAAAGGAAATAGATGAACAAAAATACCAAAAACAGCAAGATATGGTAAATATACAGATAAATCACGTTGTTCAAGGGGTTAACGAAAATGATATATTTGTGGGTGACTTCTTGACACTGCAGATTGTTCATAATCAATCAAGCACCTTTTGGTCAGCCTAACTTTCAGTTGAAGTCCTAGTTCATCAACATATTCCAGAACGGGCATCAGATTTATTGCAAACCTTATCAAAATCCACATACACACATTTCTAGATTCTTGGAGATGTGCCAACATTTAGAATATTAGGACGTATCATATGACACCATCATATTTCGCCTATTCTCACACATTTTATGAGATAGAGCTTTGGATTTGCTAGATTGTCATCCTATTAGGACGCATCATATGACGCCATCACATTTCGCCTATTCTCACACATTTTACGAGATAGAGCTTCGGATTGGCTAGATTGTCATCCCATTGCAAGCATCACAACTTGGAATGACCTTGTCCAAAAATTCTGTACAATTTTTTTCCCACCAGTCAAGGTTGCTAAGCTCCAACATGACATAACAGAATTTCACCAACAAGTCTCAGATTCATTTTATGACACTTGGAACAAATTCAAGAACATGCTCAGGAAGTGTTCTCAACATGGAACCCATAGGAACGCTCAAGTACATTAGTTTTATACAGGTCTCCTTCCTCAATTCAAGAGTTTGGTAGACTCTTCATCAAATGGTTCATTGACCACTAAAACTATTGCAGGGATGCTAGAATTGTTTGAAAGGCTAGCAAACACAAACATCATGTGATGCAAACCACGTAGCAATTGTAGCTACGCAACCCACAAATTATTGGAATCGACCCAAGAACGCCAAAGAACCACGATTTAGAGATTGATTCAAATTAATTGAACCAAGCAACCAACACAATCAATAGATATGCTGACCTCTTGATCACAATAAAAGTAAATCTCACCCAAGATTTGAACAAACAAGATTAACTCGCAAGTTTGAATTTTATTCAATGAAGAATAAGAATATGAAAGCAAAATAGCCTCTCAATTATAATATCAAAGTTGTGTCTTGAATAATGAAAATTACAACCCTATAAATAGGGTCAAAATCTAGGTTAAGAGTTCTAATTAAACTAGGAAACAAATACCTAAAAATAAGGAAATAAATAAACCCTAAAATTCACGCGTATTCGATTTTACGGCCGTGACTAATTTACTTACGGCCGTAAGACTCATTCTGTTTCACCGTTATGGCCGTGAGACTCCTTTTACGGCCGTAAGCCTTAATTCTGAAATTTCTGTTTTTGATCCGAGGCTGCGTTACGGCCGTGATTAATATTAGTTACGGCCGTAAGTCCAATTTCTTCAAAAATTCAGTTTTCATCAGCAAGTTGGTTACGGCCGTGAGAATTATGAATTACGGCCGTAATTCTTGAAATTTGGCAATCTTCTTCGACGGCTTGAATGAGGTTGATCCACTCGTCGTTTTGGCTCGGTCCCAACATGGAACTTGCTTCTTTCGATGACACGAACATTATTTTGGCCACTGTTTCTTGAACTAACTTGTCCATTGCTTCCTTGGCCCTCTTTGTCTGCAATCGAGTCATCGGCCCTCCTCGGATCTTCAACGGATCTTTGTGCGGGCTTGTATCCGTGGTCTGGATCACATCATCCCCTCCCTCTTCGAAAGGATTCGACCTCGAATCTGTACCTGCATCAAACGGAGCCGAAAACATTATACTCACCAGGAAGATCTAATTTATAGGCATTGTTGTTGATCCTTTCAATCACTTGGAATGGACCATCTCCTCGCGGTTGTAACTTTGACTTGCGTTGTTCTGGAAACCGCTCCTTTCTCAAATGTACCCAAACCCAATCACCGGGTTCAAATATGATGCCCTTTCTTCCTTTGTTATCCTGCGAAGCATAATGTTCATTTTTCTTTTCAATCGCCAACCTCACCTTGTCGTGGAGTGCTTTAACCATCTCAGCCTTTTTCTTTCCATCTAGACTACTACGTTCATTCACAGGTAAAGGAATTAAATCCAATGGTGTTAACGGATTAAAACCATAAACAATTTCAAATGGTGAACAAGAAGTAGTAGAATGTATAGCCCTATTATATGCAAATTCAATAAATGGTAAGCACTCTTCCCAATTTTTCAGATTTTTATTGATTATCGTGCGCAACAATTGAATCATTGTCCTATTTACTACCTCGGTTTGTCCATCGGTCTGTGGGTGACAAGTTGTAGAGAAAAGTAGTTTTGTTCCTAGCTTGTTCCACAAGACTCTCCAAAAATGACTGAGGAATTTAACATCTCTATCCGAGACAATACTTTTAGGAACCCCATGTAAGCGTACGACTTCCCGAAAGAAAATTTCAGCTATGTTAGTAGCATCATCAGTTTTGTGGCATGGTATGAAATGTGCCATTTTACTAAAGCGATCTACTACCAAAAAAATTGAATCTCTTCCCTTCTTAGTCCTAGGTAGTCCCAAAACAAAATCCATAGAGATATCGACCCAAGGTTCACTAGGGACGGGTAAAGGCATATATAATCCATGGGGTTTAATCCTAGATTTAGCCTTCTTACAAGTAATGCATCTATTACAAACCCGAACCACATCAATCTTCATCTTAGGCCAATAAAAATGTTCACTTAGGATTTCAATGGTCTTTTTAACCCCAAAATGACCCGTTAAACCTCCACTATGGGCCTCTCTCACAAGTAACTCCCTCATTGAACACCTAGGGACACACAATTTATTTTCTCGAAATAAATAATTATCATGTTTAAAGAACCTATCCACAACCCCTTTACCACACAATTCATAGATATTAGAAAAGTCCAGATCACTAGCATACATGTCCTTAATGTATTCAAATCCAAGTAATTTAGAATTTAAAGAATTTAAAAGAACATACCTTCGAGACAATGCATCTGCTACCACATTTTCCTTACCTTGTTTGTATCGGATGACATAGGGAAATGTTTCGATGAATTCTACCCACCTTGCATGTCTCTTACTCAGCTTAGCTTGACCCCTCAAATGCTTCAAGGATTCATGATCAGTGTGTATCACGAACTCCCGTGGCCACAAGTAATGTTGCCATATCTCCAAAGCGCGCACAAGTGAGTATAACTCCTTGTCATATGTAGGGTAATTAAGTGCAGCCCCTTTTAGTTTTCCACTAACATAGGTGATTGGTCTTTGATCCTGCATTAAAACAGCTCCAATGCCTATCCCTGAGGCATCACATTCAATCTCAAAATCCTTGTCAAAGTTAGGAAGTGATAAAACCGGTGCTTCACACAACATATTTTTAATAGTCTCAAATGCATGCTCCTGTTCTACTCCCCATTTAAAACCTACACTTTTTTTGACAATTTCTGTGAGTGGTGCGGCAATCATGCTAAAATTTTTAACAAAGCGCCTATAAAAACTAGTCAAGCCATGAAAACTCCTAATCTCAGTTATGCTTTTAGGTGTTGGCCATTCTTTAATAGCTTTGATTTTTTCTTCATCTACTTCTATTCCTTTAGCACTAACCACATAGCCAAGAAATACAACTTTTTCCATGCAAAAGTCACACTTTTTAAAATTAGCGAAAATTTGCTCTTGTCTTAAAACCACAAGCACACACCTAACATGCTCCACATGCTCATTCAAAGTTTTACTATATATCAAGATATCATCGAAGTAAACTACAATGAATTTACCTATAAATGCACGTAAAACATAATTCATTAAACGCATAAATGTGCTAGGTGCATTAGTAAGTCCAAAAGGCATTACTAACCATTCATACAGGCCATACTTAGTTTTAAAAGCAGTTTTCCACTCATCTCCTTCTTTCATTCGAATTTGATGATAACCACTCTTAAGGTCAATTTTACTAAATATGCTAGAGCCATGCAATTCATCCAACATATCATCTAACCTAGGAATAGGATGACGATACTTTACCGTTATGTTGTTGATGGCCCTACAATCGACACACATTCTCCAAGTCCCGTCCTTTTTGGGCACAAGTAACACGGGTACGGCACATGGACTCATACTTTCCCTTATATACCCTTTGCTCATCAAGTCCTCCACTTGCCTTTGGAGCTCCTTCGTCTCCTCGGGGTTACTTCGATAAGCGGGGCGGTTCGGAATGACTGCTCCAGGTACAAAATCAATTTGATGTTCAATACCTCGAATGGGTGGTAACCCACTAGGTATGTCATCGGGAAATATATCGTCAAATTCCTGCAAGAGAGAAATAGCCAAACTAGGGAGGGATTTGTTTGTTTCATCAAATGCAAGGAATGATTCCTTGTATAGCAGAAGGACCATTGGCCGTTCTTCCATGAATGCTTTCTTGATTTCACTCCTTTTTGCGTAGAAACTCATTTTTCTTTCTTTTCTGGCACTCTTCGCTCCCTCTCCTTTTCCTGAGATATGTACCCCAACACTCATTTTTTCTCTCGCCTCTCCTTTTTCTGGAGTCGTGGCTCCAACTCTCTTTTCCTCTCCTTTTTCTGAGGTCGTGGCCTCAACTCTCTTTCTCTCATTTTCCTCCACTCTTTTTTCTTCATCATTTTTCAATTTTATTTGATCTTCATACACTTGTGACGGTGTCAATGGTGCAAGTGTAATGGTTTTCCCCCCTTTGCTAAAGCTATACCTATTTTTATACCCATCATGCGTTACCTTCCTATCATATTGCCAAGGTCTACCCAACAAAATGTGTCCGGCATGCATAGGAACCACATCACACATAACATCATCCACATAGCTACCAATAGAAAAACTCACCAACACCCTCATATTCACCTTAATTTCTCCACTATCATTTAACCATTGAAGCCTATAAGGCTTAGGATGTTTTAACAAAGGTAATCCTAATTTTTCAACAAGTATAGTACTAGCGACGTTAGTGCAACTACCACCATCAATAATCATACTACATACCTTGTTATTAATGCGACATCGTGTATGGAATATGTTCTCCCGTTGTTGTTCCAAATCATCCGTGTTGATTTGATCACTAAGAGCTCTCCTTGCCACTAATAACTCGCCATGCTCCCCGGATAACACATCCTCATTATCACATACTTCCTCCAACGCCGGCATATCGCTATAATCCTCTTCCTCACTATCACTCTCCATGGCTCCATCCTTTCGCACAAGTATCACTCGCCTATTAGGACATTGAGATGCCACATGTCCTCTCCCCAAACATTTGAAGCATTGAATGTCTCTACTCCTAGATGGTTGAGGTTCCCCCTTAGGTACGAGTTTATTAGCTTGTTCCTCCTTCCCTTTTGGTGCCTCAAACTTCCCTTTTGGTGCTTCAAACTTTCCTTTAGAAACAGTCCCATCTCCTTTACTATCCCACTTCGGCTTCCAAGAAGAATTAGAACCAGATTGATACCTTGCTGTTCCCTTTTTCTTTATTTGCTTCTCCACCTTTATAGCCATGTGCAACATATCTTCCATCTCCAAATAATGTTGTAGTTCAACCACATTAGCTATATCCCTATTCAATCCATTCAAAAATCGAGCCATCATAGCCTCCCTATCCTCTTCTACATTAGCTCTAATCATCAACATCTCCATCTCTTTATGATAATCCTCCACACTCTTCGATCATTGGTATAGACTTTGTAATTTTTGATGAAACTCCCGATGGTAATGACTAGGAACGAACCTCTTTCTCATGATAGCTTTTAACTCATCCCAAGTACTAACGGACCTCTCGCGATTCCTCCTCCTAGAAGTCACCAATTGATCCCACCAAGTAATAGCGTAATCGGAGAATTCAAGTACAGCTACCTTAACCTTTTTCTCTTCCGAATAAGTGTAGCAATTGAAAATTAATTCCATCTTCTTTTCCCATTCTAGGTATGCTTCCGGATCACTCCTACCCTTGAATGATGGAATTGTCATTTTGATGTTGCTCATACTACCATCCATCCTATCGACACCAAGATCTCTATCCCTTCTTCCATGCCTAACTACTCTATCCACAATTACCCCATCGTCAAAATCACTACCTTCTTCATTCTCATCGATCCCCTCTACTCTAAGACCTTGCCCACCTTGCCTACGGGCATTAGGCACTTCCCGAGGTTGCTCAACCCTTTCTAACCTACCTAACACATCCCCAAACAACCGCTCAAACCGTTGTACCATCTCTTCCGTCATGTTGACTCTATCGTTGTTTTTTGTAGTAGCAGATTGTTCAGATATCCTAAAACTAAATATTATATGCCTCAAGTGTATTTCGCTCGTGTATCACTCAAATTTGGCTTTTACCATCTATTGATCTCACCTCTCTGCCTTTTTCCACTCAATGACTTTCACCCCAATTGCTTCAAAGAACGAACCCGAACTCAAACAAGTTTAAACTTGAATGACTCAAACCGAATGCGAGTGAGAAGTTATCAACTTGTTGGGAAAACTCAATGAAGACTTTTAGAGAATGGAATTTGACTCGATATAGAACTTGACACTTTTTATGGAAACTAAGATTGAGTCAAGAATATATTTTTTTTTGAAATCAAATAACTGCTATTGTAATTGGACTGAGAATTTTTCGTTTTTTTTTTAGATTCCTCGAAAATTCAACTTCGAGAAAGACGAAACAAACGAAATTTAATTTGGATAACAAACGAAAGAAATAACGACTATTGAATTTTTTGTGACACTTTTTGGATTAAAGACTCAAGAACTGGAAGAACACGAAGAACAAGATTAAAGAAGACTCAAGAAAACAAAACAAAGATATAACCTTGATTTTTGGAGCCTAAGCTCTGATACCAGATGATGCAAACCACGTAGTAATTGTAGCTACGCAACCCAAAAATTATTGGAATCGACCCAAGAACGCCAAAGAACCACGATTTAGAGATTGATTCAAATTAATTGAACCAAGCAACCAACACAATCAATAGATATGCTGACCTCTTGATCATAATAAAAGTAAATCTCACCCAAGATTTGAACAAACAAGATTAACTCGCAAGTTTGGATTTTATTCAATGAAGAATAAGAATATGAAAGCAAAATAGCCTCTCAATTATAATATCAAAGTTGTGTCTTGAATAATGAAAATTACATCCCTATAAATAGGGTCAAAATCTAGGTTAAGAGTTCTAATTAAACTAGGAAACAAATACCTAAAAATAAGGAAATAAATAAACCCTAAAATTCACGCGTATTCGATTTTACGACCGTGACTAATTTACTTACGGCCGTAAGACTCATTCTGTTTCACCGTTACGGCCGTGAGACTCCTTTTACGGCCGTAAGCCTTAATTCTGAAATTTCTGTTTTTGATCCGAGGCTGCGTTACGGCCGTGATTAATATTAGTTACGGCCGTAAGTCCAATTTCTTCAAAAATTCAGTTTTTAGCAGCAAGTTGGTTACGGCCGTGAGAATTATGAATTACGGCTGTAATTCTTGAAATTTGGCAATCTTCTTCGACGGCTTGAATGAGGTTGATCCACTCGTCGTTTTGGCTCGGTCCCAACATGGAACTTGCTTCTTTCGATGACACGAACATTATTTTGGCCACTATTTCTTGAACTAACTTGTCCATTGCTTCCTTGGCCCTCTTTGTCTGCAATCGAGTCATCGGCCCTCCTCGGATCTTCAACGGATCTTTGTGCGGGCTTGTATCCGTGGTCTGGATCACATCATCATGTGGGCATCTGAAAGGTTAATTAAAAAAAAAAGCTAGTAGAGGTCTATGAGGTAAACATTTATACAACATTATCCGCTAAGACTAACTCTTTGGTTGCAAAGGTAGAAACTATATCACAATTTGGCCATTCAGGGATAAATGAAAGATTGAGTTGTGAAGAATATGGAGCAACTCATCTAATTGTAGATTATTCCATTTTAGCATGCCCAACTTAGCAGGTTGATTTCATTTAAGGGGGACAATGTCACAATAATCTGTATTCAAATACATACAATTCGAGTTGGTGAAATCACCCAAACATCTCGTGGAGGGATAATCAAAACAACGCAGGGCAACATGTACCTCAATAGAAAAATGAGAAAAGAAGCTTGCACTTGAAGAGATGTTTTGTAAGCTCATGGAGAATAATGAGTAGTTTATGGGTAAAATTGAGCAGTTCATGGGTAAAACTAATCAATTTATGGGAAGGATAGAAACCGCTCTACAAAATCATCAAGCCTCCAACAATAAGTCTCGACAAACGGAGCATAAGGGGCATTCCCCAACAATACTGAAATTAATCAAAAGGAGCAAGTATTAGCTATCCAAACTATAGACAAATATATGGACTTTTCTCTTGAAAGAATCCATTTTACTCCATGTGACAGAGTCTATATACCTCACACTCCTTTTTCCCAAAGACTTCGAAAGTGGACGGAGAAGAAGATGATTAATGCCATTACCACTAGAAGTGGCGTTGAATTACCCGAGATCCATGTCAAAAAACCAACAGCCAAAAATGATCAAGAGGTTGAAAAAGAGGAAAACTGGGTTGAAGTGTCTTAAATAGTAGAAGAAAAAAATAAGGTGAAATAAAAAACTAAGCCTTATGAAACACCTATTACATTCCCATAGATGTTGGAGAAGATTAATTAATATCGGTAGGTCAATAAATTCCTAGAAATTCTCAAAAAACTGAACATCGACATTGCTTTCATGATGCAATTAGGTAGATTCCAAGCTATTCTAAGTTTTTGAAAGACATGATATCCAAAAAGAGGAAGGTTGAGGAGTTCGAGATAGTATCCTTAACTGAGGAGTGTAGCACAATATTTCCAAAGCAGTTGCCACCCAAACTTAAGGATCCCGAGATTTTCTTAATACCTTGCATCAATAGTGATTTAAAATTTAATAAAATTCTATGTGATCTCGGTGCAAGTATTAACTTAATGCCCTTATCTATATACAGGCAGCTAGGATTGGGAGATCCCAAACCTACGTCACTTATTTTACAGCTGGCAGATCGCTCAATCAGACATCCATATGGGATCATTGAGGATGTTCTAGTAAAAGTATGTTCTAGTAAAAGTAGATAAATTTATTTTTCCAGTAGATTTTGTGATTTTGGACATGGAGGAAGGTTACCGAATGCCATTAATATTGGATCCGCCTTTCCTTGCAACGGGAAGAGCTTTAAACTATGTGAAAAATAGGGAGGTAACATTTAGAGTGGAAAATGAATATATGAAATTCAGCAAGACTTAAATGGAAAATCGATATCCACTTCTTGAAAACTGCTCCAAATAGAGGTTGACACACAGTATGACCATGGGGAAAGATTTGTCCACAGGGTCAAAGCAAAGAACAATGCCTCAACATCTTGTTTCATGCCACTCTGAGGATTTCTGCCAAAAAGTCTAGCTCTAGATTATAAATTAAGAATTTATTGAGAAACGACACAATTCTCAAACCTTTTTATTAATTATGTTGATTTATTGCTTTGATATTTGCTTAAGATCTTAGTTGTAGGATTGCATGCATATTGCTTTGCATCTTTACATCTTTGATATGTTTTATTGTTTTTTAGTTCATTAGTTAGTTCATCATGCTCACTAGTACACACTTGAACTTAGAACATGAGAATATGGTTAGGAGATAGGTGGCACATATCATGAGGTAAATTAGGGTTGAAAACTAAATTTTAATGAAATAAAGAAGATTTTTGGGATTCTGCAATTTAACCATGTGATCGACCTTGTGCTCTATCGATCACATGCCATTAAATTAGGCAGTTGCCAAAGGTTTTGCCAACACGATCGTGCCTTATTCAGGCATGTGATCGCGCACTTATTTTCTGGGCATTAGGAAGTCTATTACACTACAAGAATTTTACATTCCGCATACAAATTAAATTTGTAGGGAAAGGTAGTTATTTGTAGGGAAAGACTTTTCGAGACAAAAAAAATTTGTAGCGACATTTGTAGCGCAAACATCGTGAGGAAAGGTATTAGAAGACAAAGATCGAAATTTCGTGGGCTAAAGTCTCTCCCTACAAATCCTTTGGAGACAAATAAAATTTGTGGCCGAAGTGATTTCCCTACAAAATTATTCGTCTACTAAAATGAATTTGACCTACAACATAGATTTTGTAGGCACAAGATAAAAATAAAATCGTACATTTCCCTACAAAACTATTTTGTGTCAAAAAATATTTGTAGTTTTAATCCTACATTTCCCTACCAAAAAAGATTTGTGGGGGAGGTAAATTTTGTGGGCAAAACATATTTATCCCAACAATAATTTAATTTGTAGGGAGAAATTAAATGCTTTTAAATTTTTTATTTTTTATTTTTATTATATAATTTTTTTTATAATTATAGAAAATAAAACAAAAATGCAAAAAAAAAAAAAAAAAAAAAAAAAAAAAAATTAATTAAACTAATTAAACATTTAATTAATGTCAATCAATATTCGAACCTGAAATAACAATGCACCAAAATGTAAATAAAAATCATCTAATATAGCTAGCAAACATTCTTTCTAACTTTTTCAATCCAATATTTTAAAAAAGAAATCATTCATCATTACAAATTAGATGTGTTACTCATCGTCACCGAAGTAATCCTCCTCATCCAAGTCATTCTCTTCGTCCTCAATATCATCATTTTCCTCATTAATATCGTCATCTACTGATAATGGAGTAAATGGTGGTAGAACAAATCCAGGAACATGACTACAAAGTTTTTGCATAGAATTGTACCAAGTTTGCAGTGTAGAATTAAATTGATTCCCAACAACCTTCAATTTCTTTTGCATTCTTTGCTCTGTCTCAATTCGAGAAGCATCAGCTGCCTTTTGAGCAGCACGTTCTTCTTCCAACTCCTTCTCCATACGATCCACATTGGAAGAACTCCCAATATCTCGAAGACGACCATCGCCCAATCCACGAATTTGACGTCCGGGCTTCACACCTAGAACAGACGTCATAATTTTAAGTCCGACATCTGGATCATCAACAGGGATCTGCTCTAAAGGAATATCCTCTGGAAGTTGTTGCTCCTTTGCCCTCTCTGTAAGATATTCACCAGCTTTAGCAAGCATCTCATCCTACAAAAAATCAACACAATCTATGAAACATTATATAAACAATAAGTAGAGAAAGGTAAGTTGCACATTAAAATTTGGGAAAAAAATCATATATATTGAAAGAAAATTTCAGAATTTTCACATGTTCAAAACTAGCATGATGAAATTAAACAAAAATTGCAAAGTAGGACTTTCTTACATGTTGAGCCTTAGCTGCACTATCATTCCAACACTTGTTCTTTCCCGCCTAAGCGAACTCAAATGCATCTACTTCTGGGAATTTTGAACCGTCCTAATATTGAAAAAAGGACGTTTGCAACAGATCAAACTAATTAAGTATATGTTATACTATAATGTTCATTACCTCTGTCATCTCCTCCACTATGTATGAGAGAGGACGCGAACCGGTGCGATGATTGTACCTTTTCCTTGATCGATTTTCTACGTTTGCTAATGATGCCTTCTGTTATGGGAGAATATACATATTACATAACAAAATTAAGAGTAAATTCAATGAAAAGAGACTACAAAATACCTTGAACTTCTCGGAGTTGAAATGATTACACAGTTCTACCCATTGATCTACACTTCTATCAAGCATCTCCAAAGGAGGGTTGGCTAAGGCATCCTCATGTGTCTTGCGCAACTTATAGTATGTACTCAACTCAGCCTTGAACTCCCTATATCTCCCATTGTATAGTCTACTAACATAATTTGCCAATCTCGAGTCTTTCAAATCTATCTCGAAGTTCGTCTATCATTGACATAATTAAAATGAAACAAAATGACAAAAAGAAAAAAAATGACTAATGTGAATTTGAATGATTCACATATATATAAGTTTCACTTAGCTATTGATTTCACACAATTACCAAAAAAAAAAATTAAAAACTAAACAAAAGTCAATAATCACATAACATATATCCAACATATATGATTACCGTGATTTCATCCATAAGATCATTCTTCCCACTTGGAGGAATGGCCCGCCAATATCCCGTATTCATTGGGCAATGTGATCGAATGATGGCTCCAATATCATGAACTAACAAACTATGAATTTTAGAACATGTTGCTCGTCAGCTCAATGGGTTGTATAAAACTCGAATTTTTTCTCGAGTCGTACGCACTATACGAGAAGTCTTAAATTGTTTGCATGCCCCTCGAGTAGGAGTATCATCAGGAGTCTGTGGCAAGTGTCCGGCACCTGCACATTCAATGACAATAATATTAATTCCTCAAACACATATATGATACTTCATTTGGTACAAAAATTAACTATTAAAAAAATAAGCATCCTACCTCCAACCTCTTCTATTTCATCATCCAATGTCCCTTCAGTTTCTGTCAAAATCAATAATAATGTGGTTCAGTGGGTACGCTAATCATTACGCATATATTTGCACATAAACCTCATTAACAATGTTTCAAATACCGTCAACAAAAACCTCATTAACAGAACCAATAAAAAATAATAATCCGGCTCGTAACCAAAATTTGACCATATCAACATATACATTGCTTATTATAGATCAGGGAAAAAAATTAAAAAATTGCATAGTACCTGGGCCTTTTTTACCACCTAGATGACGGCGGATAGCACTTATAGGACGAGAATCTGGCTCATCAGGAATATTCCTAGAGGTATCATTTTCTGCACTTGAATTAGGAAGAGTCTGAGTAGGTGTCCTAGTGTGTGCAGCAGTAAACATAGCCTTGATCGACGGATCAGAGCAAGTGGGAATAGTTTCAGTGGTTGATCGAGTCCCAATTTTGCGGTTGGATGGTAGAGAAGTGTTGAAGGATTGAGATGACTGAAACATAGGAGGTACTAATCTATTGGTTTGCAATGATTGTCGCAACGAAAGAGGAGGTACAAATCTATTAGTGGATGTGGCAGATCGCGAAGTTTGAGGGAGCGAAGGCACATCCGTGTTAATCATTCGAGACATCTTCGGGGTTGAAGGTACATGTGAGCTATTAGGGCGTTTCTTGCATCTGCACAAAACCCAAAGTAATAATCAAATTATATATCAAGTCATAAGTCTAAAGAAATTTCGGCAGCATCTCCCCTATAAATTGGAGCCAACCTGTAGATAAACATCACAACTATTTTAAAGCATAAAACCACAACTCATTCAACATTCAACCATAAACAAGTCATTCTGATCAATCCTCAGCTCCACAACAACATAAATTTAAATTGATAAATCCCAACTTATGCAGAGAGAGAAAAGATAACTATTAATGAAAACACCACGACTTATTCAACATTCAACCATAACCAAGCCATTCTAACCAATTCTCAACTCTACAACAATAAAAATTTAAATCAATAAATCCCAACTAATTAAAATAGAGAAAAAATAACTGTTAATGAAATTACCACTACTTAAAACTAAATTAGATTATAATCAAATTATAAACCAAGTAATAATCAGATTACAAACATCAGTAAATGTATTCATCATATAGTAAATATTTAGGAAAAATATTAGACACACACACACACACATATAGCACAAAAATAACTTAATGGTCTTACAAGTCTAAATCACTGTCTTCCAGATTATGCTCATTGATTTTCTCCACAAAACCATCATCATCATCATCTTCATTGCCTTCATTATCTGTGTCCCCATCATTTCCTCTGTGAAAGATATGATTGATATTTTTTGGATCAATCAAAACAGGAGGAACGTCATCTGAATGAATAGTTGCTTCAATGAGATCATAATTCCGAGCTTCAACCACATTCAATACACTAGAAGAAGAATTCTCTTGATATGCCATAACATTACTCTCATCATTTTCATTGTGAATCTCCTTCTGTGGTATATCGTATATGTTTCGGTGATCCATTTTTTGAACTACTTTCCAACCACCCCCCGCTTTGGGGTCATTTACATAAAACACTTGTTTTGCCATTGTTGCGAGAATGTAAGGATCACTATCGTACCACTGAGTACTAGAGTTCACCGAAATTAAGTGGTAGTCACATTTAATAGATCCCTTCCTATGTGGATTTGTATTAAACCAATGACACTTGAATAAAACAACTCTATAGCGTTGTCTATACAACAGTTCAACCACACTTATCAACTTTCCATAGAAGTCTACATTATCAGTATAATGATTTCCAGGTACAAAGACACCACTATTTTGTGTGGTCAACTTATCATCTCGTTCCGCAACCAGAAACTTTACTCCGTTCACATTACAACCTTGATATGTTTCAGCTCGAAGAGGACCTCTTGCTAACTCAAATAGCTCATCATTATACAAAGGTGATTTTGCCTCCTCTAAACCTCTCACCTAATTATACATAAATAATAAAGAAAAATTAAATATTGAATTAACAAGATGAATGAAAAATTTATGAACTTGTTACATCCAGAAAATGACTCACGCGTTCTTGAAACCATGTAGGAAAATATTTTCCGTGTCTATTTTGTACATTCACAATACTTTCGCGCTTTATCATTTCCTCATGCTCCCTATAAAACAAGTGAAAGCATATGGGTATATAGTACATGTACACAAGACATGCATATGTAGCTACTTGAACTAAAGCAGCATAGTGTGCTTCAATAGTTTGATAAGTTCATAAATATTTTTTTTGGTCATTTTTTTTTTCGAATGGCTCGATAATAGAAAGTATTCACTTCATCAAAGCTTAAAAAATAAAGTATTCATTCCCTCTTTCTATTACTTTCATTACCATTGTTATCAATCACATCGAAGGTTCAATATTAGGGGATAATCCTTGGCTTTTCCAAATTTTTTTTCATTTCATAAGAAAAAATAAGAAGAGTTCCAATTATAAATAAGCTTGCAGAATTTGAATGCAAGACTTCATGAATAAAAAAAATTTGTATAAGTTACTTTAGTCCATTGCATATCGAGACATATAAAATCAAATCAAAAATTACATAAATAGACTGCACCTTAGTCTCCAAGTTGAGTGAGAGCTTTTATCTGTTCCAATATGTTTGCCTAGGGAAAAAATGAAAAAATGAAAAAAAAAAAATGCAAAGCAAATACTAATTTTGAGACAATTCACTCGAATCACATTGTGTAAGCCCAACTAGTTCAAAGCTGCATCACTCCATTTGAGTTTAGCAATTACAGTGAATTAAGCAAAGCACAAAACTCCATTACCACACGTTAAATTACAGTGAAATTAAGGAAAGCACAAAAATTGATTTCCGTAATTACAGGCACGATTTATAAAAATTCATTTCAAAAATTTCAACAAATTTGGCCAAAATATTATAACCCATCATATTTATTATCTCTTAGCTAGTTTTAATCTCAAGAATTTCAACAAATTTGGCCAAGGAATTATAATTTTCTGAAATAAAGAAAAAAACACAATTATTATCGTGCTTTTAAAATGAAAGATACGGGAGATTCAAACCTTGTTGAAGCCGAATTCCAAACTCAGTCTGATTTCAACACAAGATTTTTTTATCGATGTTGTTCTTCACAGATTGTTGCACGGTGCGGCGGTAGGCAGAGGTTCGGGATCGGGCTGGAGGAGAAGAACTTCAACGTTGAGAATTAGTGAGAACGTGAATAAGTATCTTTTCTCTTTGGACGGGAACGGTATTTTTGGGTGAGCAGCTTTAGGGCAAAATTCAGTCGAGGAGGGAAACTTGATAAGTGATTAGCGGGAAATTTTTTTGCTTTTATTTTTATATTATTTTTTTAATTATTTATTTCTAAAAGTTAGATTAAAATTTGATTTTATTTTTAATTATTATTTTCCTATCAAATTAAATTTTGTAGGTAGATTAAAAAAATTGCTGATTTTTCTTTAATTATTAGCCTACAAATAAGTCATTAGTCTACGAATTGATCAAATTTTTTGTCACTAAAAGATATATCTTGTTCAACAAATTTGGTATCACAAAAATTTCACATATTTATTAGCACGAATCATCTCAATTTGAGCCAAACCATATCCCTACGAAAATAAGTTTTCGTGAAAAAAAAAATAAAATAAAACTCCACCTACAGATTTAATTTTGTGGGCGGAGAATTTCTAGTTTAATCATAAATATTTTTGGAGCAAAATTCTTATCCATACAAAAGTTCATTTTGTGGGAAAAAGTAATCTCCGCCTTCAAATTTCATTTGTATGTGGAAAATTTGTAGTTTAAGTATAATTTTTTTAGAGCCACATTCTTATCCCTACAAAAATTCATTTTGCGGGAAAAAGTATACTCTGCATACAAATTTTATTTTGTATGTGGAAATTTTGTAGTATAAGCCTAATTTTCTTGTAGTGTTAGGCTGATACAGCCTTGCATCAACCTACCTTTTTAGCTCCATCTTTCCTACAAATTTCTCTTTTGGATTCAATGGAGTTGTAGTTGGCTTTCATTCTTCCATATTAGACTTCTGGAGGACTTCTTAGATATTTTTGATTATATACAAGGAAGAATGTTATCATTCCAAGGTCTTTGATTTCAAAGACATCTTTCATTTCTTCTTTCAACGTGTCAATCAACTTTGATAAGAGCATTTTATGTACACGTTTCATATCTTTAAAATAGTATTCTTTGAATAACTTGGGGGTAAATATCTACTCAATTGTGCATATTTTGTGTCTACATAGGTTAACACTCAAGTTTGAGGTGAAAATCACAAAAGAGGACCAAGCCATGTAGAATTTGGAATTTTTGGGACCAGAATGTCACTTTTTAGAAGTCAAGGACCGGTCATTCTGACGCGATCCCAATCGATAATCTCGACGAAAACGAGGAATAACAATATTAATGACCTAGGAAAGATTTAAATCAGACTAAACACAAGAAAAAAACATAAAATAACTGGAAGAGATATAATTGACGATAGAACCTTGACCTGAAAATCACGACGCGAAGGTTCCACGATGCGGATTGAAGAACCAACGTTTTCAAAACGCCACTAGGACTTGTCAATTTCCTTGATAAGTTTCTGATTGGAACGCCACAAATATTTCACAATATTTGATAAGTTCAGAATTGTTCTTTGAAGAACAATAAAAAATAAAAAATAAAAAAAAAATCCTTAACCTTTTTCAAGAGAAAATCTCTCAATTTAATCAATAATTATCAAAACTGTTTTTACAATAATGAAGTTGTCAATAATATAATGAAAAAAGACCTAACTCTAACCCTAGCCGCATTAGGGTTCAAAAGTAAAATTAATAATTAATAAAAATAGAAACTAATTTAAAATCGCGAAAATCTGCTTATATATGTTACAACCGCGCTCGATCGCGCAAGCAAACCTGTAGCGATCGCGTGGAGTCGCCTAAATCTCTCAGGTGGAATTTTGATGTTACCTCGCGATCGCGCACCCATTTTCACCACATGATCGCGTGGTAGTCTCGACTACACCTTTTTTCTTCCTTTTGAAATAACGTAACCTGGTTTGAAATAACATGATCACCGTCGTATCACCAACGGCTAGATTTCCGCTTTCAATGCCTACTTCAGATCACATCATTCCCCCTCTCTTGAAAAGTATTCGACCTCGAATCTAGAACTGGTTCAATCCTCTTACCACTCGTGTATTTGTTGGTTCAATGATCATGTTTATGCCTTTTGGGTTGCTCCTTTGTGCCAATGAATTTCTTCCTTGTTTCAGGATCATGGTTTGATTTAGGCACCTGCAAAACAGATTTTATAGAGCTGGGGAGGGGTTTGTTAGGCTGGTTAAGTGAAAGACAAGAATCCTTGTACATCAACCTTTTGCGAAAAAATTCATTTTGAGGGTGGACTCTCTTTTCTTTTTCTTTTTACACTCAAGCTCTCATTTTTCTGAGGTCATTGTCTCAATTCTCTTGTTTTCAACTTCTACACCCTCTCCTTTTTCTAAGGTCGTGGCCTCAACACTCTTATTTTTTTTCTCAAACTCGCCTTTGATTTTCAATTGACCCTCACGGGCTTCCTCAGGGGATAAAGGCACAAGGGTAATTTTCTTCCAACCCTTCACAATGGAATATTGATTCTTAAACCCATCGTGCACTACCTTCCTATCATGTTTCCATGACCTCCCCAACAAAATATGGCCAACATGCATAGGAACTACATCACAAACGACTTCATCCCTATACCCACCAATCAAAAAACCCACCAAAACCTGCTTGTTCACCTTAATTTCACCCGACTCAGTCAGCCATTGTAACTTATAAGGCCTAGGGAGTTTCATCAAGCTCAAACCCAATTTTTCAACCAACAATGTACTAACCACATTAGTACAACTCCCCCCCCCCCTGTCAATCACCAAACCACAAACCTTTTCACCCACTAAGGATCTAGTGTGAAATAAATTATCTCTTTGCTCACCGATTTCATCCACCCTAGCTCTAGTACTAGGGACACGTCGATTAACAATTGAGCCTTTAACAGCATAAGTCAACCCTTCCTCATCACTACTACTAGCCCCAACATCCACTAACTTAGGCATTTCCTTAAATTCATCCTCTGAACTAATGTCACAATTTTCAATCAAAATCATTACCCTCTTACTTGGACACTAGGATTCTATATGACCCGAACCCAAACACATAAAGCACTTAATATTTCTATCCCTAGTAGTTTGAGAATTAGAAATATTTTTACCTTTTGTTGTAGGTTCCTCCTTCCCTTTCGGGACATGTTTATCTCTGTTTTCCCATTTTGGTTGTGATGTAGGATAAGAACCGGTGAGTGTCTTGTCCTCTTTCTCCTTAGTTGCCTTTCCACCTTCATTTCCATATGCACCATATCCTCTAGTTCCACATAATGTTGCAACTCAATGATGTTGGCAATATCTCTATTCAAACCCATTCAAAAACCTAGCCATTGTAGCTTCCCGATCCTCCACCACATTAGCCCGAATCATCGCCTCCTCCATATCCTTATGATAATCCTCTACACTCGACCCCTGAGTCAGACCCTGCAGCCCCTGGTTAATATCTCTATAATAATGAGTTGGCACAAACTACTTCCTTATTATGATCTTTAATTCACCCCAAGTCTCCACCGACTCCTCAAGGTTCCTCCTGCTACCAGTCACCAGTTGATCCCACCAAATATTTGCATAATCTGTGAATTCAATCACTGCTAATTTCACCTTCTTCTTTTCCGAATAATTATGACAATCAAAAATCCGTTCAACCTTTGTTTCCCAATCCAGGTACGCCTCCGGATCACTCCTACCCTGGAACGATGATATTTTCATTTTAATTTTCTCGAGGTCGTCATCCACGACATCTCTACCCCCAAGATGCCTCCTAGCATCATGATGCTCCCTATCATATCTCTTATATCCCTCCTTCGTATACTTCCCACCGAAGATATACTACCACTTTCACTGCCCATGCCCTCATCATCCATACCAACCTCACACCTACTACCTCTCCTAACCCAAGAACTATTATGAGATTGATCCCGGTGTTGTTTTTCACGTTTTACACCCCGTTTCTCCATCTAAGCCATCAACCTCTCAAATTGTTCCCGCATCGCTGTAACCTCATCATTACCCTGCTCAACCTTCCTATTCACACCCCTAAATTGTTTTCTGTCACCAAGAGAAGATGATGATGTGGATTCCTCCTTGTAAGACATCTTTTTTTGTTTTGTTTGAATTACTAGAAAATTTGACTACGAGTATGGCAGAAAAAAGGGAATTAGATTTGGACGAAAAACGAACTTGAAAAACACTTTTGAATTTTCTAAATGATTTTTTTATGGATCAAAAGCTGAAAAAGTTTATTGGCACAAAGAATACAAAAATCAAGAAAAATTAAGAAATCGCAAGAATCTGAAATAGATCCAAGCTGTGATACCAAATGACGCGATCCCAATCAGGAATCTCGATGTAAACGCAGAATAACAATATTAATGATGAGATTCGAAGCGCGGAAGAAACGCCGAAAAGTTCCGAACTCGGGTTGTGGTTGGACGGATGAATCATGACCCGATATTCACGACGCGATGGCTTGATGATGCGGAATAAAGAACCACGACTTTCGAAACGCCACAAGGAATTGCCCAACTTCCTTGATAAGTTTCTGGTTTTGAACGCCACAAATATTCTCGCGAATATTTGATAAGTTTGATTGAACGCCACAAGATTGGATCTTGATAAGTTCGAAAGAAAATATAGGAATCCACCTATAAATTTTATTGAATCCTCAATAAAAATGTTTTAATCAAATCAAATATGAATTACAATGAATGGAAAAAGCGTATAAATAAGCAAACAAAAACCCTAGCCACTAATTTACTCAAAATAGAATTCTAATTATACTAAAATTCTAAAATAGGCAAACAAATAATTAAAAACGGAAAAATAATCAAAATCCCCGAAAATCCAGAAAATTAGATTTATGGCCGTGATGAACTCATTTACGGCCGTAAATGACTTTCTGTTCAAGACTTATGGCCGTGACCATATTCTTTATGGCCGTAATGACGGTTTTGCTCAAATTTGCGATAACTGTGTTACGGCTGTAATTCCAAATGTTACGGCCGTAAAATGTTTGCTGCTTAGTTTTCTGGTTCTTTTCGACACGGTTTGATCTTCAAAGCTCGTTGAACCTGTTGAATTCTTGTTTTGGCTTGAATATCTAAATTTTCCCGTCAAACCTGCTATGACTCCGATTGTCGAGGGTCCGGAACACATCAATTAATGACCTAGGAAAGATCTAAATCAGACTAAACAGAAGAAAACAAACATAAAATAATTGGAAGAGATAGAATTGACCTTGACTCGATAATCACGACGCGAAGATTCGATGATGCGGATTGAAGAACCAAGGTTTTCGAAACGCTACAAGGACTTGTCAATTTCCTTGATAAGTTTCTGATTGGAACGCTACAAATATTTCACAATATTTGATAAGTTAAGAATTTTTCCTTGAAGAACACAAAAAAAGGGAATCCTCAACCTTTTTCAAGAGAAAATCTTTCAATTTAATCAATACTCATCAAAACTATTTTTACAATAATGAAGTTGTGAATAATGTAATGAAAAACGACCTAGCTCTAACCCTAGCCGCATTAGGGTTCAAAAGTAAAATTAATAATTAATAAAAATAGAAACTAATTTAAAATCGCGAAAATCTGCTTCTTTTACAATCGCGCGATCGCGCAGGCAAACCTGTAGCGATCGCGCGGAGTCGCCTGAATCTCTCGGGTAGAATTTTGATGTCACCGCGCGACCGCGCCCCTTTTCACCACATGATCGCGTGGCAGTCCTTATTGCACCTTTTTTCTTCCTTTCGAAACAACGTGACCCCATTTTGATTCTTGGTTCGGGCCCAACACGGAACTTGCTCCGTTTCTCACGTAAATCACTGTCGTATCGCCAATGGCTCGATTCCCGCTTTCGATACCTACTTCAGATCACATCACATTCAATTACAAATGGACCAAGTTGCACATTTTCAAAAGTTGAAGGACCTTGATTTGAAAGAAGTATGAACAATTCAGGGACCAAATTGATCATCTCAAAAAGTTGGAGGACCTTATTGCAAACAAAAGAGATGGGTTGCGATTGTGAATCTATGCAGTCGCATGATCCAATGGCTCTGCGATCACAATTGAGCCACCTCCTAAAGCAGAACCATTTTTTTATTGTCTCTTGCGATCACAAGACTAAATTGCCTTGCGATCACAAGGCTCCATCCAGTAAGAAAATTGTTTGAGACTTCCAAGTCGACTCTATAAGGCCTATAACGCTGTGTGTTGCCAATTTGGCGATTTTCTTAGGAGTTTTGATGTGTTTTTTTGGGTATTTTAGGGTATTTTTAGGTTAAAATCACCTTTATATAAATACCCCATATTTAGTCTTTTGTTAGGGTTGTTGTACGTTTCTATGGTTATTTTTGAAGTGTCTTTTAGTTTTTTTGTAAAAAATTTCTTAGCTTTTATTGCATTTTGTGGTGGTGGTTGAAGAGATTGATTGGAGAGGGAGAAATTCAAAGAAAGCTAAAGAAACATTTGAATCTTTAATTTCAAATATCTACTTGGAAGGAATGTTTATTCATTTCTTGTTTGTAATCCTTTTTATTTAACTTATTATTGAAATGACTTCATTAAATCTTAACTTTTTTGTTGTTATTTAATTATGGGCTATGCTATATATTGTTGGGATGATTGATTCAAGCTTAACTTCACTTAATTAATTCTTTTTTTTATTTATTGATTTTGTATTACTTATTATTGTATATTTATTGTGAATTTTAATTTGTGACTATTGTCTTGCATTTGTTTAGCAACCAAATGTTTGTTAATGGACTGTGTTGTGATTTAGAAATACTACACATTTTAGATCAAACTTCAGATATCCTAGGCTTCATAATTTAGGAGGTGGAGTTATCCCTATTCCTAGATAACTTGGTTAATTAATTAATTATGGCTCGTTCACACTTGAGAGACGAAATTGACATGTGTTAATTAATTAACTAAGGTTAGCTGACATTCGAGAGAAGAAATTGGTCATGTTTTGAGAGATGAACCATGCAATTAATTGATTTTAATCAATATATAAATGTAGTTGGTTAATCAATTAATTATGGCTAGCTGACGTTCGAGGAAAGCAATTGGTTTTATTTGGAGAGTCGAACCTAACATATATTTTGAGTGATTTTTTTCATTTAAAAAGGCAATTTTCAAAAAGGCTGACTTGACATCCATTGCATTGACAGCCCTTTGCCATGAAGCAAACGCCTATTCATGTCCATAATTGTTTGATTTTTCCTTTCTACAACACCATTCTACTGAAGGGTGTAAGGTGCATTCAACTAGTATTCAATGCCCACATCTTCACAAAATTTATTAAATTTTTCAAAGGTATATTCAGATCCATTATGAAGCTTGATCACCAGAATTTTATATCTATTTTGTGTTTAATCCAAGCTTTAAACTTCCCAAAGATGTCGAAAAACCTCAAATTAAAACTTTATAAAATAAATACATTACATTCTTGTGTGGTCATCAACATAGTCATACTTACTACCATTCAATGAGGTGTTTTCATATGTCCTCCCAAAGAATTTTTCTTAGTAATTACATAAATATATAACTTGAAAACAACTTTCACAATAAGAGCCCATTTGGTGATATGATTTTTTTTTTGTTTTTCACAATTTAGAGGAATTTTGGAGTTTTGAGAGAATATGCGATTGAAAAGTGTTGGGTCCCATAGAAACATGTGGTTATATTGAATCAATCGAATCAAAAACAAACAAATTTCCTTGCAGTGGAAACCGAATAGCACAACCGAGTTCGAATGGATCTCGGCTCTGATACCAAGTCAAAAGGAACCAAGAAAACAAAGAGATTTAGGGTTTTGTAATTGTATTAATCTTCTTCAAGAATGGATTATATATACAAGATACAACGTGTCCTATAAGGAAACAAAATAATAGAGAATATTCCAAATAATACACAAGATATACAACCCTAATAATACATGGTATAACTCTATTCCAATAGAAAATGAATATGAGAAAAATTTTAAAATTTTGCATAGGACCAAACATACTCTAAATCTAAATATGCTGGCCTTTTATGCTATTATTTGGTTCAGTATCTTATTTTTGTGTTTCTATTGAAAAAAAAAAAGGAATTGAAAACAACTTTCAAAATAAATAAATATAAAGGTACTATAGAAAAGTATTTTTGATATCTTTGTGAAATTGACGAATAACTTTAAATTTAAAAGTTACATATACAGTTATGCTTAATTAGAAAGGGCTTTCGGTTGTTCAGTTTGGGTTTTATATGACAAATTTTGTTGATTTCTTATTGTATTATTCAAGCTGTTGAACAAGATTGTTACACAATTCATTTACTTTTACCATCAATTCTTCAAAATTCATCTCAAATACCGGTATACCTACATAGGGATCAAATTCTACAACGTTAGGTTGTGACATAGTCATAATTTCAGAATATTGCGGGGACAATATCTCAAGGATTGTGTATCTATTAGGATTGAAACTTTTGTAGACTTGACATTGAAGATGTTAGCTTCACTAAGAATAAAATGGAACATCATTTAGAGGTAGGAACGTCAATAATATGATTCTTTGACCAAAAGAAGAATATTGGTGTCACTTGGATTTTCTTGCTAAGTCTACGAAATGTTTAGAGGCCATGAGGATGCCTCAGAAGGCTATGTTAAGGATATTGTAACACCTCTAAATCGAATAACCTATTGCGGAAAGCACTCTAAAGTCCTCGTATGCTAACTTGTACATATTGACTGTAGATTCTAGTCTTGCCTTGGGGGACTGTTGACTAGAAATACGGTCCTATGGGGACGCTATATAGTTGGGAAAATATGAAAGTTGTTGACATGTGGGAATGTGTACGATGTGAAGGAACTTTTAATTAGCCATGGGTTAAACGATGTTCCTCCTTGGACTAGGCGCTGATGAAGGGCATATAGCAAGTATTAAGCTAAAGGGTATCCATTGTCATCATAACCCGTTGACTTAGGGTATTGTATCCTAGTAAAAAAGGCTTCTTATTCTTGTAACTTTTTGTTCATTTGTGGTTTTCCATCGCCGCTAGAGGGCATCATGTGATAATCTTAAATTTTAGTTATCTTTCCTATGTATCTTAATTTTCCAGAGATGATTTTGATTATTCTCGTTCATCTTCTCAATATTTATAAACATTATTGTCTTTTGGTGGTTTTATTGAAGGCAACTACAAGAATTTGAAATAGCTCATGTTAACATCTACTTACTAGACCTTGCCATTGAAAACTTTTTTGTTTTTTTTCTTAGGTTTCATTTAAGTGCAGGTTTGAGCCCCATTATTTAAAAATCAATTTTTTTACACAATGAATCTCAATCATCCATTTTGGTCAAGGCCACAATATTTGACTTTTCAAAAAAAATTGACCATACATTCTTTCAAAAATACCATTCAAAACCACATTATTTCCATAGGGCTCAAACAGGGGATAAGAATTATTAAATATGTGCTATCGAAAATTGAAGACGTTAATATCAAATACCTTGGACTAATGTTGTTTTTTGTTTAACTTTGGATAGACTAAATAATTTTTTTTTTTTTAAATTTACCCCAAGATCCATATTACCTATAAAAGGACCGTACACGATGGCAACACTACCACTATTTTTTCATTTTCCATGAAGGAAGTGTAAGACATGAATAATGGGGTCATATCTAGGTTTCATGATCAATAATATCATCGTTTCATCTTTTCTTCCTTCCTTTTTAGCTTAAGAACAAGGCTGGGTATGTTTCTCATGACATGGTTGTTCACTAATATTTCACGATACGAAATATTCCCGCAAGTATACGGGTCATGAGAAGTAATAAAGTGGACCTAGGAGTCCGGTTCATCATCCCACAGAGACTACTTACTAAGTACCGAAATATGTTAATTCTTATCCCTATTTGAACAGACGAAAGAATTTATTGTTTTAAACTAAAATTAATAAAATTAAGCTAAAGAATTAAAATGCGAAATTGCTTTTGTTTTCAAAAACGATTGTAAGGTAGTTGAGATTTACGATTTCACCTAGTCAATTAAATTAACTCCAATCCCAAATTTATTTCCTAATAATGTATTTGGTCGAATTCACTAATGTATATTGAAATTCCTCTCTCGAGTTTAAGTCAAATCTATGTAAATAAGTCAAGTATGTATCTTTACAGATGGTTCGAATATTCCTTATCTAGATGCATAGCACACAAGAATTCACACACAACCGCAATAATAACAAGAGTATATCTCTCTCTTGTTCAAATACCAGATTTATTACCGAGATCTAAGTTATTAACTCATCTCTTGAATTATGGAAATAACTCATGTAATAATGAATAAGTGGTCAGTTCTTTCATACATTAAGAAAAATAATAAATCAATACATGCAACAAAATCATTAAAACAGGGAATTTGAAATTAAAATAGTAAAACTAGGCTACATCATTCATCTTAACATAGAGTTTAGTTACACAACATAATTAAAGAGCAAAAATAACAACAATAAACATTCATTGAAAATAATATAAAGAAAGGAACGCTTGCATAAAGTATCGAATCGTTAATTATCTTCAATTCACGCCCATTTGCGATGGTTGATTTCTCAAGAATTTGATGATGAATTCTCAGTTGTGGCTTGTTTTTATGAGAGGCAAAGGTCCTCAATTCGTGCCTCTTATGTTCCTTATATAGGTATTGGAGAAACCTAGGTCAAATGAGCTGAAGGCATGTTGAAAATCGCGACAAAAATCTGACCAGGGAACCAGCTAGAAAGCCATGCTATCGCGCGGTAGAAAACCTGACGATCGCGTGGTTAAGGCTTTTAGCCTAAGGTGGAAAAATTGTGTACTCGCGCGACTGTGCGCTTCTTTAGCCAGCGATCGGGTGGTTGAACCCTAAACTCAATTTCCATCTTTTTCTAGTTGTATAAGTTGGTCCTTGACTTTAATTTGCAACTTTAATCCTCCAATTTCAATTGACGCGATCTAGTCCCTAAACTTTAGAATCTTCTCGATTTGCTTATTTCAGCTCCCAACTTCCTCGATTAGGTCCTCCAACTTCTGATTTATTCACTTTGGCACCATGCATGCTTCCTGGTTGACGTCATAAACTTCTCACTTACTCAATTAAGTTACAATTAATATCCAATTGTGCATTTTCCCATCAATTACTTCATTCTTTATCTTTTGGGCTATTTTCTGAAATGTAAATAAATAAACACAAATTGAGTAGCATTTATTCTAAAACGAAAATAATATATTCTACTTTTGACATATAAATAAGTATATAAAATACACTTATCAATTGTTTAATTAATTTAATAAATGATGTCGTCGCAGCAGTTGTGAAGTTTAAACCTTTTTGGGTCTCACAATCTTATTAATTAAGGAGAAATTAAGGAAATGTCAACTTAGATAGTTGGATAGTTGTATTATAGATCTAAAGAAGCTCTTACTGAAACTATTGACAGAGGGTTGAAAAGTTCATGACGATTACCTTTTTGACTTTGTTAGCTCTTGTTACTCTTTCTATTACAACACTGTCTTATACTCAGTTTCTTAACAATTGGATAAAATCTAAATTTACTAATAAAATCGGGATTTTCCTCCATGGAAGGTTAGGATGCTTCGTCCTTATCATATATCATTTTTTACACCTCTTCCTATCTGTAATGGGCATAAATTGCATACGTAAGAGCATCTTTAATGGCGCCTCCTATTTTGAATTTCCAGCGACATGGAAATAAGGTGGAGAGGACAAAAATTATGTTGTAACATTTATTGTAGAAGGATATCTAACATGATGTCCATTTGTAGAAGGTGTGTTGGATACCTTCCAGAATATATGTTGCAATTTAGTGTCCATTTCTCTATATTTTCCTATCTTACTCCTTCCATACTCTCTCTTTTCACTTCTTTTTTATCTACTATAATATAAACGTAAGAATAGCATAAAAATTAAAGAACACATAGATCTTCAGTTAAAAGTACTAGAATAGGGAGAAAAACCTACTGGCAAAGGAGGAATAATTCACCGTATAAAAATATGATAGTACAAGAAATTGTATACTGATTGCTCCTATTAATAACAATATAGAAACCATAAATTCGGACTGAAAATAGGACAAGTCTCGGCCCGTTCCCTCCACTACCACCACAAACCCCCTTTCTTTTCCATAATTTAGTTTCCCAACAAAGGTCACATTGTGAACTTTTCGGGCCGGGACAAACGAAACTCAAGTCACCATTCTCCAACAATCTCCATATTGATGCAAATTTCAATACTAAGAAATAAATCTTCACCTCTTCCACAAAACCCCTATGGCAAATTCAGCAACAAATATCAACCAAGTCCAAATAATGCTCAAACTTGGCTATAGGGAGTGACTTTATCATCATATCAGCAGGATTATCTCGGGCAACAACTTTGCTAACAACAATATCACCATGAGAAATAACATCACCCACAAAATTATACTGCACATCATTGTGCTTTGTCCTCTCATGAAACATCTGATCTTTTATGAGAAAGATAGGACTCTGGGTATCACAAAGGACCGTGGTAATCTTCAAGTCTTCACTAAATTCATCAAATAATCACATCAACAAAATAGCTTCCTTACAAGCTTCTGTAATGGCCATATATTCTACCTCAGTAGTAGACAATGCAACTATTGTATGTAAAGCAGCTTTCCAATTGATAGCACAACTTCCAAGTTAATACATGCCCTATAAGATATCTTCTCCTATTAAGATCTCCAACAAAATCAGAATCAACTAATCTAATGACTCCATCCAAAGTTCTCCCAAAATGTAAAAAGCACATGAGTAGAGCCACTCAGGTATTTGAAAATCCACTAAACTGCTTTCCAATGTTCTTTGCCCATATTAGTTATGTATCTACTAACTGCATTGATTGCATATGATAAATTTGGATGTGAATAAACCATAGCATACATGAGTTATCCAACTGCACTAGAATATGGAACTTGTGACATATAATTAACCTTATCATCTGATTGTGGAGACAAAGAAGATGATAATTTGAAATGGCCTGCCAAAGGAGTACTAACAGGTTTGGAATTGTACATATTGAACATGCTTAGAACTTTCTCAATGTATCCTTTCTAACTCAATTACAATTTACCTGCTTTTCTATCTCTTAGAATCTCCATTCCAAGTATCTTTTTCGTTGCACCTAACTCTTTCATCTCAAATTCCTTACTGAGCTAGGCATTGACCTTTCTTATCTCTCTCTTATCTTTAGCTACTATCAAAATATCATCAACATGTAGGAGTAGATATACAAATGATCCATCATCATACTTCTTAAAGTAGACACAACTATCATAACTGCTTCTTTTGAAATCATGAGTAGTCATAAAAGAGTCGAACCTATTATACTTAGGGATGACAATAATACCCACGAACCCGAAACCCTTTGGGTACCCCGACACAAATGGGGGGAAATTACCCGACTCAATGAGTTTGTGGGTAGGGTATGGGTATAGATTTAGAAACTCGATATGGGTATGGGTAGGGTATGAGTATTGTAGAAAAATTCATACCCGACCCATATACCCATTATTTTGTATTGTAAAAAAGTTATTGTATTTAAATTTTAACAATATATAATTTTGGAAAAGTATACTCTTTGATATTTGCTTGTTTTTGGACATTGGAGTCTACTTATCCTTCATTGTTATACTTTTACTTCATTTTGATATTTTTATGTTGCACGTGGATTGTTAATTAGTATGTTGTTACATGTGAAGTTCATGAAAAAATTATAATTAGATACTTGTATTATTGTTGAACAAGTATTTTATATATGTATGTATGTACATACATTACCACTTTGGGCTGCCACCAATGCCAAAAAGAACAACAATAAAAAAAATTATTAAAATTAAAATACGTAACGGGTTTTAAATGGGTATAAAAGAATACCCGCACCCTACCCGTACCCGACCCGCACCCGACCCGCAATCTTCAGTGGGTATATGGGTAGGGTATGGGTATTATAAATCTCTAGTGGGTAGAGTATGTGTTTGTCAAACCCGACTCATACCCTACCCATTGCCATCTCTAATTATACTAGTGTCTTGGTGATTATTACAAGTCGTAAAGCAACTTTTTTAGCATGCAGATATAGTTCTCCTTCCCTGTAACTATAAAATCCTCTAGCTACTACATGTACATGCCCTCACCAAGTTCTCCATGTAAGAAAATTGTCTTCAAATCCAACAGCTCAAGCTCAAGATCATGCATGGCAATAATAACACGTAAGTCTCAAATGGAACTATGCTCTAGAAATGGAGAAAACACATCTGTGAAGTCTATACACCTATCTTCTTCAACTATTGGTGTTCCTTCTTTCCTTTTGAAGACCCATATATGAACAGCTTTCTTATATTTTGGTAATCTCACTAAATCCCATGTACCATTCTTATGAAGCATTTCCATTTCGTCTTACATGGATATCATCCACCTTCCAGAGTTCTCACAAGTAACTGCTTCAGAGTAAGTTGAATGTTCTTCACTTGAATCAATATCTTCAACAACATTCAAGGCATAAGCAACAAAATCAGCCTCACCATACTTTTGTGGAGGTCTAATATAATTTTTAGGCTTGTGTTTAGCAATCGAATAGGGCGTCGACACTAGTGGTTGTGATGACGAATCAGCACTATCCTGTACTTCCGAGCTAGTTTGAGATGTAAACTCCAGTATAAATATACTGAAACTCAACCTATCTGTTCAATTGCTGCTGATTTTTATCACATGAATCTCTAAGAGGTAATCATAAAGCATTGCAAATTCATCAAAAATAACGTCTCTACTAATTGTCACTTTACTAATTTTTGTACACCATATTTATAACCGTTAACACCAGACTTATAACCAAGAAAGGTGCACTTTCTAGATCTAGGTTTTAATTTTCCATTATCAACATGAACGTAGGCAGAACATACAAATATTTCCAAATCAAAGTAACTAGTAGGAGTAGAAGACCATACATCATTTGGAGTCGTTTTGTTAATAGTAGTTGAGGGTGTTTGATTAATAAGAAAACAGGATGTGGAGAAAACTTCGGCCCAAAAGAACTTAGGCAAACAATCATTAGGAAGCATAAAACGTACTTTCTCCATCAAAGTCTTATTCATCCGTTCTGCCACACCATTCTGCTGCGAAGTATTATGAACTATCATGTTCCTCAAAATTCCTTCCGACTAGTAGAAATCATTAAACGCATTAGAAAAAATTCCTAGTCGTTATTAGTGCAGAGATGTTTTACCTGCTTTCGTGTCTGCTTCTCAATCATGGTCTTTCAATCTCAAAACGTAGTAAATATTTCACTCTTCTACTTTCAGAAGAGCATCCAAAATTTTCGGAAAAACATCAATGATAGTAAACATATAATAAGCACCTCCTTTGAAAGACACTCTAGATGGCCCCTAGAGATCAGAATGTATGTAATCAAGTGTTCCCTTCGTGCTGTGAATGCCTTTAGTGGATTTAACTCTCTTCTACTTTCCAAAAATGTAGTGCTCATAGAAACTCGATTTATTAGTACTTTTTCCATCAAGAAGTCCTCTCCTGCTCAATCCAGTCATCTCATTCTCACTCAAATGCCCAAGAAGCATATGCCATAATTTGGTAACATCATCATCTAACATAGAAGAAGTAGTGACAACTCCATCACTTGTGAATGTAAAACCTTACAAGACATATAACTGGGCAGACCTTATATGACCTTTCATCACATCCAGAGCACCTTTGCTAACCTTCAAAACTCCACCTTCACCAGTGTATTTGTACCCTTTCAAATTAAGAGTACTCAAAGAGATAAGATTTCTCTTCAAATCTAGAACGTATCTCCCATCACTAAATATCCTGACAGCCCCATCAAACATCTTAATTCTAATTGTTCCAATATCAGCATTCTTACAAGGTGCGGTATTTTCCATAATCTAATCACCCTTAGAAAATGCTTCATATGTTCAAAACCAATCCCAAATGGTTTGGAGTTGCTATCAAAATGAACAAGAAGTTCTCCATCACTGTGGCAATCTTCTACAAAACTAGCTTAACCTAAAATTTTCTAGTTGTTTTCCCTTCAGATTAGTAACATCTCTTCTATTTCAATTTTGCAATTTATAGCAATTAGATTTGATGTGTCCCTTTTTCTTGCAGTAATTGCATACTTTATCTCTATTTTTAGATTTCGATCTGCCCCTCATATCACTACTAAAATTTCTTTTTTGTATCCTTCATGAACAATTAGACCCTCTATCTGGACCTTAAATCCATTCATAAGAAACTTCATATTCTCTTTAGAGAAAGAGCATCTTATATTTCATATAAAAGTGTCATGACTATATAAAATAGTATCTATGAAAGGAACATAAGAAGAAGACAACAATTGCAATAAATCGACCACATATCCTCTTCATCATATTTAACCTCCATAGTCTCTAGGTAAAGACGATTTATTTAAAGTTGGTTAAGTCTTCTTCCAAAGACGTACCTTCTATGATGTGATCCAGACCACGGATACAAGCCCGCACAAAGATCCGTTGAAGATCGAAGGAGGGCCGATGACTCGATTGCAGACAAAGAGGGCCAAGTAAGCAATGGACAAGTTAGTTCAAGAAATAATGGCCAAAACAATGTTCGTGTCATCAAAAGAAGCAATTTCCATGTTGGAAGCTAGTCGAGACGACGAGTGGATCAACCTCATTCAAGCCGTCGAAGAAGATTGTGAAATTTCAAGAATTACGGCCGTAACATATGTCCCTCACGGCCGTAACCAACCTACTGCTGAAAACTGAATTTTTGAAGAAAGTGAACTTACGGCCGTAACTAATATTTATCACGGCCGTAACGCAGCCTCGGATCAAAAACAAGATTTTCAGAAAATATAAATTACGGCCGTAACTATTAAACAGAAACCATGTTACGGCCGTAAAGGGAAGGGTCACGGCCGTAACTCACCATACGCGTAAATTAGGGTTTTAATTATTTCCTTAATTTTAGTTATTTGTTTCCTTGTTTAATTAGAACTCTTAACCTAGATTTTGACCCTATTTATAGGGATGTAATTTTCATTATTCAATACACAACTTTGATATTATAATTGAGAGGCTATTTTGCTTTCACAATCTTATTCTTCATTGAATAAAATCCGAACTTGCGAGTTATTCTTGTTTGTTCAAATCCCGGTGAGAATTATTATTGCTTGTGATCAAGAGGTCAATATATCCCAGTGATTGTATTGGTTGCTTGGTTCAATTAATTTTAATTGGATCCATAAATTGTGGTTTCTTGGCGTTCTTGGGTCGATTTCAATATTTTGTGGGTTGCGTAGCTACAATTGCTATGTGGTTTGCATCATTTGGTATCAGAGCTTAGGCTCCAAAAATCAAGGTTATATCTTTATTTTGTTTTCTTGAGTTTTCTATCCAGTTTGATTTTTATGTTTATCATCGAGTCCTATAAAAATCTTCCATATCTTGTTGAGTGTTTTGTTTTTCAGTTTTTTTTTTTTTTTTTTTTTTTTTTTTTTTTTTTTTTTTTTTTTGCGTTCTTCTTGTTCTTGAGTTTGTTGAGTTTTTAAATCCAGAAAATTGTTCCAAAAAATTTCAAAAGTGTTTATTTTGCTTAATTCTTATCCGAATTAAGTTCCGTTTGTTTTGTCGTGTTCGTTGTCGAATTTTTGGATTTATATATAAAAAAAAAGATTATTTTTATTTTATTTTATTTATTCTGAAAATTCACCAAAAAAAATAAAAAATATTTCCATTCAAGAACCACTTTCTTGAATTTCCTTAAATTCTTGATAAATCCTTACCTTCCAAGTCAAATTAAAATTCTTGATATTCTTTCCTTTCTAGTCAAAATTCAAGAACCACTTTCTTGAATTTCTTTAAAATTCTTGATATTGTTTTTCCTTTTCGAGTCAACATTAATTTCCTTCTTGATATTTGTCAATATCTGGACCCTCTTATTTTGAGTCTCTCAAATTTTTGAAAGCTACATAAAGGGATGAATTATGAGTTCGATCATACTTTCATGACTAGATGTCGTGTGGGTGATAAGCTATGTAGTTTGGCTATTGATAGGGAGTACATCTCTAATTTGGCTAGTATCAACATGGTTGAAAAATTGGGGTTGCATTTACTACAGCTTCCTAGACCTTATAGGATGACATGGTTGAAGGAGTGTGCGGAGTTCAAAGTGACCAAGCAAGTCTTAGTGAATTTCACCATTGGGAGGTATAGTGATGAAATATTATGTGATGCGGTGCCTCTAGAGTCTTGTCATATATTGTGGGGTAGGCAAGGGAAGTATGAGAGGAAAGCATTTTATGATAAGAATAGAAACATGTACAAATTTGTGAAGGATGGAGAATCAATCACCCTAGCTAGTTTAACACTAGAGCAGATACTTGAAGATCAAAAGGAGGTGAAGGAAAACATTAATCCATTATCCAGATTGAATTATCAATTAAGACTTCTAGAAGAGGACATGATTGGACGGAGGGGTAAAAATGTAGTTAAGTTGCAAGAAGAGCCTCAGGATATGAATGTTGGGAAGAAGGAGGGAGAGTTGAAAGTAGAAATAGTTGAAAAAAATCCAACATTTAAGGTAGGAGGTGTGGAATTGGGTAATAAAGAGGTGGATGAACAAGAAGTTAAAATTATTGATGAGGATATGCATGAATTGAAAGTTGACGGGGTAGAGAATGAAAACATGAAGGAGTTGGTTGAGGCCAAAAATTTAAAAGAGGTAGTATGAGCAACATCAAAATGACAATTCCGTCATTCAAGGGTAGGAGTGATCCGGAAGCATACCTAGAATGGGAAAAGAAGATGGAATTAATTTTCAATTGCTACACTTATTCGGAAGAGAAAAAGGTTAAGGTAGCTATACTTGAATTCTCTGATTACGCTATTACTTGGTGGGATCAATTGGTGACTTCTAGGAGGAGGAATCGCGAGAGGTCCGTCAGTACTTGGGATGAGTTAAAAGCTATCATGAGAAAGTGGTTCGTTCCTAGTCATTACCATCGGGAGCTTCATCAAAAATTACAAAGTCTATACCAAGGATCAAAGAGTGTGGAGGATTATCATAAGGAGATGGAGATGTTGATGATTAGAGCTAATGTAGAAGAGGATAGGGAGGCTACAATGGCTCGATTTTTGAATGGGTTGAATAGGGATATAGCTAATGTGGTTGAACTGCAACATTATTTGGAGATGGAAGATATGTTGCACATGGCTATAAAGGTAGAGAAGCAAATAAAGAAAAAGGGAACAACAAGGTATCAATCTGGTTCTAATTCTTCTTGGAAGCCGAAGTGGGATAGTAAAGGAGATGGGACTGTTTCTAAAGGGAAGTTTGAAGCACCAAAAGGGAAGCTTGAGGCACCAAAAGGGAAGGAGGAACAAGCTAATAAACTCGTACCTAAAGGGGAACCTCAACCATCTAGGAGTAGAGACATTCAATGCTTCAAATGTTTGGGGAGAGGGCATGTGGCATCTCAATGTCCTAATAGGCGAGTGATACTTGTGCGGAAGGATGGAGCCATGGAGAGTGATAGTGAGGAAGAGGATTATAGCGATATGCCGGCGTTGGAGAAAGTATGTGATAATGAGGATGTGTTATCCGAGGAGCATGGGGAGTTATTAGTGGCAAGGAGAGCTCTTAGTGCTCAAATCAACACGGATGATTTGGAACAACAACGGGAGAACATATTCCATACAAGATTTCACATTAATAACAAGGTATGTAGTGTGATTATTGATGGTGGTAGTTGCACTAACGTCGCTAGTACTATACTTGTTGAAAAATTAGGATTACCTTTGTTAAAACATCCTAAACCTTATAGGCTTCAATGGTTAAATGATAGTGGAGAAATTAAGGTGAATAGGAGGGTGTTGGTGAGTTTTTCTATTGGTAGCTATGTGGATGATGTTATGTGTGATGTAGTTCCTATGCATGCTGGACACATTTTGTTGGGTAGACCTTGGCAATATGATAGGAAGGTAACGCATGATGGGAATAAAAATAGGTATAGCTTTACCAAAGGGGGGAAAACCATTACACTTGCACCATTGACACCGTCACAAGTGTATGAAGATCAAATAAAATTGAAAAATGATGAAGAAAAAAGAGTGAAGGAAAATGAGAGAAAGAGAGTTGAGGCCACGACCTCAGAAAAAGGAGAGGAAAAGAGATTTGGAGCCACGACTCCAAAAAAAGGAGAGACGAGAGAAAAAATGAGTGTTGGGGTACATACCTCAGAAAAAGGAGAGGGAGCGAAGAGTGCCAGAAAAGAAAGAAAAATGAGTTTCTATGCAAAAAGGAGTGAAATCAAGAAAGCATTCATGGAAGAATGGCCAATGGTCCTTCTGCTATACAAGGAATCATTCCTTGCATTTGATGAAACTAACAAATCCCTCCCTAGTTGGTCTATTTCTCTCTTGCAGGAATTTGACGATATATTTCCCGATGACATACCTAGTAGGTTACCACCCATTCGAGGTATTGAACATCAAATTGATTTTGTACCTGGAGCAGTCATTCCGAACCGCCCCGCTTATCGAAGTAACCCCGAGGAGACGAAGGAGCTCCAAGGGCAAGTGGAGGACTTGATGAGCAAAGGGTATATAAGGGAAAGTATGAGTCCATGTGCCGTCCCCGTGTTACTTGTGCCCAAAAAGGACGAGACTTGGAGAATGTGTGTCGATTGTAGGGTCATCAACAACATAACGGTAAAGTATCGCCATCCTATTCCTAGGTTAGATGATATGTTGGATGAATTGCATGGCTCTAGCATATTTAGTAAAATTGACCTTAAGAGTGGTTATCATCAAATTCGAATGAAAGAAGGAGATGAGTGAAAAACTGCTTTTAAAACTAAGTATGGCCTGTATGAATGGTTAGTAATGCCTTTTGGACTTACTAATGCACCTAGTACATTTATGCGTTTAATGAATCATGTTTTACGTGCATTTATAGGTAAATTCGTTGTAGTTTACTTCGATGATATCTTGATATATAGTAAAACTTTGAATGAGCATGTTGAGCATGTTAGGTGTGTGCTTGTGGTTTTAAGACAAGATCAACTTTTTGCTAATTTTAAAAAGTGTGACTTTTGCATGGAAAAAGTTGTGTTTCTTGGCTATGTGGTTAGTGCTAAAGGAATAGAAGTAGATGAAGAAAAAGTCAAAGCTATTAAAGAATGGTCAACACCTAAAAGCATAACTGAGATTAGGAGTTTTCATGGCTTGTCTAGTTTTTATAGGCGCTTTGTTAAAAGTTTTAGCACGATTGCCGCACCACTCACAGAAATTGTCAAAAAAAGTGTAGGTTTTAAATGGGGAGTAGAATAGGAACATGCATTTGAAACAATCAAAAATATGTTGTGTAAAGCACCGGTTTTATCACTTCCTAACTTTGACAAGACTTTTGAGATTGAATGTGATGCCTCGGGGCTAGGCATTGGAGCTGTTTTAATGCAGGATCAAAGACCAATCGCCTATTTTAGTGAAAAACTAAAAGGGGCTGCACTTAATTACCCCACATATGACAAGGAGTTATACTCACTTGTGCACGCTTTGGAGACATGGCAACATTACTTGTGGCCACGGGAGTTCGTGATACACACTGATCATGAATCCTTGAAGCATTTGAGGGGTCAAGCTAAGCTGAGTAAGAGACATGCAAGGTGGGTAGAATTCATTGAAACATTTCCCTATGTCATCCGATACAAACAAGGTAAGGAAAATGTGGTGGCAGATGCATTGTCTCGGAGGTATGTTCTTTTAAATTCTAAATTACTTGGATTTGAATACATTAAGGACATGTACGCTAGTGATCTGGACTTTTCTAATATTTATGAATTATGTGGTAAAGGGGCTGTGGATAGGTTCTTTAAACATGATGATTATTTATTTCGAGAAAATAAATAGTGTGTCCCTAGGTGTTCAAGGAGGGAGTTACTTGTGAGAGAGGCCCATAGTGGAGGTTTAATGGGTCATTTTGGGGTTAAAAAGACCATTGAAATCCTAAGTGAACATTTCTATTGGCCTAAGATGAAGATTGATGTGGTTCGGGTTTGTAATAGATGCATTACTTGTAAGAAGGCTAAATCTAGGATTAAACCTCATGGATTATATATGCCTTTACCTGTACCTAGTGAACCTTGGGTCGATATCTCTATGGATTTTGTTTTGGGACTACCTAGGACTAAGAAGGGAAGAGATTCAATTTTTGTGGTAGTAGATCGCTTTAGTAAAATGGCACATTTCATACCATGCCACAAAACTGATGATGCTACTAACATAGCTGAAATTTTCTTTCGGGAAGTCGTACGCTTACATGGGGTTCCTAAAAGTATTGTCTCGGATAGGGATGTTAAATTCCTCAGTCATTTTTGAAGGGTCTTGTGGAACAAATTAGGTACAAAACTACTTTTCTCTACAACTTGTCACCCATAGACCGATGGACAAACCGAGGTAGTAAATAGGACAATGATTCAATTGTTGCGCACGATAATCAATAAAAATCTAAAAAATTGGGAAGAGTGTTTACCATTTATTGAATTTGCATATAATAGGGCTATACATTCTACTACTTCTTATTCACCATTTGAAATTGTTTATGGTTTTAATCCGCTAACACCATTGGATTTAATTCTTTTACCTGTGAATGAACGTAGTAGTTTAGATGGAAAGAAAAAGGCTGAGCTGGTTAAAGCACTCCACGACAAGGTGAGGTTGGCGATTGAAAAGAAAAATGAACATTATGCTTCGCAGGCTAACAAAGGAAGAAAGGGCGTCATATTTGAACCCGGTGATTGGGTTTGGGTATATTTGAGAAAGGAGCGGTTTCTAGAACAACGCAAGTCAAAGTTACAACCGCGAGGAGATGGTCCATTCCAAGTGATTGAAAGGATCAACAACAATGCCTATAAATTAGATCTTCCTGGTGAGTATAATGTTTCGGCTTCATTTAATGTTTCTGATCTATCTCCGTTTGATGCAGGTACAGATTCGAGGTCGAATCCTTTCGAAGGGGGAGGGGATGATGTGATCTAGACCACGGATACAAGCCCGCACAAAGATCCGTTGAAGATCGAAGGAGGGCCGATGACTCGATTGCAAACAAAGAGGGCCAAGGAAGCAATGGATAAGTTAGTTCAAGAAACAATGGCCAAAACAATGTTCGTGTCATCAAAAGAAGCAATTTCCATGTTGGAAGCTAGTCGAGACGACGAGTGGATCAACCTCATTCAAGCCGTCGAAGAAGATTGTGAAATTTCAAGAATTACGGCCGTAACATATGTCCCTCACGGCCGTAACCAACCTACTGCTGAAAACTGAATTTTTGAAGAAAGTGAACTTACGGCCGTAACTAATATTTATCACGGCCGTAACGCAGCCTCGGATCAAAAACAAGATTTTCAGAAAATATAAATTACGGCCGTAACTGTTAAACAGAAACCATGTTACGGCCGTAAAGGGAAGGGTCACGGCCGTAACTCACCATACGCGTAAATTAGGGTTTTAATTATTTCCTTAATTTTAGTTATTTGTTTCCTTGTTTAATTAGAACTCTTAACCTAGATTTTGATCCTATTTATAGGGATGTAATTTTCATTATTCAATACACAACTTTGATATTATAATTGAGAGGCTATTTTGCTTTCACAATCTTATTCTTCATTGAATAAAATCCGAACTTGCGAGTTATTCTTGTTTGTTCAAAACCCGGTGAGAATTATTATTGCTTGTGATCAAGAGGTCAATATATCCCAGTGATTGTATTGGTTGCTTGGTTCAATTAATTTTAATTGGATCCATAAATTGTGGTTTCTTGGCGTTCTTGGGTCGATTTCAATATTTTGTGGGTTGCGTAGCTACAATTGCTACGTGGTTTGCATCATTCTATCATACAGAGAGAATATAATCATTGTTTCAGATGCAACTTATTTGTTTGGCTTTTTGACAAGCACAACTGTTCCAACTTTAAATGTAGACTCGATTTTCTCCTTCAAATAGTCCTATTGAATTTGGGTTGAAAGATGAAGATAAATCTGAGATAAAGCCTTTCGATACTTATGTTATTTTTATGCTATTTTCTGATTCAACGGCATCTTATCAAACCCTAACAATGCATCATCCAAATCCATATGTGTGAGCATTGGCCTCATCTTGACATGCCTTAGCAAAAATTTGTTGCTGTGATTCAACAAAGAAATATCGTATTTCATTGTTGCCCTTACCATGGTCAAACTCAACCATGCTCTAATACCAGTTTTTTATGATATAAATGCAAGAATAAATACAAAAACAAAGAACATGTTGATTTTACGTGGGAAACCCTAGAACGGGGAGAAAAACCCACAAGTAGAGGGAGAACAATTCACTATATGAAAATATGATAGTACAAGAGATTCTATCCTGATGACTAATATTTATAATAATATAGAATCCATAAATTACATATGGGCCGAAAATAGGATAGGTCTCGGTCCGTTCCCTTCGCTACCATCACAGGTCCCCATTTTTTTCCATAATTTAGTTTCACAACAAAGGTCGCACTGTGAACTTATTGAGCAGAGCCAAACGGAACTCAAGTCACCATTCTCTTTCATTATCTCTTGCACATCATCTTTTATGAAAGGTTTCTGGAATTGGAGATGCTTTAACTCTTATGTACAGTAGTGTTGTTATAGAAAAATATAGCTAAGAAATTACAATGATTGGTACAGCCAATGTTTGCTACCGCAAGTGCACGGATCACACAAGTAATATAATGGACGTGAGTCCTTATATTGTTTCCACACGGATTGTGCAAATTGTATTTTAGATTACTCTCTTTAACCGAAACTATGAAAACTTTGAATTTGGGAATTTTGTTTTGAAAATTAAACTAAAGATTAAACTAAAAAGCGAGAAATATCTTTTTTAAGAAAACGATGAATTAAAGATGCTAGAATTGTGAATCCACTTTGTTCCATCATCCATATTTTAACCAAATCATTTAAATGCAATCCACGAGTTTTGAAAATCCATATTCCTAATGTTGCTAAGACTCCCTTTCGGACAAGAATTAACGCCTTTTTCCTATACATGATCCGACTATATTTTTATGACGAATACAAATGTGTAAGAAAGCATTAAGGGATTTGTAAATTTTTTTTTTTGGATAATACAAAGCATAGGAGTATATTTCTATCCCCTATCGGATTTTGTGGCAATTAAAATAATAATTTTCTACTCTTTTGAACATAGAAAATTATCACAAATATCAACAATTATGCATCCACAATCATAGATGAAAATAAAAACATAATTAAATGCATCAAACTCATGAAAAGCATAAATTAAATCACAAGTCATAACATAGAATCTGAAATTAAAGTATTATCACAATTCCAACAAGAAAATCTAGCCTAGATACATGATTAAAGATAATTCACAAGAAGAATGGATAGATATCACCCTATTCGTGTTCTCGATCCTTATTCTTCAATCTTTGATTTGTCCTTGAATGGGTTCCCCAGCAGTTGGACAGCGTTTTGGCATGAAACAAGACAATTGGGAACCCCTTAATTTCGTGCCCCAAGTCTGGAATTTATAGATATGTTCGAAGTTTAGGTTACTTGGGAAGAAAGAATATTGAAAATCATGCAAAAGCCCACCAGATGGGGCCAGAAATCAACCGTGTGGCCGCATGATATTAAATGGTGCGACCCCACGGTGTTGAAAGTTCGACCTCAGTTTGATGCAGAGGAAGCCGTGCGACCACGCACCTTATTCTCATGCTGCAGAGGAATACAGTTTTCTTCTTTTTAAATGCTATAAGTTGGTGCTTGATCTTTTATTGCACAGAAGGTCCCTCAACTTTTGAATGTTGCAATTAAGTCCCTAGACTTCCGATTACTTACAAACTTGAATTCTTCTTCACATATTCTTCCAATTGGCCCTTTGATTCACTTCATCAACTCCTTTATCATCCAATTGCTTGACTTTGGCTTCAATTTCATTATTTTCTCGACTTTTGGGTTATTCCTGAAATATAAACAAATAACAATGAAATAAATTGAAAATATTCTTGAATAAATAAATAAAATCCTACTTTTAGGATAAAAATAAGTGTATAAAATACACTTATCAATACCCCCAAACTAGAACTATTGTTCGTCCTCGAACAAAAATAAAACTAAATTGTAAAATAAAAGTGCGAATAGCAAATGTTTTTTTTTGTTGGCTTATTTACCATGAGCTTTAATGATGTGATCCGGACCAGGCATCGAAGGGCAAAGTCGAGCCATCGACAATATGACAATGATCTAAGAGGGAAACGGCACAAGTTTCATGCTGGAGTCAAGCCGAGAAGGCGAAAGGATCAAGCCGAGACAAATAATCAAGAAATTGTGCAGAAAGACACTTACGGCCGTAAGAAGAAACTTCACGACCGTAAAACTCAAGTTCACGGCCGTAAAACTCAAATCCTCACGGCCGTAACTCCGCCTCGGGTTTGAATTAAGAATTGCAGAATTTTATAGTTACGGCCATAATGAAAATGGTCACGGCCGTAAGACTTATGCAGAAGGACATTTACCGCCGTAAATCAGTTCTCACGGCCGTAACATCTAATTTTCCAGATTTCGCGTATTTTAATTTAATTCCGTTTTTAAATTATTTACTTCCATATTTTGGGCCCAGTAAATCTTACTATCACGGCCATAATCAATTGACGAGGAAAAATGAAGATTTGCTGCAGAAAGAGGCTTACGGCCGTAAGCTTTGAAGTTACGGCCGTAACATTCAAACAGGGACATTTTCACGGCCGTAATAAATTTATCACGGCCGTAACTGATGGTACAGTTTTGATCAGAAAGGTGATTACGGCCGTAAGATATTTTGTCACGGCCGTAAACGAGCTCGGCCAGATTTTCGGGAATATTCAAATATTTTATTTCCTTTTATTGTTTTGGTTATTTTCCTAGTTTAGAATTTTAGTCTAATTAGAATTCTATTTTGAGTAAATTAGATGCTAGGTTATTTTGCTTATTTATACGCTTTTTCAATTCATTGTAAAGACAGTTTAAGATTGATTTTGAGATTAATATAGTTGAGAGAGTTTTCTCCAATTGAAAGGTTGAGGAGTCCCTTTTGTGTTCTTCAAGAAAAAATCCGACCTATCAAATATTGTGGAAATATTTGTGGCGTTGTACTTATCAAATATTCGCGAGAATATTTGTGGCGTGTCCGATTAGAATCTTATCAAGGAAGTCCTTGTGGTGTTTCGAAAACCTTGGATCTCGATTCCGCATCGTCAATTTCTTGCGTCGTGAATCTTGGGTCAAGGTCCTATCGTCAATCTATCTTTTAATTTCTATTCAATTATTCGTGTGCTTGTTATTTTTCGTGTCAGATCTGATTTAGATCTTTCCTAGGTTTTAATTATCGTTATTCCGCGTGTTCGACGAGATTCCCCTCCCGGGATCGCGTCATCTGGTATCAGAGCTTGGATCTATTTCAGATTCTTGCGTTTCTTGATTTTTCGTGTTCTTCGCGTTCTTCGTGTCAGTCATAAATTTTTCCAGTTTGATCCATAAGAGTCAGTCCCAGAAATTCAAAAGTGTTTTTCTTCTTCGTTTTTCGTCCAAATTCAGTTCCGTTTTTTCTGCCATACTCGTAGTTTAATTCTCTGGCAGATTAACAAAAAAAAAAATCGAAATTTTCCGAGAATTTTTTTCTAATTTTTTTTACCTTTCGTATCTTCCATAAATTCCTTGATTGTTGATCATTGATTTGATCTTGGGTGAAATTTGAAGGGATTAAGTGTGATACACGAGTGAAAATAAACACGAGAGGAATTTTTGTTGTCTTTGAAAGCTAACCATGTCTCGTAGGGAAAAATCTCCATCAACAGGTGACCACAAGAATTTTAAACAGATGGAGGCCATGAAGGTAAAATTTGAGAGATTGATGGCTAGGATGGAAAGAAGGGAAGCAGAACTTGCTCAATGGGAAAAGGAGCAACATCAGGCGGTTTCTATGGCTAGGAGGAGTAGTAAGCGTGAAAGTCATGCTAGGTTTGGAGATGGGGTGGATGACAGGTCATTAAGGGGAAAGGAAGAAGCAAAGTCACACCGATCAAAACGGGAAAGTAGTGATCATGTTCACAAAAGGAGGGAGGAACCGACAACTAAAGGTAAAAATAATTCTGATTCCAAGCCTCTTAAGGATAAAAATATTAAGTGCTTTAAATGTTTGGAACGGGGTCACATTGCACTTGATTGTCCACTTAAAAAGGTTAGAGGTGATAGTGAAGGGGCTAAAAGTGTTGTGGTGGATGAGTCAATTATTGATAGGCGTGCTCTTAGCATTAGACGTAAGATGGATGTTGTGGGTAATGTGGATGAGCAGAAGGATAATATTTTTCGCACTAGATGCTTAGTGAATGAAAAAGTTTGTAGCTTGGTGATTGACGGGGGAAGTTGTACTAATGTAGTTAGTACAATGTTGGTGGAAAAATTAGGCTTACCTTTAACGAAACATCCAACGCCGTATAAATTACAATGGTTGACTGAGTCGGGGGAAGTTAAGGTGAAGAGACAGGCCTTGGTGAATTTTTCTCTTGGTGGATATACCGATGAGGTAATTTGTGACGTGGTGCCAATGCAAATTAGTCACATACTGTTGGGGAGACCTTGGCAACATGAAAGGGCTGTGCTACATGATGGGTATACGAATAGATACAGTCTGGTAAAAGGGGGAAAAAAGTTTACTTTAATGCCACTATCTCCAACTGACGCCCTGAAAGATCAATTGAAAGTAAAAAGTGAGTTTGAGGGGAAAAATAAGAGAGTTGAGGCCACGACCTCAGAAAAAGGAGAGGGAGTGGAAATTAAAATTAAGAGCGTTGAGGCCACGACCTCAGAAAAAGGAGAGGGAGTGAAAAGTAAAGAAAAGAGGGTTGAGGTTCAAACCTCAGAAAAAGGAGAGACTGAGTGCAAAAATCAAAAGAAAAGAGAGTCTACCACAAAAATGAGTCTATTTGCACTTACTCACGCTAACACACCCCTCCCCAGTTCTTTAAATTCTGTTTTACAGGTACCGAAGTCAAACCATGAGCTTAAAACAGGAAAGAAACTTGTTGGCACAAGTGAGCAGCCCAAAAAGCCGAGAAAGTTGAAGGAGAAAAATGGGCAGCCCAAAATGTTGAAAGCAAGCACGAGGCATAAAAATGATCATCGAGCCCAGGAAAGCAGGAGGAGTTTGAAAAGCCGACCAAAATTGGATTCGAGGTCGAATCCTTTTCAAGAGAGGGAGTATGATGTGATCCGGACCAGGCATCGAAGGGCGAAGTCGAGCCATCGATAATATGACAATGATCTATGAGGGAAACGGCACAAGTTTCATGCTGGAGTCGAGCCGAGAAGGCGAAAGGATCAAGCCGAGACAAATAATCAAGAAATTGGGCAGAAAGACACTTACGGCCGTAAGAAGAAACTTCACGGCCGTAAAACTCAAGTTCACGGCCGTAAAACTCAAATCCTCACGGCCGTAACTCTGCCTCGGGTTTGAATTAAGAATTGCAGAATTTTATAGTTACGGCCGTAATGAAAATGGTCACGGCCGTAAGACTTATGCAGAAGGACATTTACGGCCGTAAATCAGTTCTCACGGCCGTAACATCTAATTTTCCAGATTTCGCGTATTTTAATTTAATTCCGTTTTTAAATTATTTACTTCCATATTTTGGGCCCAGTAAATCTTACTATCACGGCCGTAATCAATTGACGAGGAAAAATGAAGATTTGCTGCAGAAAGAGGCTTACGGCCGTAAGCTTTGAAGTTACAGCCGTAACATTCAAACAGGGACATTTTCACGGCCGTAATAAATTCATCACGGCCGTAACTGATGGTACAGTTTTGATCAGAAAGGTGATTACGGCCGTAAGATATTTTGTCACGGCCGTAAACGAGCTCGGCCAGATTTTCGGGAATATTCAAATATTTTATTTCCTTTTATTGTTTTGGTTATTTTCCTAGTTTAGAATTTTAGTCTAATTAGAATTCTATTTTGAGTAAATTAGATGCTAGGTTATTTTGCTTATTTATACGCTTTTTCAATTCATTGTAAAGACAGTTTAAGATTGATTTTGAGATTAATATAGTTGAGAGAGTTTTCTCCAATTGAAAGTTTGAGGAGTCCCTTTTGTGTTCTTCAAGAACAAATCCGACCTATCAAATATTGTGGAAATATTTGTGGCGTTGTACTTATCAAATATTCACGAGAATATTTGTGGCGTGTCCGATTAGAATCTTATATGACAAGTCCTTGTGGTGTTTCGAAAACCTTGGATCTCGATTCCGCATCGTCAATTTCTTGCGTCGTGAATCTTGGGTCAAGGTCCTATCGTCAATCTATCTTTTAATTTCTGTTCAATTATTCGTGTGCTTGTTATTTTTCGTGTCAGATCTGATTTAGATCTTTCCTAGGTTTTAATTATCGTTATTCCGCGTGTTCGACGAGATTCCCCTCCCGGGATCGCGTCATCTAATGATCCAAATTGACAATTTACTTTAGAGAAGAAATATGAACAACATAAAATATTTTCATTCATCCGATGCTCGATTTCATTGTGTGTATGTGTGTGAATAGCCAAAAATCAAATGCAAACTCATGTAAAAATATACTTGACACTGTGTGGTGATTATGCATAAATCAGTCTGAATCCTATGTGGTCAACAATGATTTTCTTTTGATTTTCCTTGCACTCTCATCGATTCCCATGTGGTCAACAATGATTTTCTTTAGATTTTTCTTACATTCTCATGGATGATCACTACCTTATTGTTTTTCTCTCATATCCCGAGGTCTTTTATATTTTTGTGGCTTCTAATCATTTATCTAATGCATTTATCCACACAAGGTAGTTAGGATTAGATAAGCAAATACAAGAGACTAAAAGTAATCCATCCCCAATCTCACACTCTAGCATTAAAAATTTCAATCAACAAGGCTTATACCATTTTCTTTCATTTTTTTTCTTATTTGGACAACTTTTTTTTTCATGTCCATGTTTTTTACCATTTTTGTGCAGAACTTTTCATACTTGCTTTCTATATGACTCCTATAGCGAGCTTTAGGTCGATGACTCCCAAGCCAGACAACTTTAGGGCACCAGGTTCAAAGAACACATCAGACTTAATTACCCGAATCATAAAGGCTTAATATAAAAGTTGAAGATGTTTCTGAGTCTTATGTGTAAGTCCACTCTCCTTACTTGCTTTCTAATTGACCCCTGTAATGAACTTTAGGTCGGTGACTCCCAAGCCAGACGACTTTAGGATACCAAGTTCAAAGACCCCTCATACTTAATTGCCCGAGTCAAAAAGGCATTTGAAGAGCAAAATAAGACTATTAGCATTTTTCTGTTTTTATGCTATTAATTAAATGTTTATACCTGTTGATTAAAACCTCCTCAACTAAGGATGCAAAACCAAGAACTTGAGACCCTCAATCCATCAATGCCTACTCATACTAACATTTTCACTCCCAAACTGCTCTAAATTTTAGGTCGAGATCTAATTTCTTAAGGTTTGGAATTTTTCAGTCAATTCTATGTTCAAAGTGTACAATTTTACCCAACAAGTATCAAGCATCTCCCTACACACGTTATTTTTCGAAATTGGCTATATGCTCAAGTTTTAACAAAGTCTTACATGGACGAGTGCTAATAAAAACTTAAGTTCACATGTTGTCCAAATTTCTAACTAAAACACAAAAGTCAATTCAATTTATATTACAAACAATAAATAAATCAACAAAATTTTACAAATTTTTATGATTTTTCTACCCCAAAATCGAATGAATGTTGAAATAAATGCACATGAATGAGATTCTCACTCCCAAATTAGAAGTATGCATTGTCCTCTATGTATTCAAAGCAATTAAATAAAATAAACACAAAATGACAAGGAGGGTTTATGTACTACTCGGGTTTGGAGATATGGTGTTCCCATTTTGAAGCTAGATATTGAATGCTTGGTTGGATGAAATGACCTTTTACTTCTTCTTCCATGTTCGGCTTGAAGTGTCCCATGATGATATGTTCCTTGAAAACAAGATTTAATGATCATTAGAAGCATAAATATCACACAGGAATTAAAGTAAATCAACACAACACACCCAAATTAGGACTTAGAAAAATTTTGAAAATTTTGAAAAATGGTCGACCACTGACTTCCAACCCTTGACATCACCTAGAAAAAGTAAAAATTTCCCTAGACATGTCCCAGGCATATGAAAGTACATAACTTGGTCTACAACAAAGTAGGTGCGGTGAAGCTGAAATTGTAGGATGCGGTACAATGGTACCTGCAATGGCCTTGCAATGAAGTACTTTGTAGTGCAGTGATGTTGAAGTTGAGATTCATGCTTTAAGTCAGTGTAAACAATGAATAAATGATTCACAAATGATGTATAACATATGGTGAAGGTGATCATCCAAAAAGAGTTGCAAAAACTCAACAAAACACTCATTAAAACATTTTACCGAACACTTAGTATGCATATGAAGAAATCAAGTGAAGTTATAGATTTGGACATTTGAATGAAGCCAAATATTTTCACCTAATAATTTACATTTCAATATCTCCAATCATAGCCTAAACCCATCACAAATTATCAACAAATTCAAATTTCACAAAAAGATATGAAAAACACCAAAAATATGCTTGATCTTGTGAAATAGTGAAAAATCATACATTTTGAATGATTTTGGTGTGATGCAACACATGAATTTGAGTCAATATGATATACACACAATGGGGAATGATATTTAAAATGCAAGAAGTATGCATAATATAAGAAACTGCCGGGGTCCTCCAGAATATAACCTTGAGACCGCACGATTATACTACTGTGCGATCGTACGATAGAGAAAAACAGTGGCCAGAATTTTTTCAATTTTTCAGTTTTGCACTCCGTTTCTGACCCCTAAATACCTTCCAATGCATGCAACCAACTTCAAAACTATCTCTATATGTCCTAAGCTAGATGATCAAGTTAAGAATTGTGATGATAAGCACTAAAACAAATAGAAATGCAAGTAAATCCTAAAATGCTAAATCATGAAAAAATAGGTGCAATGAAGTATTCAATGCAACTAACATTTCAAAATGTGAATTCTAAGCATGTTAGTGATCCTAAAATGCAATGCAATGCATAGAATCCGAACAAATAAAAGTGCATGCATGCATTATAAAACATCCTAGTGCTCCTAAATGAAATGTCAAGCAACTAAACAACTTTAAAGCAAATAAATAACTTAAAATAAATATATAAAGCAACTAAAGAAAAATGTATGAAAAGTTGGGTTGTCTCCCAACAAGTGCTTCATTTAAAGTCTAGAGTTAGACTTTTGGCAAACTTCTTCAAGGTGGCATGAAACATTATGTTGACCTCCTATCATTTGCTTTGACCCTATGCCCAAAATTTCTTCATTCCCTTGGTGAAGCATGTTGACCTATGACTATTCACGCCTATATTGTTTTGATTATAACAAACAAGATCTCATGTATTACTAATGATTTCAATTCTTGAGTTGTATCATATTTATGTCATTTGGATACTCCGAGATCAAAATCGTCATCCATTGAAGTACAAAGCAATCATTAAAGAGATTTGAAGTGAACAAGATCGTCGAAGACCGAAGATTAAAGCTTTAGAAGATTTTTGTTGAAAAATTTCAACTCATTTGTAAAGGTATCGACTCATCAATTTTTAGCAAGATTATAAAGCTCAAAAATATTTATAAAAATCATTAATTACATAAAAATGATTTTTTCAAATCATAACATAAAATAGTTTTTGGAAAAATAAACTTTTTGACATAAAAACAAAAATTCCAAATTTTCATATTTCGGTCGACCGAAATATTTTTGATCGACCGAAACTCTGGTCGACTGAAAAATTTGATCAACCGAAAGTTTAAAGGGCTATAATGCAACGGCTAGTTTTTAACTTTCGGTCGACCGAAAATTCTGAATCGGTCGACCGAAACTGTCTGAAGCTCAAAATTTTGATCTATAAATAGCCACTTCTCTTACATTCATTTTACCAACTTACAAGAGCATTTAAGAGAGATTTATTGAGAAAATTATTGAGCTTACTTTGTTTTAAATTCTATTTCATTTATTGCAAGGAATTTCTTGATTGTTCAAAACTATTTCATATCTTTATCAAGAATTCCATCTTGTTGAAAACTCAATACTCTTAATTCATTATTGATCTTTGATTAAGTTCAAATCACCAAACACTTATTGAAGTGTATATCTCTCTTCATACTTAACTAAGTATTATTTGGAAAGAGAGATCATTGGTTGAAAAATTTTGATTCAAGCAAAACTATATCATATCATTCTTCAAAGTTTTCAAAAACACTTGAGCTTTAAATAGTTGCTATCTATTGAAGTGTTAGCCCAACTCTCTTAGTACTTAATTTGAGTATATCATTTGTCAAGAGAGTTGTTTCAATTGTAAACTCAATTCATTATATTGATTGGTTTCGAGAGCCTTGTAAAAACTCGATTGTTGGTTTCGAGAGCCGTGTGAAAACTCGATTGTAAAGGATTTGGTACTCCTTGTTGTAAGTTACCAAAATAGTGGATTTGGCCTTGCTCGTGACGGAGAGCTTGGTAACGGGGGACGTAGATCACGTTGGTTGATTGAACCTCCATAAATCGCGTTTGCACTCTCTCATCCCTTTTACTTACTTACATCGCACTTACTCTATTCTATCAATTTATATTGTGCAACACTTTATCTAAGTGCTATACTCGCCTTATCTATTAAGTTTACACATATATAGCACACTACATTGATAGTTTAGTTACTTGTAACACTAAGTGCTCATATTTGTACCCATTGGTTTTTAAGTTTGAGATTATTATCGAAAAAGTTTTATAAACCAATTCACCCCCCTCTTGGTTAGTTTACTCTTGGGTTAACAATTGGTATCAGAGCTTAGGTGCTCATTTTTAAAAGATTTTACAATCTTGAGTAAATGGCTAACCATAATCTTGAAGGTCATTCTACTAATCGTCCTCCATTGTTTGATGGTACTAATTATAATTATTGGAAAAATAGAATGATGATTTTTATTCAATCCATTGATTATAATATTTGGGATGTCATTGAATCCGGTCCTCATGAGCTTACTATGGTTATTAAAATTGATGGAAAACCGGATATGATTATTTCAAAACCAAAGGAAGAATATGATGAGGATGATAAGAAAAAATTGTCTTTAAATGCTAGAGCCAAAAATCTTCTCTATTGTGCACTTAGTATTAATGAATTTAATCGTATTAGCACATGTGATTCCGCACACGATATTTGGCATGCTTTAGAAGTCACTCACATGGGCACAAATAAAGTTAAAGAGACAAAAATAAATCTTTTGTATAAAAATTTTGAAAACTTCTTCATGAAACAAGATGAACCCATTGCTAGCATGATTACTAGATTTACCGATATTGTTAATGGTCTTAAGGGCTTTGATCGAAAATTTTCTAATGGTGAACTTGTTAGCAAAATGCTTAGATCTCTCTCGGAAGATTGGAGCTCATTGAGAATGTTGATAGAAAACACACAAGATGTCAACACATATCCCTTGGAAGAGCTTTATGGAACATTGATGACATATGAACTAAATCATGCCGAGACAAAAGAAAAGTCTAGAAAAGCAAAAGAGGAAGAAATGAAGGATCCTCCTAGGAGACAAATTGCTTTAAAGTCATCTATTGTTGAAGAAGCCTCAAACTCTAACAAGAGCGATGAGGAACTCGATGATCTTGTCCTTCTTGTCAAGAAGTGGAAAACCTTTCGCAACAACCGTAGATTTCAAAAGAAAGAAGACAAAGGTGAAGAGAAAAAGATCGTTTTCTATGATTGTGACAAACCCGATCACAAAAGAACCGAATGTCCCAACAAGAGAAAATTCTTCAAAAAGAAAGCTTTACAAGCTACTTAGGATGATAGTGATGATGAACAAGATGAAAGTGAAAGTCAAGATGAAGTTGCCAACATGTGCTTCATGGCCATTGAAGATGAGGTAAATACTAATGACATTCCCTCTTATGATGAACTATCTACCTCATATGAAGAAATGATTGAAGTTTTTGAAAAACTTGTTCTTAAACATTCCACTCTTAAAAAGAAATACATCTTGTTGAAAAATGAAAACGAAAAGAATTTTGAAATACAAAAGGATTTTGAAAAGAAGAATCTTGATCAAAATGCTTTGATGGTAGAAAATCTCTCCCTAAAAGAAAATTTTTTAGATTTAACGTCCATTGTTCACAAATTCACTCAAGGGAGGAAAAATTTTGAACTAATGCTTGGTAAACAACAATATGTTTTTGATAAAGGAGGAATTGGATACAAACCATTTTTGAAACAAAAATCTACCAAAATTACTTTTGTGAAAGCTTCTACTTCGTTTTCCTTTCATCAAAACACCTTTGTCAAAACATCAACTACTTGTAACTTTTGTAATAGAAGTGGGCATGTAGCTTTTAATTGTTTATTGAAAAAGAAACTACACTTTGAAGAAAGGCACAAGAGGGTTCAAGGAACTAACTATCAAGGACCCAAAATTATGTGGGTACCAAGAAGTCAAAAATTAAGTCATGTTTTGTAGGTATCAACAAAAGTAAAGAGCAATTGGTTCTTGGATAGTGGTTGCTCAAAGCACATGACCGGAGATAAATCACTCTTATCAAGATTCAAAAGAAAAGATGGAGGTCATGTCACTTTTGGAGATAATGCCAAAGGAAAAATTATTGGCATTGGAAATATTGGTTTGGAAATTCCCTTTGAGGAGATAAATATTCAAGATCAAAGAAATGAAATATCCAAAGTCAATGAAGAAAACGACTTGGAAGAACCAACTCCTCAACAAGAAGAAGGAACATCTTCCAAAAACTCAAGTGATCTAATACTTCCTATCGAATGGAGATTTGCTTCATCTCACCCAAAAGAGCTCATAATTGGTGATCCTTCAAAAGGGGTAAGTACTAGAAACTCTTCTAAAGGATTCTTAAATACTTGTGCTTTTATCTCTCAAATTGAACCAAAGAATTTCAAAGAAGCCGAGTTCGATGAGTTTTGGATTCTTGCAATGCAAGAAGAACTAAATCAATTTGAAACAAATCATGTTTGGGATTTAGTTGATAGACCAAATGATCAAACCGTTATCGGTACAAAATGGATTTTTCGAAACAAAAAGGATGAAAACGGTATAATTGTGCGTAACAAGGCTAGATTGGTGGCCCAAGGTTACAATCAAGAAGAAGGAATTGACTTTGAAGAAACTTTTGCACCGGTTGCTAGATTAGAATCCATTCGTATGCTTCTTGCCTTTGCTTGTCATAAAGGTTTTACTCTTTATCAAATGGATGTCAAAAGTGCATTTTTAAATGGTGTTATTCAAGAAGAAGTCTATGTTGAACAACCTCCCGGTTTCAAAAGTCATAAATTGTCGGATAATGTCTTTAAACTAAGAAAAGCTCTATATGGTTTAAAACAAGCTCCTCGAGCTTGGTATGAAAGATTGAGTAAATTTCTTATTTCAAATGGCTTTCAAATGGGAAATGCGGATACTACACTTTTTATCAAAACCAAAAAGGAAGACATGATTATTGTACAAATCTACGTTGACGATATTATCTTTGGTGCAACTAATGTGTCTCTTTGTAAAGAGTTTTCTAAATTTATGAGCAATGAATTTGAAATGAGCATGATGGGAGAGTTAAAGTTCTTCCTCGGGCTTCAAATCAAACAAACTAGTGAAGGAATATTCATTAGTCAAACCAAGTACATTGTGGATATGCTCAAAAAGTTTGAGATGGAAAACTTGAAGCCCATGAATACTCCCATGAGTACTTCAATCAAATTGGACAAAGATGAGCAAGGCACTTCCATTGACATTACAAAATATCGAGGTATGATTGGATCCCTTCTTTACTTAACCGCAAGTAGACCCGATATTATGTTTAGTGTATGCTTATGTGCTAGATTTCAATCAAATCCTAAAGAATCTCATCTAAGTGCCTTAAAACGTATTTTTAGATATTTATGTGGCACTAGAACTTTGGGACTTTGGTATCCAAAAGGCACTCATATTGATCTTATAAATTATTCGGATGCCGATTGGGCGGGATGCACAATTGATAGAAAAAGCACAAGTGGAACTTGTCACTTTCTAGGCTTCGCACTTGTGTCATGGTTTAGTAAGAAACAAAATTCCGTTGCACTATCTACTGCCGAGGCCGAATATATCTCGGCCGCTAGTTGTTGTGCTCAAGTTTTGTGGATGAAACAAACTCTTAATGATTATCATTTGCAATTTGAAAATGCTCCTATTATGTGTGATAACACTAGTGCTATTAATCTGTCAAAAAATCCCATATTGCACTCTCGCACAAAGCATATTGAAATTCGACATCATTTTCTTAGAGATCATGTGCAAAAAGGTGACATTTACTTGGAATTTGTTAGTACCGAAAAACAATTGGCCGATATTTTTACTAAACCTCTACCGCACGATAGATTTTCATATATACGAAGAGGATTGGGTATTATTAATGAAAATGATATTTGTGGTTAAATTTACAATATATATATGTGTTTATCATAAATTTTTCAAAAATTTGATTTTTGACTGTTTCGGTCGACCGTAATATTTCGGTCGTCCGAAAGGTCTGTTTCGGTCGACCAATTGTACGACCGCAAGTTACTGTTCGGTCGACCATTACATGACCGATCCTGCCTGCAGCTAGCTGATTTTGACCCTGCAGAGTTTCGGTCGACCGAAACTAACTTACGGTCGACCGAAAGTCGCGAGAAATCAGATTTTAAAACATCAATTTCATCCCCAAAATCATACCATAAACCCTAAACCTCGACATTTCTCCTCTCATTTCATCCCTAATCCATCTTTTTCCATCACAATTACTTCAATTGATACTCTAAATCGAATTTCCTATTATACTCTTCATCAAATTCTTCATTTTCAACAATTTTCATCCATAAATTTCTCCAAACCCTTCATTTTGGGTTAAATCACGAAAATTCCTTTTTTTTTTCTCACTTTGAATCAATTTCACTCCATCAACCTTACCATTATACCACTACATTGTTGATTTCTACTCTTTTCTTTCATTTCCAATCATTTTTACCTAAAAATTTCCAAAAATTTCTTTTGGTCTAATCAATTCACTCGAAAATTCATCATGCCTCCGAAGAAGAAATCGAAGAAAGGAGAAGCTAGCTCATCAAACGTTGAGGAACGTGCACCATTGCCCGACCGCTTCTCTGATCATCCAATTCTAATAGGTAAGTCTATCGATTTCTTCGATTTTTACCTTCAAGCTCCTTCGTTTCAACTTGAACATTACTTTGAAGATATAGGATGGAAAAATGTCTTGTCCATTTCTGAAAATTCCTACCGTACATTAATCCGGGAATTCTTTCGAAACGCTTCTTTTTATCCCGATGAAATTACAAGTTCGGTTAGGGGTACACGGGTAGAAATTGAACGATCCCTAATTAGAAACCTCCTAGGATTACAGCGTAGTGAGAATTTTGCATATGTCACTCATTATCCTGTTAGGTTCGACGGGTACAATGAACTCGAGGCTTGTAGTCGTGTCACTGCCCGACCCCTCACTACCACTATGAATTTGAACCTCAATCATTTGACTATCCCGTGCAAGGTCCTTCATCGTGCAACTGCTCACACAATTGTACCTCGTAGTGGTCATTTTGATGAAGTCAACCATCTCGACCTATTCATTCTTGATTCCCTTCTTGTCGGTCGCAAACTTGATTTTCCATACATCTTCATCAAACATCTCCATCACGTTCATACCTCCACTCGAGTTCTAGGCCTACCCTACGGCATGATTTTTACAAAAAATTTCAATCACTTCAATGTGCCTCTAGACAATGAGCCTATTCTTAAACCCAAACACACCGATATTATCAACATCAACACTCTCGAACGGATGAAAATTGTCAAGGGTGATGGGCAATGGGTGTGCAATACTCAAGGTTTCGATGATGCATCGGGACCCACGACTTGGCCGTTTACCGAAGAGGAAGCCGAAGAGGAATTGGAGATTGGTGAAGGCGCGGATACGGGTGAAGGTGTCCAAAGGGATGACTAGCCTCGACCGAGGCCACGGGCTCGAGTACCACAAGCTGCAGCACCTCCCCATAGGTCCATCTCTGAAGATCAGTTCAACATCCTTAATGGGCGTATCGATTCTCTTACCACGACGGTTGAAGGCATCCAACAACAACTTCAACATATGCACACATCTCAAGAAGCCTTCTTCGCTCATTTCTACGCCATCTATCCGCCTAATCCACCGGCGGCCGATTGAAGACTATATTTTTTTTATTTTTATCTTTCGTAGTGAATTTCATAACACTTTGCTTACAACCTATGTAATCTAGTTTTAAACCTATGACATCTTCGCTATGTTAAAATCTTACCTGTGCTTAACTGATATGCATTTTATGGTTCACATGATTTTTTTCTATGATACCTGCTTTGCGTTGTGATGATGTTGAGATATAGGTACTTTCTCTATGATAAGATTCTACTCTTATCGGTTATTTCTGCAAAATACGGGGATTCTATGTCCAAATTTTTATTGAACTTCTATTAGAGGGAAATTTGATTGTCAGTAACCAATGACTATTCCCGTGGGCTTTAAACGCTACTTGGCACTTTTTGCTTATGTCAAAAGGGGGAAGAGATATTAGAGCTACGATTTGATTTGTTTTATCTTGCAATATTATGATAGAAAGGGGGAATACATTGCAAAAGAAAGGGGGAATATGTACTTACATATATATTTCATCATTTTTACAAATTACAAATCATATTGTTTGTCATAATCAAAAAGGGGGAAATTGTTGACCTATGACTATTCACGCCTATATTGTTTTGATTATAACAAACAAGATCTCATGTATTACTAATGATTTCAATTCTTGAGTTGTATCATATTTATGTCATTTGGATACTCCGAGATCAAAATCGTCATCCATTGAAGTACAAAGCAATCATTAAAGAGATTTGAAGTGAACAAGATCGTCGAAGACCGAAGATTAAAGCTTTAGAAGATTTTTGTTGAAAAATTTCAACTCATTTGTAAAGGTATCGACTCATCAATTTTTAGCAAGATTATAAAGCTCAAAAATATTTATAAAATTCATTAATTACATAAAAATGATTTTTTCAAATCATAACATAAAATAGTTTTTGGAAAAATAAACTTTTTGACATAAAAACAAAAATTCCAAATTTTCATATTTCGGTCGACCGAAATATTCTTGATCGACCGAAACTCTGGTCGACCGAAAAATTTGATCAACCGAAAGTTTAAAGGGCTATAATGCAACGGCTAGTTTTTAACTTTCGATCGACCGAAAATTCTGAATCGGTCGACCGAAACTGTCTGAAGCTCAAAATTTTGATCTATAAATAGCCACTTCTCTTACATTCATTTTACCAACTTACAAGAGCATTTAAGAGAGATTTATTGAGAAAATTATTGAGCTTACTTTGTTTTAAATTCTATTTCATTTATTGCAAGGAATTTCTTGATTGTTCAAAACTATTTCATATCTTTATCAAGAATTCCATCTTGTTGAAAACTCAATACTCTTAATTCATTATTGATCTTTGATTAAGTTCAAATCACCAAACACTTATTGAAGTGTATATCTCTCTTCATACTTAACTAAGTATTATTTGGAAAGAGAGATCATTGGTTGAAAAATTTTGATTCAAGCAAAACTATATCATATCATTCTTCAAAGTTTTCAAAAACACTTGAGCTTTAAATAGTTGCTATCTATTGAAGTGTTAGCCCAACTCTCTTAGTACTTAATTTGAGTATATCATTTGTCAAGAGAGTTGTTTCAATTGTAAACTCAATTCATTATATTGATTGGTTTCGAGAGCCTTGTAAAAACTCGATTGTTGATTTCGAGAGCCGTGTGAAAACTCGATTGTAAAGGATAGGCGCTCTTTGTTGTAAGTCGCCTAAGGATTTGGTACTCCTTGTTGTAAGTTACCAAAATAGTGGATTTGGCCTTGCTCGTGACGGAGAGCTTGGTAACGGGGGACGTAGATCATGTTGGTTGATTGAACCTCCATAAATCGCGTTTGCACTCTCTCATCCCTTTTACTTACTTACATCGCACTTACTCTATTCTATCAATTTATATTGTGCAACACTTTATCTAAGTGCTATACTCGCCTTATCTATTAAGTTTACACATATATAGCACACTACATTGATAGTTTAGTTACTTGTAACACTAAGTGCTCATATTTGTACCCATTGGTTTTTAAGTTTGAGATTATTATCGAAAAAGTTTTATAAACCAATTCACCCCCCTCTTGGTTAGTTTACTCTTGGGTTAACAAAGCAGTGGTTCCACCTCTATTCTTGAGCAGTTTTCAAGAAGTGGATTCCTATTCTCTGTTTGGACCATCAACCATGTTAAATGTGACATGCTCATCTTCTACTCTAAATGTCACATTCCCTTCTTCCACATCTATCAAGCATCTTCCAGTAACCAGGAAAGGTCGACCCAGAATTAAAGGCATCTTGTTGTCCTATTCAATATTCAAAATTACAAAATTAGCTGGAAAATGAACTTGTCTACTTTTACCAGCACATCTTCAACAATTCCATATGGATGTCGGATAGAACGATCAAGTAGCTGCAATATGAGTGATGTGGGTTCGGGGTCACCTAATCCTAGTTTCTTGTAGGCAGACAGGGGCATTAAGTTGACACTTGCATTAAGTTGACAATTGCACCAAGATAACATAAAATTTTATTGAATTTTAAATCTCCTACGATGCAAGGTATTGAAAAACTCCTCGAATCCTTTAGCTTTGGAGGCTTCTGCTTTTGCAAAATTGCGCTGCTCTCCTCAGTTAAGGATACTGTCTCGAACTCCTCAAGCTTCCTCTTTTTGGAAATTATGTCTTTTAAGAACTTAGAATAGCTTGGAATTTGCCTAATTGCATCAATGAAGGGAATATTGATATGCAGTTTTCTGAGCATTTCTAGAAATTTGTTAAACTGATGGTCCTCCTTGGTCTTTTTCAACCTTTGTGGAAATGGGATAGGGGACTCATGGGGCTTAATTGTCAATTTCACCTCATGTCCCTCTTTCTTCTCATCGGATGGATTCTCAGGTGCCTCAACATGTTCCTCCTTCTTTTCAACTGATTTTTGGACATGAACCTCTAGAAATTGAACTACACTACGTGTAGTAATTGCATTTACTACTTGTTTCCCTTTCCAATCCTTCAATCTTTGGGGAAAAGGAGTAGGAGGTTCATACACCCTGTCACATGGATCAAAATTGATCCTCCCTGGCACAAAATCTACCTATTTTTTCAAAAGTTTGATTGCCATCACTTGCTCCTTAGTATTAACCTCAGTGTTACCAGGAAGTATACCTAGGGCTCTATTTACTAAAGCCTGAGTTATCTGAACAACTTGGGTTTCCAAGTTTTTGATTGAAGCCTGATGATTTCGCAAAGTAGTTTCATCATCCTCATGAATTGGTCAGTTTTGCTCATGAATTGATCAATTTTAGCCATAAATTGATCAATGTCGCTCATGTATTGCTCAATCCTCTCCATCGATTTCATGACCATCTCCTCTAGTTGAGGTTTCTTCTCCACCACCTACTGTGGAGGGGCTTGCTGGCTAGTTCCATTTTCATTATCCCTCCATGAGAAGTTAAGGTGATTTCGCCAACCAGATTATAAGTGTTGGAATATGGATTATTTTGGCAGTATCTCCCTTGTACAAAGTCTACTTGTTCAGCTTGACTAGCCAGAATTGGACAACCTAATGTACTGTGATTAGCCTCACATTCCTCGCATCCAGTTACTACATTTTTCACTGAATAGTTCGTTTGTATGAAATTCAACAACGAGTCTATTTTGGCAGATAGTGCTGAAACACTATCCACTTCATAAACTCCTGTTGATTTTTTTGTTTTTTTTGGATTGTTCTCTCAGATGCCCATATTGCATTGGTACTGGCTATTCTCTCGAACAGTTCAAGTACTACATCAAGAGTTTGTGTAGTTATTGATATATTAGATGACGAATCAAAAAGACTCTTGTATTGTAGGAGCAAGCCAATGTAAAAGTACCTTACTTGCTCATTTTTAGGTAGTCCATGTTGAGGGCACTTTCTAAGCATGCTTTTAAACATGTTTCATGCTTCATCAAATGACTCAAACTGTTGTTGTTAAAAAATGTTATCTCATGTCTGAGTTTAGCAATTTTGGCTGGAGGGCATGAATTTTGTGTAAATTTGTAGGCCAAGTCATTCTAAGTTGTTATACTTGCAGGAGGACGGGAATCTAACAAATCTATTGACCTATCTCTTAAGGTGTATGGAAACAACCTAAGTCTCATGGTTTCATCTGACACACCCTGACACATGTCTAAAAATTTAGATACATGTCCATGTGGATTTTCATCAGGTTTGCCATAGAATTGGTGTCCATTTTGAAACATATTTATCACATTGGTCTTTAATTGGAAGTTTGCAAGACCAAAAGGTGGATAAACTATGCTTAATTGGTTTTAGAAAATCTGTGGGTCATGAAATCTCCTACAAGTCTACTCCCCTCATCTTCTGGCTCAACAGTAGGTAAAGCCAGATTGTTTGCCATTTGTTCCTCTTTTTGGTTTTGCTGTTTATCTAGTTCCCTAGCTTCTCTTAACCTACAACGTAAAGTACATTCTATTTTCGGGTCAACTTCGAAAAGATTCCCGTTCTTCGAATGTAACATACAGAATTTAAAGAAAAACAACGAAACTAGTGACTAAACTAAAATTAGAAATTAAATCCTAGAACAAAATAAAAATAAATAAAAATAAAGAAAAAAATGGCAAAAAGTCTGAATTAGTAAAAGTAATCTAAAAATAAATTTAAACTGCAATCCTCGACAACGGCGTTAAAAACTTGTTCGCTACTGCAAGTGTATGGATCGCACAAGTAATATAATGGACATGAGTTCGTGTATCGTTCCCACAGGGATTGTGCAAATTCTATTTTAGACTACTATTCCTTAACCGGAACTATGAAAACTTTGAATTTGGAAATTTTGTTTTGAAAATTAAACTAAAGATTAAACTAAAAAGCGAGAAAATTTTATTTTAAGAAAACAATGAACTAAAGATGTTAGAATTGTGAATCCACTTTGTTCCATCATCTATATTTTGACCAAGTCATTTAAATGCAGTCCATGAGTTTCAAAATCCATATTCCTAATGTTGCTAAGACTCCCTTTTGGACAAGAATTAACACCTTTTCCTACACATGTCCCACTATATTTCTATAATGAATACAAATGTGTAAGAAAGCATTAAAGGATTAGTGAATAACACAAAGTATAGAGGTATATTTCTATCCCATATCGGACTTTGTGACAATTAATCAAGGTCTAATAATTTCCTACTCTTTCGAACATAGAAAATTATCACAAACATCAACAATTATGCATCCACAATCATAGATGAAAATAAAAAACATAATTAATTGCATCAAATTCATGAAAAGTGTAAATTAAATAACAAGTCAAAACATAGCATCCGGAACTAAAGTATCATCACAATTCCAACAAGAAAATCTAGTCTAGATACATGATTAAAGATAATTCACAAGAAGAATAGATAGATATCACCCGATTCATGTTCTCGATCCTCATTCTTCAATCATTGATTTGGCCTTGAATGGATTCCCTAGCAGTTGGACAGCGTTTTGGCATAAACAAGAAAATTGGGAACCCCTAATTTCGTGTCTCAAGTCTGGTATTTATAGATATGCTCGAAGTTTAGGTTACTTTGTGGAGAAAAAATGCTAAAAATCGCGTAAAAAGCCTACCAGAGCCAGACAGCCCAGAAATCAACCGTGCAGCTGCACGGTATTAAATGGCGCGACCACACGGTATTGCAAGTTCGGCCTCAGTTTGCTGCAAAGAAAGCCGTACAACCACGTGCCTTATTCTCATGCGGCCGCACACCTTCGCAGTTGAATGCAATTTTCTTCTTTTTAAATGCTATAAGTTGGTCATTTATCTTTTATTGCACAGAAGATCCCTCAACTTCTGATTGTTGCAATAAAGTCCCTAAGCTTGTAATTTCTTCCAAATTTGAATTCTTCTTCAATTATTCTTCCAATTGGTCCTTTGATTCACTTTATCAACTTTTGATTTTCACATTTTGACACTTTTATCATCCAATTGCTTGATTTTGATTCAATTCCATTGTTTCTCGACATTAGAGTTATTCCTGAAATATAAACAAATTAATAACAACGAAATAAATAGAAAATATTCTTGAACGAACAAATAAAATCTTACTTTTATGATTATACACTTATTAGCCAATATCTGACATTGGGATCAACAAAATCTACAGCTTCATGTTCAACAATCTGAAAGTAATTCCAGTAACTAATCAATTAATAATAGGTTTATTTTTGTATTCCATCCATTTTTTTCCTTTCACGGCAACTAGGCCCATTGAAAATTAATCCAGAAATTCAAGGAGAGTAACATATTGCACGTTCAGTGCCATCTCTGTGCAATCCTTGTGCAGGCTGCACATATTGAAAATACTTTTCATGGGATCAGAAATCTATTTCTTCTTCGCAATGAAGATGCCTAGTTTTAGTCTTATTTTCACATTATTTTTGCTTACAAACATTTTTTATAATTATCTGACGAATTCGTCTTTGCAAAAAATATTTCACCTTCTATACTAAGTGTGGGGAAGTCCACATAACAATAAAGTTCCATCCCTACGATAAAATAGGGCTTCAAATATTTTCTCTGGGTGAACAAATTCAACCTCCAGCGCAATTACACCACTTTCAAAGTTTCAGATATTGGACTGATTGCTAATTCTGAAACATGATCAAGGTTCAAACTTGTTTGATCATTTAACCAACTTTACAGGAAGAAAAAATGACTATTCTGGTCCTTTGGATCATGAATATATCAGTTGGTTATTATTACTTGATGATGATGATGATGATGATGATGATGATGATGATGATGATGATGGGAAAAAAATTCCAATTTATCTTCTGGTGAAAGTCAAGAAACTTCTACTACTTTGCTGCGTTCTGATCAACCAGAACTTAATAGTGTTTCAAATGGAGAAAAATGATAGCATGTTCAATTAAATGCATGATTTGCCTAACATTGATATCTTGTTCACTCAATAATCATCGGACACTACTTCCTAATATAAAGTGGCCGTTCAATCTCCTCCCTTAAAGTTACTCAACTATTAATAATCATTTCTCATATACAACCGGTCTATCTCATTTTTTTTTGTATAGTTAGACAACCACATGCATCTAATTGGGAATAGATTGTCGAACATAAAGATTGGCACTACAAGAATTTTACATTCCGCATACAAATTATTTTTGTCGAGAAAGGTTCTTATTTGTGGGGAAAAACTTTTCGAGACAAAAAAAATTCGTAGGGTCATTTGTAGCTCAAACATCATGGGGAAATGTATTAGGCGATAAAAAATGAAGTTTTGTGGGTTAGGATATTTCCCTTCAAATCCTTTGGAGACAAATGCATTTGTAGCTTAAGTTATTTTCCTACAAAATTATTCGTTTGCTAAAGTTAATTTCACCTACGACATAAATTTTGTGGGCACAAGGTAAATTTAATCGTATCTTTTCCTACAAAAATATTTTGTGTCGAAAAACTTTTGTAAATTGAATCTTACATTTCCCTACCAAAAAAAATTTGTAGGGAAGCATATTTGTGGGCAAAATATATTATCCCAATGATAATATGATTTGTAGTAGAAATTGAATCCTTTTTATTTTGTTTTTAATTTATATTATATAATTTTTGTTAGCCTTATTGATAAAAAAGGATGCAAAAGGACAATAAATTAAACTAATAATTAAGGTCAATAAATATTTGAAGTACCAATTCCTTCTTCTCAAATAACAGGAATGTACGCAGGTAAACTGAGACAACAGGAATATACACAAAATTCATTGACAAAAATGTAAACAATCTTCTACGAATAACACAAGTACTCCATTGAATCACATCATTTACACCATAGTACAGGCATTAGTTACGCGTTCTACATGTCGATGATGTTAGTTCTTTATCTGTCTTCCATCTCAGAAACTGGAAGCCCCAAATTTAGTCATCGACCCGATAGAAACTCAGCAATTTGAGTGAAACTACATTCTCCTGGAAAAAATCAAATGGATGAAAATTAATAACATTCATAAAGATTTTCACCCACATAAGTCATTCGAAAAATACTATACCCAAAACAGAACAAAGAGAGAAATAAAATTAAATTAAATTAATCACCATAACTATCTTCTTGGAATAAAGTTGATCTAAAATTAGGCCAGCTTTACCTGACATATATCTTCAGACCGAGGAGGAAAATGAAAGCCAATCGAGCAGTTCTGCAATGCCTCGAGATGTTTCATCCATGCTTTTATGGGCATCACTTGGTTTGATCTTATAATTAAACATCTGAAATGAAAGAGGAGTCTTTATCATAAAATGGCATCAAATCCTTATAACTAAGAAGAAATTAACTTCTTTGTACCAGGTGCACAACTCCAAACCTTCTCTCCCCAACTTTTCAGAAAGCAAAGATAAAATTACAAGATCAATAATCCAAGAGAAAAGACTGATATTGACAAGAGGGAAATAGTTTCATTCAAACTAACTGCAATGAAATGAAGGTTTGGGTGAGAAAATCAAACAACTGCCATAATTACACACCTCAGAAAGTGGTATAGTTAGTTTCTCCCGCTCTTCCCCATTGATGTTTATACCAGTGCCAGGGCATTCTGGCAGAACACAGAGTAGATTTGCTTGCTTGTAGTTGTGGCTTTTCTCTCATCTTTCTTCTCCATTTCAAAATCCTTGTCTCTAAACTTTCTCCTGGATTTTCTTTTCGCTTTAGGTGCAAAATGACTGATTTACATAAATTTTAATCTGAGACGGAAGCATCCAGTGGAAGAGCAAAATAAAAGTTGACTCTTTTTTCAGGGAACAAATAAATGGTTAGAAAACTTAGCTCTCGTGGGAAACGGGAAAACGTGAAATTTCTTAACTATGCATAACAACATAGATGTAAGCAAATTTGAATAATTCAGAAAATAAGAAAGATCCATAAAAGATTGTGTAATATGGATAACTAAGCCCAAAATATTTGGATTTATGCACTATAATCACTAGACTAAAATTAATTAATTAATAGATTTTAAAAAGAAGCCGCCTTGTGATGATTTATCATTCATCAACCACAACAAAACCTAAGTGGTACATGTTTCTGATTAAAGAAAATGAAATTCTTAAGAACTATCATATGCTAGTATATTCAAATTTTTGACTTCTGATAAACAAACTATTGATAAACAACATTATGGGGAAAAGCTTTGTGATTACTAAGCAGATCAATCACAACAAAGCCAAGACTAATTAAAGAAAAGGAAATTCTTAAGAACTATCATATGCTAGTATATTCAGATTTTTGACTTCTGATAAACAAACTATTGATAAACGACATTATGGGGAAAAGCTTTGCGATTACTAAGCAGATCAATCACAACAAAGCCAAGGCAGAACCTGTTTCCTTGATAACTTTTTCACTAATATTGCAGCCAAGGAAATTCCAAAGATTTCATCTACAACACAAATTAATCAAATTAAATTATTTATAACTAAATAACATCTGAAATTTTGACATAATCTGACTATAAATTGGCGGAGTATTAAGTACCATAAAAAATCATATGCAGGTACAATTTCCTAAATCTGGTATTTAATTAAACTTCATATTTATTAAAAAAATTCATCAATTTAGCCGAATGAAAATCTATTTATTCAAAAAATCTTAAATAAAAACCCCTAATACTTGTCCAAACTATATCCTAGAAGAATAAATCTTTAAAATCTTCAAATAAAAAATCAAAATAAAGGAAAAATTGTTACCATGTCTACGGAGTCTTGGCCCAGTCATTGCCAAACTGTAAAAAACCATACTTAGAAGTATCAAGTATACTGGAGATGGGTTTTCGTGTTCCTGCATATAACGATGTACTGACATCACATATTCTTGTTTTCAACTCTTTAGATCTGGTTGGGAATCAAATAAATCACCACGAAATCGCAAATCGAACAAGTTTAAAAGCCTAAATGTCAATCTATTCCGCGAATCTAAAAGAAAGAAAGACGGGAAAATGATTTTTCAGAAACACAAAAACCGTGAAATTGGAGAACACAAAGGCCACAAATCGATTTTAGAGAAGAACGTCGCCAAAAGTAATATATGTTTTTTGTATGGTTTCTATTCAGTGAAAGGGGATCTATGTTTTGTGTAGGGTTTCTATTCAATTAAAGGGGATCTATCGGCAGAAGAAAGACTGATGAGGAAAAAAAACAAAACAAAATGGGTAGTAGAACTGCAGAAGAACAATATGAAAAACTTTGAAATCAGATGAAAGACGCTTTTAATATTAGGGAAAGGGAATTTACTCAATTTAGTGTTCGTAAGAACAGTGCAATGAACAATAAAAATATGTTGTCTCTTTTAATATATTTGTAGGGATTAAAAAAGTTAAGAACTTATGAAAAAATTTCGACCTATAATAGTCTACGAATTGATCAAATCTTTTATTACCAAAAGATATATCTTGCCCGAAAAATTTATTGCGGGGAAAAGTTGAAGTGTTCGTGAGTAAGAATCATCTTAATTTGAAAAATTTGAAGTCAAATCATATCCCTACGAAAATTATTTTTGTGAGACAAATAAAACTCTGCCTAAAAGTCTAACTTTGTAGACGGAAAACTTGTAGTTCAAGAATAAATATTTTTGGAACCAAATTCTTATACCTACAAAAATTTGTTTCGTAAGAAAATATAGACTCTGCATACAAATTTCATTTGCATGCGGAAAAATTGTAGTTTAAGTATAAATATTTTTTGAGCCAAATTCCCATCCCTAAAAAAATCCGTTTTGTAGGAAAAAGTAGACTCCGCATATAAATTTCATTTTGTATGCGGAAGTTTTGTAGAATAAGCCTAATTTTCTTGTAGTGTGGGGCGGTGATTACCAAAGACCATAAAAATATACAACGATCGACTAAGTTCTGGATCAATGCTTGTATCAGATCTTGTATTCCTGATTCAGTTTTGAAACCCGAAGCCATTTCAAATCGGCACATTCAACGATCAAAATTGGCACATGAACTGTTACTCTTTTCATCAATCAGTGATCAGTATTTTTGGTCAGATAGTGGCCTCAACCTTTAAAAGGAGCTTCTATATTGCCCAATCTTTCATTTTTGTTTCACTCATTAAAATTGCACATGAGGCGCACATAGTATTTTTAAGGGGTAAAATGTACAAACAATTTTTTACTATAGAGATAGGGCTGTAGATCTCAAAATTAATAGGATTTTTAACTGTTAGCTATTTGGAAAACCGAAGAGAAAGATTATTTTTTAGATTGTAGAAAATTGTTTTCTTAGTTGAGAAATAAAACATCTATTTATACAACAAAATAAAACTAAACTGCAGAAAGATCTACTAAAAATAGCACTTTAACTTTAAAGAATAACAATAGATAAGACTAGTTTGCAGTTTATTAGTGGCTTCTTAAGTCAGAACCAAGGCTAAAATAGTAACATGACACATCCAACCCAACTACTATCAAAATAACCGAGGAGATTGAAATTTTTAACTTGACTAAAGCTTATTCTATAATCATCTGTGCCCTAAACTTATCTAAGAATTCTTTTGCTGCTTGAAAATGAAATTCACTATCACATTGCATATACCTTGACAGAAAACTAACTAAAAACATGATATCTGGCCCGTTGTAGTCAAATACACCACACAATCTATTTAGCTCATATACAACCTTTCATCAACCTTTTTAAGCTCCATCTTTCCTGTAAATTTCACTTTTGGATTCATTAGAGTTGTAGATGGCTTGCACCCTTCCATATTAGAATTTCTGAGGACTTCCTTTACATATTTTTGCCCGCATACAAATATTTCATTTTGATTTTATTTTACCCACATATCAAGGAAGGATGTCGTCATCCCAAGGTCTATAATTTCCAAGACATCATTTCTTCTCACAACATGTCAATCAGCTCCCATAAGTGTATTTTAAGTACATATTTCATACCTATAAAATAGTCTTTTGGAGTAAATTGAGCAAATAACTACTTATTTGTGCATATTGTGTCTACATAGGTTACCCCTCAAGTTTGAGGAGAAATTCACAAAAGAGAGCCAAACCATGCAGAATTTGGAATTTTATGGACCAGAACGTAGCTTTCAGAAGTCAAGGATCGATCATTCAATTACAAGGGAACAAGTTGCACGTTTTAAAAAGTTGAAGGACCTTGAGTACAATTTTTAAAGGAGTAATTCGAAAGAAAAAAGAAAATTCAGGGACCAAATTGATCGTCTTAGAAATTTTGAGGACCTGGTTGCAATAAATGGTTGGGTTGCAAAAACCTAGCCCCCGTGAATCTATGCGATTGTATGAGCCAATGGCTCTACTATCACAACTGGGCCACCTCCTGAAGCTAATCCCTTTTCTATTGTGCCTTGTGATCGAAAGGCTTCATGTGGGACGAAAGTTTTTTGGGTCTTCTGGGTCGACTTGATTTGGACCCAAGCATCGTTTGTTGCTAATTTTGAAATTTTATTCGAAATTTTGAGGTTATTTTGGGTATTTTAGGGTATTTTTTAAGCTAAAATCACCTTTGTACAAATACCCCATTTTTAGTCTTTTGTTAGGGTTTTTGTTTTTATGGTTGTTTTTCTAGTTGTTTATAGTTTTTCTCTCAAAGACTTCTTAGCTTTTATTGTATTTTGTGGTGGTGGCGGTTGAAGATTGAGGAGGGAGAAATTCAAAGCAAGTGAATAAATATTTGAAGCATAATTTTAAATATCTACGGAGGGAAGGTTTCTTCATTTCTTGTTTGTAATCTTTTGTAACTCAGTATTGAAATAACTTCATTAAATCGTAAGTTTTGTTGTTATTTCATTATGAGTTAAGTTATATTTTGTTGGGATAATTGATTCTAATTTTGTATGGTTGTTTGTTGATTTTGAATTACTTATTATTGTGTATTTGAATTTGTGATTATTGTCTTGCATTTTTTTAGCTACCAAATGTTTGTTAATGAATTGTATTGTGATTGAGAAATACTACACAGTTTAGATCAAAATTCAAATACCGTAAGTTTCATAAATTAGGAATTTGGTTATTTAATTAATTAGGGCTAGTTGACATTCAAGAGAAAAAATTGGATTGTATTAATTAATTAACTAGGGCTAGTTGACATTTGGGAGAAGCAATTGATCATGTTTTGAGAGATGATCCTTGTAATTAATTTATTTTAATCAACATAGAAATATAGTAGGCTAGTTAAGCAATTGGTGTTTTTCCTTTTTTTTTTTTTTTTGGAGTGTCGAACCTAACATATATTTTGAGTGATTCGTTTCATTTAGAGAGTGCAAATTTTATTAAGTGATAGTAAAACATCCTAACATTCTCCAAATTCAACATCATCTAAGATCATCTACATTTCTAGCTTTTAATTATTACTTCTTTCACTTAGATCAACTAGTTATGGAATCTAATTTCAAATCAAACTCTTTTAATTACAGGACTTTTCAACCCAACTAGAATCAACAAGCTTATGTACAAATTAATCAATCATTGTGGGTACGACAAACCCCCATCTATTTACGATTTGAACGTGAATCGTGTACTTGCGGTACACATTAGTTTTAGCAAACAAACTCTTCCTACTTCCTGCAACAAACAGATCATTAGCATAGAGAGATTCCCCAAGTAGTTCACTATCAGCCTTCATCATGTAAAAAGTAAATTTACTCAAGATTTTTTTTTCAAAGCCTAGATTTACCAAGCGTCAATCAATTCTGCTGTACTAGGACCTTGGTGCCTGTTTAAACAATATAAGACTTTTTTCAATCGATCTACCTTCATTTTTTTTTTTTTTATTTTTTTTTTATTTTTTTTTGTACTTGAAAGGAAAATCCTTCAGCTTTCTCCATGAAATTTTATTTTACCAAGTATAAATTCAAAAAGGCTGACTTGACATCCACTGCATTGACAACCCTTTTTCATGAAGCAAACACCTAGTCATCTCCATAATTGTCCAATTTTTCCTCTCTGCAACACCATTCCGCTAGGGAATGTAAGTTCATTCAGCTGGTATTCATTGCCTGCATCTTCACAAAAAACTTGTTATATTTTTCAAAGGTATATTCAGTTCCATTATCGCACTTTATATATCTGCTTTTCGTTTCAGTCCAAGCTTTAAACTTCTCAAAGATGTTGACAACCTCAAACTTAAGCTTTATATATAAATAAATGCAATACATTCTTGTGTGATCATCAAGGAAAAAATATGATACTTACTTCCATTCAGTGATAGTCTTTTCATATTTCCTCCCACATTTGTTTGTGCTAATTGCAGCTTCTCTTTCGCCGTCCATGCTTTGGATTTTGTAGAAAGAAGCCATGCCTGCTTCCCATATTGACACACAACATATGTAGGAAGCTCATCCTCTAATCTAGGCAGGTTTTTCACTAGATAATTCTTTGTCATGTAAAGTAGAGCAGCATGATGAAAATGTCTCAATCTCTTGTGCCAAATTAAGTACTATATTGCAATCTTCTTTATGTACTTCAGCCTGCTCATCTTTTATAAAATCCAAATAAAGCTTTTTTTTTTTTTCCTTTTATTTGAACTTTGAACACCTCTCTACCATTTGTATCTTTAATCACGTAGTTTTTGTCTTCAAATAACACCTTATAGCCTTTTTCCAACAATTGAGTAACACTCAAAAGGTTTCTTATCTTCACCGCCATTGTATTTCTGTCTTTTGGCTTGAAAAGCACCCTCCATAGATCCTTCTTGCCTCATAAGCCTCCTTTGTTCCATTCTTGCTCTGCATTCAACAATTTTGCCAAGTGATGCTTGATTGATCTTTTGAGTTTTCCAAAAATGAAATTGTAGCCTCAAACATTTCGGGAATTGTAAATAGAATCTTTTGAACTATTCTAAAGTCAGAATACTCAATACCAAGGAGTCTTACTTTGTTGAAAATGATAACAAGTCTGAAAGTATATTCCGCATTTTTTTTTTTTTTTTATGATTCATTCATGTTTTGCATCTCGAGTTCTCAAAATTCAGCAATTGCATTTCCTTCATATTCTTGATTCAGAAATCCTAAACTTCCTTGGCTATTTTGGAAAAAAATGGTTGATGAAACAGCGGTAAACAAGGTTGCTCTTGCTTTGATTTCCTTTGCCTTTTCTTCTTTTGATTTTTGATTTGTGCAATGGATGGAACTTTATATATTTGTTCAATTGCTTCCCGCAGATCATTCACATTAAGACAGGCTTCTATTTTAACAATCCACACTCGGTAATTTGTTGCATCAAACAGTGGAGGTGCAATTGTAGTTAATGGAGTTTCTGAATTCATCTGAATAGGTTGTACACTTTTGTTTTGGTGTAGAGTTAGGGATCACTCAATCTCTCAAGAGAGAGCTCTATTGCTTATTTAGAAAACAAGAGAAAGATTATATATTAGACTGTAGAAAACATTGTTCTTCATTGAAGAATAAAGCATTTCTTTATACAACATAATTAAAATTAAATTGCAGAAAAGTCTGCTAAAACAAGTATGATCCTAAAAGTCACTTCCACTACTTTATTTTGACTAAAAAATAGCAAAAAATAAACTAAATTGTGCAGTCTGTTAGTAGCTTCTTAAGTCATGCTAATAAACAATAACTCAACTATTTTTACTAGTGCCAATTGTTTAAGACTCAACCTTTAGAGCAGAGCATGTTTGGTAATGTGAAATTTTTTTATTTTTATAGTTTTTTTTTTATGAATGTGTGATTTAAAAATGTTTGAAAGTCAAAAATGATGAGCTTGACTAAGAATAGATGGTTGAGATTGAGTTTAAAAAGTTGTGATAAAAAAAAATTCATTACCAAACAAGCTCTTAGTTTTAATCATTAGCCGATTTCAATGATTGCGTTGATGTTAATTGATTAAAAGAGAAAATTATTTCTGAACATGATAGCGTGACAAAGGGAGTTTAATCACTAATTGAAAAAAGAGATTCTTTAATCTAAAATCTATTATGATAAATTTTGATCAAATGCCAACCGTTGACATTATAACAGTGCCAGCGGCAGACACATTGCTGTGACCCCACATACATGCCGTTTGTACCATAACGATGCCAACGGTTAGCAGTAGATCAAAACTACTATTATGATATTTCATTAAAGGAAAAGGTCTGTAGCAAGAGGAAAAGAAATTGTAGAACACCAAAAGACAAAAAATGTTACGACAATGAGTTTCTATAACTTGCTTTTAATGTTGTCAATGCAGTGAAATCTATTAACAATTCTAACCTAGTGGTTTTGAAAACACATATTGTATATTTATAAAGAAAAAGATAGGTCGATTTAAAATGAAATAGTGCACCAAATAAATCAGCAAAAAATAAAGGAATTCTTGTTCAAGATGCTGTGTTGTTAGGTCTTTAGCAGAAAAAAGACTTGTCGTAGCTTCATAAGTTAAACTGCTTATCTAGTCTAGTATTCTAAATGAATCCCTTGTTGGATAAATTCAATAATATGGGGCCAAACATGTATAAAATAAAATGTGTGGTGCTATTTTAAGGATTTAGTCAATAAAGTGATCCACTAAAGATTATTCGGGACTAATGGGTATTAAGTGTCGTGAGATTAAAGTGTAGAGACGGATTCAATGTTTTAAATTAATGAGGGGCCAATTTAATAACATTGAAACATGATAGTTGCCCTACAACTATTTATACAGGTCATGGTCCCCAATTGAGCGTGGCTTTTCATAATTCTCTGCATCCCCGTCAACAGAGAAGAAACAAAAGGAGAAAACCACGAATCAGTTGGAAGTCCATAACCCCGTTCAATCAAACGCAATAATGAATTCAGGTACGCTTCCGCTTCAGTATCGATCTTGATAATTACAGCATGATGTTCGTGGATTTTAGATGAACATTCATCTATATCAAAATTAATTTTAACAAGTGGTATCAGAGCCAACATCGTGTTGAATTATCAGATCAATTTTTTGAACGAATGTATGTTAAAATTGATTCCGGCCGAATTCAGTATATTTCAAGATTCATATTTCAAAAGCAATGAATTTAGCCGATTTTTTTTTTCTCCTTTCTGTGTATAATGAATTCAGCCAAATCGCCCTTTCCTCTGTATGCATATATGCGTAACATGGGTTGAAGAAAATTGATTTCATATTTCGAAATATATACATACACTGATACACTGCAAAATCAAGAATTTGGAAACCTGATTTTAGTATTTTGGATTCATTTTTTTTTGGGATTATTCGGCTGCTTATCTGTGAATGTATATATGCGAAAAATCTGGGTTCACACGTTGATTTTCAGTTCTGGTTTTTGTATTTTTCGAATTGGAATTGTTGCTTGTTGTGTATGGTAGTTTGTTGTTGATGGAAACGAATTGGGTCGGAGATAAGGAGCAGCGCGCGATGGGTTTGGGGAGTTCAGAGCTGCGCGACGCTATTTTTTTTCTGGTTGCAGCGCCGTCGATGGCGCTGCAGGAGACGGGCGGCGCCGGTGATGGCGCCGCGTCCTTGGGGCTGAGGCGCGGCGGCTAGGGTTTGGTCGAAAACCCTAGCTGTTTCAAAAAAAAAAAAAAAAAAATTGGCCCAGGGACCTCCATTGTAAATTTGAAGTGCTGAAGGCTAGTTTGCAATTTACAAAATTGGTTTATTTAACTCCTGATCCTCTAACTTTGTTTTAAATATTAATAAAACCCTAAGTTTATAAGACTTTTAAGTTGGCCCTCCAAACTTCTGAATTTACAAAATAAGTCCCTAAAGTTAAGAAATCATTTAAGTTGGGTTTTAAGAATTCTGAATTTAACGATTCAGTCCCTAAAGTTTATGATTTTAATTAATTGGCCGCTAAAGTTTGGGAAAATTGCAATTTAGTCCTTCAAGTTTAAAATTTTTTCATAATTGGCCAATCAAGTTTAATTAAATTGCAATTTAACCATCCAACTTAATGATTACTTAATCCTAAAGTATTGAATTTCATAATTCAAATCCTAAAGCCTTAAATATATGCAAAACATTCAATTCAAGTTCAAATTTTGGTATGACAGACTCTTTTGAGAAATATAATATTTCGAAGTGAATTAATTGAAGCAACATGTTGCCAAAGCAACCTCTCTTGTGGAAATTAATTAACTTAGAATATTAGAAGGTTTTGTGTGTGTGTTGTTCATGCGGATATTGATCGTCCCAAAGGAAGGTCAATGTTTGGCTGGAATTTCACGTGCACCTGTGGTAATAAACGCGTGACGATTATTTGGTTTAACGTGTGATCAATAAATCGGCCCAAAGAAAGGTTTATTGGTTGACATGTCTTATTGTCAGTGTTTGATTACTACATCGAGGTACCACTTACAAGTTAATATTTCTGTCCAAAGACTAAATATTGATGTTGTGCTAGGTATCTTGTGATGGGCCTTACCATTATTTGAAATTATAATTTGCATAATAAAGTACTAATGTAAGCTATTTTCATCTTCTTCTCTATACAGTTAATTCATCTGCTACCACAATATCTGCAAATCTTAACTCAATCCCCATGCTTGATGGGTCAAACTTCAAGGATTGGAAAGAGAACGCACTAATTGTTCTCGGCTGCATGGATCTTGACCTTGCTCTCAGGGTTGAGCAACCGGCTTCTCTTACGGATGCAAGTTCACCTGATGACAAGAGGAACTTTGAGAAGTGGGAACGCTCAAATCGCATGAGTCTAATGATCATTAAGCGCGGCATTCCTGAAGCCTTTAGGGGCGCAGTATCTGAAGAGGTAACTAATGCCAAGCAATTCCTTGCCGAACTTGAAAAGCGTTTTGCTAAAAACGATAAGGCTGAAACAAGCACGCTTCTGCAAAGCTTGATTTCAATGAAGTACAGAGGCAAGGGGAACATAAGGGAGTACATCATGAAGATGTCTCATACTGCTTCAAAACTTAAGGCACTAAAGCTCGACTTGTCTGATGACTTGCTCGTGCATTTAGTATTGATATCGCTTCCTGCACATTTCAGTCAGTTTAAGGTAAGTTACAACTGTCAAAGGGAGAAATGGACTCTAAATGAGCTCATTTCATATTGTGTGCAAGAGGAAGAAAGGCTGAAGCAGGATAGAACTGAAATTGCTAACTTGGCAAGTACCTCTAAGGATAAGGGCAAGAAAAGAAAAACAGAATATGAAGCTGTTAAGGGTCCAGATCAAAAGAAGCCACATAAGGACAAAGAGGGTTGTTTCTTTTGCCTGAAACCTGGACATTTAAAGAAGGATTGTACCAAATACAACGCTTGGCGTGCAAAGAAAGGTACATTTCTTAATTTGGTCTGTTCTGAGGTTAATTTAGCTTCAGTACCTAGAAACACTTGGTGGTTAGATTCTGTGCTACTACTCACATAAGTGTTTCTATGCAGGGTTGCCTGTTCTGCCGAAAGCCAAGTGATGCTGAAAGATTCATCTTTGTGGGCGATGGAAAATCGGTGGAAGTTGAAGCAATAGGAACTTTTAGGTTATTATTGGGAACTGGTTTTTATTTGGATTTGAAAGACACTTTTGTTGTACCGTCATTTAGACGGAATTTGGTTTCTATTTCCTTATTGGACAAATCAGGATATTATTGTTCTTTTGGAAATTGTCAGTTTAGTCTTTCTTTAAATTCAAATATTGTTGGTACTGGTTCATTATGTTCGTACGATAACCTATATTTGCTTGATACTATTGCATCATATAATGAAACCTTGTATGTGGAATCACGTGGTACTAAGCGAAAATTAAATAAAGAAAATTCGGCAAAACTATGGCACAAGCGCTTAGGTCACATCTCAAAAAACTAGAGTTGAACGACTTGTGTCAGATGGCATTTTGGATTCCCTCGACTTTACGGACTTTGATGTTTGTATTGATTGTATCAAGGGAAAACAGACCAAAACGAGAAGGTTAGGTGCTAATAGAACTTCGGACGTCTTAGAATTGATACACACGGATATTTGTGGACCATTCCCTACGGCTTCCTGGAATGGTCAACAATACTTTATATCATTCATAGACGATTACTCACGTTATGGGCATCTATATCTTATTCATGAAAAGTCTGAGTCACTGGACATGTTCAAAGCTTTCAAAGCTGAAGTTGAGAATCAACTCAACAAGAAAATTAAAAACGTTAGATCTGATCGTGGTGGTGAGTACTACGGCAGATATGACGGTTCAGGTGAACAACGTCCAGGACCATTTGCTAGATTCCTAGAGGAATGTGGAATCGTCCCACAGTACACCATGACAGGTTCTCCTAGCATGAATGGTGTAGCTGAAAGACGAAACAGAACTCTTAAGGATATGGTAAGGAGTATGATTAGTCATTCTACTTTACCAAAATCACTCTGGGGAGAAGCATTAAAGACTGCAGCTTATATTCTGAATAGAGTACCAACTAAAGCTGCTGCTAAAACACCTTATGAGCTTTGGACAGGCAGAAAGCCCAGTCTAAAGCATTTCCACATTTGGGGATGTCCAGCTGAGACAAGGCCTTATAGGCCGCATGAGGATAAATTGGACTCCAAAACAGTTAGCAGCTACTTTATTGGTTATTCTGAGCGATCAACGGGCTACAAATTTTATAATCCCACGCTTAAGTCAATTTTTTGAAACGGGAACTGCAACATTTTTTGAGGATGTTGAGTTTGGGGGGAGAAATAAGGTTAGAGACATTATCTTTGAGGAAGAAGCTGAGGAAGGATCGATTGCGATTCCTACTGTTACTTTTGACAATGTGCAGGTTTCTATACCTGTCATTGATCAAGTACATCCGGAAACTCAGCATGATAATGTTGAAGAAACTCCCATCCAAAATCCAGAAATACAAACTCAACAACCTCAACAAACAATACCATTAAGGCGATCCACTCGAGAAAGGAAAAATGCTATTTCGGATGACTATGTAGTATTTCTCCAAGAACATGAGGAAAATAATGGAATGATGGAAAATGATCCAATCAATTTTCATCAGGCCATGAAGGGTTCTGACTCTCAAAAGTGGATTGATGCCATGAATGAGGAGTATAAGTCTATGCAAGATAATAAAGTTTGGGATCTTGTCCCATTACCAGAAGGTGCGAAACCCATTGGTTGTAAATGGATTTTTAAAACCAAAAGGGATTCGAAAGGTAATGTGGAAAGATATAAGGCTCGTCTTGTAGCTAAAGGCTTTACACAAAAGGAAGGTATTGACTTCAAAGAGACTTTCTCTCCGGTTTCAACGAAAGACTCTTTCAGGACAGTCATGGCACTTGTTGCACATTTTGACCTTGAGTTACATCAGATGGATGTAAAGACGGCGTTTCTCAATGGAGACATTGATGAGACGATTTATATGGTGCAACCAGAAAACTTCGTGTCAGGAGACTCGAAGAATATGGTTTGCAAATTAAAGAAATCCATCTATGGACTCAAGCAAGCTTCCCGTCAGTGGTACTACAAATTTCATCAAGTGATCATCTCGTTTGGTTTTGAGATAAATGTTGTTGATGATTGTGTGTATCACAAGTTCAGTGGGAGTAAGCATATTTTCCTGGTTTTGTATGTCGATGACATACTGCTTGCCACTAATGATATAGGCATGTTGCACGAAACCAAGAGTTTTCTGTCAAGGAATTTTGAGATGAAAGATCTTGGGGACGCCTCTTTCGTATTAGGAATTCAGATACACCGGGACCGCTCTCGGGGTATTCTTGGATTATCACAAAAGAGCTATATCGATAAAGTACTTGTAAGGTTTGGCATGCAGGATAGTAAACCAGGGGACACCCCTGTTGCTAAGGGAGACAAATTTAGTCTCAATCAGTGCCCGAAAAATAATCTTGAAGTTAAGGAAATGCAAAAGATTCCCTATGCATCAGCTGTTGGGAGTCTGATGTATGCTCAAGTTTGTACACGTCCAGACATAGCGTTCATTGTTGGAATGCTAGGCAGATATTTAAGTAACCCTGGGATGGATCATTGGAAAGCAGCAAAGAGGGTTATGAGGTACTTGAAGAGAACAAGAGATTGCATGCTTACATACAGCAGATCGGATAAGTTAGAGATCGTAGGATACTCCGATTCTGATTTTGCGGGATGCCAAGATAGTAGAAGATCCACATCAGGCTACATATACCTGCTAGCTGGAGGAGCCATTTCTTGGAGGAGTGCTAAGCAGACACTCGTAGCTTCTTCCACTATGGCAGCAGAATTTGTAGCTTGTTATGAGGCATCTAATCATGGGATATGGCTGCGAAATTTTGTCACCGGGCTGCGCATTCTGAATGGAATTGAAAGACCATTAAAGTTATATTGTGACAATAACTCTGCAGTGCTATATTCCAATAACAACAGGAGTTCAACTAAGTCAAAGCACATTGACATTAAGTTCCTGGTTGTGAAGGAAAGGGTACAGAGTAGACAGATTTCCATAGAGCATATTGGGACAAACTCCATGATTGCGGATCCGCTTACTAAGGGATTAGCACCCAAGGTCTTTCACGAGCACACTGCTCGTATGGGTGTAATATTTCTTGAGGATATCATGATTTAGTGGGAGTTTGTATTTTGGTTGCTTTATGTTTTGGTTTTGGACACATTTGTGTATTTGGATAATTTTCTGTACAGAAATAAAGTATTCAGTTCATTCTACTCTGTTACATTATGTTTGGTATTGATCTCACCTAAGGAATAAAGTCGGACCAATTGAAAATAGGCATGTTTGGATCACATAACATGTAATTTTCATACTACACTCTCATGATTGATCTATGTCATTTGGTTGTATTGGTATATGTGACCATTGATGGATTTAGTTACGATTAATGTAACGAAAGTCGCTTTGATCCTATATTGATATGATTGATGGACGAGATTGTTTGGAAATACCCTTAATAATGATAGCACATTTTTGAGCTCATAAGGTTGTACACATTTGTAAGGATACATGTATGGCCCAGTGGGAGATTGTTGGATAAATTCAATAATATGGGGCCAAACATGTATAAAATAAAATGTGTGGTGCTATTTTAAGGATTTAGTCAATAAAGTGATCCACTAAAGATTATTCGGGACTAATGGGTATTAAGTGTCGTGAGATTAAAGTGTAGAGACGGATTCAATGTTTTAAATTGATGAGGGGCCAATTTAATAACATTGAAACATGATAGTTGCCCTACAACTATTTATACAGGTCATGGTCCCCAATTGAGCGTGGCTTTTCATAATTCTCTGCATCCCCGTCAACAGAGAAGAAACAAAAGGAGAAAACCACGAATCAGTTGGAAGTCCATAACCCCGTTCAATCAAACGCAATAATGAATTCAGGTACGCTTCCGCTTCAGTATCGATCTTGATAATTACAGCATGATGTTCGTGGATTTTAGATGAACATTCATCTATATCAAAATTAATTTTAACATCCCTATGCCTAAATGTTCATCCACCATCTATGAAAAGTGGAAAGCCCAGAATACACAAGATTGGTGATTATCAACACAAAATCAGAAGGAAAAATTGTAGATCTCGCAAGAACACAAATCAAAAGTCGCGCAAACCACCCCCACAAAACCACCACCGAGCCGCAGCCAAAACATCACCTCAAACCGCCACATCCATTGTCGACCCAAACAAATTTCAACAAAAATCAACCGCACTGATGATGCTAAAAATCGCACCTGAAATATTCCTAGCTTGAGCAATAAACTAGCACGAACTGGATCTCCGAATACCTGCAATAAAGGCGATGAAGTGTGTCCTCGTCGCCCCCGTCGCCCCTTCGATGCTTAAGTCAGTAAAGAGGAAGGAGAAAATTTATGCAAGAGGCTATAAATTGTAGAGATAATTGTGTACATGAATTGTGATTGAGAGGCGAGTATTTATAGCTGTATGTAATTAAGTCCTTGTAAGACTAAAGTGCTTGAAACTAGGCATGAGTCCTTTTGAGAATCATCTTCCTAATTTTTAGGGATAAGGTTATAAGTCCCAGATAGGGTTCTGTGGGAAGATGAATTCTATTTGGATTAGGAGGTTGTATACTCCACGTGTCAGATCAAGTCATACCCGATCAATGAGAAGCATGACACGAGCATCATGTACCCCGAGCACATCATGCACCTTTTTGGTGAGATATATGTACTCGGGGTATTCTATGCTCGAGGGTATTATGAGTGGTCGGGGCAATGTTTTTACCACGAACATTTTGAGTGTGATCGGGGTTGTACTCAATATGGTGTATGGTATAATGTTAAGTGCTCGACCTCGAGGTTCATATGTTGCTCGGGGGTACAATGATGTGATTTGGCTAAATATTCAAGTGCTCGGGGATGAGGACAAACGATATACTCGGGGTATAAATGATTGTCGGGGTTGAGGTCCTCCTCGGGTATCAAGATATAATATGGGATAATATTCATGTGTTCGGGCTCGAGGTCATCCTCGGGTTTATGGTGGTCGAGGTTGAGGTCTTTCTCGGGGATAGAAGATATAATATATGGTGATATTTATGTGGTCGGGGTTGAGGGCCTCCTCGGGTTCATGATGGTTCTCGGGGTTACACATTTGCTTGGGAGATTATGTTTTGTCAAAAAGCTCGGGCTTGAGGTTTGTGAAGGCTCGGGTATGAATAAAATTTACACTCATCACGCACCAATATCTACACAGACATTCACCACCGTCATGCAACGGTGGTACCACCGTCGAATGGACGTTCGGCGACGTCGAACTGAGGAGAGCAAAGGCCCTCTGGTCGCTCTTCTCTCCTCTCTATTGAGAGAGAGAGAGAGAGAGAGAGAGAGAGAGAGAGAGAGAGAGAGAGAGAGAGAGAGAGAGAGAGAGAGAGAGAGAGAGAGATTGCTTTGAGAGATTTATTTTTAAAATTGTCTTCAGTCCCAAGTTTGGAAATGAGTTATTCCAACACGTCTTAAATTTTTAAACTCCAATGAGTCAGTGCAATTACTTTCTGAAAACAATTGTTTTTGTCACAATACTTTCAAATCCTTTTATGTTAGAATGTCAATTTAGTCCCTAAACTTTTATTTTCATTTTGAACTTTTGAATTCCAAAATATTAATTTTAAGTTATTTTCTTATTGACTAGGCGAGACACTCAAATGGTTAGAAAGTTGATCTTATTCCTGCTTGAAAACTCAAACTCGTTGAATTAAGTAGACTCATCCTTACTAATTGATTTAGCTATGAATATGCATGTGAAAATGTGACTTTATTGTTATGACGAGACGAGACGAGGCTATGATCATGAAATGAATTATGAAGTTTATGATGTTATGCCCGAGACTACTTTTATGCACTTATATATTTACATGATATGATGCTATTTCAAAGAATGTTTAGCATGATTTACATTTTTACATGTATTATTATAGTATATTTTTTATGAGTCAACTAAGCATTTCTATGAAATACTCACTCATATTTATTAACAATTGCAGATTTCGAATACGGTAGCGAATGACGGGTATTGGTGGCACTTAGGAATGTCAAACTAGCCGAGCCGGGCCGGCTCGAGCCGTTTGACCATGGCTCGGGACGAGCCCACGAGCCAGCAAATGGGCCGGCTCGTTGGCTCGTTCGTACGAGCCGGACGGGCCATGCTCGTGGGATGGCTCTTTTTTTTTTTCAAACGGGTAACGATTGGAATAATTGAAAATATAAAAACTTAAGGGGCCGTTCTCTTTGTGTTTCGATTTTGAATTTTGAGTTTTAGATTTTGTTTTGAATTTTGGATTTTGGTTGTTTGTTTTTGGATTTCTGAAAACATGTTCTCTTTATAATTTTGGAAAACTGTTTTCAAAAATAAAAAACTGAAAAATACGTTTACTTTGTAATTTTTTGATATATTTATTTTATGATATTTTATATGTAAAAAATGGTTGATTTGTTGAATTAAATTAATTTTAATATTAATAAATTAGTTAGTTCTCTATATCAATAAATTCATCATTAATATTGTTTCAGCTAAAACAAAAATTTAACCGCATACCAAAAAAATCTTAACATGGATCTATATATAATGGCAAAATAATATAAGAATTTCAAGTGAAGGAAGTGTCTCACATTTAATTAAAAAAAAATAATAATTTACAAAAGAAAAAAATCTTAACATGAATCTATATATAATGACAAAATAACATAAAAACTTCAAATGAAGGAAGTGTCTCACATTTACAAAATAATAATAATAAAAAAAATTACAAAAAAAAAAAATCTTAATATGGATCTATATAATGGCAAAATAACATAAGAACTTCAAGTGAAAGAAATGTCTCACTTTTACAAAATAAAAAAATAATAATAAACAAATACAAAAAAAAATTTACAAAAAAAAAAAAAAAAATCTTAAAAATGATCTATACATAATGGCAAAATAACATAAGAACTTCAAGTGAATGAAGTGTCTCACTTTTACAAAAAATAAAATAAAAAAAATCTTAACATGGATCTATATATAATGACAAAATAACATAAGAATTTCAAGTGAAGGAAGTGTCTTACTTTTACAACAACAAAAAAAAAATAATAATTTACAAAAAAAAAAAAAATCTTAACATGGATCTATATATAATGACAAAATAACATAAGAACTTCAAGTGAATGAAGTGTCTCACATTTAAAAAATAATAATAATAATAATAAATAAAAAATTACAAAAAAAAAAAAAAAAAAAAAAAAAAACTTAACAATGATCTATATATAATGGCAAAATAATATAAGAATTTCAAGTGAAAGAAGTGTCTCAAAAAAAAAAAATCCAAAACAAGCGTTTTGGACTTTTTAACACAAAACATCCAAAACGCTATAAACTCGTTTTGAGTTTCCTTTATATTTTTTTTGCTGTTTTGGAAAATGCGTTTCTGAAAATAGGCAAAATGAACGCGTTTTCGATATTTTCAAAAATCGAAAACTCAAAACGGGCTGAAAACAGCAAAGAGAACGGGGCCTAAACCTTCCACCTTTAATCCGAGCTTGGAACCGGCTACATTTAAATTCTTGTATGCGGAGTTAAAATTGTACACGAACAAAATGTTACGTGTATAATTTTTTTATTTGAAAGAAAGAATTAAAAATACAGAAAAAGAAAAATGCATATATTATTTATAGCATAATTGTAAGGATAATAATTGATAATATAAAATAATTTACTCACCAATACGATTGTTCTCCGATTTCCTCTGCTAGAATCTCACTTAACCTGTTTCATAACATTTTCTCTGCAAACTGCCAATCCTTCAAGCACATTAGGGCCTCCAGTATGTTTTCTTCAAGCCTTGACTTATACTCAGATAAGACTCTTCCACCTGCACTAAAAGTAGCCTCCGATGCTACAGTTGATACCAGATGTGTTAGTAGATCTCGTGCAATCATAGAAACAACTGGGTATTGACGTTTATTTAGTTTCTACCATTTAAGAATGTCAAAATTATTTCTCTCGTCATCATCTAACATGCTAAGAAGGTCGTGTGAAAAATACTTAGTTAACTCACTTGGAATTTCATCTGAACTATTATATGTACTAGAAGTTCCCTTCATAATCATAAGGTAGGAAATTAAATCACTATTTTCATTTTGTATCACATTACGGGTGGGAGTAGTTCTTCTAATATTTTTGCCTGACTTTTCGGCATTAAGCTCGTACATTTGACATAAACATTTTTCTAAATCTGTGCACGTCAAAGGAGTCCCAAAAGTTAATTTGTTTGATATTGCATTTATAGTGTGTTTAGTTCCCTCTAAACTTATTCTAGGGTCCATAATTATTGCTAATGGAAATAAAGTGGGTACATCTTCCCAATATTTTATAAACTTAGTCTCCATTTTTGAAATGATTTGTTTAAAAATAGAAAATGTTTTGTACTTGTTAAAATTATTATCAATTCAATAAAATACTTCAACACTAAAGGACAAGTGGGATAATAAATACCGGATAATTCATTTGTAGCATCGTAAAAGGGTTTCAAAAAAGTTTTAACATGAAAAACAAGTTCTCAATCATCATCCCCCAAATCAAAACTTGAGCCATGTGAGTGGCGACCGTTGTAATATTCACATATTAAATTCTCGTAACCTTGACAATGTTCAATCATTAAATAAGTTGAGTTCCATCTATATCCTACATCTGTAACAAATGATCATGGTCGCATACCATTTTCTGCACATTGTACATCAAAAACTTATTTTCTAGAAGGTACTATCATAATGAAATTGCAAGCACACCTAATTTTTTTCAATTGATTTTCTATATGTTTGAGACCATCTTGAAATATTAAATTAAAAATGTGACACACACAACGAACATAAAACAAGACTCCATCAAATTCAGGATTCGTGTGGTTAGCTAATATATTTATCACCGCTTTATTAACAGAAGCATTATCTAATGTAAAACTACGAACTTTACTATCACATTAAATTCTCTAAGAATTGCAAGTAGTACATTGAAAATATTTGTTGCTTTTTGTGGGTAATCAATAACTTTAAATGTCATAATTCTTTTGTTGATTAACGAAGTATCATCAATGTAATGATAAGTAACAGCTATGTAACCTCTATGATTATTGTCAGCCACAAGTCCGAAGTAAATGATAAGTTACCATTATATTTATTTAAAGCATCTATAAAATTTTGTTTTTTCTCGAAATATTCATTAATGCAATCAGCTCGTAAAGTATTTTTAGAAACGGGTTTGTACCTGGGTTGGAGATACTTTTGAATGAATTCCGTAAATTGTGAACTTTCTAGTTTCTACAATTGAAAGCGAGAACTTACCACTCAATACGAACATGATCATCCCTTCTTGACACGCTAGTTCTTGGTTGAAGACCCAATTGGTTAGACTCGATTGACCAAATTGTAGAGTTGATTGGTTTGCTTCAACCGAGCCCAATTTTTGACATGCTTTACATGTCTATTGAGGTGTGTTGTGCCCCCACCCTCTTCCAAGAGAAAAGTCCTCCGCAAGTTTTACATTGTGCTTTAAATAGTGGATTCCCATCAGTGTCTTTTTGGCCGTTGTTTGAATCAAATCAAAAAATTCCAATAGTTCGATTTTTTCGTCCTTTTTAGATTTCTGCTGGAGCCTGCCGTCGTGCTAGTAGAGTCTGATCCATATATAATAGCAACATTTTCATCAACAATGTCATCTATATTAAGAGGAGTTCTAGTATCTATATCATCGATCTCATTTTGCAAATCCGCCAAATTGTCGGGAATTGGAATATCGTTGAGGCAGAAAAACTCATCAACAAATTGGCTGGAAGAATAACCATGAAATTGTGAGTGTGCCATTAACAATAATGGGTTTGGAAATTTGAAATTGGAGATGGAAATGAAATATGGAATTTGAGACAATATTGTATATGAAAATGAAATATTATAGCACTACAAATTAAAATATAACTAGAAGTAGAAGATTGCAATTGAGATTTGAGAATTGAGACTTGAGAGAATTGAGATTGTTTGTGATCCAAATCAAGAAAAAGATGGGTATATTTATAGGCAAAAATAAAATAAAATAAAATTAAGCCAAGGACCATTTGGCAATTTTTCGGCTCTTTCTCACGAGCCGGACGGGCAGCTCGCGTTTTGGCCAGTCCGGCTCGTGAGAACGAGCCTCTCACGAGCTTCTGCTTGTTATCACGAGTCGAAACGCGAGCCGGCCCATTTTCGGCCCATTTTACTGTCCGTTGGACTAGTTCACGAACTGGTCCACGAACTTCACAAGTCGAACCCGAACTTTTCAATACCCAAATTTTTTGTCCTGTCCAAGCCCAAGTTCCTTTTTCACGAATCGAACCGAGCATTTAACGAACTGAGCCGAACTCACGAAATCCCAAACTATTCAACTCATTTGCTACCCCTAGTGGCACTTAAACAATTAAATAATAGGAAACTTCTATTTTTGGATATTTACATTACATTTAAATTATTACTTTTCTTACCATTGAACAATTTGGTATTTACGAATGTTTGAAAGTTTATGATATAGTTGAATGTTTTTCTCATTACAAAATGATAAAATAGTTTGATTTATTATTTTATTCAAGTATTTCAAAAGTTTAAGTTTTATCGACCGTTTGAAGTCTTAATTAAGATTGCCGAGTTTGAAATTCAGTTATTTTTCGCTAAAATTTTATTTAAAACGTTAATTAAGGAGGATGACGTGGCGTTCCAGGTATTTAGAACTCGGGCCGTTACATTACATACCAGAAAATCGAACTGTCGGAGGTGCGTCAGTTTTTTCCCAGCTTCAACTGTGTTTTTATTTTGGAATGCTCTGCCCTGTTATAACCCAATGTTGTCAGTGCAAGCTTAGTTTTATATAAAATCTGTGTTCAAATGAATAGTAGAAATACATAAGTATGTGTTCAAATATTTTAAATCTGTAAAATTAATATTTGATTAAAAAACATATTTTTCCTTCAAATTTTTGCACGTAAACTCAAATTTTTGCACGTAAACATATTGATATTCCCTTTTGAAACTGGTTTTATGTTTAACAAAAGAAAATATTCGTTAAAATATTTGTTTTTTTAAAAAAAAATATATATGCAGTAGTCTTTCACGAAGAAACCTTTTTTTTGTTTACAGTAGCAAAGTTCTACCGCATTAAGAAATCATAAATAGATCTAGAACTAACCATTTCTAAAAAAGTGATCTTACTTTCTTTAAGGTTTTCAACAGAACTAATAGAAATTGTTGATAACACTTATCTATTTTGGACTACACCAGTGCCAAAGAACTTGAAAGTTGGCACAGATCCATTCGGTGATTCACAAATGATCAGAAATCCATACAATCTAAATGAAATATGTAGCAATTTGGGAACGATTTACAAACGTAATGATCAAAACATTCAATAGATACACAGATCTATTGAATGTAGATGCAAAAATTTTGAAAAAAAAAATTAATCAAGGACGGAAAAAAGCTTTGTCGCGTTTGGAAAAAATATTATTATCTTTGAATAACAAAAAAATCAAGTATCTTCTTCGTAAGTCAAAATTTTTTATTTTCTAATCGGAGATTTTAAATTTTTTTTATTTTTTTCTTGAAAAGAAATATTTTCTGAAGGAATTGAACACACTGCCGCTGGGAGACAAAGGGACCATTTGAGTAAGGGTTAGGGTCTCCCTTTTGTTGTTCATTTTATATAGATGGATTAAAGATGCTAATGGGACTCATAATTTTGGGCCGAGTGCATTACATTGGTATAGGGAAAATTACACCCAGACCAAATTTTCAACTTATCAATTCAAAATTCAGATTTGTACCTGATTTGTTCAAAAATCAGGTTAACTTTTAAATATTAAAAATTATTATTAACTAAATTAAATATCCCAAATTTACATATAGTTATTCAAAACTCAAAACCCTAACTCATTTTTCTCTCTCCCTTTTCTCTCCTCCATCTCTGGCTCTCCCCATGATCTGCCGCAGACAATCACCGGCCGATCACCACCGCTTGCGGCTATGGTTTGAATCTGTGATGGTGGTGACAGTTTTCTATGGTGGTTATAAATCTATGGTTTGAATATGGTGTTTGTCTCCGATCGTAGCCGCTCGAGATGATGGTGTTTGTGACTTGTTTATACAAGTGATAGGGTACGATGCACGAGATGATGATGGTGATGGTGTCAATGGATGATGGTGGTGCGGTGTTAGCGGTGGTACTATGGTGGTGGATCTGTGGTGACGGTATGTGGTGGATCTGTGGTGGGTGACAGATTTTTGGTGGACGTGGGTGATATTGTAGTGGTTGTCGACGGTGGCAAGGTGTTCGTGGTCGTGGTGGTTGGTCATGGTGTCGGCGTGGCAGTGGCGACGAGGAAGTCTGCGGTGCTGCAGCTGGCAAATGGTAATGGAGGTGGCGGTGGTACTGTTGTGGTGGATCTGTGGTCATCATGGGTGATGTTGTGGTGGTTGTCGACAATGGCGAGGTGTTTGTGGTCGTGGTGGTTGGTTGCAGATTCGGTAGTAGAAGTGGCGACGTCAACTGTGCTGCAGTTTGGCTAATGGTGGTGGTGGTGAGCTGGGGTGGGGTGGGGTGGGGTTAAGATTTATTGTGACCAATTAATTTGAAACTTGTGACTACAAAAATTCTGTGACCTAAAAAAATTTAGGATTGTGACAAAATTTATAATTGTGACTCATAATTTTTGGAGTTGTGACCAATTAATTGAAATTTGTGATAGTTAAATGAATTGTGACCAATAAATTTTTTGAATCGTGACCAAAAATAATTTTGTGACCTAAAAAATTCTAGATTTGTGACCTATAAATAAGTTGTGACCTAGTAATTTTGTAAATTGTGACCAATGAAATAAGTCGTGATCGAATAATTGGGATTGTGACTCAATTTGTAATTGTGACTTTACAAATTTTTAAGTTGTGACAAATTAAGTTGAAATTTGTGACCTTAAATTAAGTTGTAACCTATAAAATTCGAGATTTGTGACCTTGAAACTTTGTGAATTGTGATCGAAAAATAAGCCTTGATCGAATAATTTGTGATCGAGAAATACGTTGTGACCTAAAAATTTATGACTGTGACCATAAACTTATGACGTGATTTGTGACTTGTTACCTAAAAAATTGTGACTTGTGACCATAATAAATTGTGACCTCAAAATTGTGACTTGTGACCACAAACAATAAAATATATAATAATTATGACCTGATTTTTGAAATAAAACCTTAAGTTTCTTAATTTTGAAAATGTGTATTTTAAAAACCTTAGTTATGTATTTATCCCATTGGTATATGGCCTATCAGAAGGAAAAATAGATTTGTAGTGAGAAAAATTAGACTCTACACTAATTCCTTATACCCTCATTAGATAAATAAGTGATTTAGAAAGTATTTAAAATTTTACGTGATTTCCCCTTTCCTCAACTCTCTCACTACATCTCCAAAAAAAATCTCCCACAAATCTCTCAAAATTCATACTCCCTCTCTCATAGAACAAATCTCTACATCCATATCACACTAAATATTTGTAAATCACACCTAAATCAGAAATAGGTTTGAAAATAGGCTTCCAAAGATTTTGATTTTTGAAATCACAATTTGAAGCCGCATTTTGCATTGAACCCTAAGAGTAGCGAAGGAGGAGGAGGCTGTGGGAACAAATTGAACCCTAAAATGGATCATAGCAGTTCATGAATTTGAAAACCAAACATGTTCTTGATTCATCTTATGATTTCGTTCCCAAGAAATCGTGTGGAACTGGAAGTGTCGCAAAAATGAGTTTAGGCAAAAAATAAGGGTTCATGAAGCGAGAAGAAGTTGAAATCTTCCCCCATGATTGTTCCCAGTGTATTTTTTTTATTTGATGAACTTTGTTTGAAAAATCATAACTTAAATAAATTGCTTGAAATTTATTTGTGTTTTGCATTTCTCGATTTCTTGGTGTGTTTTTTTATAATGTATTTTTTAAATTTTTCAATATATATAAATTTATATGTGTATGTATAACTTGTTGGTAGCAAAACATTATGTCTCTTTTGTGCGTGAAGGGCAAGGAAATGAAATGCCTGCTTTCCTGGAGAAATCTTGGATGCCATTTGAATTTTTAATATATTTTATACTACGTTGTGATTAATTATGCTCGGAGTTTTTGAATTTTTTATTAACTCTAATTGTCTTTGTATTTCAATGATTTGAAATTGTATTTACATTTGCTTTTTGTTGACATTACTGATTGCAGCTAAATTTGGTATGATAATGATATGCTCGAAAATGGTAATTCCGCCATCATTTTTTTACGTTATGGTGCACTTGTTCACTTGGTGAGAGAAATTAAGATATGTAGTCCGATATTCTTAAGGTAAATGTATCCATTTGAGAGATACATGGGTATATTGAAAGGATACGTGAGAAATCGATTTCAACCTGAAGGCAATATCATTGAAGGTTATGCTACTGAGGAGACTATTGAATTTTTTACTGATTACCTAGATGATATTGAGACTTTTGGTGTTCCTAAATCTAGTCACGAGGGAAGACTCGAAGGTCAATGTACGATTGGATGCAAATCAATCGTCCCCAATGTTTAATAGTGAAATAAAGCACACCTTCTTGTATTACAACACTTTCCTGACCTGCAATGGCCTGGGTCATGACCTACAATAGCATGGGTCACTGTAGTCCACGTCGGCCACTGCAAGCCACGTCCATGATGTGGACGCAAGAGAATTTCGTGCCAACCAAAAAAAATAAATATATATATATATATACACACACACACACACACTTTAGGCGTCGGTTCTAAAGCTAGAATTAGAATCGACGCCTAAAATCAAACTTTAGGTGTTAGTTTTAACCTTACAAGGCGTCTATTTTAGTACAACCGACGCCTAGAGTTGAACTTTAGGCATCACTTTACAAACGATGTGTAAAGTCAAGACTTTACGCGTCTGCGCCATATACATCAACTTTACAATCGACGCGTATTATCTTTTACAACCGACGCGAATGAGTCTGCCTGTATTAGTGATTACATGAAAAATTACATTACCAAACTTCACCTTCGTCTAATTGCAAAATACCAAACCCAAGAATAAAATAAACTTCACCTTCGTCTAATTGCAAAATACCAAACCCAAGAATAAAATGTGAATGTTTATACCATGAAAATATATGACATATAATGAATGTAGTGTTATTTCAATTTCTTATTTATTTTAATTTCTTATTAACAGCAATGTAATTCAGTTTTTAATATTACAAAACATACCTCGTAACCCAGTTGTAACGGATGAATGCTTAAAATATTACTACATTCAAATTATTCAAAAACAGAAGAACAAGACAAAATTACATCGATTTACACGATCAAAAAAATGATGAGAACAGATGTATAACCGGACCTCCAATTGTAAATGAAGAAATAGGGAGACTGGTGAAATCTTCAAATAATATTCAATTAAATATGGCCAAAAAATAGATGACAAAGAAGAAATTTCAATAGAAATTGATCGCCAAAAAACTGATGTAAATCACCGAAAAACTGGTAGAAGCCATGTGTAGCGCCCCGAGTTCTAAATACCCGGTTTACCACGTCATTTTTTGGTCTAAATTTTAAAATAATATTCTAGCAGAAGAAATCACTGAAATCCGTTTTTTGGCAACATCAAATAAACGGTAATGATCGATAAAATTCGAAAACATTTATGAAATAATTCAAATTAACGAATCGAGCCTTTAATAATACAAAACATTCGACAATGCCATAATTTCTCAAATAATTGAAAATCTCAAAAATAGTCAAAGTGTAGAAATATGGATCATCAAAATAAGATTCTCAATTATTTAACGACTATTGTCACTATCATCCATCATTGGCCACCTTCTCCGAAATCTGCAAATGTTGTTAAAAATAGACATGAGCATTTCATAGAAATACTCAGTAGACTCATCGCCAATTAATTAATCCACATTATAATTGAACACATAAATGTAGGCTCTTTAGAAATCATAGGGTGTGGGTTGCTCTTCTCGTGCATTAAAGCACATGGCTTCTCTTTGAAAATCATAGGCTCTTTAAAATCATAGGGTATGGGTTGCTCTTTCTTCTCGTGTACATAAGGCACATAAGTTATACATAACATCATCATTTATCTTGCAAGACATTCTCTTCTTTCTTTCTCATGCATAAAAGCATATAAGTTATGACAAGCATAACAACATAAATATTTCATAAGAAATATATTCTAATCTCATTTCATGAAATAAATTTCACATAAATCACGTAACATACACATTCACATGCAATCATAATTTAAATCAATTAATAGGGGCGAGTCTACCTTAAACTTGCCGAGTGCAAAGTTGAGCGGGAAGCGACTTCAATTCTTTAATTCTCCGTACGCTTCGTCTAGCCAATTAGAAAATAAGTTAAATTAGTCTTTTGAAATTTAGTTTAAAAATGATAATTTACAATTTAGGGACTGAACTTAATAATTTGAAAGTTGAGGGACTAGAATGAGTAATTTGAAAGTTGAGGGACTAAAATGACTAATTTGAAAGATGAGGGACTAAAATGACTAATTTGAAAGATGAGGGACTAAAATGAATACTTAAACTAGAAGGCTTGAAATAATTGATTTTAAAAATGGAGGGCTTATTAAAATCATTCAGAACTTAAGGGGACTGAAATAATAGGTTTTAAAACTGTAGGGACTGATTCGAAACAATTTAAAACTTGGGGACCGCGCTGCAATTTCAGAAACTCAAAATATAAAATAAACTTTCATTTCTCTCTCTTCATTTGCGTGAAGACAAAGAGAAGGCGAGGGGTTGGGGCTGGGGCGTGGCTTGGGGCAAACCCGTCTTCCAGCCGGCGGTTCGCCGGCGCAACACCGGTGCAGGGTGCGGCCAACGACGGCGAAGGCAAGGTGAAAGTTTTGGGGCTGATTGGGTGCGAGATCGATGGCTAAAAACGAGGCTGCTATTTGGGTGATTTCCGGCAAAAAATTTGTGGTTGAGGTAAGAAAAATGAATTTCTTGATTCATGGGTTTTTCTTTTGATTCTTGGGTTTATGGTTTGGCTTGTGGGAGGGGATTTGGATGATGAGCAGTGGCGGTGAGAGGTGGTCTGATGTGCGGTGATGTTGGTTGTGGTGGTGTGTTGAACTAGTTGCGGTGGTTGTTCTCTGCGTGTGGCGGTGGTGGAGCGTTTTGTGGAGGTGGTGGTGACTGTGGTGGTTGGGTGCAGGCGGTGGTTTGGTGGTGAGTGGTGATGATGAAGGAGGAAAAGAGAACGTTACATCTGCTGTATGGAGTTGGGAGGCTGGGATGGTGATGGTGATGCTGAAATGGGTTGGATTGTGTAGTGTATAAGAGAGTTTGGTAGGTATGGTGTAGTATTGGATTGATGTGATGGATGGGGTTGGTGGTGTGAAAACCTAGACAAGCAATGCACGTAGTTTGAGGAAAATTCACACGCGAAATCAACTGGGTCGGAAGGATGCATCTGATAACATGAACTTGACGTAATTTGGAATTAAAAATGATTTTGAAAATAATAATTTAAATAAATAAATAAAATAATAAAATTTTGGAAATTCGGATTTTATTTTAAAATTGAATTTACTCGATATTTCTCAATTTGACTAGACGAACGCGTCGTGACGTTAACTTAAAAATGGATGAGATCGCAGCGACACTGTTTTCATGATTTTCGAATAATTATTAAACGCGTAAAAATTCTTGGTCGCTACAACCTTACCCCCTTAAAATAATTTCGTCCTCGAAATTTAAACTTACTTAATCTATGATTTCTGGATACTTGGCTAGGATCTCATCTTCCTTTTCCCAAGTAGCTTGTGTCTACCCCACTGGACTTTGACTAACGGAATCTCTTTGTTTCTCAAGACATGGACTTTTCTATCTACTATGCACATGGGTGCCCCTCTTCGTAGGACAAATCTTTCTAAACTTCAAGAGACTGATAATTCACCACATGACTAGGATCATGAACATACTTTCTCAACAGAGAAACAAGGAACACATCGTGAACAGTCGCAAGATCTAGTGGCAAGCCAAACGATAAGCCACGTTCCATACTTGTTCTAGTATCTTGAATGGTCCAATAAAGCGGGGTCTCAACTTTCCTCTCTTCCCAAAGCGAAAAGTGCCCTTCATCGGAGCTATCTTCAAAAATACTTTCTCCCCAATCTAAAATTCCAAATCCTTTCTTCTCTAATCTGCATAGCTTTTCTTTCTATCCTGCGCGATCTTAATCCGCAGTCTGATCTTCTCAACAACATCAACTGTTCTTTCAATAAGTTCTGGACCCAATAACTTCTTCTCACCGACCTCATCCCAATAGATTGGTGATCGACATCGCCGTCCATACAGTGCTTCATAGGATGCCATACTAATGGTAGCCTGGAAACTATTATTGTAGGCAAATTCCACTAATGGTAGATGATTCTGCCAACTGCCACTCAAGTCTAGCACACAGGCTCGAAGCATATCCTCCAGTATCTGAATACTGCGTTCAGACTGTCCGTCAGTCTGAGGATGGTAGGAAGTACTAAAATTTAATTTAGTACCCATTGCCACATGCAAACTCTTCCAAAATCTCGAAGTAAATCTCAGGTCTCTATCCGAGACAATGGAAACTAGTAATCCATGAAGTCGAACAATCTCTCTGATATACAACTGTGCTAACTGATACATATTGAGAGTTATACTGACTGGTAGAAAATGGGCTGACTTTGTAAGTCGATCAACAATGACCCAAATGGCGTCATTCCCCCTCGCTGATTTTGGTAACCCTGTGAAAAAATCCATGGAAATTTTCTCTCATTTCCATTCTGGTATATCCAAAGGATTTAACAATCCTGACGGTCTCTAATGTTCAGCCTTGACCTGCTGACAGGTCATGCATCGTGAAATAAATCTTGCAATGCAACCCTTCATGTTCCTCCACCAGAAGGTATTACGCAAATCCCGATACATCTTTGTTCCTCCTGGGTGGCAAGCATAAGGTGCTGAATGGGCTTCTGTTAAAATCTCCTTCCTGATCTGATCATCTTTCGGCACACAGAGACGTCCTCTAAACATAAGTGCTTTATCACCTCCTTGTACTTCCACAATCCGACCTCTCAAATCTGGTTTAAGGGTCAGATTTTCCAATCTGCTGGCTCTTGAACTGATGGGACTCGTACCTCGATTCTTAGATTCTGAAAATCTCGAGTCAACTGATTTTGTATTGTTCCCAAAGCTGATAACTGTCCAGCATTCTTTCTGCTCAAAGTATCTGCAACTTTGTTTGCTTTACCCGGGTGGTAAAGAATGGTGCAGTCATAATCTTTCACCAGCTCTAGCCATCGACGTTGTCTCATATTGAGTTCCTTCTTAGTGAAGAAATACTTGAGACTCTTATGATCAGTGTAAATCTCACATTTACTCCCATACAAATAGTGTCTCCAAATCTTCAAAGCATGCACTACGGCTGCGAGCTCTAAATCACGCGTCGGGTAATTCTTCTAGTATGGTTTCAACTGTCTTGAAGCATATGCAATCACTCTTCCATTTTGCATCAATACACAACCTAATCCATGTTTAGACTCATCGCTGTAGATAACGAAACCATCCGAACCATTTGGTATGGTCAACACGGGTGCCGATACAAGTATGTTCTTTAGTTCCTGGAAGCTCTGTCCACACTGATCGGTCCACTGAAATTTAACTCCCTTCCTGGTCAACTGAGTAATAGGACCCGCTATCTTCAAGAAACCCTCGATGAATCGTCGGTAATATCCAGCTAGTCGAAGGAAACTTCTCATATCTCCAACATTTGCTGGTGTTGACCAACTCATTACAATTTCAACCTTAGAGAGATCAACCTCGATGCCACTAGCTGTAACAACATGACCTAAGAAGTCAATTTTCTCGAGCCAAAATTCACACTTCTGGAATTTGGCATATAATCTCTCAGCTCTTAATATCTCCAGCACAATCCTCAAATGCTCTTCATGCTGCTCAGAATCCCTGGAGTAAATTAGTATGTCATCGATGAAAATAATAACGAACTTGTCAAGATAATCGTGGAATACTTGGTTCATCAAATCCATGAACACTGGAAGGGCATTTGTGAGACCAAATGACATTACTGTGAACTCGTAATGTCCGTATCGTGTTCTGAACGCTATTCTTGGTATATCGGCTGGCTTGATCTTCAGCTGATGATAACCCGACCTCAAGTCAATCTTCAAGAAAATAGCCGTACCTTTCAGCTGATCGAATAAGTCTTCAATCCTGGGAAGGGGATACTTATTTTTTATTGTCAGCTTGTTGAGTTCTCGGTAATCAAGGCACATCCCCATGCTTCCGTCCTTTTTCTTTACAAACAGAACGGGTGCTCCCCATGGAGATACACTTGGCCTGATGAAACTCTTCTCTAACAGTTCCTCTAACTGAACCTTCAGTTTTTGCAACTCTTTCGGTGCCATGCGGTAAGGAGCTTTAGATACAGGGGCAGCTCTTGGTACCAAATCAATGGAAAATTCCACTTGCCTATCAGGCGGGATGCCTGGAAGATCCTCTGGAAATACATCACCGTATTCGCATACTACTGGCATTGAATCCAAAATAACTTCTTTTGATGGTTTTTCTTGAAGGCTAACCAAATAGCCCTGACAATTGCTCTTGGCTAACAACTTCTCTTCCTTCAAAGCCGAGATAAGGCGAGGAAGTGCTTTGATCTTCGATCCATAAAACTTGAATACTTCTTCACCATCCCTGCGAAAGATAACTTCTCTCTCATGACACATAATCGCAGCTCGATTGGCGCTGAGCCAATCCATACCCAAAATAATATCGAAGTCTTTCATGCGAATAATATTCAGATCTGCTCCCAATATTTGGCCATCAAAATCTATTTGTACCGATCTGACTATCATATCAGTTTCGATAGTAGCTCCTGACGGTAAGCTAACCTCTAATGTGCTACCAGTTTCTTCCCCTAATAAGTTCAGTCTCTCTGAAGATGCATCAGATATAAACGAATGCGTTGCTCCTAAGTCTATAAGGACATATATAGGGATGCGAGAAACAGACAATATACCTGTTATCATATTAACATGCTCAAAATGGAAAATTACTAGATGGGGAAATAATTAAGACATGTTCAGGAATTAAGGAAATAACTTGTGTACCTGCAATCACATCAGAATCCTCAGCTGCATCCATAGTGAATACTCTCGCTTTTCCTTTTCTATTATGGTATGTGTTCTTCCTCTGGTTGAAACTTTGGGCAGAAGAAACACAGCAGTCTAAGGAAAAGTGACCCGACTGGCCACACCTGTAGCAGACATTATTACCAAATAAACACTCTCCCTTGTGTAACTTCTGACACTTAGGGCAAGGGGAAGAGAAATTAGTCATATGTCCTCCCATTGGTCCTGAATTCTGCCTTTTATTAGGCGCCGAATGTAAGAACTCAGTCTCCTTGTGGTCCCTGAGAGCTTGCGGGAAAAATTTATCCCTGACTTCAACTTTGAACTCTTCCCTAGTGAGAGCTGCCTGCTGTGCTACAGTCCTGGTCCGGGATGCAGATTCCCACCAGAAACTGGCTCTAACATTTAACATAAATTCAGCGCATAAGACTTTCTTGTCCTCCGGGCAAGAAATGTGCCGGAATATCCTCTCGATCGTCAGAAGCCATTCCTCAACAGCCAAGGGCTTATCGCCCCCATCAAAGGTAGGTGGACGGTACCTCCGAAACTGTTCGGTAACTGGAACCGAGGAACCCGCTGGGGATTGCCTCAATTTCTAGACAGCTTGAAGCAAGTCTCTGATAACTGTAGATTGGGTTGTGGGACCCTGTCTCGAAGCAGCCTGTTCATCAGTTGTCTGATTTGAAGCGGTCTTGATTATATGCCTCGACATTTCCTTTAAAAATGAAAATCCACGTTCACTACTATGTAATCCAATTCTCATCAATCATGCCATGTCTAAATATTTATTATGCAAAGTCCAGATAGGGTTCATCATTTCTAAGTTCGAGGACAAAAAATATTATAAAATCATTCTTAAATCACATTATTCCCATTATGCTCAACACTCGTTCTCTTTCTTTTCTTCTCTTTGTTTATTTGGATACAATCTCTTTCTCTTTCTTCTAAATCTCATGAATCATTAATATAAGTATCCGAAATACTGAAATAGCGTTAAACATCATAAACTCTTTACCTCGGAGTTGGTGGAACGAATGATGGTAGTGGCAATCTTCATTAATCATAATTAAATAGTGTAAAATGTTTCTTGAAATTTCTTTTTGAAAATTTGTCAGTCTACAGAAACGTAGACTGGCTCTGATACCAAGCTGTAGCGCCCCGAGTTCTAAATACCCGGTTTACTACGTCATTTTCTGGTCTAAATTTTAAAATAATATTCTAGCAGAAGAAATCACTGAAACCCGTTTTTTGGCAACATCAAATAAACGGTAATGATCGATAAAATTCGAAAACATTTATGAAATATTTCAAATTAACGAATCGAGCCGTTAATAATACAAAACATTCGGCAATGCCATAATTTCTCAAATAATTGAAAATCTCAAAAATAGTCAAAGTTTAGAAATATGGATTATCAAAATAAGATTCTCAATTATTTAACGACTATTGCCACTATCATCCATCATTGGCCACCTTCTCCGAAATCTACAAATGTTGTTAAAAATAGACATGAGCATTTCATAGAAATACTCAGTAGACTCATCACCAATTAATTAATTCACATTATAATTGAACACATAAATGCAGGCACTTTAGAAATCATAGGCTGTGGGTTGCTCTTCTCATGTATTAAAGCACATGGCTTCTCTTTGAAAATCATAGACTCTTTAAAATCATAGGGTATGGGTTGCTCTTTCTTCTCGTGCACATAAGGCACATAAGTTATGCATAACATCATCATTTATCTTGCAAGACATTCTCTTCTTTCTTTCTCATGCATAAAAGCATATAAGTTATGACAAGCATAACAACATAAATATTTCATAAGAAATATATTCTCATCTCATTTCATGAAATAAATTTCACATAAATCACGTAACATACACATTCACATGCAATCATAATTTAAATCAATTAATAGGAGCGAGTCTACCTTAAACTTGACGAGTGCAAAGTTGAGCGGGAAGCGACTTCAATTCTTTAATTCTCCGTACGCTTCGTCTAGCCAATTAGAAAATAAGTTAAATTAGTCTTTTGAAATTTAGTTTAAAAATGATAATTTACAATTTAGGGACTGAACATAATAATTTGAAAGTTGAGGGACTAGAATGAGTAATTTGAAAGTTGAGGGACTAAAATGACTAATTTGAAAGATGAGGGACTAAAATGACTAACTTGAAAGATGAGGGACTAAAATGAATACTTAAACTAGGGGGCTTGAAATAATTTATTTTAAAAATGGAGGGCTTATTAAAATCATTCAGAACTTAAGGGGACTGAAATAATAGGTTTTAAAACTGTAGGGACTGATTCGAAACAATTTAAAACTTGGGGACCGTGCTTCAATTTCAGAAACTCAAAATATAAAATAAACTTTCATTTCTCTCTCTTCATTTGCGTGAAGAAAGAGAGAGGCGAGGGGCGGGGGCGTGGCGTGGGGAAAACCGGTCTTCCAGCCGGCGGTTCCCCGACGCAACACCGGCGAAGGGTGCGACCAACGGCGGCGAAGGCAAGGTTAAGGTTTTGGGGCTGATTGGGTGAGAGATCGATGGCTAAAAACGAGGCTACTGTTTTGGTAATTTTCGGCGAAAATTTTGTGGTTGAGGTAAGAAAAATGAATTTCTTGATTCATGGGTTTATGGTTTGGCTTGTGGGAGGGGATTTGGATGATGGGCAGTGGTGGTGAGAGGTGGTCCGATGTGCGGTGATGTTGGTTGTGGTGGTGTGTTGAACTGGTTGCGGTGGTTGTTCTCTGCGTGTGGCGGTGGTGGAGCGTTTTGTGGAGGTGGTGGTGACTGTGGTGGTTGGGTGCAGGCGGTGGTTCGGTGGTGAGTGGTGATGATGAAGGAGGAAAAGAGAACGTTACCTCTGCTGTATGGAGTTGGGAGGCTGGGATGGTGATGGTGATGCTGAAATGGGTTGGATTTGTGTAGTGTATAAGAGAGTTTGGTAGGTATGGTGTAGTATTGGATTGATGTGATGGATGGGGTTGGTGGTGTGAAAACCTAGACAAGCAATGCACGTAGTTCGAGGAAAATTCACACGCGAAATCAACTGGGTCGGAAGGATGCATCTGATAACATGAACTTGACGTAATTTGGAATTAAAAATGATTTTGAAAATAATAATTTAAATAAATAAATAAAATAATAAAATTTTGGAAATTCGGAATTTATTTTAAAATTGAATTTACTCGATATTTCTCGATTTGGCTATACGAACGCGTCGTGACATTAACTTAAAAATGGATGAGATCGCAGCGACACTGTTTTCATGATTTTCGAATAATTATTAAACGCGTTAAAATTCTTGGTCGCTACACCATGAACCAGTCCAAAGGAAGAAAAGAGAAGCCGTGAACAAGTTTGTAGGAAGGAAACCTTTGGTTGTAGAGTATTTTTTGAAGACTACAAATTGCCTAAGGTAACGACGTCCTAAATAAAAAAACTCCCATATTTAATTACTCTTATCAATTAATAGATTTCTTACATCAAATCCGATATTTTTCTAAATTTTGGAAAAAAAATTGTTTAATATTATGAATAGTATGAAAATCATGTATTTTTCAATTATCACCCACTACAACCAGGTATTGCGTAAATTTCTCTTTGTAATGTGTATCTATTGTCATGCTTGATGCTGATTAAAAATTAGATTTTTATCAAAGTCAAAGTGAATAATTAATTATAACTACATATTTCATGGGTCTAACACTTTTTAACCAAATATCTCATCAACTTCTAAGAATTTGATTCTAATCTCCATCAAATAGGGGGCTAATCTTATGTAAAATGCAAATTTACTTATTTTTTAACCATATTTTAAAATTGTAATGTATATCTAACATGATCAGGAACTGATTTAATCTATGAATTCTCATGAATCCCGGGACCAGCACAGGGTCGTAAGTGCTGGGTATTAAAGCTCAAATTAACATATGGATTATTATATGTGAGCAACAGTTCTTTATTTCCCTTAACCAGTTATAGTTAGTCTGAGACTACTACTAACTGTAGAGTATAGATTACTGTTTTACTAGTGAAAGCTCAATGCAGAGTCACACCTATCATTATACATAATAATCTGTCTATTGGCCAAAGTGTATATATTAATTTTAATAAATCAGTGAGGGATTATTGTAACATTTATTAAAATTCGAACAAGTGTTACAATTGGATTGGAAAATATATATCACACATGTTTATTAAGTTGTAAGGATATGATTGGTGGAATTCAATTTTGCTCATAAGTTACACATGTATACATCATCTTGGTTAATTTTGATTGGTCTAAAGAATCAACCAATAATTTGTATACACGTATGAAGTATTTGTTACATTTTGATTCACCCATTTATTTGTAATGATTACATTCATACCTATAAACACTCTTATAACGTGCACAGTTTAAAAAAAGCACAAGTGTTATATATGTACACATATATTCATTAAATTTGTATAGAGAAATAGTCATAATTTTATTTTTGTTGTAAAACAATAAAGAATATAGAGAGAATCAGAGAGAATTTCTTATTCTTAATATTTCATAATGAATATAGGCCCCTATTTATAGGGGTGGACAATAGCATAATCGTAATATTGGACAATGGCATAATCGTAATATATAAATTTTACAAGGGCATAAGAGTAATTTTCATTCAAATATCTTTTACCTAATTTACCTAATTTTGCCTAACTTTTATAACACTCCCCCTTGAATGAAATATTACTCGCTTGCTCAATTGTCTGCCTCGTTAAAACCTTGCTAAGAAAACCCAGTGGGATAAAACTTGAGCGAAGGAAAAAAAAATACAGAAGCTCCCCCTGATGTTTGCCATAGTGAATCATTGAGTCTGACATTCGAGTAGAACAAATCATGTACTGAATCTTGAAATTCTGAAGTGCTGCCTCATTAAAACCTTGTCAGTAAAACCCAGTGGGATAAAATCTGAATCAAGGAAAAAGAGTACAGCCGCTGCCTCGTTAAAACCTTGTCAGGAAAACCTAGTAGGATAAAACCTGAACGAAGGAAAAAGAGTACAGCATGATTCTCCCCCTGAAGTGTGCAATTGAGGATTCATGAACTTCTCGAACATTGATATCATCTTACTTCTGGAAAATGTATATATGAAAATCTTCTTGTGTGTAGCATTCTTTATAAGATGTGTATGATTTTCTTCATTTGTTGATATCATTCCAGTATAACAATGTATTGCTGAATTATAGCTTGTTGATAGCTATGATGATGCCTCAAAAACCTTGCTAGGAAAACCCTGTGGGACAAAACCTCAGCGAAGGGAAAAAGAGTACATTATTCTCATTAGTTTTCATCAATACGCCTCAATTGTTGCCTCATTAAAAACCTCGCTAGGAAAACCCTGTGGGAAAAACCTCAGCTAAGGGAAAAAGAGTGCAACGCGTATTTATTCCTTTTCATGGAATATCACAAGTATATTGATGCAATCTCATATCTTTTCATCAAAACATATCATTCATGATGAGCTTTATATAAATCGTTCATAGCTCATTTATGATGTCATAGTTTATTTATGATGTACTGAACATGCTATACCAAGCAATGTTTATTTAGTTGACTGATTGCATTACTCAAATCTAGAATTGATTCACTTCTATCAAAATCTAGAATTCACATCTGATGAATAATTAAATATTCATTTTCATATTCACTTCTGGTGAATAATCAATTTCCGGTGGATAATATAATTTTGCATATTGAAAATCAATTGCATGCCCAAATATTCAAATATAATAATAGTACACTCCAATTTCAATTTCAACATATTATATTATGGGGTCATTTGTATCATCCTATAGTGATACTAATCTGGGCATATTGAATCTTTCAATGATTTATACATGTATGTTCTTGCACTTTATAAACTGCAATTTCTAATTTGCAGGAGCATAATCAATCATTGAAATAGATATCAATTTTGACATATAATCTACAATCATATTACTTGAAATCCCAACGTACCGCGATCAACTGGTACATCAAAGAATACTCTCAAAATACCGAGATGAGAATCACACATTTTGATCTCACTCATTGGTATATCAAAGAGCTCAAGCTAGTGATTTAGATTATAGTCATATCCACCATATGTCATGCCAGTTCAATGAAAAATCTTGCGCGCAACAAGTTGTCATCTACGACTGTGAAATATTTTTCATTTGTACATATAATTACTGGCTTTACACATTTAAGCATTTGAACTTCAGGTCCTTTAACAATAATCCCTACGTTTGGGATTTTATACTTGGCCAAAGTATTATAATTTCATCAACCTCATTTTCATAAGAGGGTTGTATGTAGTCGACTTATTTATCGATTCCATTTCAACTCAATATAACATAGAGAGATCTCTGTATATGTTCTATCATCAGGTACCTGAATCTCTTTTAACTATGTCCCTTATACTCACTATGAGTATTCAGCCTCAAAGGGATCATCTCAATCATTCAAGAGATATTTATTTTTGAAATCGATTCTCATTATGCTTCAGGCATAATTACGCTTTAAGCGTGTTTTCCCCCATAATATTCACAAATCTTATATTATATCAATCGGCTAAAATGCCGCAACACATGTCATACAATCATATATCAAGTGCGTATTGTTGGAGTGTATATAGATATCGCACTTCTTAAAAATCATAAAGTTTCACAAGCAAATCATTATTTCATCGTATTGACATGTTTATATGTAGAATATTGCTGCATAATCAAATTGTTCTCATAGCAAATAACTTGAGGCTTTTAATCTGCTAAACCATTAGCAATATAATATTCTATTATCTCAACTAATTCGTAAAATCATTAATGACTTTAAGATATATTCATGCTAGCATTTATCACTTTGCTCGTAATATCATTACTTGAGCAAAAATCAGTCATTCATTTAGTGAGATAATTAATTTGTTTTTGAGAACAAGCAGCAATGATAACAATCTTCTGGTTCTTTAATGAACGCCATTATTCATTCTCAATAAATCTCATTATTGAATTGGAATCTAACCAATCATTATAGAACTTCTGGTTCAACAAGATATTTCACTTGTACATATGTATGAACTTCTGGTTAAATACAGTATTCATTTCATCAGTACGTATTTCTGTACAGTTCAAATCAACATACCTTTATTACTTTTATACAGAAAAAATCAGGTACAATATCCAAGGAAATATCTCATGATCTCAATCTTGTCGCCAAATCTTCCCTTATATCGAAAAAGGTAATGACGCATTATCTCACCTTTTCAATAATTTATTACATTATTTCTTGATGGAATCGATATCACTGACACGCGGAGCCATCGCTCTTTCACGCGTTGAATAATGTATTTAAATAGATGATTTGGGAAGAAGGCTAGATGCATCAAAAATGGATATCATACTTTCAAATATTCGCAAATATTATTCCAATCTTCCAGTAAATGATTTGAGAAAAATTTATCGAATTAGACTTGAAAGATTGAGGTTGCTGATGGATCATGGCATCCCAGAAGATGTTCGCTGGTTGATCGAAGCAAAAGTTCGATTAGCTGGTGAATTACCAAATTCATTTTCTAAGCACAAGCCTGGCTTAGGTAAGAGTACTTTTGCAAAGAAGCGAAGAGCAAAAAGATTAAATAGTTGCTACAAATGTGCTCGATGGACATGTGATACCCGTTGTAAGTCAATAGGGTATTCATCTATAAATCGAGATGATAAGATAGACTTTATTAAGGGTGGGCTGAGTAAGGAGTCATTGGATGATATCCGATTGACTCTTGAGACGCACCCTAGTGGGTATGTACAGCGTGAGCTACTATCTTTATGGGCTAAATTCATCAGCGATAAAGAGCGTTATAGTCTCAAAAATATAATAGCAAAAGATCCTGTTTGCCAGGCTGTTATAAACAATGATGTTTTGGCTATGCAGCATTAATACAAGGTAAATCATTTAATATATATATATATATATGCACATATAAAATATTTTTCTGTTTCCTTTCACGAGTTTTGATAAAGGTTGGTTAAATATATTAAATCACCGAAAGGTTAGTAGGGTGATTCTGTCAAAAGTAAATCTTTACTTTTTCAAAACATGAGCAGTAAATAGTGAAGTTTTTCAAGTTTAAAAAGCCACTGATTTTCACAGTTTCATGTATCCCAAAAATATCATTTTCACCTAAGTTTTTCCTTCCTTATTCTTTCAAAGATGGAAGGATCAAAACTTCGACAGATCAAAACTATCTGTGTATTTTGTGGATCAAAAGTAGGGAAATATTTTGGGTATCTAGAAGCAGCAGTGGATCTTGGAAAGAAATTGGGAGAGAAAGGTATCACTCTCGTGTATGGAGGAGGTAGCAGTGGATTGATGAGTTGTGTTTCACAATCCGCTCTAGCAGAGAAAGTAAGAGTGATAGGTGTTATACCTACTCCTTTAGCTGATATCGCAGGCAAAACACGAGGGCATGAAGTACAAACCTTATCTATCCATGAACGCATAACTTGCATGCTATATGGTTCTGATGCCTTCATAGCTCTGCCTGGAGGTTTTGGTACTTTAGAAGAAATATTTAATATTACCTCATGGGCTCAACTAGATCTCCATACTAAGCCTATTGGGCTTTTAAATGTAAACAATTTCTTTGATGGTTTGCTAACATTTCTTGATTATGCTGTGGAACAGGGATTCATCTCTCCATTTTCTAGGAGAATCCTTATTTCTGCTCCTACTATCGAGGAACTGCTGGATAAGTTGTAATCATATATTCCAATACAAGATCCAGCAGGAGTAAAGATAGATTGGTCGCAAGGAAGGGGAATCAAGCGAAAATGGAGTCCGGTTAATGTAAATTTATCTTTGTGAACCCTAGAATAGGTGGTGGTAGAGTACGGAGTATTCTCACTCTTGAGACACACCATAAATTTCTAGGATTTTGTTAATGTTTAATCTTGTGTACCTCAAAAATTTAAGGTGGTAGAGTATGGAGTATTTCTTACTCTTGAGACACACCTTTTTCTTTATTTCCTCAAAAGGTCAGAGGTGGTAGGATACGGCTACTCCCGAAACACATCTCTCATTTTGAGGATCATAAATGTTTCCCCCTTTTTGCGTTTTGCATGTATGTCTCGTTTATGCTTCTTCAGGAGCAATAATAATATCATTTCAGTATGTTTAGATGATAATTTTTACTTCTTCTGGAGTAAATATACACTTCTTTTGGAATATATAAGTGCTCGTGCAAGAACATTTCCAGACACTTTATCATCTAATATTCATCTCATAATACTGATTAGATTATTTTCACATTAGCCATATCGGAGCTATCATGTGATATTATCTTATCATACATCAACATTCTCTTGTTGAATAATTTTCATCCACCCATTCAAATTCAGATATTGGTAACTTCTGGTACCATTGGATGAAATATTTTTATCAACATTTTCCAAATTTTTGGTAATGATAACTTCTGGTATCATTTGATGAAGTATCAATTAACAATAATATCACCATGTATATAGGTTAAACAATAATAATATCACCATGTATATATGTTGACAACATACTCTAATATGTTAGAATTAACCAACAACTGAGGTGTTTCTGAAATAATGTAAAATATGAATATATGTAAAGTATTCTATATATTCAATTGCTAAACCGGCCATATAGGCGGTGTCAATATAATGAAATAATTAAACTGATACATAATGAAATAATTACCTTTCATGAGTGAGCGAGTCGTATCTTCAAATCCAGTCAAGGTATTCATAATAGTCCAATCCGTTACGATAATGAGTCATCTCCAGTTAAGGTATAAATCCAGTCCATAAAACTCAATCCATCACGGTATGACAACTATTATGTTACTTTTAAATCTTTTAATTTATCGTATTGATTACATAGTAGTGTTAAATAATTTAGAATATATATTTTATTAACACTTATCATCATATCATTAATAATGATTAATCAATTTCGTTAAATCACGATTAATATATTTTATCGTATCATTAAGGGCAAAATCGTCCATATTTTAATATATTGATCATATGGATAAATCGAAACCGTCAATAGGTTTGAAATTTAATTTAGAACAAACTTACTTTTGGTCCGAAGTTCAAAATCTCGCCGGAATTTCCGTAAAAATAGTTTTTACGACGCCGCCTTGTTCTACCGCCGGAAAATATCCAAAACTGCACCAAACAGAAAAGTAAGACCACAGAAAAATCAAGAACGTCGAAATGAACAAACTTCCTGTTGACGTCATCGCCGGATTATGTCTGACGCGCCCTCACGCGCCTCCGAGACGTCTGCGCGTGGGTCTCACGCGCCTCACGCGCCGGTGACTCAGCCGTCGACACGCGCCGGTGCCGGAGGATCGTCCCGTGGCCGTCGTCATGGATCTGTTGTCCGATCGTCATTTGGATTTATGGTTTGGCGTGAATTTGCTTTGAAAGTTTCGATTTTTTCAACTTTTCTTCTCCGGTCGATATCTTCTGTTTCAGCCGTCAGATTATCTCCAAATTTCAGGCGAGGCTTCTCCTTGACAAATTCGTTCTGATGGCGGTGGCTGATCGTCGATCGGATATCTGGATTGACCGGAATCATTCTTTTCAGTTCGAGAGAAAATGAAACATTGATTAGTAATAATCAGGTTTCTGATACAGAGGTTCATCATTTAGATGCAACTGTAGAGCATACTCCCGTTATTACTCAATTGACTAGAGACTCGTGCTGATAACGTGTTGTAAAACAATAGAGAATATAGAGAGAATCAGAGAGAATTTCTTATTCTTAATATTTCATAATGAATATAGGCCCATATTTATAGGGGTGGACAATGGCATAATCGTAATATTGGACAATGGCATAATCGTAATATATAAATTTTACAGGGGCATAAGAGTAATTTTCATTCAAATATCTTTTACCTAATTTACCTAATTTTGCCTAAATTTTATAACAATTTTTATCTTTGTTGTGGTTTTTCTATAATTGAGCAATATATGAATATATATATTAATGTTTATTTTGGCCAATAGAAGGGTGTTTTTGTAAGAGAGAACTTTGGGTTAATCCTTCAGTACAAAATAAGGATATAACCAAACAACATATAAGTTGGGTTGTTGTATCCTGGAAGGGACAAGTCAGATATTTCTGGTTGCATCGATAAAAACACCGCAGAGGGCTTGAATCTCCTTAAAGAGAGCGAAATATCCCCGCTTCAGCCTAATTGGTTACGTTTATTGTATCCATTACTAGTAAATACCTGTGCGATACACGGATGACATTATCATTATATTTGCTTACAATTGAAAAATGTCAATGAAACAATGGCATAATAAAGTGATGAACATGAAGAAATATAATTGGATATTGATAATCAATATTCAAATTTGATATGTTGACAAAATTAAACTTATTCACATAACGCATAAAACAAAATAAAACCTCATGTAGAATTCAACCTCACTGTTTTTATAAATGACGCTTCATAGAGGATAAATTAAAAATTATTCCTAACAAAAGTAAACATAAACATATATAGCCAAGGCGCAAATTCTTCGTCCTTTCTACTTGAGAGGTTGAGATAAACGATCAATTGCATAGAATTGGATACTGAATTAAAAGACATTGATAGGATTTCCACATAATATATATATATATATATATATATATATATATATATAAACATTTATGACACAAAAATATACAAACAGTAAAATGCTATCTTCCCATGAGAATGTCTTATATTCAAAACAGAGGTCCAAGTATACATGTAAAGGAGATGTACCCATTCTATTCAAAACATAGGTCCAAGTATATATATAAAGGAGACGAACCCATAAATTATATTTTAAGTATATATATAATTTGTCTCATTTTTCCCTATAGGTCTAGGAAAAATTTATCGGGCAATCTTAATATGCTGAGTATACCCTATGTATCTAATCTAACATTAAGAGAAGACTGAATATCTAAGGGAGTAGTGCAATTTGTAAATGATTTGTTAGCGCTTTCATGAAATCATACATTTCTGTAAGCAAGATACATTAAAGATATCAAATAAACCACTTCATTATATCTTCCAATGATATTTCCAACAAACAGTCATTGACAAAATAAATACACATGTAATGATTTAATTCAATAAGTTCCAGAAGTTATATCTAGCTATATAAAAAAATCAGACATTGAGAAACCAAGTTCAAAAGCAAACGATACAATATCACGTATATTAAATGAAATGGTGATATCATATCATTTGGGATGTCCTTAAGCTGTGTACCTCGACCCTGTAGTTACATGAAATCAGATATTTCTGTAAGCAAGATACACTAAAAGCATCAGCTAGTAAGACTTATTAGTACATTTACCATAAGCACTAATCCACAGCAATAAATATGTCATTAGCCAGTACTCTTCTTCCAAAAACCGACATTACCTATTATCCATAATTCTTCTTCAGTGTTCTCAAATGAATTGCAATGACATGTCTCCATACTCAAAAAGATTTCATAGATATATGAAATCAAATATTCCATATAGCCACTTAAATCTCTAGTCACCAAAAATGCAAAATTGGAGTCATCTCAAATATTAAACAAATTAGAAATAATTTTAATTTCGAAATAATATATTTTTAATGATCATATATAATGATCGAAGGAAGAACAACATCAATGGGAATCAATAATGTACCTCTTTATGAGTCGATCTCTTGCAGCGTTCTGTTTGTCGAGCAAATCGGGTCTTCTTAAGAACAAACCTATATTTTTATCCAAGAATAAATAAATCAATAAATAAATTGGGAAGATCCAGCATTTTGAGTTCATTAGACCAATTCTTACTTCTTTCGTTCCAATTTTTGATTAACAAAAATTGGAGAACCAAAAGCTCCACGGCCAATCTGCTCCGTGATCTCATACTGACCCATTCTTGATTCCATCATTCACAAATCTTCAACCTCAGAAATCACCCTTTCACTACTATATCGTCACTTCAAATGCATTTCCATTTCTAGACCCAAAAATAGTGGTATTGATGGTGCCATCAACAGAGAACCCCTAGCAAAATGTAATCTTGATTGGTATAATCTTGAGTTTTTCCGCTGCTTTTTCTACTAATTGGCATATCCGTATATGAAAAGAAGCACTAAATTCCTCTAAATGAAAAGGGCATCGGATATGTATTTGAACATATCATCTATTCTGGGCATCAAGAAATGAAGATTCTTTTATTGGTTTCAATTAAGAAAAGCATAAAAAAGTGTACCTGAGCTTTGTTTATTGTTTAGGTCTCTGATCTAGAGAAACAGTTTTCTTGAAGTTTCCTTGGAGCGAGGAGGGTATAGTGGAGTAGAGAGAATAGGCAATCATTTTTAACTTCTTTAGTATAACTGAAATACATTATACATGGTTTAGCAATTAATCATAGTTAGGGAAATTATTATTAATTGAACCAATTGCTGGAGCAGGTGAAGGTGAAGTGTACTTCTTACTGTTCTTCTTGCTATGAGCCAGAGCCTTAGCTGGGGTTTCACTCGACTGTGCAGAAGCCGGAGCTGGTGGTGTTACCACCTCGGGAGCCAGAGATGGTGGATACTGGACTGGAGCAGCCGTAGGTAGTGAGCTTACTAGCTCCGAAGCGGGAGGCGAGCTCACAGGAGATGGCGTCGAAACAGTAGAAGAACTTACAGGAGATGGAGTGGAAAGAGAGTAGAGAGTCTCCTGAATGTAAAACTGATACTTGACAGTGCATTTACGTCTGAAATGGACATTTGCATCCTTCGACTTTTGTGCACCAGAAAATCTGCACAGCAAATCCATTATTTCTATTTTTTATTGTATTGGTAATATATTGCCAAAACTGTAATTAATGACTTCTTTTATTGGTATATATTTTGTTCTTATGTAGTGTATGACTTTTGGCTTGAGTGCAAGGCGGGAAGATTGAGTGGGGGAAAATCTGCAATGCTCTTCTACTTTTATATAGAATATAGATATAGATATAGATTATTGCAATATTTTGCATTTATATTGCAATTTCACTAACAATTTTAAGGAGCTTCAACTAATGGATCAAATCGTGGAAAAGACCAATGAAAGTGTAGGAGATCTCAACAAGCCTTTTCGCTTCAAGGGCATGCACTTTAAGCCCTGGAAATGCAAAGTCCTCTTTCACCTCAACCTACTCAAAGTTGTTATGTCCTCAAGGAGAATGATCCGAGAAAAATCAAAATTGATGGCATGGACGATGATAAATATCTTGAGCTTGAAGAAAGAGTGGAGCAATACAAAAAAGATGAGTATAACTGTCTGGTTGGTCCATAAATATTTCCTCATCAAGATCACCACTTAAAAAAGCTGTTTTAACATCCATTTGATGAATAATCAAATTATGAATAGCAGATATCGCAATTAACAATCTTATAGATGTTATTCTCATAACCGGAGAAAAAGTATCAAAAAAGTCTAAATCAACTTATTGTTTGAAACCTTTTGAGAATAGCTTCGCTGTGTATTTGTCTACACTACCATCCGATTTTAATTTCTTCCTTAGGACCCATTGACACCAAATAGTTTTACAACCTGGTGGTAAATTAACCAATTTTCAAGTTTTATTTAAAACCAGTTATTCCATCTCGTCATGTACAGCTCCTTTCCAAAAAAACAGCATTTGATGATGAAAAAGCTTCTTGCAAAGAAAATGGGTTTTCTTCGATGTTATAAACCTCGTCGTCAGGACTAAAATCTTTTTCAATTCCAGCTTTTTTACTCCTTATAATTTCAAAATTTTCTTCATTTTACAAACTTTGAATAGAAGAGTTAGATTCTAAAATACGTTTTTCAATTTGGTGGCCCCCACTATTTTTCAGTTTATAAGTAAATTATTTTTCATGAAAAATAATTTTATTTTCAATGTCAAAAAATCTATATGTTGTACTATTTTCTACATAACCAATAAAGGCACAAGTGTTAGCTTTAACTCCCAATTTAGGTATTTTAGGATATGTTAACCTCACAAAGGCTAAGCATCCCCATACTTTAAGATATCCCAAATTTGGCTTATGCCCCTTCCACACCTCAGAAGGTGTAATTTTAGTATTTTTTTTTTTATGTGGCACTCTATTTAACACATGACAAGAAGTTAAAATTGCTTCACCCCAAAACTTTGAGGGTGCACCAGAATCTAATAGAATTTGTAAGATCAATCAATGTTCCATTTTTTCTCTCTGCTACACCATTAGAAGCAGGTGAATATGGTAGAGTAGTTTCATGGATTATTCTCAATGATTCAACATATTAATTAACTCCAAATGATTCGTATTCTTGACATCTATAACTTCGAATCCGTTTAATTTTTCTACCGAATTAATTTTCAACTTCTAGGAGGAATTTTTTTGAAATAGTCAAAAGCATCACTTTTATTTTTCAATAAATAAATATAAGTATATTTTGAACAATCATCAATAAAAGTGATAAAATATCTATTTTCTCCACGAGTTAAATCAGTATGAATCAATTCACATAAATCAGTATGAATCAATTCTAATATTTCGGTATTTCTTTCAACACTTTTATGAGGTATTTTTGTAATTTTCACTTGACTGCAAGTCTCACATTTTTCTAAATCTTTTTTCACGTTGGGAATTAATCCTGAACTACTCATGATTCCCACATATCTTTTATTGATATGACATAAATGAGCATGTCAAAAATTCAGTGAAGAGAGCATATAAACAGAAGTAGAAGTATTTTTATCAACACTTACAATGTTTAATTTGAACATTCCATCACAAGCATATCCTTTCCCAACAAAAATACCCTTTATGGTAATCACATACTGATCAGATTCAATTGTCTGTTTGAAGCTAGCCTTATTCAGAAGATAACCCGACATCAAATTCTTTCTCATGGAAGGTGTATATAGTACATATTTTAATGTCAAGACTCTTCCAGAGGTGAATTTGAGTTCAACATCTCAGTTCTAAAAACCTTTATAGTATGAGAATCTCCAAGCATCACAGTCATGGGCTACTTAAAAGGAGTATAAGTTTTGAACCAATCTTTATATAGCAAACATGTCTGCTTGCTCCAGAATCAGCCTACCATCCTTCAACACTTTGCACCATATAAATTTTAGTAATCATAGCCATAAATAGTTCTTTGGTAACATTAACCTATGGAATAGGCTCACGATTTCGGTATCTGCAATTTTTAGCAAGATGTCCAATTTTTCCAAACACAAAGCAAGTTTTGCCTTGTTTATTTTGTAAAGGATATGATTTGTTTCTTATTCCATTTGCTTGAAGTTATCTTGTTTTCTTTATAAGGCATTTTCATGTTTCTCTTATTACGCTTCAAAAAATCTTTTTTGAATTATGACCAGTAGGAAAATGTTTAGAAATTAAATTTACCTTCATGTAATGACCATTATGCTGTTCAATAAGTGCATCTTGTCCGCGTGCTTCTTCTTCCACTCGAATGCGTGTGATAAGAGTTTTAAGAGACATCTCCTTCTGCTTGTGGCGCATGTTCTTTTGAAATTCCCTCCAAGATGGTGGGAGCTTGTCAACCATACCAGCAACAATACGATTATCTCCAATTTTAATACCTTCATATGAGAGCTCAGAAACTATCATTTCAAAATCTTGTACTTGCTCCACCACAGATTTTCCATCTACCATTTGATAGCGGAAAAATCGGCTTGCTGCATATTTTTTTGCACCTGCCTCTTCAATGTCAGACTTGCTTTGCAAAGCTTTCCAAATTTTCTTAACAGATGAGAAAGTAGTATCATAGTAATCATAAAATGATCAGGAAGACAATTTTAAAGATAGTTTCGACAGTTATACTCATCTTTTTTTGTATCGCTCCACTCTTTCTTCATGCTCAAGATATTCATCGTCGTCCATACCATCAGTTTTGATTTTTCTAGGATCCTTCTCCATGACGGCATAAGCAACTTTGAGTAGGTTGAGGTAAAAGAGGACTTTGCCTTTCCAGCGCTTAAAGTTCACGCCCTTGAAGCAAAAAAGTTTGTTGAGATCTCCTACACTTTCATTTGTCTTTTTCACGGTTTGATCCATTAGTTGAACCTCCTTAAAATTGCTAGTGAAATTGCAATATAAATGCAAAATATTACAATAATAATAGATACAATAACCGTAACCAATTAGGCTGAGGCGCGGATATTTCGCTCTCTTTAAGGAGATTCAAGCCCTCTGCGGTGTTGAAAAAATATCAATCACTAGTGCAACCAGAAATTTCTGACTTGTCCCCTTCATGATTCAACAGTCCAACTTATATGTTGTGTTAAATCCTTATTTTGCACTAAAAGATTAACTTAAAGCTCTCTCTTACAAAAACACTCTTCTATCAATTATAAAAAAACCACAACAAAGATAAAAATCAAAATATGGCTATTTCTCTATACCAATTTAATGAGTGTGTGTGTGTGTGTGTGTGTGTGTGTGTGTGTGTGTGTGTGTGTGTATCACACTTGTGCTTTTTTTAAATTGTGCACGGTATAATAGTGTTTATAGGTATGAATGCAATGATTACAAAGAAATGGGCAAATCAAAATGTAACAAATACTTCATATGTGTATACACATGATTGGTTGATTCTTTAGACCAATCAAAATTAACCAAGATGATAAATTAAACTCGAGAGAGCAGGATTAGGTACAATGGTGAATTCGATCAAAAACTGCATTAGAAATAAAACTTAAGATGAGAAATTGAATATGATAATCATGGTCAGATAATGAGTTTTGACGCCTTCACTTGATCATAATAAAAATCCAAATATTGATAATTGCATATTTAGTTGATCTCATAATTGTTTGTTTTTAAGTTTTAGTAGATTGAACAACAAATCTTTGTGGTTTTTCCTAGATTAGGTCTTGATTAATCAAAGTTAATATTTGAATAAAATAGTTTTCGTGGAAACGATATCCTTACTTTTTCAATCTACTTTATTACTTGTTTGTGATATTGTGCACTTACAATAAATTTTCACAACAAAGTTCCACAACGCGAGGGGGGGGGGGGGGGGGAAGGACATCTAGAACACCTTCCTTTGGTCGTGGAACTCCTCCCGATAGACACGCCTTGCCATGTCTTGTTGTTGAGTCTCGAAGTTCGTCCTGCTTTGTCAATGCCTGGAACTATTGGTAAAGAGGAATGCTCATAAATGTATTTTATACACTTATTTACATGCTAAGATTAGGATATTATATTGTCATTTTAAAATAAATGTTGTTGATTTCGTTTTTATTTGGTTTTATTTTAGAAATTATCCTAAAGTCGAGAAAATGAAATATTTGAAGTGAATAACTGTCAATTGAATGATAATTAGAGCTAAATTGTACACATTGAAATATGGTGAAGCCAATTGAATATCAAAGAGGAGCTAAATTGGAATAAGGAAGAAGTTCGAGGGTTGTGATGTGTGCTAAATCGCAAGTGTACAATGTTGCATCCAAGTAATAAAGTGGACTTTTTGAGTCCAATTTATCGTTCTCACGAGGATTGTAATTAAATATCGAAATTGTGTTAGTTCTAACTTTATTTGAATGGTAGAGTAGTGATGGATTATCTAAACTAAATTAGAAAATTAAACAAAGTAAAAGTAAAAGAAAATAACAGATATATAAATATTCTAAATTGATGTTTGTAAGTGTTGGGACATTCGATTTTACAAAGTCAATACTTTTAATTACAATTGTCAAGTTTTATTACTACTATAGTGCTCAATCGAATTTACTCATGCATATGAAATTCCCCTCTCGGGTTTAAATCTACCCTACCTAGTTAGTTGACCATATTAACGAATAGTAGGCTGTAATGACTAGGTGCATGTGATACAAGAATTTATACAATGATCGCAATAACAACAAACGTATATCTATACGTTCGTCCAATTACCGGATTGTATTCCTAGATCTAAGTGTTAACTCACCTTTCGGATTGTGAAAACAACATTTAATCATGAAAACGTGATCAATTCATTCGTGCATGAAACACAGAATAAAATCAACACATGCAATCATAAACACAAAAATAGAATCATAGAATTGAAAGCGTAAAACTAAGCTACATCGAATATCCCAACTATTAAATTAATCGTTCATCAATAAAGAGATAAAAATGTAGTAAAAATCTATATTCCGCATGTTGAGTTTATCAAATTAACAAAGAAAATGAAATCTTGCACCAAGAATTTGCTCCCCTTTGATAATCTTCAATCCCCAAGCCTTTGCCTTCAATTTCCTCCAAATAAATTGATGTTAAGAATGTGGAATTATGATGTTTAGAATCTTTGCAAAGATCATCTAATTCGTGCATGAGAAGTTGTATAAATAGGTGGAGAAGAAAACCTAAGCAAATAAGGAAACAAATCTTGTCAAAATCCGCACATAACCCTGGGTCAAAAAGTTGTACGGCCGCTCAGGCCAAAGTCCAGTGGCCGCGCAGTTGAACAAAAAACGGTTCTGTAAATTTTGCAATTTTTGCGCGGTCACCAGCTTGAGACTTGTGGCCATGCAATAGTAACTTTTCAGTACAATTTCATCTTTCCAGTGCGTTTAAGTAGGTCCTTGTAGTTTTATTGCATGCCAGTCCTTCAACACTCCATTGCTCCAATTAAGTCCTCGAACTTTCAAAACTCTTCAAATATTCTTCCAAACTTCAGTACATCTCCAATTAAGCTCTTGAATTTTGATTGCTTACACTTAACTCTCCTTGGACATCCCGGTTGACAACACCAACTTCTAATTTCTTCTTTTTAGCTCCAATTAGCTTCCAAATGTGCATTATTCCACTTTATTGCTTCATTCTTCCAATTTTGAGAAAATTCCTACAATGTAAATAAATATAGAGCAATTATGCAGTAATTATCCAAAAATGACAATAATTTATTCTAATTTAGATATATAGATAGGTGTATAAAATGCACTTATCAAGTTGAATGGAAGAAACTAAGAGATGAAAGGAGTAATTTGAAGACATTCAAAAGTTCAGGGACTAAATTGATCAAATCAGAAGTAAAGTACTTTGCATGCAATCAAGGAAAAGGGACCAACTTGAAGGAATTGAAAGATAAAAATTGCAAAAATAAAAAATAAAAACACGGGATCGCGTGCTATTCTGTAACGCGGTCGCGAGGTTACATCTGAAGCAAGAAGTACTTAATTCCAATTAAGCACACGATCGTGCCACAAGTCACCACGTAGTCCCGTAACTATTCGACTAGAACGCAATTTGGGCTTTAATCGTAGATTTTATTAGATTTTCTCCTAATTAACCTCGATTTCATCCATTGGAAAATTATATGGAACCATGCTTTTAAAGATCCCAATTGAATAATAAGGTGATGAATTTTATATTTTTAAAACTTAGGTCCTATTTCCTAGTTATCCATTAATATTTTAATTAATAAATATTCTATTATTAAAATTTAAATTAACAAACATAACCCAACCCACCAACATCAAACCCTAATTCCCCCAATTCCTTCCCTCTCTCTTTCTTCCTCTCTTCTCTCTCACCCCATCCTATCTCCGACGAACCTACCCCTCACCCGTCGAAAATTAAGGTGGTGCCTACGAACGGAGATGGCGTGCTCCTCTGCACCCAAACACACGAACTCAACCATGACTCCTGATCTGTATCTTTTATATTTCTTACATATTGAAGATTCCAATGATGAACCGAAATCATTAAACAGTGGCAATTCGGCTTTTGTCAGTGGTTGTCATCTTGGCTATTGGTGGTGACAGGTTGGGTGCAGTGTCTGTGACAAAGGTGAATGGTTCACTGCAAGCTCGATCCAATGCTCAAAACTGCTTTTCACTGCTCATAGATGCGCACTGATTGTAGTATGGTTGTTTTGGTGTGGTTGTGGTGATGAAGGAAGTGGTGGTTGTAGTGGTGAAGTTGATTGTGGTGTTGGCCACCAGTAGAGACGGGGTGGTGCTTCTAGAGAAAATGTTGCATTTTTGGGTACAGGTGGTTGGGGTGGGGTGGTTGTGATAAAAAAAAATATTTGAGATTGTTACAAAATTTGTATTTGTGGCTTATAATTTGTTAGGTTGTGGCCATTTAATTTAAAAATTATGATCGTAACATAATATATTAACTAATTATGCCCCCAACAAACCCACACAAACTCTAATAACACTTCCCATCTCATTTCTAGTAGATTGGGGGAAGGAGATCACGGTCTTCTTCGGTGGCAGCCTAGTAAATTGGTAAAAGAGATCTTCGGTGGGAGCAGTGTACAACCACCATTTGATACTTCTAGTATTCTAGTTATGTACTTTCCCTTTCATCCTTCCCTAATTGGCATAATAACATATCCACTTGTGGCCTCGCACCACCAAAACATCACCCACCCCTTTAAATGAGGGCCCCGCACCCATTTCTAACTAACACTCACCCGTCATATAGCAGGAGAGTGTGTTATTATGCCCCCTTGTGGGCATAGTAACATTCTTGCCCTATATATATACCAGCTAATAGTCGAGATTAGGAGACCTTTTATCACCATAAACACCACTACCACATTATTCAATACTAAAAACCCAACCAATTCTTGAGGAAACAAATTGGCACATGAAGGAAGATTGAAGATTATTTCAATAAGAACATTATCTGGTTTATGAACTCTAATATATCTTGTTTTTATTTATCTTTACTTATTTTTCTAGGTTAGTTTAGTTTGTGTTAGGATCGTGATAAAGCTTCAATTTTTGAATTTCATGTTTTGATTATTGTTTAACTTAATACAATTTATGGGTTTGAGCAATTATTTTATGTTCTACAATTATTTGATCACTATGAATTTGTGATGTTCTCTTCAATTCGAAAGACTAGGATTATGTTAGACATTTTTTAATTGTCATAAAGTTCAATAAGGGATATAGATATACCACTATATTTTGTGTTATCTTTTAAAGTGTTCACAAAAATGTTAATGATTTTCTATGAGTTCATATTCGTCATATAAATATACTTAGGTCGCATATAGAAAAATGTGTTAATTCTTGTTCGAAAGAGAGTTTTAAACAAAATATGAACATTTATATTCAAAATCATCATTTATTGTTGTTAAGCATTTATATCGAAGCATGAATGATGGAATAGAAAGTGGATTCTTAATCCTAGCATATTTCTCTCATGAATTTCATATTCAAAATGTTTATTTTTGAAGTGTTAGTTTAATTACAAACAAAAACCAAATTGATAAATTTCATAGTTCCGGTTAAGATCTTTTTTTATCTAAAATACAATTTACTTAATCCTCATAGGTACAATACTTGGACTTAAAATTCATTATATTACTTATGCGGTCCGTACACTTATGGTAAGGAAAACAAACAAAAAAATTGTAGTAGTCACAACAATCCTATTGACGATCTCCTCGTGTGTGAGGGATGGGACCATTCATATTTGAGTGACCCACTTCCACATGTGATGGGTTGTTAACCCAATTGTGAGTGTGGCTAAATTTATTGGAAAATCGCTTCCAAGTTGGCATCCTAATACCAATTATACCAATTGATGAATAAAAATATAGAACAAAAGGCAGTAAATCTTGACCAAGCCCAAAGTGGACCTGATTAGAGCTTGAGAATCATCCCATTCGACGCGGATCGAATCTCACGTGCTCTTCTTGCCTTGCTCCTTCTCCGAACGAGGCATAAATTCATGTACCACATTTCATACTTAATCAGAAATCAATTAATTAAAAGATCTGGTGGAAACAAGAAATCCAACTAAAATGGTAGATTTTGGGTCTTTACAATCAGCTAAGAACAATTGTAGACAGCCTAGGTCGTTAAGTGTTGTGTTTGAATATCGCAAATGTATGATATCGTTAACAAGTAATACAGTGGACTTTAGAGTTCGAGTTTTCGATCCCACAAAGACTATTATTTGTTATCAATTCGCCAAAAACTAACTAAGAAAATAAAATTGCAAACAATTCCAAAAACGACAATAAATTTATGAAATAATTAAATAAACAATTCAATTAAATAAAAATAGAAAATTAAAACTATTAGCAACTAATAAAAGCAAGAAATAGAACGATGAGTTTTCTAACAATAAAGGACTATCGGAAGTAATGATTTCGAAATAATATTCTATCTTAATTTCGCATCTCAAATTATTTTCTAAATTTTTAGTTGATCGAATTCACTAATGTATCTAATTTACTTCTCTCAAGATCAAATTAGGACTATTTAACTAAGTTAACCATATAACTCTACAGCGGGTCAGAGTTCTCCTGATCTAAATGCATTAAATTACCTAGGAATTAATTTAATCAAATGTAATCACAAATTTATATATCTATCTTTTTGTTGAAATTGCTGGATTTTTTTTACACTATCTAATTGTTAGCTCGTCTCTCGAATTATAAAAACAACCATTAAATCATGATTTAGTGGCCAACTAATTCAAGTATTAAAAACATGGTAAAATCAATACATGAAAACAATTAAAATCCCAACTTCAGAATTGCAATTTAAAACTAGAAATATTAAATCTACATCATCAATCCTAATATAAAATCTAGCTACTCATGTTCTTGGAATTAAAAACAAATAAAACAATATATAGAACCCAGAATTGAGAGAATTGAAATCCAAGCATGATCTGGCACCAAGATTCCACAAGAACTTGTTGATCTTAACAACCCCTTTGTCTTTTTCTTGATTTTCGCCTTCAAGACTTGAATGATAGAATTATGAATTATGTACTTGAGAGGCTGTGCAAAGGTCTGATTTTCATACAAGACATGTTCCTTATATAGTTAGTGAAGAGACCTAGTTGAAAAATGAAAGAAACTTGTCAAACCTGCGTTCAAGTCTTTTTTTTTTTTTTTTTTTTTTTTGTATCTGTGCAACGTTAAGTGTTTCAACCATATCTTTTTACTCCCTTATCCAATTGAGGTGATTTAAAGTTCATTAGAAATATAACTTAAAGGGATACAATTCTTTCTGAAATAATATTTTCCCAATTCGAACGTTTACTGCCCAAAAATTAGGACTTAACCAAGTAAAAATCTGTCAAAAATCTTGTGTGATTGAAATCAATTTGGTAATATTCTTATCATATTTCATTCATATTTTACTTCTAATTGCATCTAATTGATTCCTAGCAATCCTCAGTTTCTTCATCAACTTCTTTTTGCATGATTCAGCCCCACTTTTCATCCAATTGTGATGTATTTGCTTTAGTTCCTCATTTATCTTGATTTTTGGGATAAAACCTTAAATAATTATAAATAATAATAACTAAGTAGAGTTCATTCACAAAAAAAAAGTATAATTTCCTAATTTTGACAGATAAATAAGTTTATAAAATACACTTATCAACCCCCCAAACTAGAATATTTGTTCGTCCTCAAACTGATTAAAGTAAAAATAAAAATTCTTCAAAATAACTGAATAACAAACAATTTTTATTATTGTTAATTCATTTACCATATTGTCTTAGGTTCAAATCAAAAATGCACTTTAGAATAGAAAACTGAACAACATAGAAATTATTTCTACTTATCATATGCTCGATTTTTGTGTGAATGTGAATAGCCAAGATCAAACGCATATTTTCATAAAAACATACCTAGCACAGTATAACTCATTATGCACAAGCACGCCAAAATCCCATGTGGTTAATCAATGATTTCTTTTGATTTTCTTACTCTTCTCATCGATGATCACAACTTTATGCTCTTCTCTCATATCCCGAGGTTCCTTCTATTCATCTGGTTTTAAAATATTTATTTATAGTATTTTTTCCATACAAAGGAAGTCAGAACTGGATACAAGCATGCTCAACAGGTTGATGGTAATCAACTCCCAATTCCACACCTTTAATTTCCAAGATTATGGTCTCATAGTTTATATCAAGCACTTTATTATAAATGGACAACTTTTTTCTTTTTATGTACATGTCTTTTACCCATCTTTGCGCAATGTTTTTTTTATTTGCTTTCTATGTGACCCCTGTAACGAACTTTGGGTCAATGACTCCCAAGTCAGACGGCTTTAGGGTATCAAGTTCAGAGAACCCTTAGAGACTTAATTACTCGAGTCACAAATGTTACAATGAAAAGTTAAAAATGTTTTAGCATCTTATGTGTAAGTTTTTTCTCCCTTAAGCTTTCTAGGTGACGCATGTAACGAGTTTTAGGCTGATAACTCCCAACTCAGATGAATTTTGGGTACCCGATTTTAAAGACCCTTAAAAGTTTACTTGCTCAAATCCCAAAGGCTAAAAAGAGAAGAATAAGACTTTTTTGCGCTGACTTATACTATTTGACGAAAACTCCTTCAACCAAAGATACAAAAAGAGAATCATGAGAGAAGTGTTGGATGAGAGAAAAGATAGAAGAGAGTAGAGAGAATGAAATGAAAATCGTATTAAAAAAGGTTGAACTCCAACCTTAGGAGCCCCTACAGCTCTTGCCCTGAGGATTTGTAGAAGATTTAAATCGCGGGATGTACTTCACTGGAGTAGGATTGTTATGAATGTCAGTGATTTACTTTCATTTAATATATTATTATTGTTATTAATATTAAATATTGAATTTTCACCTGATGTTTTTTGTCTAAAAAAGCTTCAATTTGATTTTTGATATTCAAAACTTAAAAACATGTTTGTATGTAATTTCTTCTGTATACTATAAATTGGTCCAAAATTCTTTCAACTTCCTATGTGGGATTAAGTTCTCACAGTGGCTTCCAAATTTCAAATTTTCACTTCCAAGTTATCAACTTCTAGCATGAATTTTTCATTCATCCAAAAAATGGTTTTTTGAAATTAAATATATCATGAATATCTACTTGTGGAATAGAATTTGTTTGACCATTCACCTTTACAAAATGGTTATCGGGTCCCACCCGAATTATTGGTCAAACTTGACCTATTTCCAAGAGAAACAAGAGATCCAACTAAAATGGTAGACTGTGGGTCTTTACAATCTGCTAAGAAAAATTGTAAATAGCTGAGGTTGTTAAGCTATTTTATCTCTCGTGGGATTTTTGGGTAACTTTAAATTTTTTACTAGTCCAATATCAATTCCTGGCAACAAACCATTTCCTCCTGTGAAAACTCATTTTAGATATAATTCAAACACTTTCGAAAACAGCAGGGGTGTCAAAAAAAGCTCGTTGGCTTGGGTAGCTCAGGCTCGGCTCGTAAAAAGATCGGGCTAAGCTCGGCTCGAGGCTTAATGGATCGAGCCTCGAAAAAGGACCAAGGTTCGCCAAGCCACACATGCCCGTGTTTTGAGCTGTTACAACACGTCCAAATGCCCACTTTTTGGGGATTTTCTTGCTGAAAATTTAACTGAATAAAGATTTGATTTAATTAGTCACAAATTTAAGATCTGAAATTTGAAATTTAAATTTTTGGCATGTATTTTTACCTATAAATACCTATTATTTCAATTTATTTTCCATAATATTCATTGATTTACTGTAATTTGCAACTCAATTCTCCATATTATTGTTATAATATGTTTTTGCTTCCAAATTTGAAACTACATATGGATTTGAACAGTGATGAAGTTAACGTTCAAGGGTAGCTTGAGCTCTCCATATATGATATCCAAGAGGAGGAAGTTGTTTAAATCAAGCGAGCTAAAAAAAGAGTCATCGGATTCCTAGCAACATATGACAAGAAAGAAATGGAGTTGATATATGGAAAGCGTGTTGCAATTACTGTGATTAGGAAATTAGCTGGAACCCAACATAGTCTCAGCTTGTTTTTGGTTATTCTGGTTCTACTCTTTCAATATTAGTGTATTCACAAGAAAGATTTCGCGAAGGTATGACTGCATAGGTGGCAGCCGCTGAGATGCCTCTTTCCTTAATTAGCTCTGTTCACTTCACTCGACTTGTACAAAATTATCTTCAACCCAGATTTACTCTTTACTGTAGAAATACACTTTGTGTAGATACCGTGAATTTATATAATAAAAGGAGTAGCTACCATTATATCCTTAAAAACATTTGATACTGTTATTGATAAGTGTACTTTATACACTTATTTATATATCTAAATTAGAATATTTATTGTCATTTTTAGAATAAAGTCTACATAATTTTTTATCTTTGTTTATATTCCAGGAAATATCCCAAAATCGAGTGAATTGTGCAATTGAAGGAAATAAAGACAATTTGGGTGCTAAATGGAGCTAAAATGGACAAATGGATGAAGATCATGTCAATCGGATGTGCTTGAGGTGGGTGCTAGAAATCATATTTTGATGACTCAATTGAAAGTTAAAATTGCACTCCAACGGTGAACCACGCGGCCAAAAACCCTTCTACTACGCGGTTACGCAAGGAATGCAAAATTTACAAAACTTGATTTCATGTAACTGCGTGGCCATGGAACATTGAACCACGTGAACATGCCGCTTTTTGGCCTAGCATGAGTTCAGGCACATGAGATATTTCTTCTGCCAAAAGCCGAGGTTTCTTCAACAACCTATAAATACAACTTCTCAAGCACAAATTGGAGGACCTTTGCAGAGCTTAAAACATCATGACTTCGCGTTCTTAACATCAAATTCTTGGGAGGAAATTGAAAGCAAAGGCTTAGGGATTGAAGATTATCAATATGGAAGAATTTCATGGTGCAAGAGTTCATTTTATCTTTGTTAATCAGATATGCTCAACATGTTTATATTTAATCATTGTGCTTTTAATGATTTTGTTACGAGTAGCTAAATATTTAGTTGGGATATTTAATGTAGCATTAGTTTTACGATATTAAGTTCATGAATTGAGTTTTACATATAATTTGTAGGTGTTGATTTTATCTTCGCGTTTAATGCGTGAATGAATTGATCACTTGCTCACTATATCATGAGTGTTTTCATAATTCGAGAGGTGAGTTAACACTTAGATCTAGGGATAAAATTTGGTACTTGTATAAATGATAGAGATATATGTTATTAGTATTGCGACTGCTAAATGGATTTTTGTATTCTATGCACCTAATCATTACGGCCTACTATTCGTTAACACAGTCGACTAATTAAGTAGAGTTGATTTAAACTCGAGAGGAGAATTTCATATGCATAAGTGAGTTCAGTTGAGCACATAAATAGGAGTAAAACTGGACGATTGGAATTAATAGTATTCAGTAATGTGAAATCGAATTCCGTAACACATTTAAACATCACTTAAGAAAATCATAATTTGAATTCTTCATTTTACTTGTTTATTTATTTCAGTCGATCAGTTTATTTTATTTAAAATCCTAAATTCATATCAAATCACTTTTCTAGTTCCGGTTAAGGTAATTAGTTTAGAAGGTAAATTTTCTCCATCCTCGTGGGATCGATATCTGGATTCTAAGTCCACTTTATTACTTATGCAATCCGTACACTTGTAATTTCACAACAGTTATTTCGTTTATATCCAATTTATGGATTGGTGGTAACAAAAACGGTTACATTGCTACCACAGCTCTTTACATTGACAATCTTTGAATTTTACACAAAAAAATTATTGCATTTAGATTAGTCGAGTATTCTCATAATTCCACTAACATATATTTAGTTTTAAAAAGTATTATACAAGAAATCAATATGCAAGATATGGTTCACAGTTTCAATTTTGATAATGCTAGCGTTAATAAGGTTGTTATTGATAAATTTATTTCTGATCTTAACGTTGCATTTGGTAGTTTATTTTTCCACCAATGTTTTGTTTGTCACATTATCAGCTTAATTGTTAAAAGTGGTTTAGAACATATTCAAACAGCCTTAGATAAAATTAGACACGCAATAAATATCTTAAATGTGTCACCATCTAGAAAACAAGCATTTAATGGTTTGTGTGTGGAGTATAGTTTAGAAGAACGTTAATAGGAATGGCAAAATGACTCGCCGAATCGACCAGCTGGGGCTCGGCTCGAAAAAAGCTCGGGCTTAGCTTGGCTTGGGGCTCGAGATTTCGAGTCAAAGCTCAAGTTACGCTTTTTGAGCGACATGCTTTGGCTAGGCTCAGCTCAAGCCAAAAAAAGCCCACCCAAAAATCTCGATGCGAGCTCAAACTTTGAAATTCAAACACGAGCTCGACTCGGCTCATTATAGATATAGATTTTCAATAACAAATTTATGGATATTTTTTGTTTAAAAAAAAACTAAAAGTTTGTGACTCGGTTCAGCCTCGCTGGAGTCGAGCCTTATTTTTGAGGATGAGCTTTGGCTTAGCTAGGGCCCAAAGCTCGAGCCAAGCTCGAGCTTTGATCTTCGGCTCGTGAGCCAGCTCAGCTCATTGTCATCCCTAAACGTTCATTTACCACATATGTATCACATAGATTGAACTCTACATACCTTATGCCACAGTGGTGTGAAAATTATGATAAAATTATTTCAATTTATTATAATAGTAGGCATATTTAGGGACTTGAACATAATTTAGAAGATTTGGAATGAGAACTTGCATTCGGTGTAAAAATATTTTTAAAAATCATTTATGATGCCACAAATGCTTGCAGTGGTGTTTATTACCCAACATTTTTACTTGTTTTACAACACTTTTTTCATATTGCACAAACATTCAAGCAATATACGAATTTTCTAATTTTTATTAATGCAGTCTATTCCATGGAGATCGAATTTCGTAAATATTGGGAAAAATTACCTTCTTTATTTGTTTTAGTCTCGATGACAGATCCTCAATTTAATTTAATGGGCACTAAAGTTATTATAAAGGTAATTTCACATAACTTAAATGTAGAATTATCACATGTTAACACAGAATCTTTAATGTGTGAAATGTACAATTATTATGCTGCAAAAAGATATCAAAGCAATTCTAGTTCTCAAACTAACTTTTCGCAAAGTACTCCAATGCATTCTAATTCTTTATGGGACTTTATTAACACAAATACAAGTGCTCGATCAATTAGTTTCAGTGAAAACATATCTAGATCGGTATATTTATGTGGTACAAATGTTGAAATTCCATTTGAGTTAGCTAGGTACATGTGCGTGGACGTTCGTGGTGTTAACACCACAAGAAATAGAGAGTTTTGAAGTTCTATCTTGGTAGAGATGTAATGACAGGCAATATCCCATTTTAGCTAAAATTGCACGTGATTTACTAACACCTCCAGTGTCCACAGTAACATTAGAGACTGCTTTTAGTTTAAGTGGTAGGGTTTTGTCAGACGAACGATCAAGATTGAAGGAAGAAATATTAGAGACTCTTGTATGCTTGAAGGATTAGAAATGTGTAGATTTATGATTTCAAGACAAAGTTGACAGTATCATGGTCGAAGACTTGCGGCAATATTTTAGATAGAAAAAAAAAAAGTAAGTTTTTAAAAATCATTTTGTGTATTTTAAATTATTTTGTTTTTAAAAAAAATTGTACAAGAAATATTTTATTCATGTACAATTTTAACTCCGCCTATGTTGATCGTAACTAGTCTCAAGCTCAAAAAAGGAAGATGATTGTAACTTGTAACTTTTATTGAATACACTTTAATACAATTTGTATAGAATTTACGAAATCTACATTTAAATTTTTATTGGATCTAAAGTTATGTTTGATATTTTAATTACATTTATTGTGTATGTTATATGTTTAAGTAAACACAATTCATTTTCCGTGTGTGACATGTAAAAAAAAAATATCAAAAAAAGGGGCCGACCCAGCTTGGGCTAAAAATTTTGGTCGGCTTGGGCCAAAAACAAAAAAAAAACTCGAGCCTTGATGTTCGGCTCATTGACACACCTAGGAAAAAGAAAGTAGGAGACTTAATTGGGAGAAATTGGATTCAAGAGGGGTCGGTATATATGAACCTAAATTTTGATGCTCTCACTATTCAGAAATCTAGATAAAATTATCGAGACCTAGAACCTGAAAGGGTTCTTTTTGGTTCACAGTGAAAGATTCAAGTCCCTCCCTTGCCTCCAGGCTCCAACTGTTTTTCTCCCTACTAATTCTCTAACATTCCTACATGATTTTGTTTTTAAGACTAGGAATGTTCAACTAGTTTCATTGTCATCAAGCTTATCTCACCATGTCTCATCCGTATTCATGAGAAACATAACCAAAGGACCTTGCGCAGATCATGCAATCAGGGGGCTCACTTTGTATCTTTATGGGCAGTACCAGTGATAGGTACTAGAGTATGTGCAACTGTATAGGGCCCCCCAAGATGTGAAGGTCCCTAAAAGTGTGCAAGGTCAAGCTCTTTGTCAGGTTTTTAAATAAAAAGATCATTTTTCATCTAAAATTGCTAGAAGGTAATTTTAATTCTTGACGGTTAACATTATTATTATTATTATTATTATTATTATTATTATTATTATTATTATTATTATTATTATTATTATTATTATTATTATTATTATTATTATTATTATTATTATTATTATTATTATTATAACTTCGAACTATTTTATTTAGTAATTTTTTTTTCAATGCCCAATTTAATAATTCGCATAAATGCCTCTAATTCTCAGGACCGTTCCCAATAATTTATTACCTGTATCACTTGTTTCCCTCCCTCATAGAAATTTTGAATTAGATCAAGGGACATTACTGGGAGGGTTTGATGAGATTCAAAGCGCGGAAGAAACGTCGGAAAGTTTCGAACTCAGGTTGTGGTTGGATGGATGAATCATGACCTGATATTCATGACGCGGTGGCTCGAAGATGCGGAATAAAGAATCACGACTGTCGAAATGCCACAAGGATTTGTCTAATCTCCCTGATAAGTTTCTGGTTTTGAACGCCATAAATATTCTCAAGAAATATTTGATAAGTTCGGTATTTGAACGCCACAAGAAATATTCTTGATAAGTTCGAAAACATAGGAATCCCCCTATATCTTTTATTGAATCCTCAATAAAAACTGTTTATATCAAAATCAAGTATGATTACAATGAATGGAAAAAGTGTATAAATAAGCAAAATAAAACCCTAGACGCTAATGGACTCAAAATAGATTTCTAACTAACCTAAAATAGCTCAAAACTGGAAAAGGAATAAAAATACTAAAAAGGAATTAAAAATCCGCATTATTTGCGAAAATCCTAACTTACGGTCGTGACAGCATCACTTACGGCCATAACTATTCTTCTGCTTAAGGATTACGATCGTGACCTGAATACTTATGACCGTAACTTTGAAAACCTAGAATTCTTCATTTTGATCTGAGAGTGACTTACAGCCATGAGAATTTTTGGTTACGGTCGTAACTTTGCTTCTGCATAATTTTTGGTTCTTTTGACATGGTTTGATCTTCAAAGCTCATCGAACCTGCTGAATTCTTTTTTTGTCTTGAATTACTTGAATTTTCCCATCAAGCCTGCTATGACTCCGATTATCAAGGGTCCGGAACACATCAGGGTTCCAACAAGTCTCAGGTACACACACCACACCTGTCGAAGGTCTTGAGCATGACTTCATAGAACTATGAGTTGGTACAAAATGAAAGGCATTTTTATTCTAACAAATTTTGCATTATACATACATACATTATGATAAGTGTATTTTATACACTTATTTCTATCCTAAAAGTAGGATTTTTATTGTTTGTTCAAAAATATTTGCTATTTATTTTGGTTGTATTTGTTTATATTTCAGAAATAACCCAAAGTCGATAAAACAATATAATTGAATCCAAAATCGAGCAATTGGATGATAAAAATGTCAAAGTGTGCAAATCAAGAGTTGATGCAGTTAATCAACTGACCAATTGGTTGAAAAATAAAAGAAGAAATCAAATTTGGAAGAAATTAGAAGTTCAGGGGCTAAATTACAACAATCAGAAGTTGGAGGACTTGCTGCACAATTAAAAGACAGAGACCAACTTGTAGTACTTTAAAAGATGGAAATCGCATCTTTCCAGATAAGTGCATGGTCGTATGGAATAGACGCGCGCGGTCGCATGACACAGAAAATCAGCGATTGAAGCCAACCTACAGAGGCGTGCGGTCGCGCACTTTTGAACTGTGCGGTCGTACGGTACACATTCCGGGCCATAGTTGGGCTTTTTGCGTGAAATTCAGTATTCTTTCTCCCCAAGTGACCTAGTTTTCGTGAATATCTATATACCAGACTTGGGGCACGAAATTAAGGGTTCCCAACTTGCTCAATTCATGCCAAAACGCTGTCAAAGTGCCGAGGGATCCATACCACGCCAAGAACATAATTGAAGACTGAAGATCAAAGGATGAATAGGGTGACATCTATCCATTATTCTTGTGATTTTTATTCAATTATGTATCTAGACTAGGTTTTAAATGTTAGAATTGTGATGAAGCATTAAATTCTGGATTTTATGTGTTACTTTGATGTGTAATTTAATTAATTCATGGGTTTGAAAAATTGATGCGTGCTTTTCTTATTATGCAATTACTTGATCACTAATTTTATGATTTTAATTTATGTTTTCTTAAGTTCGAAAGATTAGGAATTCATTAAACTAGCTTCAATTGCCACAAAATCCGATAGATGATAGAAATATACCCCTATACTTTGTGTTATCAACAATAGTATTCATAATTCTTTAATGCTTTCTTGCGCATTCGTATTCAACATAGAAATATAGTTGGGTCGTGCGTAGGAATAGGCGTTAATGCTTGTCCGAAAGGGAATTTTAACAACATTAGAAATATAGATTTTCAAAACCACATGAATTATCATTAGACAATTAGACTAACACATAATTGATGGAACTAATGTGGATTCTCAATTCTAGCATATTCATTTTATGGTATTTACAAAACAAATTTTCTTATTCTTTTTTTAGTTAAGTTTAAAATCAAAATTTCCAACTCAATCAATTTTCTAGTTCCGGTTAAGGTAGTAGTCTAAAATACAATTTACAACAATCCTTGTGGGTACGATACTTGAACTCACGTCCATTATATTACTTGCACGACCTGTACACTTGCGGAGTAAACAAGTTTTTGGCACCGTTGTCGAGGATTTTTTTAAAAATTTATTTTTAAATTACTTTCACTAATTCGGACTTTTTACTTGTTTTATTTTATTTTTATTTTTATTTTTTTCTTAGGATTTTTATTTTTTATTTTTAAATTTAGTTTAGTTACTAGTTTCTTTACTTTTCTTGTAGTTGTGTATGTTACGTTCGAAAAACGGGAATCTTTTCGAAATTGACCCGGAAATAGAACGTACATTACACCATAGATCAAGAGATGTTAGAGAACTAGATAAATCAAAAAGTTAAAAAATCAAATGGGAAACAGCAACAATCTTCTACCCCCTGCTGATCCAATAAATGAAGATGACATGTTGGTTAGTGACTTCATGACACCTCAGGTGGTTCAAAGTCAATCCAGCATAGTCTATCCACCATTTGGGTAGGCAAACTTCCAACTTAAAACCAATGTCATCAGTATGTTCCAAAATGGACAACAATTCCGTGGGAAACCTGATGAAAACCCACACATACATGTTTCCAAATTTTTAGACATGTGCCAACACTTTCAATATCAGGGCGTGTTTGATGATGCTATCAGACTCAGGTTATTCCCTTACACTCTAAAAGATAGAGCTGTTGACTGGTTAGATTCTCGCCCTGCTGCAAGTATAACCACCTGGAACGACTTGGTTCAAAAGTTTTGCACTAAATTCATGCCTCCAGTGAAGGTTTTCAAACTGAGACATGACATTACTGTGTCCCACCAGCATGATGCTAAATCTTTTAATGATGCATAGAACAGATTTAAGGGCATTCTAAGGAAGTGTCCAAACCATGGAATTGCTAGAGGAGACCAAGTGAAGTTTTTCTATGAAGGATAACTTCCGCATTTTAAAAACATGGTTGACTCCTCATCAAATGGTGCTCTAGGAACAAAGACCATCAGGCAGGCATTGGAGCTCTTTGAGAGGATAGCAAATACAAATGCCATGTGGGGATCGGATAGGGTGGTACCAAAGAAGACATCAGGAGTCTATGAAGTGGATGCTTACACTACCATATCAGCAAAAATTGACTCCTTGGCTGGGAAAGTGGAGGGCATAGCACTGGTGAGTCATTCATCTAAAAGTGCTAAAGTGACTTGTAAAGAGTGTGGTGCAAACCATGCCACTACAAATTGCCCTATTCTGACTTGTCCAGTGGAGCAAGTTGACTATGTACAAGGGGGTCAACCCTAGAATAACCCATACTCAAATACCTATAACCCAGGATGGCACAATCATCCTAATTTTTCTTGGAAAGATCATTCAAATGGACACATTGCGCCCCAATTCAACACCGAAGAAAGGAAGCTTGTATTAGAAGAGATGATTGGGAAATTTGTGGAAAGAACATAACAGTTCATGTCTAAAACAAATCAGTTTATGAGAAAAACTGAAACCACAATTCAAAATCAGTAGGCATCAATCAAAAACTTAGAGCATCAAGTGTGGTAGATAGCACAGTTGATTACAACAAGAGCCCGAGTACATTACCTGCAAATACAGAGGCAAACCCAAAGGAACAGCTCATGGCTATAAATGTGGTGCAACATGAGATAAATGCAATCACTACGCGTAGTGGTGTGCAACTTCCTGAAATTCAAGCCAAAAAGCCAACGGAAGTTCCTGAAAAGCTTGTGAAAAATGGTGAGAATATGGTTGAAAAAGCAAATGGCCATGAGGTGAAATCAACGAATAAGCCTCATGAGTCTCCTATCTCATTTCCACAGAGGTTGAAGAACACAAGAGAGGATAAGCAGTTCACCAAGTTTGTAAATATGCTTAGAAAACTACACATAAATATCTCATTCTTGGAAGCCATCACACAAATTCCAAGTTATGTCAAGCTTCTTAAGAAGATGATGTCTAGCAAGAAGAAGCTTGAAGAACTTGAAGAGGTAACTTTGAGCGAGGAGTACAGTGCAATCTTACAAAAGAAGTTGACACCTAAGCTCAAAGACCCAGGGAGCTTTTCTATACCTTTTGTCATTGGAGACTTAAAATTTAACAAGGTATTGTGTGATCTCGGGGCAAGTATAAATTTGACACTCCTATCTTTGTACAAGAAATTGGGATTGGGTGAACCAAAGGAAAGCAATATCAGATTGCAACTTCCTGATCGATCAATATGTCACCTATATGGAGTTGTGGAAGATGTATTGGTGAAAGTTCACAAATTCATATTCTCAACTAACTTTATCACCTTAGATATGAAGGAAGATGAAAATTTTCCTTTGATACTTACTCGGCCATTTCTAGCTATTACATGAGCATTAATTGATGTAGAAAAAGGAGATGTAGTGCTGCGGGCTAAAAATCAAGAGGTGACTTTCACAATGAGGCAATTTAATGTTCATGAACCAGAACTAGAAAATTGCTCCAGGATAGATGTAGAGTTGGAATTGGCATGTTGGGAGAGGTATGAATAAAAATTCAGAGGTATAGAAGAAGCCTCACCATCAAATCTAAAGCCACCTTGAGAATTGTTTGCCAAAGAGTCAAGTTCTAGACTTTAAATGAAGCGCTTGTTGGGAGGCAACCCAACTTCTCAAACCCTTTTTCTTTATTTATTTTATCTATTTTCTTTATTGTTTTTTTGATGCTATACACTGCATTTTAGGCTCATTTGTATGCTTGGAATTCACATTTTAACATGTTAGTGGCATTGAAAACTTCATTGTACCTATTTTAGCATTTTTTAGGATTTATTTGCTTTCTATTTGTTTTGTTGCTTTTCATCACAATCTTCCACTTGATCACCTAGCTTAGGACATCCACATATAATTTAGAAGTTGGTTGCATGCATTGGAAGGCATTTAGGAGCCCAAAAAATGAGGTAGGAATCAAAACAAGGTAAAGTGTGCAATTCTGGGCTTTTTGCCCAGAATTACACTGTGCGGTCGTATGGTTATAATCTGGTAGTTTGCCCAGATTTATACACATATGGGTTTTTCATTTCTTTTACACTTCCAACCTGTTTCTTTTTTCCCAATTCACCCAACATTAAGTCCCCAACTATTTCCCTATGTTTACACAACCTATTAACTCAAATCCGTGTGTTGCGTCACATTAAAAGTATTCAAAAGGTATGGATTCATTCACAACTTTACAAGATCATGCATAATTTGATGCTCTTCATATTTTTATGTGATTTGTGAATTGTGGATAGATGGAGATGGGTTTAGGATAATTGATTGGAGTAATGAATTGTGTTTATTAGGTGAAAATTTTTGGCTCAATTCAAGACTCCAACTCGATGAAATTTCTTGATTTCTTCACATGCACACAAGGTGTTTAATTAAATGTCACAATCAATATTTTGTTGAGTTTTTGCATATCTTTTTGGATGATCACATTCACTACATGTTATACATCATTTTTGCATCATTCAATCATTATTTACACTGATATAAGGCATGAAACTATAAAACATCTCATTGCAGACACCATTGCACCATTTCAATATCACTGCACCTACTTTGTCACATCTTTTCATGACCCAAATGAACTCCAAATGTGATGGTTTTTTGTATGTTGTAGAAAATTTATGTACTTTCATATGCTCGAGACATGTCTCGGAAAATTTTATTTTTTAAGTCGATGTAAATGGCTGAAAATCAGTGGTCGACCACTTTTCAAAAATTTCAAAATTTTTCTAAGTCCTAGTTTGGGTGTGTTGTGTTGTTTTACTTTAGTTCCTATATGATATTTATACTTCTAATGATCATTAATTTTTGTTTGTAAGGAACGTATTATCATGGGACACTTCAAGCCAAACATGGACAAGAAAGTAAAGGGTCATTTCATCCAACCAAGCATTCAAGTCAAAGATTCAAAATGAGAACACCACCTCTCCAAACTCGGGAAGTACCTAAACCTCTTTGTTATTTTGTACTTAATTATTTATTATTTCTTGAAATACATTGAGGACAATGTAGAATTCCAGTTTGGGGGTGGGAATCTTATTCATGTGTTTTTATTTAAACATTCATTCGATTTTAGATAGAAAATTCATAAAAAAAAATTTGAAAATTTTGAAAAATCATAAAAATTTGAAAAAATTGTTGATTTATTTATTACTTATGACATGATTTGAATTAACTTTTGTGCTTTAGTTAGAAAATTGGGTAACATGTGCACTAAAATTTTTCTTAACATTCATCCATGTAAGACTTTCATTAAATTTGAGCACATAGCCACTTTCGAATAAAAACTTTTGTAAGAAGATGCTTGATACTTGTGGGGTAAACTTGTACACTTTGAATATAGAACTGACTAAAAAATCTCAAACCTTAAGAAAATTAGATCCCGACCTGAACTATAGAAGCAGTTTGGGGGTGGGAAGGTTAGTATGAGTATGCATTAATGGATTGAAGATATGAAGTTTTTAATTTTGCATATTTAGTGTAAAGGGTTTTGATCAACAGGTATAAACCATAACCAGCATAAAAATAGAAAAATACTAAAGCTCTTATTCTGCTCTTCAAATGCAATTTTGACTCGAGTAATTAAGTCTGAGGGTTCTCCGAACCTGGTACCCTAAGTTCAACTGAGTTGGGAGCTTCCGACCTAAAACTCGCTACAGGGATCAACTAGAAAGAAAGTACGGAGAGTAGACTTACACATAATGTAGCGACCGGGAATTCTCAATTCTTTCTAAATAAAATACTTTTAGAACTTTAAATGCACGTCGCTACGATTTTTTCCCATTTAATTTAAAAGAGTATTCGTCTAGCCAAATTATAAATTAAACTAAATTAATTTTTATCGTAATTAAATTTCCAAATTTTATTTAAAATATTCCATTGCCACCATTTAAAATCTTAATTCAAATTTTAATGATTTTAAGTCCAAGTTTCAACTAGTTTGGGTCCATATTATTTCGACCCAACCCAATTTCCTTAGCCCTAATGTCCTACACTACAATATATTACACGTTTTCCTTCTTCCCCAAAATTCTTCCACATTAAAAATTTCAAGTTCCAACCTTCATGGAATGATGCTGAATTTCCAATAATTCCACCTCCTCACACGTCAATTCCATCTCCACACTCCCTGATTCTCTCCCTCATTTCCATAAATAACAACTCCAATTTGTTGTAAATTCCTGCAATCCATCCTCAATCAGTAAACAACCGCAACTTACCAATATTCAGCTGAACCAACAGTAGCATATATCCCATTTTTTCCTCCCACACGAACTCACCCCAAGCCAAACGATCTTCTGGTATAGTTTTCTCTCCTACTCTACTTAAATTGTTTCACAACACCACCACAACCTGCCTCCTCCATCTCTCCCAGTCGAACCCAACGCCTGCAACCCCACACTACAGCACCGAACCACCCCCATCACCCAAACTCCCAAGCAAGCCCAATTTAACAATCCCCATCGCCACCCAACCAGTTTCGACCTTAGACCAACCGCCACTGCTTGACCCGAAATCCACCACCCGCACACTGCCTCTCGCATTTCCGATCAAAAGCCACCAACCGAACCCAATTTTTCACAACCACCACACCGCCGCCTATCACCCACGGCCACCCACCAGCCAACACCTACTGCCCAATCGACCATGAACCAAACCGACCCCCATCACGCCCCCTTCTCTCAAACTGATCGCAACCACGCCACTGAACGACCACCAAATTCGCCACCACACCACCCGCAACCACTCACCACCACTTGAACCGCAACCACCACTCGACATCATCAAACCCACCTACTGCGCTCCTTCAATCCAAGCCATTTTCTCCCCAAATCAAACCTAAAATTCAAGAATAAACATAACCTATACACCTACCTCAATCATCACATGGATTTTCGCCGGAGGAGCCCCAAAATCGCGACCTTCCAACCGCAAACTTGCCCTAATTTCGCACCTAAAACCGTACCCCAAAATTTCCCCTTTTTGCCACACCCACACTCACCTCTGCAGCCCCGCCACTCGATGGTGGTACCACCATCGGATCTTCGCCCGGCGACGTGGAACCGAGGAGCCCCTCCCCGTCGCCTTCCTCTCTTGTCTCTTCTCTGACGACAATGAAGAGAGAGACAGACAGACAGATATACATATATATGATATTTTGAAAATTTAATCTTTAAGCCCCAACTTTTGAAATAAATTTATTTCAGTCCTTTTTAGCTTTTCAAAGTGTTTAATTTCAGTCCTTAGTTTTTAAAACGTTTTTATTCAGACCCTACAGTCTTAGAATATTTTTAGTCAGCCCACTATTTTCGAAAAGTCTATTTCAGCCCCTAAAATTTATAACTTCCAATTTCTAATTTATTTATTCACTTTCGAAATACTAAATTAATTCAATTTCCTTTTGGCTAGACGAAGCAGTTGGTGAATTGAGAAGCTGACGTACTATTTCCGCTCTGATTTTTGAGAACTCGTAAAGTTTGAGGTAGACTCTCCCACACTAATTGATTTAGACTATAATTGCACGTGATTATGTGGATTTGTGTGATTTTATATGCTTAATTGCATGAGAAAAGAAAAGAATATCTCGTATGGGATAAATTTGAGAATTTATGTTATGCACGTCATAACTTATCTGCTAACATGGGACAAGAAAAGAATGTGTTCATTTGCACTCGTTTTATGATGCTTATGAATAATAAAAGAATATCACTACATTATTTGCATAGTTACTTGTCCATTATTTTGAAATGCTCACCCCGTTGTTTTAACAATTTTTGCAGATTTCGTTGACGGTGGCGAGTGATGGGCAATGACAACATATATAAATTTGATATTATTTTTGAAAGTCGTGAATTTCGAAACAATCATTTCATTTTATCAAGAATTTTCATTTTTAATAAGTTTGTACGAATTATTTTATTTAATCTGAATTATCGCTAAACTTTTATCTAATAAATGTGATATTTAATATTTAGTCATTTTTTTCTTTCTCCGCAATAAAGTTTATTCAAAAATTTAGAAAAGTGGCGTTCCCGCATTTCTCGGAACTCGGGGCGTTACAGCGTGGTATCAGAGCGGGTCTATGTTTCTGTAGACTTGCAAATTTTTTTTTAAACAAGAAAATAAATTTGTTTTTTCTAAAAATAATAGAAAATAATGTTTTGACGAAATTTGCCACTGCCGTCACTCTTTCCGCCGACTCCGAAGGTAAAGAAATTTATGCTTATTTATTTATTTCGGATACTCGAGAAAATAAATGTTTTGAGAATTTGACGAGAAAAGAAAGAAAATAGAAGACGAGAAAGAATTAGAAAACTAGTATCCGAAATAATGAGAAGGAAGGAAAGAAACGAGCTCTGGAGCATAATGGGAATTATTACGATTTAACATATTTTTCATAAAATATTTCGTCCCTAGATTTAAATAAATAATAAAACCCTAACTGGACTTTGCAAATTTGATTCTAGACATGGCACCAATTGACGGGATATCGAACCATATCCTTCGTTTTTGCGCCATACGTCATGACGCCATAGCTAGTGGACTTAGGCTGACTGATGCTCAATCTATTAGCCGCCTTTTGTCAACATTTCCAGAATTTCGGCGTGGATTAGCGATCGAGTCTTATAATGACGTGAAGAGACGTCTAGGACAGGACGTGAATTTCCAGACTGTTTGTGATGAATTTGTAATGCGGTGGGACTGCTACCTAACCCATGCTCCAGCACCAGAGGTAATTATCCTATCAGATGACGAAGAAGAACCAGTTGGAATACCCGACGCTAAGTCAAGAATATATGACTATACTCCTAGCTCACCGGGTTATATTTTTGACTCTCCGAGTATGACACCGAGTGCACCCGACTATACTCCTGGCTCACCAGGGTATACCTTTGACTCACCAACTATGACCCGGGGGCGCACCACATTATACCCCCGACACACCAAGATCGATATCTCCTAGGTCACCACCAAAGATGTAGAATATATGACAGTTATCTTAAATTTTTTTCTAGCATTATTCCCATTCCTCGTATTGGCAGTTCTATGATTTGTACCCTCAATTGAAGGAATTTTAAAATATTAATGAGAATATTTTCGTTTTCGTCCATATTGGAGTTGAATTTATTTGGTTCAAATTTTTTATCAGAAGTTACAAACACACTCCTTGTTTTCATTTTTAAAGGGAATGGCTAGATGCATTAACAGGAGTATAATGGACCGTGCTACATCTGAGCAAGAGAACTCAGGACAGAGCCCCACGGCCCAATCCAGTATTATCAGGGACTTACTGTTGGACGTGCAAGATTTGAGGCAGGCCCCAACAAGTTCCTCAGTGCCAATTATCGAACAATTCAGGAGGTATCGCACAGCCACTTTTGATGGCGGGGACAATCCATTGGCCGTGGAGGAGTGGTTACAGGGGATCGAGAGGATTTTCAAGCATATCTCTTGCCCTGAGGACAAGAAGGTTACTTGCGCAGAATTTATGTTGATCGGTAGGGCCGGATTTTGGTGGGAGTCCGCATCACGGACTAGGACCGCAGAGGAACAGGCAGTATTAACCTGGGAAGAGTTTAAGGAAGAGATCAAAGACAAGTTCTTCCCACAAGCCCTCCGAGACCACAAGGAGAAATTCACAACTAGTTCAGGGTGAGATGGACATCACTGACTATGAACGGAAGTTCGAGGAACTGTCACGATATGCTCCACATCTAGTAGAAACCGAAGTTAAGAAGGCACGCCGATTCGAGAGAGGCCTGTGCTCGGATATCAGGCAGATTGTTGGCTCACATGAACTGCCCACCTACCAAGAAGTTGTGAAGAAATCTCAGGTTGTAGCTTATGCTGGTGCAAATATTGGAACCTAAGGCAATCGGAACAATCAAGGGCATCAAGGTAAACGGAAATGGCATGGTCATCCTCAGAACATGAACCATAATGTCAATAAGAGACAAAATACAAGACCTAGCAAAGGTCAGGTGACCAGTTTCCTTCCACCATGTCCGAAGTGCCAGAAGACACACAAAGGAGAATGCCTCTTTGGCAACAAAGTTGTTTGTTACCGATGTGGCCAACCGGACCACTTTTCTTGAGATTGCAACACAGCACCTGCTCAAGGCTCGGACCAGAAGAAGAACATAGACCAGAACAGGAAAGGGAAGGCTACAGTATTTTCCATGGACGCCATTGAGAACTCCGACGTGATTGCAGGTATACCATTATTTTATCATTCATATACCTATATTACTTAATTTCATGTATCATGCATTGCTCGAATTAATAATATGAACGACGATAACAGGCATTTTATCTATTTCTGGTATTCCCGTATACGTCCTAATAGATTCAGGTGCTACATATTCATTTATTTCCGAATCATGCTTAACTAGATTGAATTTAGTGGGTGAAACAACTGGTAGTGTGCTTGAAGTGAGCTTACCGTCAGGAGAAATTCTTGATACTAATAGGATAGTCAAGTCTGTACGAATAGATTTCGATGGGATAGTGCTTGAGCAGAACTAAATATTATTCCGATGAAGGACTTCGCCATTATCCTAGGAATGGACTGGCTGAGTTCTAACCGTGCCGTGATCATGTGCCATGAGAAAGAAGTATTATTTCGGAAGAATGGGGATGAGGTGTTCAGATTTTACGGTTCGAAGGTTAAAGCACTCCCTCGCCTTATCTTGGCTATGCAAGCCGAAAAGCTGATTGCCAAGGGAAACTGTCAGAGTTATCTGGTTAACCTCCAAGGAAAGCCTGCCGAGGAAATCAAATTGGAGTCAGTGCCAGTTGTGTGTGACTTTCAAGATGTATTTCCAGAAGACCTATCTGCCACCCCGCCGGATAGACAGGTAGAATTTGTTATTGACTTGGTGCCGGGAGCTGCCCCTGTTTCAAAAGCTCTGTATCGTATGGCACCGAAATAATTGCAAGAATTGAAGGTCCAACTGGAAGAATTATTAGAGAATGGCTTTATTAGGCCAAGTGTGTCTCCGTAGGGAGCACATGTTCTATTTGTAAAGAATAAGAATGGCAATATGAGAATGTGTATTGACTATCGGGAATTGAACAAGTTGACGATAAAGAACAAGTACCCCTACCCAGAATCGAAGATTTGTTCGATCAAATAAAAGGAGCTGCGGTATTTTCAAAGATGGACTTAAGGTCTGGTTACCATCAATTGAAGATCAAGTCTGCTAATATACAAAAGACAGCGTTTAGGACTCGATATGGACACTATGAGTTCACGATGATGCCATTCGGTCTTACGAATGCACCTGCAGTATTTATGGACTTGATGAACCGGGTTTTCCATCAGTACCTGGACAAGTTCGTTATTGTCTTCATTGACGATATTCTAGTCTATTCTAAAGATTCACAATAGCATGCGCAACATTTGAGAATTGTGTTGGAGACACTACGGGCAGAAAAGTTATATGCCAAATTTAAGAAATGTGAATTTTGGCTTGAGATGATAGGCTTTCTGGGTCATATTGTCACAAACAATGGCATCGAATTTGATCCATCAAAGGTGGAGACAGTGAGTAATTGGACCACGCCAGCGAATGTCGGTGATGTAAGAAGCTTTTTGGGATTAGCTGGTTATTACCAACGATTTATAGAGGGTTTCTCTAAGATAGCGGGTCCCATGACTCAGTTGACACGGAAGGGTGTAAAATTTCGGTGGACAGAGCAGTGTGAACGAAGCTTCCAGGAATTAAAGAATAGACTGGTCTCAGCACCAGTGTTAGCAGTACCGGATGGATCTGAAGGTTTTTTGATGTACAGTGATGCCTCCAAACATGGTTTAGGATGTGTGTTAATGCAGAAAGGTAAAGTGATCGCCTGTGCTTCGAGACAGTTGAACCCATATTAGAAAAACTATCCGACGCATGATCTAGAACTGGCAGCTGTTGTACACGCTCTTAAGATTTGGAGACATTATTTATATGGGAGTAAATGCGAGATTTACACCGACCATAAAAGCCGCAAGTATTTCTTCACTCAGAAGGAATTGAACATGAGACAGCGTCGATGGGTGGAACTAGTGAAGGATTATGATTGTACTATTCTTTACCACCCAGGTAAGGCTAATAAGGTTGCAGATGCACTAAGCAGGAAAGATGTGGGTCAATTATCAGTTTTGGGAACAGTACAAGAACAGTTGATTCGGGATTTTCAGAACTTGAGAATTGAAGTGAGAAACCCAGGAATCCAAAATTCTAGCAGATTGGAAAATTTGACAGTTAAGCCAGATTTGAGAAGCTAAATTGTGATGGCTCAAGAAAGTGATAATTTTTTGGAAAAGATCAAAGCTGAAGTTGGAACTAGCAAGAGAGTAGATTTTGAAATGGGAATTGATAAGGCACTATTTTTCAAGGGCCGCCTGTGTGTACCGAAAGATGATCAGATAAGGAATGAAATATTGAGGGAAGCCCACTCAGCTCCATATGCAGCTCATCCAGGAGGAACAAAGATGTACCGAGATTTGCGTACTACATTCTGGTGGATGAATATGAAAGGGTGTATTTCCAAGTTTGTCTCACGATGCATGACCTGCCAGCAGGTCAAGGCTGAACATCAGAGACCGTAAGAATTACTAAATCCTTTAGACATTCCAGAATGGAAATGGGAGAAAATTTCCATAGATTTCATAATGGGCTTACCAAGAACAGTGAGGGGACATGACGCCATCTGGGTTATTGTAGACCTACTTACAAAGTCATCCCATTTTCTTCCAGTGTAGATGACTCTCAGTATAGATCACTTAGCTCAAATTTATATCAGGGAGATCGTTCGACTTCACGGGGTTCCAGCGTCTATTGTTTCAGACAGGGATTCGAGATTCACTTCGAGATTTTGGAAGAGTTTACACACGGCTATGGGGACTAAATTAAATTTTAGTACCACTTACCACCAGCAGATAGACGAACAGTCTGAACGCACCATTTAGACTTTAGAGGATATGCTTAGAGCCTGTGTGCTAGACCTAAGCGGAAAATGGGAAGCTCACTTGCCATTGGTGGAGTTTGCTTACAATAACAGTTTTCAAGCTACCATTGGTATGGCACCGTATGAAGCACTGTATGGGTGAAGATGTCGATCGTCGGTATATTGGGATGAGGTTGGCGAGAGGAAGTTATTGGGTCCCGAATTAATTGAAAAGACTGTAGAGGCTATCGAGAAAATCAGATTTCAAATTAAAGCTGCCCAGGACAGACAGAAAAGCTATGCCAAGTAGAGGAGAAAAGACTTGGAGTTCGAGATTGGAGAGAAAGTGTTTTTGAAAATCTCTCCTATGAAGGGCACTATTCGTTTTGGCAAGAAAGGGAAATTAAGGCCTCGGTTTATCGGACATTTTGAAATCTTGGAGAAAGTAGGTAATGTGGCTTATCGTCTAGCATTGCCACCCGAACTCTCGGCTATACACAATGTTTTTCACATATCCTTATTGAGAAAGTATGTTCATGATCCCAGTCACGTGGTGAACTTTCAGTCAATCCCAATTCAGAAGAGTCTATCTTATGAAGAGGCACCCATGTGCATCATCGATAGAAAAGTCTATGTCCTAAGAAATAAAGAAATTTCACTAGTCAAAGTCCAGTGGGGTAGACATGGTAGCGATGAGACTACATGGGAAAAAGAAGAAGAAATTCTGGCCAAGTATCCAAATATTTTAGACCAAGTAAGTTTTAAATTTCGAGGACGAAATTATTTTAAGGTGGTAGGGTTGTAGCGACCGGGAATTCTCAATTCTTTCTAAATAAAATACTTTTAGAACTTTAAATGCTCGTCGCTACGACTTTTTCCTATTTAATTTAAAAGAGTATTCGTCTAGCCAAATTATAAATGAAATTAAATTAATTTCCATCGTAATTAAATTTCCAAATTTTATTTAAAATATTCCAATGTCACCATTTAAAATCTTAATTCAAATTTTAATGATTTTAAGTCCAATTTCAACTAGTTTGGGTCCATATTATTTCAACCAACCCAATTTCCTTAGCCCCAATGTCTTACACTACAACATATTACACGTTTTCCTTCTTCCCCAAAATTCTTCCACTTTAAAAATTTCAAGTTCCAACCTTCATGGAATGATGCTGAATTTCCAATAATTCCAGCTCCTCACACGTCAATTCCATCTCCACACTCCCTGATTCTCTCCCTCATTTCCCTAAATAACAACTTCAATTTGTGGTAAATTCCTGCAATCCATCCTCAATCAGCAAACAACCGCAACTTACCAATATTCAGCTGAACCAATCGTAGCATATATCCCATTTTTTCCTCCCACAGGAACTCAACCCAAGCCAAACGATCTTCTGGTATAGTTTTCTCTGCTACTCTACTGAAATGGTTTCACAACACCACCACAACCTGCCTCCTCCATCTCTCCCAGTAGTACCCAATGCCTGCAACCCCACACTACAGCACCGAACCACCCCCATCACCCAAACTCCCAAGCAAGCCCAATTTCACAATCCCCATCACCACTCAACCACTTTCGACCTCAGACCAACCACCACTGCTTGACTCGAAATCCACCACCCGCACACTGCCTCTCGCATTTCCGATCAAAAGCCACCAACCGAACCTAATTTCTCACAACCACCACATCGCCGCCTATCACCCACGGCCACCCACCAGCCAACACCTACTGCCCAATCGACCATGAACCAAACTGACCTCCATCACGCCCCCTCCTCTCAAACCGACCGCAACCACACCACTGAACGACCACCAAAGTCGCCACCACACCACCCGCAACCAGTCACCACCACTTGAACCACAACTACCACTCGACATCATCAAACCCACCTATTGCGCGCCTTCAATCCATGCCATTTTCTCCCCAAATCAAACCCAAAATTCAAGAATAAACATAACCTATACACCTACCTCAATCATCACATGGATTTTCGTCGGTGGAGCCCCCAAATCGCGACCTTCAAACCGCGAACTTGCCCTATTTTCGCACCCAAAACCGCACCCCAAACTTTCCCCTTTTTGCCACACCCACACTCACCTCTGCAGCCCCGCCGCTCGACGGCGGTACCACCGTCGGATCTTCGCCCGGAGACGTGGAACCAAGGAGCCCCTCCCCGTCCCCTTCCTCTCTTGTCTCTTCTCTGACGACAATGAAGAGAGAGAGAGAGAGAGAGAGAGAGAGAGAGAGAGAGAGAGAGAGAGAGACGGATATACATATATATATGATATTTTGAAAATTTAGTCATTAAGCTCCAACTTTTGAAATACATTTATTTCAGTCCTTTTTAGCTTTTCAAAGTGTTTAATTTCAGTCCTTAGTTCTTAAAACGTTTTTATTCAGACCCTACAGTCTTAGAATATTTTTAGTCAGCCCACTATTTTCGAAAAGTCTATTTCAGCCCCTAAACTTTATAACTTCCAATTTCTACTTTATTTATTCACTTTCAAAATACTAAATTAATTCAATTTCCTTTTGGCTTGACGAAGCAATTGGTGAATTGAGAAGTTGACGTACTATTTCCGCTCCAATTTTTGAGAACTCGTAAAGTTTGAGGTAAACTCTGCCCCACTAATTGATTTAGACTATAATTGCACGTGATTATGTGGATTTGTGTGATTTTATATGCTTAATTGCATGAGAAAAGAAAAGAATATCTCGTATGTGATAAATTTGAGAATTTATGTTATGCACGTCATAACTTATCTGCTAGCATGAGACAAGAAAAGAATGTGTTCATTTGCTCTCGTTTTATGATGCTTATGAATAATAAAAGAATATCACTACATTACTTGCATAGTTACTTGTACAATTATCTTGTAGATTAATTATTGGAGTTGAGTCTACTGAGTATTTCATTTTGAAATGCTCACTCCGTTGTTTTAACAATTTTTGCAGATTTCGTTGACGGTGGCGAGTGATGGGCAATGGCGACATATATAAATTTGATATTATTTTTGAAAGTCGTGAATTTCGAAACAATCATTTCATTTTATCAAGAATTTTCATTTTTAATAAGTTTGTACGAATTATTTTATTTAATCTGAATTATCGCTAAACTTTTATCCAATAAATGTGATATTTAATATTTAGTCATTTTTTCTTTTTCCGCAATAAAGTATATTCAAAAATTTAGAAAAGTGGTGTTCCCGCGTTTCTCGGAACTCGGGGCGTTACACATAAGACCCTAAAACATCTTTAACTTTTCTGTTTAAGCATTTATGACTCGGGTAATTAAGTCTGAGGGGTTCTCTGAACCTGGTACCCTAAGCTCAACTGAGTTGAGAGTTACCGACCTAAAGCTCGCTACAGGTGTCATATAGAAAGCAAGTATGAAAAGTATTGCACAAAGATGGTAAAAGAGAAGGATATTAAAAGAAAAAGTCGTCCAAATAAAAGAAAAATGGAATGAAAATGGTATAAGCTTGGTTGATGGATACCCCTAACACTTTGTTAATTATTCTTGGTCTGTCGTGCATACTTATCTAATCCTAACTGCCTTGTGTTGAAAAATGTAATTTATACATGTTTAGAAGCCACATCAATAGGAAAGACATCGAGATATGAGAGAAAAGAAATAAATTTGTGATCATCCGTGAGAGGGTAAGAAGATTTTTTTAAAAAAAAAAAAATTTTGTTGACCACATGGAATTCGGGCTTATTTCTGCATGACTAGTCACACAGTGTCAAGTATATTTTTACATGAGTTTGCATTCGATTTTTGGCTATTCATACACACACACATAATGAAGTTGAGTATCGGATAAATGAAAATATTTTGTGTTGTTCATATTTCTTCTCTAAAGTGAATCGTCAATTTGGATTGTTGAAGCGCATGGTAAATGGGTTAACAAAAATAATTTTTTTTTTTTTATTTACATTTTTATTTTTATGGTTTTGTTTTATTTTGTTCGAGGACGAACAATAGTTCTAATTTGAGGGTGTTAATAAATGTATTTTATACACTTATTTCTATTCTAAAAGTAGGATTTTTATTGTTTGTTCAAGAATATTTACTATTTATTTTGGTTGTATTTGTTTATATTTCAGAAATAAACCAAAGTCGAGAAAATAATGGAATTGAAGCCAAAATCGAGCAATTGGATGATAAAAATGTCAAAGTGTGCAAATTAAGAGTTGATGTAGTTAATCAAATGACCCAATTGGTTGAAAAATGAAAGTAGAAATCAAATTTGGAAGAAATTAGAAGTTCAGATGCTAAATTACAATAATCGAAAGTTGGAGGACTTCCTGTGCAATTAAAAGACAGGGACCAACTTGTAGCACTTTAAAAGATGAAAATTGCATCTTTCCAGATAACCGCGTGGTCGCACTGAATAGATGCACGCGGTCGCATGACACAGAAAATCAGCGACTGAAGCCAACCTGCAGAGGCGTGCGGTCGTGCACTTTTGAACCGCGCGGTAGCACGGTAGACATTCTGGGCCGCAGCTAGGCTTTTTGCTCTAAGTTCAGCATTCTTTCTCTCCAAGTAACCTAATTTTCATGAATATCTATATATACCAGACTTGGAGCACGAAATTAAGGGTTCCCAACTTGCTCAATTCATGCCAAAACGTTGTCAAAGTGCCGAGGAGTCCATGCCATTCCAAAAACACAATTGAAGACTGAAGATCAAGGGATGAATAGGTGATATCTATCCATTATTCTTGTGATTTTATTCAATTATGTATCTAGAGTAGGTTTTAAATTTTAGAATTGTGATGAAGCATTAAATTCCGGATTTTATGTGTTACTTTGATGTGTAATTCGATTAATTCATGAGTTTGAGAAATTGATGCGTGCTTTCTTATTATGCAATTACTTGATCACTAATTGTATGAATTTAGGTTATGGTTTCATAAGTTCGAAAGATTAGGAATTCATTAAACTGGCTTCAATTGCTAAAAAGTTCGATATGGGATAGATATATACCCCCATACTTTGTGTTATCTACAATAGTATTTACAGTTCTTTAATGCTTTCTTGCGCATTCGTATTCAACATAGAAATATAGTTGGGTCGTGTGTAGGAATAGGCGTTAATGCTTGTCCGAAAGGGAGTTTTAACAACATTAGGAATATGAATTTTCAAAACCACTTAAATTATCATTAGACAATTAGAGTAACGCATAATTGATGGAACTAATGTGGATTCTCAATTCTAGTATATTCATTTTATAGTTTTTACAAAACAAATCTTCTTATTCTTTTTTTAGTTAAGTTTAAGATCAAAATTTCCACCTCAATCAATTTTCTAGTTCCGGTTAAGGTAGTAGTCTAAAATACAATTTACAACAATCCCTGTGGGTACGATACTTAGACTTACTTGCGGAGTGAACACATTACATAAAAGGAAAGGAAAGACAGTTATTAAATTTAGTTACTGAAAGAAGACAAAAGCAGTCTAATGTGGGCCGCTTGATCGAGTGGATACCGTCAGAGGACGGAATCCATGGCGTATAGTGGCTTCCCAGATTTTCTGAGTGTCGAGTACCATGTCTCCACATTCATGCACATTCCAATCTTCTAAACCATGAACAATTCCTGCTACACGCCATGCACTTATCACCCTTCTTGGCAACCAATTCTGCACATATGCACCAATAAAATAAATTCAAATACAGTAAAAAAAAAATGGTTTTTTGGTTAAAAATGACTAGATTTCGAAGTCTCTTATGATAGAACCCGATCTGCTTGGTCTAAATCTAGTTCCATACAACCGATTCCAAGTAATAGTGCTAATCCCTATGTAGAACCATTCATATTTTCGAGGTAGTATAACATAGAGGTTTAAGAAAAAGGTTGAACCGCAACCTTGACAGCCCCTACTACCTCGTTTCTAGAGCCTTGTAGAGGAGGTAAATCGCGAGTGATGCCTCAGTTAGTCAGAGTTTGAGACTTGCCAACTGGTTTCTACCACAAAGAGGTCAAATTCAAAGCATTTGTCAGGATTCGACCCCCAACCCTATGACTGCCAGCAACGCAGACTTTTATGTCACTTCAACCTTTGTCAACTAAGCTATGCCTCGAGGGGCAACATAGAGGTTTAAGAACTTACATGGGCCGGGTTGAGCAGGAGATGGAGGACACCCCGTGCTTGTACTTTTCAGACATTGTTTTATTTTTATTTTTATTTTTTTGAAATAGTGACACAGAAAATAATCAAAAAACATAGATAAAAGAAAAATCTCCCTGCCAGCCCAGACCAAGCATCTTTTAACATATTTCTTTGTCGAGCATAATATCGTGCACTAGTATTGTTGGGGTTAGCTTGTGGGTCCTGCAACACACGATATTATCCTCTGCTTTGAGGGGTTTTGTCTCAGGAATGACCGAAATCGTCCCAAGAATAGATTCTTCAACCTCTTGGGATTTAAAGGGAGACTCCTTCTTGTACCACTAGAACAACTAACCCCTAATAAGTATTATATCAAGAAGTGATATTTCAAATGAAGAAAAAGAAAGCATAAAACTTTAACTAACCTCGCAAGAGTCGATGTTTTCGAGATGCTTGGGAGCCAACATTGATGGAGTGTTGTTGTAGTAGCAGTCTTTACGTATTTTCTTCGGAGGAAATTGTGAGAATGGAATGAATAACGTTCCTTTCAATGCCTTTGATTGTTCTTCTTCACTTAGTCCATCTCCCACTAACCATGTCTAAAAAATTAACATTTTCGCTCTTAATTAATGCCACATAAAGAATTCGCCTTGATTTTATAGATTGCAGTCGAGTTGAACATACCAATTAGTGTACTCTTCGAATTATATGCTGATAATTAAATAAAATGCATATTCTTTAACTTAAGAGGATGGAAAACTACATTATAGAAGAGGGACACTAAACTTTACCTTCGTAACATTGCTTTCGGAATATTCGACCAAATTATTAGCTGCTTCAGTATTTCCAAGCCTTTCTTTAAGCTTCTGATAATCGTCTTGGCGTCCTGCGCTTACCTATGACCAGAAGCCAGAATTGGCCAAAGCAACGAAGAAAACTATTATCTCATGTACAGGAAAAGAAATCCATAATCTTTGTTAGTAGTTCCCACAATACAGTCGGGGAAGATTACTACTAAATGATCCTTTTTGTGTTCCAAGGTTTCATAAATTAGCCTTTGTTTGGTAAAGTGCCGTTTATAATTTTTGGGTCTTTGCTACTTGTACAAACAAAATTGTACAAACTAGTGTACTAAACCTCATATGAATGGGGCCCACGAATAAAATATTGAGTGTGGACCCTCTCCACGTGGGATTAGTAAACTAGTTTGTGCAATTTTTTTTGTATAAGTAGTTTAATTCTAATTTTTGTTTTTAAATATTCACGTGACAACATCCCATTGAAAGTACCTGAATCCCCTCTTGGCATAAGGCAAGGGCAATGGAGTAAGCAACTTTTGATATTTCACCTCCAAGGATCACCCTAGTTGTTGCTCTTTGAATGCTGTTCATCACAACAGCAACAACTAAACTACTTCCATCTACTAGCTTCAGTTTTAGCTGAGGATACCTTCTTATATACATCTCACCATTCCTGTTCAGCTCCTTCTTCTGCATATGTAGTGCATACATGTCTGAGATTTTAAGAATTCTGCATCCATTTGTATCCAAAACTAAAAGAAGTTCCCATCTCTAAATTAAGGCCCCGCTTTTTATAACTTTCTCTTCAAATTCATTTTCAACCACACATTTCTACGAGACCTACCACTTTACACACATTTCAATCACTTATTCAATTTTTTTTCCAATTTCTCCTATACCAAAAACAGGCTTTAAGAGCACGTTTTGCTAAATAAAAGAGTTACCTGTTTCGAGAGTAGCATTTTACGGTCGAATTAATTTATTTATGCACTAAGACTTGCCTGATTCAATAAACCAAGGCTCAAAATCTTAATTCCTTTGTCGTCAGCTTCCAGTATAGCTTCTTCAATCGCACCATTGATAGATTCTCTTTGCCCTTTCATATAGTACTGCAAAAAGAAGAAATCAATATCCTAAAATGAGCAATTTCCGAGCAAAACTCGTACTCGTTATTATTATTAAAATGTAATTTCCTTACTTGGATGCTGTATTTAGGAATAGCCCATGTTTGCAGTTTTAGATGCTTGAAAACATTTCTCTCGACAATAAACGTGCGTCCATATATCGGCGTTAGCATCGTCGACCAAAGTGTGACGGGCCACATTAACCACAAGTACCTCTTAGAATTATAAGGCATCGAGGCTAGTGATGCAAAGCCTAGACGTAGATGATATATGGATTCTGGGGTCGTGAGATGAGTTAAATGCACGACATGAGGTGCTTCCTCCTTTCTCCCAAGTGAAGTGTGATATAAAGAGTCGGAGGATTTGTCTACTGTTCCATACACATAATCGTAGAATGGCATGAAAAGGCAATAATTGGTTCGGAATTGAGTATGATGCAGAGAGTGAAACCTGTATACATTTGCAAATAAATAATCAGCAGATTAATATTTTTATTTTTAACATTGTTTACGTTGCTCTTGACCCCCACACGACACACAACACATGTGAGAGCTTTTGTCAAGAGTTTTGTTCAAATAGAATAATTCAGTAAAATTACTTACGAAGGCGTATACATGATAAACTTGAAAGGGGGAAACAAGGAGAAAAGCCATTTGGGAATGAGCTCAAAGTTGCAGTGACCCATGTTGTTCATGAAATCAATGTATGTAATATAACCAGAAAATGAAGCAACGGAAACAGTCCCGGTAAACACGGTCGTAAGAATCGGAATAGCGAAGAGTGCATAGTATGCAATAATCTCTGCAAATGGATGAACTACAGCTGAAAAAACAAAAATAAGGCTATGATTAGAATACATGCATACGTACATGTTCTGCGTCTATGGAAAAGGCTTTTTTTTTTTTTCCCCTTACATGTAATGGGTTCAGTAACAATGGAGGAGTGGTGGTGGGAATGGTAGCGGGAGTAGAGAAAGTGGTGGTGCAGTGCCCTGTGCAGCCAGTAATAGAGGAACTCCACTGGACCAGTATGAAGCAAAATTGTCAATATCACTCCATTTGTCCTCCATACAGGCAGATGACGAGCTTCCTTGAACAAATTGAACCCCAAATACAATAGTATGCCATTAAATATTATTTGATCATCCCTGCAAAATGGGTTTTAATTTTATCAAACAATAGTATGCAAAATTTTCGAAAAGAAAACTACGAGACACACTGATTCACTAACCCACGGTGACATATATCGGATTTCAGCCATCCGTGTTCTTTTTAAGACTTGAAAGTGGTTTTTAAATTCTAGTGCTATTTTCGTAATTTCATTTATTTCAAATTCTTTACTATTTTTGTTCTCCTAGACTAGTTTTTGTTTTAAATTCTTATAAATCAAGATTTAACTATTTGTTTTTACGCATCTTTGAATTAATAAAATTTTGAATTCATCTTTCATATTTTGTTGGAATAATATTTCAAGTTTTTTATTCTTACGATTTTCACTTGACTTCCTTGTTTCGTGTTGCGTCAAGCTCTGTGTCATGCTAACAGATCAACAAGGAAATATGTATACAACGCAAGATTAAGAGAAGTTGGGAGGGGGTTTATACGTATGCGTACCAGTTTCTCTCCCTATCAACTTGCTCGAATTCGATGCTCTTATCGACTATCCTGTTGGTACCTTTCGCAGTCCGATAACGAGAGAGTGAAATCCAGAATTGGTTATGAAGCATTCTTGTTAGCAAAAATGGGAATATAGAAAAGTAAGAGAAATCCCTTTGGGCTTCATCCCCCATCATGAACGAGTAGGTTGCATGAATCGCCCAAGGAGCCAATATCAGGTACTTTACCCACAATGAAAATGGAAACATATATATATTATTATTACAGCAGCTCAAATGTGAGTTTTTATGTACATTTACATAAACATGTACGCAGAGCAGAGGGAATACCTTAAAGTTCCCAAGACATGTCCATGGCCATTCAGTGAGGATCCCTGGTTTGGAAGCCATTCTTCTCTGCTAACTCGTCACCTCTCTCTCTCTAAACAACACTGCAAGCGTTTGTATACACACGCATATGTAGATATTTATAGACAACCTCGCATGAGTTTTCTTGTGTTGGATATTGGTTAATAAAATCGAGAATTGAAAATCGATTAAAATGACTTCGTGTCGACTTCGACCAAATACTCAAAAGCTTGGCTCAATCCGTTTAGTCAAAGTTGTTTGCCACTTCGCCGCTTCGGGGCGTACAAACGGGGATCGACCTTCCCGATCAGGTCGCGGGGGTCGAGGGGGCAGCGCCCCCCGTGGGGGCTCGGGGACAACGCCCCCGAAAGAGAATTTTAATTTCTCTGTATGTATTGAATGGTATATTTGACAATTCGAAAACCAATATCGGATGAATGAGAAATTACGGAAAAGGACGAAAATCAGGTCAAAATATTTGACCGTGCGGCCGCATGGTTCGTAAACCGTGCGACCACACGTCAATTTATTTTTTGGATTTTTGAGTAAGACCGTGCGACCGGGTCGCACGGTCTATAACCGTGCGGCCGCACGGTTGTCCGGCCAGGAAGCACCTTTTCATAAAGGTGCATTGTTTGGAAAGGGTGCATGATTTGGCCTCAAACCATTTCGTCCACACCCTTTGGGTGTCCTATTCCTCACTTTTTTGATATGCAAAAACACCTCTCTTCTTCACTTGTCTCCAAAATCAATTCATTTCATTTGTTTTGATTTTCTTCATTGCATCCTTGGAGTACGTAAGCCTATAGTTGGTTTGTTGTACTTGTGTTTTGGAGTGCTACAAACACAAGCGAAGCCGTTGTATCTTGGGAGTCGATTGCCGAAATCCGTAGGCACCGTTGCGGGGTAAATTCGACTTAAGGACAAAGAGTCCAACTCTTGCCTCGGCTTTGTCCTTATTCTTCTTCTTCTTTTTGTTTGTGTTTCCTTGCCGTTACTCTGTCCAATTTTCGGCTTGGATTTACAAAACCATCATTTTCTTATTTGGGTTTACTATTCACGAATTCCACCCAACATCTTGATCATATGAACACCTACAGAAAACCGTACACGTTAGAAATTAATACATCCATTGAGTTGTCGACCAGAGTTGTAAGGGGCGAATTCAAGAATTCAATCCAGCACGAACAGACACTACAAGGTAAGGGGAAAAAAAATTTCGACGCCACAATTATAAGATAAAAAAAAAAAAAAAAAAAAAAAAATTAGCAGATCCAGCACGAGCGGCCGCATGCCCTCGCCCAGGGCTGGATCCGCCCTTGAGTTGTAATCAAAAGTTGTAAAGTATCATTTTTCTTGTGACAATAATGAATATTTTAACTTTAACATGTATACATGTCATTTAACATTTATTTCTTCTTTACCTTTGTAACCAGTTAAATTTAACACATTCAGCCCCTGTTTGGCCCCCATTATTTGAGAAATAATGTAGTTTTGAATAGTATTTTTGAAAAATGTATGATTAAAAAATTTTTGAAAAGTCAAAAATTGTAGACTTGATTAAGATGGATGATTGAGATTGAATGTTAAATAAATTTTGTTTCCAAATAATGGGGTTCAAACAAGCGCTCAATATTCAAATATTGTAAGAATGTCACATTAAATGAACTTCAATAGAAAATGCGAAAACTTGCTACCAAAGTACAACTGAGGTAGGTGGAGAGTTTATCTCAACTGCAAATCACATGGGGTTATGGCATATAGTTGTACCTCATCATAAATTTCTCGTGCCTAAGTTTGGGCGAACTTTGGAAGGGACTTCCATAACCCGACAATGAAAATGTGCAGCATGCAAATTTCCTTACGTTTCCATCATTTCATGCCATGTGAATCGTGAAGGACCTTTTACACAAATTTAAATTTAAATTTGTACTTGTCTATAAAAATCTTTCGTGGCTTGAATCATATTATTTACTTCCGAGAAACAATATCTTTTAAATTTTAGTACTATCTCGATGTTGTGGTCAGCTTATTTACTTCCCACAGCTATTTATACAAATTAAAGGAATTAATTGTGATTTATCGGCTCATATTGTCAACTTTTTTCCCACTATGAACGAAAGCTTATAAAACACTGTTTTTTTTTTTTTTTTTCGCGTTGCTTCTTTGCTTAATTTTGACAATATAAATACTCATACAAAATTAAGAATATATATGAGCTAAGCTCTGCAAAAAAAAAAAAACCTCTGATTGACAAATTTGTAAGTCATTCATAAAAAGGAATATTTATTGTGAATACCACGATTTTGAACTGTTTAAACATGGTATAAAATCAGGTTTAATAGGTTTTTTCCACACAAAAAAAAAAACTTTTTTAATCTTTTTTTTTAATAATGTTTTGGAAGATATTTAATGTGACAAAAATAATTGATTTCTTGGATTTATTATTTATTTATTTATTCTTGCATATGTTAATTAATTTGTATTTCGGATAAATTGATTTTGTCCAATTTTATGGTATATATTATTGGCTATAATTGATTCGACACAGTTCGACTTGTGGAGTTTTTTAGTTTTTCAAGTCAATAATCAATCCCATTTTCCGAACGTTGGTAATACGATGTGATTTATAAGCTGGTTTTTTATGATTTTAATATAAAAAAGTAGTGATTAAAAATTGAAAAGAGAAAATGTCTGTGATTAAAAAGAACTTTAAAAAATTATGTAATTTATAAACTGATTTATAAATCAATTTATTTTATTTATCAAACACTAGCTAATATGTACTAAAGCTTGAGTAGTGTTTAACACCATAAAGGATCCATATATAGGATGTGAGGTCAACTACTACATACAGGTGCTAATAATGATAGAAATGGCTTCTTTCTAAAACCATATCACTTACCAATTAATAAAGAATAATTTTTCGGAGGAAAGTTTGTCTCTAGATTTCTCATAGAAACTTGCTAAAATAACAAATAAAATTAAAAAAATTAGATAGAGAGAGGGAAAGAAAATTTTTTAAATTTAAAAAAAAAAAAAAAAAACGGATAACATTCAGGATCAGATATTTGTTTAAATAAAAAAGTTACAAATGAAATGTCTTCTACATAAACTTATCAGCAGGGTTTGGACTAAAACATAAAATTATGAGTGGAATTTGAACTCTAAAAGTTATACGTATTTTGATACCATGTTAAAATTTATATATTTGGTGATTGAGGCAATTTCATGAAATTATTTATCCTACTTGTATCTGTTTCCGCACTTTAATTTCACTTGAAAAATAAGGAAAGTATTTTTCTTGAGTTTAGTATCTATTTGGTAAATTGTTTATAAGCGGTTGTTTATAAATAGTAACTTTTCAATATTTCATTGGTCTATTTTTTTTTTTTAAAAAAAAAAAAAGATAAAAAATTATGAGTGGAAATATTTGATCAACCGATATTGTTGATTTTTCAAAAAAATGGATTAATGAAATGATGTTGTCATGTGACTGTTTATAAACAAAAATTATAAATATTTTTACTAGATAGAGGCTTAATTAGGAATTCATTTTCCGTTATCATACTTTCAAATGCATGTTAATTTCACTTTTCCTCAGATACACCCAAAAATTTTGAATTTATTTTACATGAAAAAAGAAATTCATATGATTCTTATTTTATTTCCATCCGATTTTCATATTTACAATCAAACGAATTCTTAGTTTAAAATCATGTCTAGGAGACCAAGTATCAAAGACGAACGAGTAGAATTTTCATTGACAGACGTTGGAATCCACTACATTTGCTGAAGCATCGTGTCTAGATGTTTAGGTAGCGTTCTATTTGTATTTTATTTTGTATTTTTATTTTCGAAAATGTTTCGTGTTTCCTGTTTTCATTTTTGTTTTTAAATTTGCTGAAAACGCGTTTGGTTTATCATTTCTGAAAACTGTTTTTGAAAATGAAAAGTTGGAAAACATGTTCTGTTTGAAATTTTGCAGAATACTATTTAAACTATTTTTAATTAATTTGCTTGCAGAATACTACTAACTCAAACTCAAATTTCTTTTCACAATACACTGAAAACATGGTTACATGCAATACACTAATGTGAGCATTAAGAGTTTGTATTAACACAGTTTGGTCAGGTTCGGAATTTGAGAAAGCTATTCTTCTATTAAAATCCAGAAAATGCAAGTCCTTTCAAAACCACCAGAGTCAATTTATCAGTGCATTTTTTGAAATATAACAACAAGAATTCTTACTTAATTTTTTTTGTAATGTTGATATTGAATTCAATAAAACTTTATTTAAACTTAGTTCCAAGTTAGGATAATTCTCAAAAAAAAAAAAAAATCTTTATTTAGACTTAGTTCCAAATTAGGATAATTATAAAAAAAAAAATAATAAAAAAAATAAAAACTTTATATTAAGCTTAGTTCTAAGTTAAGATAATTCTTAAAAAAAAAAAAAAAAAAAAAAATCCCAAAACTCGTTTTCCACGTTTTGGACATTTTTTTGTCGAAATACACACAAAACGCCCAAAACGAGGTTTTGGACGTTTTGCGATTTGTGTACAAATTTTTTTTTTTTTTTTTTTTCAAAATGCGTTTTCGAAAATGGTAAAGAGAACGCGTTTTTAGCGTTTTCGAAAATAAAAACAGATAAACGACCTCAAAACAGCAAAGAAAATAGGGGCTTATATTTTTCTTTTCCAACTCTTATTTTTCCACCTAAAAGCTAGAGAAAATATTTGGAAGGAAGTTGATCAAAACATAATTCATTTTCTTATATCTAGAAAAGATTTGGAATGAAAATTTTGCCAATCAAATAGAAAACAAGAAAAATATTTTCCTCTATTAGACATGTTCCATAAAAAATATGCTCAATCAAACACACCCTTAAATTATGTAAAACATGTTTAATCAGTAAATTTGAATTCGTAAATATATTTTTCATGTCATATTGATTCTCTTTTATCACTACTACATTAAAAGAAGGATTTTTCTGCGCTCATGTTCACACCAAAAATTATATATATATCATCTGATTTTGTTACGACGAACTGACGAAGATATCATAAATGGAAGGGCACATTTTTCACTAACTCTCTCCACCTCCGTTCACACTCGTTTTACCTCCAAAGTCCACAGAACACGCTACTTGAGACAAAACTATGATAATTTAAAAAATATTTGTCACTTGAAATTGGATTTCCACAAAGAAAATACCTTATATTAATTTTTGCAAGAAGAAAAATAAGAAGTAAAAAAAATAAAAAAAATACCTAATGGATATATCCGCGTAACTTTGACCCCCACTCAATTCTTATACTATAACAACCCTATATTTTTTATTATTATTATTTTTTATTTTTTATTTTTTTTGATGTATCCTAACTCGGAAATTCAAGTCTAGGGTACAAATTTATTGATGTAAGCAAAATGATTACAATGCAAAGATGGGACTTATTCATCTTCAAACAAGATACAAAATACAATCTAAAAAACAAAATGGGGTAAAAGCTAGCATGCAAACTAATTACAGTCCTACAGAATGATGAAATTAACGCAAATACAATAAGAGGCTATGCAGGTAAAAAAATTATGTAAAACTTGTGGGAGCAAGATTGAACTACAGAATTTTTTCGAAACTCAAAAATGGCTAAAAAAATTATAATATCTTTTTGACAACTTTTACCTATAAATTTTAATTCAGTAACATGTAAATCATATAATGAGCTTATAATCAATGTCATTAAACGAATGTGTTTAAATGAACATAACGTGATATAATAAACATAGCTTAACTTCTGTTTGGGGAAAGATTTTTAGTAGATTCTGATTAAAAAAAATGATGAAATATATGGTTGAAAAATTGTAGAGACCCATAAATATGTGGTTTAAATTAATTGCCAACTTTACTTTTAATAAAAACCTAGATAAAAATTTGTGTCAAATTGAGGGTTAATAATATAGATAGTCTTTTAATTTTTTCAATTTGAGTTTTTCGATGAATTATACCATTTTAGCAAAATAATTCATATCAATTTATATCTACCCAAATTATCATTAATACCAAATTAAAAACATTGCCACATTATGCTAGAAAAGTAAAAATTAACAACACTAAAATATGTGGTGCCTTAATGATACTTTGCTTAATACTATATCCGTATATTTTTTAATTATTATTATTTTTTAACTATTTTCTTTATTTGTTTACCTTTTAATATTGTTCCTTGACATATATATACTTTAGTGCATGATTAACTTTGTTTGGCAAACTAATCTTTATTTTGACTCACGGTGGAATAATTGTTAAAACAAACTATAATTTTGAAATATAATTATAAATGCTTAGAAGTCTTAATTTGTTTTCTTTTTATAAATAATAAATAAATATTGTAATATTAAATAATTAAATTGCCTCATCAAATAATGGTACTATCAGAACCACAAACTGTATTTTAATTTGGAACACTCAATGTACTAAAGACATCAAGATAAAATCCATGAAATAATAATAATAATAATAATAATAATAATAATAATAAAAACAACAACAACAATAATAACAACAACATGCAATCGCAAACCATTTAACATGATATCCATATGTTCAGATTGATAATGTATTAGCATATCTTGTGGTTTTTAAAGATTTTCGACTAGAAATTTTTTTTATTACTAGTGCATCACCCGTTCGATGAGCGAATTTAACTGTTTCTAATGTAATTACTTGAATTGATGAATAATATTTGTTACATTTCTATATATACACCAATTCCAATAACAAAATTGTTAATTATAAACATGATGTATTACAATATCGTGCAATTAATCGACAAACTAATATTTGATGTCAAATTAGGTTCATGCTCTAGATATTGTTTATACGATATAACATTACATACGACTTTTTTTGAACTGCGCTTGAAGTTAAACAGCTCGAATCAAGTGTTGCTTCTACATAATTATTGTCTCTTAGTTAACAAATTATTAACTCAACAAAAATAAAATAAAAAATTGAATGGAACTCCGTTTGGTAATACTGTTTGGTTTATAAATTCGTTTATTTATGATTTTGAGGTAAAAAATAATGGTTAAAATTAGAGAGATAAAATGTGTATGGTTAAAAATTGGTTTGAAAAATTGTATTGTTTATAAACATGTTTATAAACAAAAAGGATTCTTTTACCAAATGGATGCTTAATATACATCCCATTTTATATATAATAAGATATATATATATATGAAAATACCATTTAATTTCCCAATAGCAATATTTTTTTTCTTTTGAGGATAGTATTAATTTTAAATTATGAGGGGGATCGGTACTATCCAAATTCGACCCCGGGATTTCGGATCGGGTTGGGTTCGGATCGGATCGGATCGGATTGGAACAAAAATTAAGAATTTTTTATTATCTATTTTACTCAACGATAAACAAGTCAATACATAATTCATAAAAAATAATAATAATATAATATCCAATTCATACAAAAAAAACAACAAATATATAGAAAATTATAGATTTTGTGCTAAATTCAATAAAATATTATATATTTTAGATTTAATAATTATTTTTTTTACAAATCGTTTTAATTTTTAAAAAATAAATTGGATCGCGGATTAAATCACCCTCGATCCAAATCCGATCAATCGATCCACGAATCGAGATTTTTTCGGAGCGGGTCGGATTTGATCTTTGGATCAACAAATCAAATTTTTTTGCCATCTATAAGGTATTCGACACTAATATCTACAAGATTTAATTATGACGCTCGACTCTTTATCTAGAATTGAACTTGTAATATGAATATTAAATATGAAAAATGAGTAGAAAGCAAGAAAAAATGGATTTAGCAGTAAGAATGTTCTTCAAAGTTATTTTAACATCAACCACTTACTTTTACAAACTGTTTATTTTTAATAGATGACTGAGTCTGAAATTCTTGTATTTGGTGATCATCCAAATAATTTTTAACATAAATTTTCTTAAAAAATTATTTATTTGTACAATTTCTAGCACGTTTATTGATTTTCAACTATATTAATCCAAAATTTTCATTTCCAATGTAATACATTTACATAAAATATATTTAAAATTTATACATAATATATTTAATAAAATTCTTTCTAAATATATAATAAATATTAAATTTTATACAAAAAGTTATTTAAAATATAGAAAGTGCATTTTGGCTGGAATTTATGTTTTTTTTTTCTAAATATTTTCCTCATATAATTTTAGAACATGAGTATAAATATAATAAATTGAAATTTAATAAAATAATTTTTAATCGTTGATAAAATTATTGAAAGACAAATATCGTACAGAGTTGACAATACGAGCCAAAAACAAGTTTTATGAGAAGACTACATGCACCTTCCTTTCTGAAAAACAAAAAGCTGCCTACATTCTAGTACATAGCAATAGACACTGATATCTGATCGTTTGATTACAAGATGAAATTTGGATGGAAAGAAAACTTGTTTTAAAGAAATGAATTGTCAAAAAGTTATTTTTCAAGGAAAATAAATTCAAGAAATTTAGATATATTTGATTGAAAGTGAAATTAATTATTTAAAAGTATGAAAAATGTAAAAGATGAATTACCATGAATGAAGCATATTACACCACTTTGGAGTGGCTAAGTACACGAATTATGTCGTAACAGAGAGTTTATTTCAAGTATTATCTTTTATAGATTTAGGTTTGATTACATTGGCTTCATCGTTTTATTTAATTAACTACTTTAAGGTGACATGTAATATTAATGTTCAAAAAAATATAATACAATAAAAAAAAATGAAAAATGAGTACAATGAAAAGTTAAGGGCCCATTTGGTTTGTGTTTCAAGTTTTCATTTTTCAATATTCAACTCATTTTCAGTTTTCTGTTTTGAGAATGTGTTTTAAGATTACTCAAAAGGTGTTTGATTAATTTGTCAATTTGATAAATTATTTCTCAAAACAGAAAACTAGTAAAATATGTTTGATTTGAATCATGAAAAACTATATTATGATATTTCATTTCAAGAAATTTGATTATTATTCAATAAAAATTGAACAATTTCATTTTAATATATTATAAATTAATAAATACATTTTATACTCTTGAATCTTGTATTTTTCTTTTGAATTTTTTTTTTTTTTTAGAATTTTAAGAATTTTAGATTTATTTTTCCAACTTTTTTTTATTTTAGAATTTATCAAATTTGTTTTTTCAAAATTTTCAAATATTTTATTTATTGGAATTTTATAGTTCGTAATTTGAATTTGAGTTTTTATAATTTTTTAAATAAAATTTTATTCCAAAGCTTATTTAAAGGATTTAAGTATTTTCAAAAATTTTCATTGAAACAATTCAAATGTGTTTTGAGCTTTATGTAAGTAACTCTGTTTCGATAATCTCATTTTCAAAATAACATATGAAAAAGGCTTGAAATATGCAAATCCAGCGCACCCTAAAGAAATACATTTCATATTTATGTTCTAGTCATACGAGAAATATAACGTTCTCCAACTTGTAAATCACTTCCAAATTCGACGTAGAAATGAGATCTTGTAAATTTATTTATTGTGATACCCTAAAATTTGAGAAGTCCATAACTTGGTCATAACAGTCTTGAGGAATATAACCGAAAATGTTCCCGACACATTTTCTTGTCTTGTTGAACGCCAACCTTAGGCACCTCTACTACTCTCTAACCTGAAAATTTGTGGAAGATATAAATTGCAGGTTATGCCCTCAAGCTAATCATGTTTAAGTATCACTCACTGGAGATAAATTACTTAGTAAATTCAAACCTATGAGAATTCGAACCTGCAACCTAACTAATCACTCGGACGCTGGGTATAAAAAGGGAGTTTTTAAATCATTTCATTTGCCAACTTTGAGGAACCATTTAGTTCAGGGGCGGACTTACGAAGGGACGAGTGGGTGCGGTGGCACCCACTGAAATCATTTCCACCCTCTAATATTATACTTTTTCTTATTTTTATATTGTCTTTTATATTTATGCTTTTTATCTTTTTTGTACATTTCTTTCTTTCTTTTATAATCATAAGTTCTGAATAGAAAGAATAATTTAATTTCTTTATTTGCTTTCTAACTACTTCCTCTATACAATATTCTTTTAGTATATCAATCATGAATTTTATATTAGCACTAATAGTTGTTCCTTTTGTTCCACGTGATGATTCTACCTCATTTATAATCGCTTCATTCCATGGTGGTTAAAATTTAATCTGAAAATTACTCTTTAACACAACCATAATTGTGTATTTTACCCTCAAGTGGCGTTCAACATACTTTTGTTTCATTGGGAGTCGGTTTCATTTTTTAAGGTTGAATAGAAACTTGAGCGAAAGGCTCATTTAGGGATAAAGTTTTTACGCAATTGTTGCGTTTCTTATACAGAACAAAATATTTTTTCTTCGTTGATGTTTACACATATTTTCCTTGGGAAAATCAATATGCTCGATCCCATTTCCGTCCTATTTGAATATCAGTAAATCCATATTGTAAGTTTCCGGTGAAATAATGTTCATTAACCTATTAATTCTTCTTCGATTTCCAAGAAAAAGTGGAAAATAAAGTGGATAATCTTGATTTGTCAAATGAAAATGAAAATTATGGTCACCAAATGAGAAGCCGCAAGGAACCATTACAAGAAGAGGACGATTATTTTGAATATTATTGATGTTGTTTTCTGTAAAATGATTTTCTATGTAATATTATTTCGCCCCTACTCAACTATAATCCTGGGTCCGCCCCTGATTTAGTTAGTTTCCATGTGTAATTAATTGTGTTAATTAGTGTGATAACGAATCGATTAAGTTTGTTAAATGGATGTGTGAATTTAAATAAGATTACAAAGTGAGCTCCATGAAAAGTTATTTAAATGCGTCTTTGAATAAGAGGCAACCACATATTGGAAAATAAGATAGGATTGTCTGAAGAGACACTTTTTCTTAAATGCAATTTAAAACGTGGATCTCTGCCTAGCCACACCCTAGACTAATCTTGGCTAGCCGCATGAGAGTTTTGCGTGACTCGTCCTCGTGGCCTGTTCCTGACCCTGGTGATAAGTGAAAGTGGTTCTTTGCATGCACACTTCACGCCTAATTTATTCCATTCACACCAAATGAAATTCAAGTTTCATTTGATTTCTAATTTTTTCTCCATCTTAAATTCTAAGATTTTTTTTTTTTTTTTTTTTTTTTTTTTTTTTTTTTTTTTTTTTGCTCCTTCAAGAAATTAACTAGTGCTTGATTTTTTGAGTTTCTAGAACTTTTTTTTTTTTTTTTTTTTTTTTGTGATAACTTTTTGTCAAAAACTTCGTTTCAAATCATTATGTTCCTCTAATATAAATGCAAAATTCATCTTAAAGGCGATTTGCAAGTCGTATTCCTCGTTTAATTATAAATCTCCTTTTTTTTTCTTCTACTGATTATCTTAGTCGACTTCACAAGAACAATTTGCTATGTATGTGTACTAATCATACGATGCAACCAGGGGCGGACTTAAGAAGGGACCAGTGGGTGCAGTTGCACCCACTGGCTCCCATTTTATTTTCTTTTTTTTGTTCATTTTTTGGTTTTTTTTTTTTTTTTAACAAATTTTCAACATATTATTGATCGATTCATCCATTTTACAATATCTCGCACCCACTGGACCAAATTTTTGGATCCGCCCCTGGATGCAACCAATGAATATTAGGTCAATTAAGTAACGTACCAGAAGTCTTCATCCTTTATATAGAAGACTCATTAACTGATCTTAGTGATCTCAACATTCCATGTTACTATAAAAATTAAAAAATGCTATGCTGCTAGATGTATGGTCACAATCTCTCTTCTTTATTATGCAATCAATGATATTCACGAATTTTGCCCCTAGGTCACATTCCAATCGATAAAGGTTAGGGATTCACAAACGCTGGCAGTGCAGAGGTCGCAGGTTCGAATATTCACATGTTCGAATTTGCTACGCGTCTTTTCAGTCCAGTGAGTGGTACTCAGATCCTGGTCAGTTTGGATCATAATCTACTATTTACATCCTCCACAAATCCTCAAGACAGGAGCGGTGGGAGCGTCTAAGGTTAACGTTTAACATTTTTTTCAATGATATTCACGACTGTTAATGGAATGATTGGAGGGTGTGATTTCAAATTTTAACATTCAATAGCCACCCAACCCCTTGTCATCTTCCTCACCCATTTTAAGTATTATAACGACGTGTTTGATTAAATAAAACGAAATAATATTGAATTAGGAAAGAAGAAGATGACTTATCAGCACTTATATATCGTTAAACATGCTTTTAGAGCTTATAGCTCAGAGAGTATAGATTAGCACAAAGTAACTTTAAGGACTTAATTATTTTTCTCTGCACACGTTTATTAAGCTTTGTGTTTAAAAAAAGTTGATAAAAAGATAAGCTCTGTGTTATTACATTAACAAAGCATTTCACAAAGAACTCGACAAAAGTTCTCACATAGGGATAGGTGTCGGACTTAGGGACGAATTCCAAAATTTGATCCAACACGAGCCACCACTACAAGGATAAGAGAAAATAAAATTGGCAACAAAATTATAAGGTATAAAAAATAAAAACAAATAAAACAATTGACGAATCTAACAAGAGCAGCTCGACACCCTCAATTTATGCTTCATTCTTCCTTGGGGTCAGTAATCATTGCTTTTGACCCTACACACCACACGTGAGAGTTTTTGTCAAGCTCTTTGTCAAGAGCTTTGTTAAAATAGAATAATTCTTAATTTTACTAACACATTTTATGAAACTTAAATTTTTTTTATTTATGAACCTGTTTGCCAAACTTGTTTCAAAATAAGTTTCTCTCAATACAATTTTTCAAATCATTTTTTAATCACATATTTTCTCTCTCCTCTTTTGAAAACATATAAAAAATAGACGTAATTTATGAGCAATTTAATGTGTGGTCGGGGCCATGTTATTAATATTAATTCCCAGATTGGAAGTCGCTTAGACTCTGGTTGATAATAATGTTTGATTTATAAATTCTTTATTTATGATTTTAAGGTAAAAATGGTGATTGAAAATTGAAGAAAAAAAATATGCGTGATTAAAAAGTGATTTGAGAAATTGTGTGATTTAAAAACTTACAGACCATTCTGTGGCCTTGTGTCAAGATATTTTTGTGGTTTTTGATATTTTCTAGATAAGATGTATGGTTAAGAATTAGAGAAAAAAAATGTATGTAATTAAAAGATGATTTGAGAAAATGTATTGTTTGTAAGTTGATTTATAAATTGTAATTGTTGCGTAAAAGAATGATGAACCTCTGTTTGTTAAAAGTTTTTTGTTTAAAAATATTTTTTTTATATTTTCTAAATAAAATATGTGGTTAAAAAATAAAAAAATATGTGTAATTAAAAAATAATTTAAAAAATTACGATGTGACATTACGATAGGATCAATTATTATTTATATCCAAAAGTTAAACACAAATATTGCGTGAGATACACACGTGGTTTGTTTTGCCAATCATATCCAAAAATTAAACACGATGAAAGACGTGATAAACATGTATTTGTTTAGCCATTATTATATCCTAAAATTAAACACGATGAAAAACGTGATACAATCATAGTCTAATTTTGTTCACCCCCTAAAATGGAGTGGCATATCGTGAAAATGGTCTTTTGTAAAAATAGCAAAAAATTTTATCAACACCACTTCTAAAAGTGGCTTAACTGGAGAAATTTTTTTGGACCCTTCCACCCTCGCAACTTTTTTATAATTTTATATTTATCTTTAATGTTAATTAATGATTATTTATTTTAATATTATTTTTTCTTTCATTTTATAAACAATATCATTAATTTCAAAATACTAACAGTCTAAACTCTTCATTTTCTTACTAAAAGTCTTTTAAATAATGCATAAAACTTTCAATTTTTATTTTTTGTTGAATTACTTTAAATTATTATTTATTCTCACAAAACACAAACACAATTATATTAATACATTATCATAAAGGAAATAGTGAAAAAAGTCCGATTATAATTTTTTCATGAAACTGAAATTCTCCTCTTAATCGAATATTAATATATTTTCATTATTAAGGAAATTGTGATAAATATGAATAATGTTATAAAATCATCGAAATCATAAGAACAACATAGAGAGAGAAATGGAGAGAGTTTAGAGGAGAGAATTTCTCTTCAAGAATTGGTGTAATAAATTGGTAAGTATAGGCTCCTATTTATAGGAGTGGACAATGGCACAATCGTAATATTGTAAAGTTTACAGGGATATAATGGTTATGTCATTCACATATATACATTATTTATAACACTCCCCCTTGAATGACATATTACGCAATTGTCTGCCTCGTTAAAACCTTGCTAAGAAAACCCAATGGGATAAAACTTGAGCGAAGGAAAAAGAGTACAGTTGCTCCCCATGATATTGGCCATCGTCAATCGTTGAGTCTTAATGTTCAAGTAGAACAAATCATGTATTGAATCTTTGAAGTTCTTCAGTGCTTCAGTGCTGCCTCGTTAAAACCTTGTCAGTAAAACTCAATGGGACAAAATCTGAACGAAGGAAAAAGAGTACAGCCGCTGCCTCGTTAAAACCTTGTCAGGAAAACCCTGTGGGACAAAACCTGGACGAAGGAAAAAGAGTACAGCATGACAGCATGATTCTCCCCCTGAAGTGTGCAATCAAGTATTCATGAACCTTTTGAATAATGATATCATCTTTCTTCTGGAATATATATGAAAATCTTCTTGTGTGTAGTCGATATCATAACATTCTTCATAAGATGTGTATGATTTTCTTCATTTGTTGATATCATTCCAGTATAACAATGTGTTGCTGAATTATAGCTTGTTGATAGCTATGATGATGCCTCAAAAACCTTGCTAGGAAAACCCTGTGGGACAAAACCTCAGCGAAGGGAAAAAGAGTGCATTATTCTCATTAATTTTCATCAATACGCCTCAACTGTTGCCTCATTAAAAAAACTTGCTATGAAAACCCTGTGGGACAAAACCTCAGCTAAGGGAAAAAGAGTGCAACGCGTATTTATTCCTTTCATGGAATATTACATGTATATTGGTGCAATCACGAATCTTTTCATTGTATTTTTCACTTCTGGTGAATAATCAAATTTAGAATTCACTTCTGGTGAATAATCAAATCTATAATTCACTTTCATAGATTGCATCTTTCACTTCTAGTGAATAATTAAATATTCATTTTCAAATTCACTTCTAGTGAATAATCAATTTCAAATTCACTTCTGGTGAATATTCATTTTCGTATTCACTTCTAGTGAATAATCAATTTCCCAGATGTCATAAATAGTACACTCCAATTTCACTTTCAACATATTATATCATGGAGTCATTTGTATCATTCTATAGTGATACTAATCTGGGCATATTGAATCTTTCAATGATTTATACATGTATGTTCTTACACTTTATAAACTGCAATTTCTAATTTTGCAGGAGCATAATCAATCATTGAAATAGATATCAATTTCGACATATAATCTACAATCATTTTACTTGAAATCCCAACGTACCGCGATCAACTGGTACATCAAAGAATACTCCCAAAGTACCGAGATGAGAATCATACATTTTGATCTCACTCATTGGTATATCAAGGAGCTCAAGCTAGTGATTTAGACTATAGTCTATCCACCATATGTCATGCCAGTTCTATGAAAAATTTCGCGCGCAACTAGTCGTCTTTTACGACTGTGAAATATTTTTCATTTGTACATATAATTACTGGCTTTACACATTTAAGCATTTGGACTTCAGGTCCTTGAACAATAATCCCTACATTAGGGTTTCATACTTGGCCAAAGAATTATGATTTCATCAATCTTATTTCATAAGAGGGTATGCAGTCGACTTATTTATCGATTCCATCTCAATATAACGTGGAGAGATCTCTTTATATGTTCTATCATCAGGTACCTGAATATCTCATCATTTGACTATGTCCCTTTTACTTACTTTGAGTATTTAGCCTCAAAGGAATCATTTCAATCATTCAAGAGATATTTATTTTTGGAATCGATAGTCATTATGCTTCAGGCATAATTACGCTTCAGGCGTGTTTTCACCATAATGTTCTCAAATATTATCAATCGGTTAAAATGCCATAACACATGTCATTCTTTTAGGGATGTAATTTCAATCATATATCTCAGTGCGCTTTGGTGGAGTGTATGCATATCGCACTTTTACAAATAATAAAGCTTCTTGAGCTATTCCCTGTTTGACATAGAATATTGTTGTATGATAAACAATTTCTGAATAAGTTATTCTCATAGAAAATAATTTGGAACTTTTGATAATCTAACCGTTTATTATAGAACTTCTGGTTCTATACGGTTTTATTTCATTTCTATGTATGAATATTTGATTCAATACAATATCGCTAAACTTCTGGTTCAATACAATGTATATTTCATTTATGAGCTTCTGGTTCATACTATATACATATTTCACTTGTACGTATGAACTTCTGGTTCAATAAGATATTTCACTTGTACATATGTATGAACTTCTGGTTCAATACAACATTTATTTCATCAGTATTCTATATAGTTCAAATCAGTATACCTTTATTACTTTTAGTATACCGAAAAATCAGGTACAATATCCAAGGAAATATCTCATAATCTCAATCTTGTCGCCAAATCTTCCCTTATATCGAAAAAGGTAATGGCATATTATCTCACCTTTTCAATAATTTATTCCATTATTTCTTGATGGAATCCATATCACTGACACGCGGAGCCGTCGCTCTTTTACGCGTTGAATAATGCATTTAAATAGATGATTTGGGAAGAAGGCTAGATCCATCAAAAATGGATATCATACTTTCAAATATTCGCAAATATTATTCCAATCTTCCAGTAAATGATTTGAGAAAAATTTATCGAATTAGGCTCGAAAGATTGAGGTTGCTGATGGATCATGGCATGCCAGAAGATGTTCGCTGGTTGATCGAAGCAAAAGTTCGATTAGCTGGTGAATTACCAGATTCATTTTCTAAGCACAAGCCTGGCTTAGGTAAGAGTACTTTTGCAAAGAAGCGAAGAGCAAAAAGATTAAATAGTTGCTACAAATGTGCTCGATGGACATGTGATACCCGTTGTAAATCAATAGGATATTCATCCATAAATCGAGATGATAAGATAGACTTCATTAAGGGTGGACTGAGTAAGGAGTCATTGGATGATATCCGATTGACTCTTGAGACGCACCCTAGTGGATATGTGCAGCGTGAGCTACTATCTTTATGGGCTAAATTCATCAGCGATAAAGAGAGATATAGTCTCAAAAATATAATAGCAAAAGATCCTGTTTGCCATGCTGTTATAAACAATGATGCTTTGGCTATGCAGCATTAATACAAGGTAAATCATTTGATATATATGCACATATAAAATATTTTTTCTGTTTCCTTTCACGAGTTTTGATAAAGGCTGGTTAAAAATATTAAATCGCCGAAAGGTGAGTAGGATGATTTTGTCAAAAGTAAATCTTCACTTTTTCGAAAAACGACAAGTAAATAGTGAAGTTTTTCGGTTTTAAATAGCCAAACATTTTTCATAGTTCATGCATCCCAAAATAACATTTTCCTTCTTTACTTTCAAAAATGGAAGGACCAAAATTTCGACAGATCAAAACTATCTGTGTATTTTGTGGATCAAAAGTGGGAAAAGGTTTTGGGTATCTAGAAGCAGCCGTGGATTTAGGAAAGAAATTGGGAGAGAAAGGTATCACTCTCGTGTATGGAGGAGGTAGCAGTGGATTGATGGGTTGTGTTTCACAATCCGCTCTAGTAGAGAAAGCAAGAGTGATAGGTGTTATACCTACTCCTTTAGCTGATATTGCAGGCAAAACACGAGGGCATGAAGTACAAACCTTATCTATCCATGAACGCATAACTTGCATGTTATATGGTTCTGATGCCTTCATAGCCCTGCCTGGAGGTTTTGGTACTTTAGAAGAAATCTTTAATATTACTTCATGGGCTCAACTAGATCTCCATACTAAGCCTATAGGGCTTTTAAATGTAAACAATTTCTTTGATGGTTTGCTAACATTTCTTGATTATGCTGTGGAACAGGGATTCATATCTCCATTTTCTAGGAGAATCCTTATTTCTGCTCCTACTATCGAGGAACTGCTGGATAAGTTGCAATCATATATTCCAATACAAGATCCAGCAGGAGTAAAGATAGATTGGTCGCAAGGAAGGGGAATCAAGCGAAAATGGAGTCCGGTTAATGTAAATTTATCTTTGTGAACTCTAGAATAGGTGGTGGTAGAGTACGGAGTATTCTCACTCTTGAGACACACCATAAATTTCTAGGATTTTATCAATGTATTAATCTTGTGTACCTCAAAGATTTAAAGTGGTAGAGTATGGAGTATTTCTTACTCTTGAAACACACTTTTTTCTTTATTTCCTCAAAAGGTCAGAGGTGGTAGGATACGGCTACTCCCGAAACACATCTCTAATTTTGAGGATCATAAATGTTTTCCCCTTTTGCATTTTGCATGTATGTCTCGTTTATGCTTCTTCAGGAGCAATAATAATATCATTTCAGTATGTTTAGATGATAATTTTTACTTCTTCTGGAGTAAATATGTACTTCTTCTGGAATATATAAGTGCTCGTGCAAGAACTTTTCCTGGCACTTATCATCTAACATTCATCTCATAATACTGATGAGATTATTTTCACATTAGCTATATCCGTGCTATCATGTGATATTATCTTATCATACATCAACATTCTCTTGTTGAATAATTTTCATCCACCCATTCAAATTCAGATATTGGTAACTTCTGGTACCATTGGATAAAACATTTTATTAATATTTATCAACCTTTTGGTAATGATAACTTCTGGTATCATTTGATAAAATATTTTCTAACTCTAGTATTGATAACTTCTGGTATCATTTAATGAAGTATCAAATAACAATAATATTGTATATATATATTAACAATAACGATACTGGGGTTATACCACCAAGTATATATGTTGACAACAACCCTCTAATATGTTAGAATTAACCAACAACTGAGGTGTTTATATGTATTCAATTGATATACCGACCATATAGGCGGTGTCAACGTGATGAAATAATTAAACCAGCCATATAGACGGTATCAACGAGATGAAACAATTAAACCGGCCATATAGGCGGAATCGACATAATGAAATAATTAAACCGGGTAAAGCCAACCATGTAGGTGGTAAAACCAACCATGTAGGTGGCAGCATAATATAATTCAATTGATCACATATTAATCGTTAATTTACGATTATTATACTTGTATGTATTATTAAGGGCAAAATCGTCCATATTTTAATGTATTGCTCATATGAATAAATTGAAACCGTCAATAGGTTTAAAATTTAATTTAGAACAAACTTACTTTTGGTCCGAAGTTCAAAATCTCGTCAGGATTGCTCCAAAAACAGTTTTTAAGAAAACCGCCATGTTCGACCGCCGGAATATTTTAAAAACTGCACAAAACAGAAAAATAAGATCATAGAAAAATCCAATTCATCAAAACGGACAAACTGCCTTTCGTCATCGCCGGATCCGCCACGCGCCGCCGGCCGCCACGCGCCGGTGATCGGAAAAATTGACCCATCACCATAATATGTGCCTCGGCGTCCTGAACATGCCGGTGGTCTCCGATTTTCCAAAAGATCAACCGTTTGGCCGGAATCATCATTTTTCAGTCCGCCAGCATCTTCTTCTCCGGACAATAACTTCCGTTTTAACCGTTGGATTTGCGCCAAATTTCAGTCGAGTCTTCTCCTAGAAAAACCCGTTGATATGCCGCTGGCCGATCGTCGATCGGAGTTCAGAATCGTCCGGAATAAGCATTTCAATTTTCGGTCAGATATCTGTTTTTGCACAGTTTTTCAGATTTTCTTCTTCGGTCGATATCTTTTGTTTCAGCCGTTGGTTCTGCGCCAAATTTTAGGCGAGTCTTCTCCTTGACAAGCCCGTTCTGATGGCGGTGGCCGATCGTCGATCGGATATCTGGATCGGCCAGAATCATTCTTTTTCAGTTTGAGAGAAAAGGAAACATTGGTTAGTAATAATCAGGTTTCTGATACAGAGGCTCATCATTTAGATGCAACTGTAGAGCATACTTCCGTTATTACTCAATTGGTTAGAGACTCGTGCTGATAACGTGTTATAAAATCATCGAAATCATAAGAACAACATAGAGAGAGAAATGGAGAGAGTTTAGAGGAGAGAATTTCTCTTCAAGAATTGGTGTAATAAATTGGTAAGTATAGGCTCCTATTTATAGGAGTGGACAATGGCACAATCGTAATATTGTAAAGTTTACAGGGATATAATGGTTATGTCATTCACATATATACATTATTTATAACAAATAATACATTTTTTGAATTATATTATTAATATTCTATTATTTTTTTTATTTGTCATCAGTGTCATTAATTCAATAAAATTATATACGTCCCTTATTTTATAACAAAAATTACATGCATTATAACATTCATTCAATCTAATACATTTACATAGTTATATATAATTCTCAATTACTAATTTTCATTAACACGTTTATAATTTGAAGAATCCTTAATATTCTTGTATATTTTTATACTAAAATGAATTCAATACAACATATACACCCAATATGGCCCATTATAGATTCAAAAGGGGTTACAAGTCTAACCTCATATTTTGCTTAACTTTTTGAGATATCATTTCTAGGGGTAGGCAATAACCCGCCCAACCCGTCAAAACCGCCCAACCCAAACCAATCAGATCGGTTTGAGTTGGTTTTGATGAAAATTGGGTTTGGTTGGGTTCTAAAAAAAAAAAAAATTGGTTGGGTTGGGTGACAAAGCTAATCCAACCCGACCCGACCCAACCCAATCAAAATTTTAAAAATATAAGACCATTTAAATTTCAAGAATCTTAAGCCCATTTTTAATTTGGATGAAACTCAAATATGATTTGAACATATTTTAGTTTTATTACCAAGTATTCAATTTATTATATTTGAGTTTATTATATTGTACATAATTTATTTGAGTTAATAGTTGATTTATGTCATAATTTTTTAATTTTCTAAGATTTTTAGTTAATTGGACCAAAGCTCAAACCACCTAATCCGACCAAAACTTGATTGGGTTGGGTTGGGTTGGGTTTGAACTCATGTTTGGGTTGGGTTGATTTTTTATCAACCCGACCATAGTGGGTTGGGTTCGGGTTGGGCAAAAAATCGACCCAACTCAACCCACGCCCACCCCTAATCATTTCTCTCAAATTTGAATTTTTAATAAATCGAATCGTTTTTTCGACAAATTAACGTATAAATCATATGTTTCTATGAAATCTAATCGTATATGACGAAGATTGAAGTATAAAATTTTTTAATATCTATACATATTCCATAGAAAATGTACATATGGAAGCTTCAAAACTTATTTTGAATTTTTATTAATTAATATGTGGCATTTCTCATTATATTTGTCTATTTTTATTTTAATAATTTTTTTGATATTAAACAAATATGTTATCTTTTTTATACTTACAAGGTGTTAGATTCTTGCTACACTATCTTAGGTTACAATTGAAAATTTTACTCCCTTACCGACTCTCCAGCTGCTGCTCGGAGGAGATGGACAAAGGACAGAGGAGTATGCGAAAGGAAAGAGGGAGAAGAGAGCTATTCGAGGCTACTCAACTCGATGGGGAAGGGCTTTCTTGGACAAATATAGACCAAACCTTTGAAGGATGAGGTTCCAGTTCGCCATTCTTATTATAGGCTCCTCAGAAGTCCGCTCTTCTATCAAAGCAGAATTCACCTGGGTCTCTTAGTAACCTTCGCTTTCTAAAACCCTACATACCCTTTTTTTTAGAGCGTATAAAGGGAAAAGAGCTCTTGCATCGTTAGCCGCTTCTCAGGATTTCCTGCCTGAGTTGTTGACCATCCCCTGACCTGACCTCACATGAAAAAATTAGACCAGTAGTTGATGTGATCCGGAAAAGGCGTCAAAAATGAGAAATCTAGATACGGGCAATTCAACAATATTCTACATGGAAAAATGAACAAGTTTCATGTTGGGCTCGAGTCAAGATTCAATTCACGTCAAAGGATCAGAAATCAAGGCAGAAGGGCTTTTACGGCCGTAACTTCCATAATTACGCCCGTAACATTATCAGCGCACAATTTGGACAGAACAGCGTTTACGGCCGTAACCTGGGTTCTCACGGCTGTAACTAATCCATGTAATTTCACGGCCGTAAGGAATGATTTCACGGCCGTAACTGAAGTTTGGTAATTTTGTTATTCAGCAAGTATCTCACGGCCGTAAGGACAAATGTTATGGCCGTAACAAACTAAACTACATTTTGATCCGAGAGGCTATTACGGCCGTAAAGACAATTGTTACGGCCGTAATTCAAGTTACGCGTTTTTTAGCTTTTGTTTTGCGGCTAGGGTTTAGTTGGTTATTTTAGTTTTAATTATTTTTGGTAATTTTGGTTATTTTGTTTATTTTAGTAATTTTAGCTGTTTTAGCCTAATTAGAATTCTATTCAGAGTCAGTTAGCGATTAGGTTTTATTTTGCCTATTTATATGCTTTTTCATTCAATGTAAAAACAGAAGACTTTTGATGAATAAAATATATTGAGTGTTTTTACTCTCTCTAAAGGTGAGGATTTTCCCTTTAAACATCAAACTTATCAAGATTCAAATCTTGTGGCGTTCTAAACAATTGAACTTATCAAGGATCTGGACATTCCTTGTGGTGTTCCCCCTTTGTGGTTCTTATCTCCGCATCGTAACGGGTCTCGGGTTTAATATACCCCTGGTTCTTTCGTCCTGAGGTCGGGGTTGCATTGTTATCGTCCATTCCAACCTGGATTCGGAACTTTTCAAGCGTTATTCCGCGAGCTAGGACGTGGAATCCCTCCCGGGTTCTCATCATATGGTATCAGAGCTGGACTCTGAATTCAGGTTCTTATGTTTTTCTATCCAGTTTGATTTTTATGTTTATCATCGAGTCCCATAAAAATCATCCATATCCTATTTTTATTATTTGAGTCTTTGTTTTCAATTTTTCTTGTTCTTCTTGCCAGTAAATTTTTTTCCAGTTTGATCCATAAGAGTCGTTCTAAAAAAATCAAAAGTGTTTTTCTTATTCGATTGTTTTCCAAATCCTGTCCCGTTTATTTTATTGCGTTCGTGTCGAATTTTTGGATTTTATTAAAAAAATATATATATTTTCTTATTTTTATTAATTCCGAAAATCCATCATAATTCAAAAAAAAAAAAAGTCACTCTGAAATTCAAGAACCACTTTCTTGAATTTCCTTAATTGATATTCCTTGCCTTCCAAGTCAAAATTAAAATTCATTATTAGTCCTTGTGTCAAACTATTATTCCATTCCATTCCACAATGTCCAAATTTCACGAAATTTCATCATCTAGGAAAGATAACCATCAATCTTCTCTGCTTGTCATGATGGAGAAACGGTTTGAGGAGTTAGCTGCAAAATTGGAAGCGAATTTTGATGCGAAATTAGATGCGAAGTTTGGGAAGGTTAAGAACTCAGTAGATATGCATAGTGCAGAACTTGCTCAACGGCGTGAAAGGGAATATAGGCGTAACCATAAACCTAGGGTTGGGATTGGACTTGATTGGGATGAAGAGATTAATGTGAGGGCGCTTTTGTAGAGTCGAACAGAAATTTTTGAGGAAAGGATGATGTATGAACGGAAGGCTAGAAAAGAAGCTAAGTTAAGAAAGAGGGAGAGTGAAAGGGAGGATGAAGCTAAATTACAATAGGGTGAAAGTGAGATTGGAGGGGATTTAAAATTGGAGTCTCATGATATGGATGTTGAAAAGAAGGAGGGAGACTTGAAACATGAAGTAATTGAAGAGACCCCGAATTTTGTAGTAGGAGATGAAAAGGTGGAGTTAGGAGATCAAACTGCAATATTTGATGAGGAAAAATTGGAAGTTGGGCATGAAGAATTAGAAGAGGCGGTAGAGTCCAAAAATTTGGAAGAGGAGGTTGCGCGTGAGAATGTGGAATTAGAAGAATTGGTTGAGTTTGGGAGTAAAAAGATAGAAGAGGTTGAGCAAGAAATTGCAAAGAAGAAAGGAGGTGAAGAGCGGAATTTTGTTGTTGGGAAAAATGAATTGGAAATAATTTATCATGAGTACAAGGATCCATACCTTGTACCTCGTGAAACTAACATTTCCCTCCCCATTTTTTTAAAATCTTTCTTCCAGGTTTATTGTGCATGGAAGTTTGATTTACATCAACCTTGGTCAATTTCCCTTGTGTTTCAATACCTTCTTGTCTACAAATTGGAGGAGCATCATTTATTGAATGCATGTCAGGGAATCGACAATTTTTCGTTTGATCCAGGAGGTACAGTTTGATTTTTCAAGAACAACACCATGATTCGGGATGAATCAGGGTGGGCTTGACGGGAAAATCTATAATTTAAGCCAAAACAAGAAGTCAAGCAAGTTCGGAGAACGTCAAAGATCAAACATTGCTTGTACAAAGAAGGTTCGAGGCTAAACCAAGTGAACAAGCCAATGACAGCTTTATGATTCGGGACGAATCATCTTAAAGGAAGAGGGGATGATGTGATCCGGAAAGAAGCTCTAAGAACAATGTTATGATTCGGGACGAATCATCTTAAAGGAAGAGGGGATGATGTGATCCGGAAAAGGCGTCAAAAATGAGAAATCTAGATACGGGCAATTCAACAATATTCTACATGGGAAAATGAACAAGTTTCATGTTGGGCTCGAGTCAAGATCCAATTCACGTCAAAGGATCAGAAATCAAGGCAGAAGGGCTTTTACGGCCATAACATGTGATCTCACGGCCGTAAACTGAAGTGAAACAATAGGAACAAAGTTATGATTCGGGGCGAATCATCCTAAAGAAGGAGGGTATGATGTGTTCCGGACCCTCGACAATCGGAGTCATAGCAGGCTTGACAGAAAGTAAAATATTCAAGTCAAAATAAAAGTGCAGTCCAGTCAACCATGTCGGAATTGGATGGATAATATATGTTTTTCGAGTAGAAACATGTCACTAAGCAAGACTCATGGGCTAAAGCCCTAGAGCCCATTGATTTTATGGTCAAATTCCATCGTTTGGGGCTTCAAATTGATAAATCAATGATGCAGACGGAAATGTACTATATTTCCAGAATTATAGGATTATATTTACTTTGTCTTTATTATTGTTTCCAATTAAATTAGGACTCCATTATGAGAGATTTTATCTATTCCCTAATTAGATTAGATTTTATTAGTTTTCTAAGTAGACTAGGATTTTTATTCTGGTAGCCTATATAAAGGCGTCTTCATTGTAATATTAAAAAGAGACTTTGATTTTGATATAAACAGTTTTTATTGAGAATTCAATAAAAGTTATAGGTGGATTCCTATATTTTTCGAACTTATCAAGAATATTTCTTGTGGCGTTTAAATATCGAACTTATCAAATATTTGCTAGAATATTTGTCGCGTTCAAATTAGAGACTTATCAAGGAGATTGGGCAAATCCTTGTGGCGTTTCGAAAGTCGTGGTTCTTTATTCCGCATCGTCGAGCCATCGCGTCGTGAATATCGGGTCATGATTCATCCGTCCAACCACAACCTGAGTTTGGAACTTTTCGACATTTAATTCCGCGCTTCAAATCTCATCATCTGGTATGGATGATGTGATCCGGAAAAGAAGCTCTAAGAACAATGTTATGATTCGGGACGAATCTTCTTAAAGGAAGAGGGGATGATGTGATCCGGAAAAGGCGTCAAAAATGAGAAATCTAGATACGGCCAATTCAACAATATTCTACATGGAAAAATGAACAAGTTTCATGTTGGGCTCGAGTCAAGATTCAATTCACGTCAAAGGATCAGAAATCAAGGCAGAAGGGCTTTTACGGCCGTAACATTATCAGTGCACAATTTGGGCAGAACAGCGTTTACGGCCGTAACCTGGGTTCTCACGGCCGTAACTAATCCATGTAATTTCACGGCCGTAAGGAATGATTTCACGGCCGTAACTGAAGTTTGGTAATTTTGTTATTCAGCAAGTATCTCACGGCCGTAACAAACTAAACTACATTTTGATCCGAGAGGCTATTACGGCCGTAAAGACAATTGTTACGGCCGTAATTCAAGTTACGCGTTATTTGGCTTTTGTTTTGCGGCTATGGTTTAGTTGGTTATTTTGGTTTTAATTATTTTTGGTAATTTTGGTAATTTTGTTTATTTTAGTTATTTTAGCTGTTTTATCCTAATTAGAATTCTATTCAGAGTCAGTTAGCGATTAGGTTTTATTTTGCCTATTTATATGCTTTTCCATTCAATGTAAAAATAGAAGACTTTTGATGAATAAAATATATTGAGTGTTTTTACTCTCTCTAAAGGTGAGGATTTTCCCTTTAAACATCGAACTTATCAAGATTCAAATCTTGTGGCGTTCTAAACAATTGAACTTATCAAGGATCTGGACATTCCTTTTGGCGTTCCCCCTTTGTGATTCTTATCTCCGCATCGTAACGGATCTCGGGTTTAATATACCCCTGGTTCTTGCGTCGTGAGGTCGGGGTTGCATTGTTATCGTCCGTTCCAACCTGGATTCGAAACTTTCCAAGCGTTATTCCGCGAGCTACGACGAGGACCCCCTCCCGGGTTCTCATCAGTAGTAATTATACATTTTCAAATGTGCATGCTGAACTTGAAATCAACTTCACGATAAACAACAAGATTGATGAGATTAAAAATGAGATCTTACTAAAATTATCAAATTTATGCATTGTTAAATTCTCAGAAGTCCCAAACATTTATATAAAGGAAAAATACTTGGTATTAAATTTTTATTAACATTTTTTTTGTTCTTTTTATAACATTTCAAATATTATATAAATAACCTATATATAATTCATTCCCAAATATTATCGACGTTGTTCTCAACTTGAAGATCATATTTGTTTTCATCAAATAAGTGAGTCTAGCAAAGATTTTGATTGAGAGAGAGTAAAATATGGTTTTAGAAACTTTTTTAAATGTTCAAAATTATTCGATTTTGTTAATTTTATTCGTCTTACGTTTTTGGCTAATTTTCTTAAGAAAAACTCGAAATTTTTGCTCGGCATAATTTATGAAAATTACTTCATGTGGATAATTAACGTGCAAATTAAGCACGTTTAGACAACTAGTTCATTAAAATAGCCTTAGACATTAGGAACTACCAAAATTACCCTTAATTATCGTATTTCAACTAAGCCTATTAAAATTTAGAAAAGTTATAAACTAGTCCTTAAAACTTTATATACTTTTATTAATTTTGTTTATATGATTTTATTTGATTTTTGTTCGCTCATAAAAATAAATATATAATATATATACATCAAGATTTATAATTATGCATAATTTAATACTACCCAATAATTATAAAATAGAAATCTTGAGAACTCTAAAAGATTTAGACAAAGATATAAGAAAAGATATTTATGGTCTAATAAATTTCGATATAATAAAAGAAGATTTTATCATAAACGAAATATTAGATTTAATTCACAAAGATACACTAGAAGAATTATACAAAGATTATAGAAATGGATTATCATAGAGGAGAACCCTTATTAATCAAATATCTAGATATTAAAACAAATGAAAAATTAGATTCAATAATAGAACAAAGAGGAAATCTATTGGATCAAATGATAGAAGAGAGAAATATAAAAAGAAAATGATTTCTACGATTAAAATCATTAGAAAGTAAAAGAAAATACTTTAATACAATTATAAAACAATTACCTAATATACTTATGATCATAAATAACAAAGAAAAAATTAATATGGAAAAATATGATATAACTGGAGAAATAAAATACTACATAAAATATTATAGAGCACAACAAAGAAAAACGATGTTAAGATCAATTGAAGAATTTTGTGAATATAATATAATGATATGTAAAGAAGTAAAATATGATACGGAATTAAGATTAAAAGTTGAGTATACCAGAGGAAGAATTTAATGACGGAATTTCTAGAAATAAAATTTGAAAAACAAATAATAAAAATTATTAATCTACCAGTAGGATCTTACCAAATAAAAGGAGTTAATACAACTATGTTTCAACCATTAAGCTCATGGGGAGAATCTGATTGATTTCTTAACATGCAATTAAACTGGATAAGTACATTTTTATGGCAAACATATAAAAATATAACATACAAGATAAATTGGCTATTGAAGAATTACAACAGTCAAATATACAAGATATGAATATCAAAGAAAATTTACAAAATATTCAAAATAAACTACAATACAATTAAAAGAATTAAAAGAAATGATAGTAGAAATTAAAAATATAGATGAAGAAATCTTAAAAGAATTTCAAAGAAAATCAGGAGAATTAATCAGTCAGGATAAATTGGAATAATTATAGAAAAAATAGACAAGAGTAATGAGAAAATAAGAAAGAATGAAAATGAAAGAATCATATCAATAGAAGAAATAATTAAAAAATTAGAATTAAAAATAGATGATATGTATGACAGACTATTTAAGGTACAAACAACTCAAACTATTAAACCAAAAGTATAAAATGTTGATAAGTGAATATTTTGAAGATCTAAAAATATTAATAAAATCATTAATAAGTGACGTTCAAGAAGTAAAAAATGAATGAAAAGAAGAGAGAAATTATATAAATATAATTCAAAGAAAATAATAAAAGTAAAGATAAGAAAATAGCCAAAAAAACTCATAGAAAAAGAAATATTTAGAATAGGAAAGAAACACTTTGAACAAGAAAAAATTATAATAGAAGCAGGAAGTATGGATGATGAATTTCAAAAAAACATATTACCAAAAATACTAGAAGAAGAATTAGAATTAAAAAAAATCCATAGAAAAAACTTTAGGAAAATAAAAAGTTGAAGAAAAAACTGAAGAAGAAAATAAAAATGAATGAAAAATTAGATTTGATTATAGAAAATTTTGACCAATTAAGCCTAGAAAATTTTAATGAATATCAAGTTTTAATGAATACTGGATGAGCACCTAGCCCAGCTCTAATAGGAACTTCCAAACAAGAAATACCATATTCAGATGAAAGTTATGCACCTTTATGTAGTAAACAACACCAACAATATTATGATAGAATCAGAGATAGACAACCACGTAAAGGGAATAAATATAAAGATAGTTTTGAACCAAATAATAATTATGATAAACATATTAATCATGGAGACACAAAATTAGAATTGGATTGTAAAATAGATACAAAAAAAAGCCTTATTAACTTGGACAGATTCAATGATATTATTCTTTTTATACAATAAAGATGACACATGGGAAAATACTGAAAGAATGATAAACTTTTTAGTACCATCCTTTGAAGGACATGTTAGAAATTGATGGGAATGAATAAGTAGTGATACGAAAGCATTAATAAGAAGAAATGTACAAACAGAATTAATAAAATCAGATAGAAAAGGTATAGAAAAATTAGTAGATTTTATTGCAGATGAATTTTTAGAAGAAATTGGATAAGTAATGCTGAAATTGAATCAATTAGAGAAAAAGATAATGCAAGAATGAGATTAATAAATTTAACAATATGTGATATGTGTAAAATCAAATAATACACTTGTGAATTTAAAGAATACTACTATCTCCAATTCTATAGTAATGAAAATCAAGAAATATACAGAGATATGTATTACAATAAATTATCAGGTTCATGGGGAATATACTTTAAAATAGAATTTGAAAAATTTATCAGAGATAATCCTGGAATACCTAGAACATTAGGATCAAGAATAAAATTCATATTTGAAAGATTAGCATACATATGTCAACAAAGACAATTGTTAAAGAAATCAGGAAAACTAACTATAATATGTTGTGAGGATATGGAAAAACCTACTCAATGGGGATGTAACCTTGAAAGAAGAAAAAATAATAAAAGAAAATATAAAAATAGAAAGTTTAAAAAATTTAGAAACTTTAGGAAAATATATATAAAACCTAAAAGAAGATATAATCCAAATAAAAAATAGAAAAATAAAACTTATAAGAAAGACAAAAGCCAATGCAAATGTTGGAATTGTGGAGAAATGGGGCATATAAACCCTGATTGTAACAAAAAGAAAGTTAAAATATTACAAAAAGAATATCTAGAAATAGAAAGTGAACTAAGTGAAATATCTGATATTGAAGATTACTATGATCAAGAAGCCTATATAAGTGAAACAGATTTAGAAAGTAACAAATCAGAATAAAGAAATAGAAACAAATAGAAACAAATAAGAACATAGATAAACAAGAATATGAAGGAATAGAAGGTTATGAATTAAAAGTAACTTTTGACAATAATAAGTTCAAAAAAATACAAAAATTATTTTTAGATTTGAAAATAGGAAAATGAGAAATCTTAGACAGAATATGGAAAAGGGAAAGAGTAGCAATAAATGAATATCATAAAATTGAAAGGGCAATAGATGTTAGAACTACTCAAGGAACACACAAATTAAATCTTGTAACAAAAAATACGATTACAGAATTATTAACAAAGATCAATAGAAAACAAAGTGAAAAAATCCAATATGTTTATTTAGCAGGTATCCAAATAATGTTTAAATTCTTGTTTAGAGAAGGATTAGATTCACCTTTGACAGTAAGTTTACATGATGGAAGAATTATAAATTTAAAAGACAGTTATTTAGGAATAATAGAAAGAAATCTAGCATATAAGAAACTAATATTTACATATTACCCAAAATATTGTATATCATTGAAAGACAGAAATTTTAATAAAGTTTTAGGACTAGATTTCAAATTACATAAAGATAATATAGTGGAACCAGGAGATAAAATTATGACTATAGAATACAGAGCATTATACACATTTACTAATTCTAATTATGGAAACATTTATTCTAAAAAACCATGAAATTCATAAAGTATGCAAAGATTTTGGTAAAGTTGTGGAACCAGATAAACAAATAAGTTTAGTTCCAAGAAACTATGAACTTACTAAAACAAAAAATAAACCAGAAATTATACAATTAAGAGAAGAAGAATACCCTAACAATAACATAACATTTGAATATGAAAGATTAATTAGAGGATCAACAAGTTTACCCAACAGAAAACAATTAGGAGAAATTAGTAATATAAGAGAAATAAAACTTCATAGAAATGCTGGAAATATGAAGATAGAAGGTGAATATTTCAATGGAAAAGAACATATAAAAGGATCAAATATATTAATCGACACAGGAGCTAGTGAATGTCATATAGCTTCAAACAGAAACAAATGACTAATATCTCATAGAACTGATCCGTATAGATATATAAATTTTGATGGACAAATACATATGACTGAACTTGAAGTTAAAGTACCAGTAAAAATAGGAGGAATAAATCTCTTAGTACCATGTCATGTAGATAATAGTATGGTAAATCCTCATATATTATTAGGAATGAGCTTCCTAAATAGACTAGAAGATTATAGTATAAAACGTGAAAGATTATACATAACCCATAATGGTCAAACTATACTATGTAAGAAAGTTGAATAAATGAATAACCAAATAAGTTTTCTATTAGCTGTTTATATACAAGTTATCATTGTTGAAACAAAAATATAACAACATGTGCATTAATTGACACGGGAAGTAATATAGCAATATTCAAAAGTTTCTTAATAAAATCATGGAATACTAATGGAAAGATAAAAATTACAGGAGTAACAGGAGAAAGTACTCATATAATTAATAGTGCTGATAAAATTGATATAATACTTGGGAGTAAACAAATAGTTGTAAATAAAATATATAATTATAACAAATTAGAATGTGATATATTGTTAGGAAATGACTTTATACAACAATTTCAATATTATAAACAAAATAATTACATGATAATGTTACAAACACCTTGTGGACATTTACTAAAAATACCAAGAGAATTTAGACCTTACAGAGTTCAGCCAACACAGCGTGGTGATAAATGGGAGAAAAACCAATTACACAAAATGAAATAAAAAATAAAAGAATAATGTATAAAAAAAGTCTTGAAAACAAATATACAAACAAAGTATGGAAAAAATCATTGATCAATTAAAAAAAATTGTGGAGAAAATCCATTATCGTTTTGGAAACCACACCATCCAAAAGCTAAAATAGAATTAAAAGAAAATGTTATTATAAGAGTTAGACCAATGATGATATCATACAAAATACACAAGAATTTAAAACTCAAATAAAAGAATTACTTAACCAAAAATTAATCAGGCCCAGTAATGGACCTCATAATAGTCCAGCTTTCATGGTAATGAAACATTCTGAACAAAAAAGAGAAAAATCTAGAATGTTAATAAATTATAAAGAATTAAACAAATATACCAAATTTGATGGATACTTTTTACCAAATAAAGAAGTACTAATAAACCTTGCAAAAGGAAAACAATACTATTCTAAATTTGATTGCAAATCAGGATTTTGGCAAGTAAAAATGGAAGAAGATAGCATTCAATATACAACATTTAGCACACCCCAAGGTAAGTATGAATGAATGATTATGCTATTTGGTTTAAAAAATGCACCACAAATATATCAAAGAAGAATGAATGAATGAATGGTTATGCCATTTGGTTTAAAAAATGCACCACAAATATATCAAAGAAGAATGAATGACATATTTAGAAAATTTAATGAATTTTTAATTGTTTATGTTGATGATATATTAATATGTTCTAATGATAGAGAAGAACATAGAAACCATTTGATAAAATTTATAAATGAATGCAAAAAAGAATGAATTGTTCTTTCAAAAAACAAAGCCATAATAGAAAAATAAGAAATTGATTTTCTTAGATTATCAATAGATAAAAGAGGAATAAAATTACAAACCTATATATCTAAAAAGATAGAAAATTTTTCAGATAAATTAGAATCAAAAGAACAAATACAAAAATTTTTAGGATGTTTAAATTATGTAGAATGATTTATTGAAAATCTCTCAAAAAAGATACATAAAATTCAAATTCTACTCAGAAAAATAAATACAAAAGGATGGAGTGATGAACACACAGAAATTGATAAAGCACTAAAGGAAGAATGTAAAAATTTACCAAAATTAAGATTATCAGATGAAAAAGATAATCTAATAGTTAATACTGATGCCTCAGATAAATATTGGGCAGCAATATTAAAAACATATCTTAATGAAATTTACAGATATTCTAGTGGAATGTTTAACCAAGCAGAAATAAATTATACTACTCATGAGAAAGAATTGTTACCAATCATCAGAGGAATAAAGAAGTTTTCATTGTTTTTATTATCCAAGAAATTCATTGTTGAAACTGATAATTCTCAAGTTGCAGGCTTAGTAAAAAATAAGTTACCACTAGAACCTCAATATAGAAGACTCCATAGATGGCAAGCCTATTTGACATTTTATAATTTTGATATAGTTCATATTAAATGTGTCAATAATTATCTTACAGATTTATTAAGCAGGAATATTAAATTTGCAGATGGATAATATCGAAAAATTCTTGATAGACGCCAAACAGCGAATGAACTTCCTCACAGAGGAGGCTGAAGATATAAAACTTGGAATTGAGCAACTTGCAGAAACTCTCCAAGAGAGTTTCAAGCAATTGATGGAAATCTCAAAATTTCATCACAATTATACTAAAGAATTGAGCGATAACATAATTGAGATTGAATCTCAGTTTGAATTGTAATTACCAAACAGGCTGATACCAAACAGGTTATATCAAAAATACAAACAGGTACATCTTCTGGAAGTAGTGGTGGACCAACGATTAAAAGAGATGAATCAAGTACCAAAAAAGTTGTCATAAATGAAGTCAGTCCTCGAAAAATAACAATCAATGCCAAAGATGTACATACAAGGTTAGTCAGAATTCATGCTGAGGAGGAAGATGATTCCCCTTTTTTACCAAAAGAAGATGAATATAAAACTACTGTCAAAATTATATATGAACTTCAAGAATGTGATTGTTATTACATTTCGTCTGGAGACCATGTATACCCACGATTGATCGTTACTCAAGGAGGATATCCCGTCATGACAAAAATGGCTGCTGATTATAGATTTTTGGATCTTATCTATTCAGGAAAAGATCTGAAGGAAACTGAAAATTTTGATGATTTACTAAAATGAGAAATTTTAAAGTTTTCCCAAGGAAGACCCATATATTTAAAATTTTATTCGATCGGTCCTGAAATTGATGGAAGGATGTATTATCCTACTGAGCATATTATCACTCTCGGGTATGTTGCTCGAAATTTTCAAATTGAAGTTGGAAAAAATATCAAGCCAGTACCAAACATTACAAGATCATGGTTTAGATCCCGAAGGGTGATGGGAATTAAAGTTCTCTACAACATTGCCAAAAACTTGTATGAGAAAAAATTCAAATGCATCTTCCAGTATAATGGATGGACCCTACTCACTAATGGAGGAAAAGAAAAGTCAACAATCTTGCAAGAATACATCAACAAGTTTGACACTTATCAAATTCATGGAAGCTTTACTACCTTACAAGAGGCATGCATTGCCAGAAATTGCCTCACAGGCCAACAAAATTGATGGACAGCTGGTATCTACTCTATTAAAAGAGAGTGAAGCGTGGCAAAAAATAGACAGCCCAATGTAAGGGCCTTGTTAGAAAAGAAATAATATAGGACAGGTGTCTTTGTAATAATCAATAGAGGGACAGGTGTGTTCTTATGTGTTCTTGTAATATTAATGAAAAGCTGTATGATTGTTAGGACAGTGATATAAGCAGTGATGTAATTGTGTCCAATGTAATATTATAAATAGAGGCCTCCGGGCTAGTTGAAAGGCAGAACTCACTTGAGCACTCAATTTGTGAGAAAGCCAAGAAAATTTTCTATCTTTAAAAAATTCTCATACCAATCCTTTGTCAATCTTTATATTATCAATAAAATCTCAATCTACTTATCAAATTATGATGAGTTTCTAAATTCTTCTCTTCTAAATCCATTTTCCAAAAAGAAGATATATATTATTAAGAAAACTACCTACAATCTGTCCTAAAATATTTTCCATCTAAAAGTTATACAGTGAATCCAAGTTTAGCTAATAACTCGTGAAGGCAGGAGGCCATTGAAGGGTGTGGAGCATAAACCTGTAAGCCTGAAGGTCACTAACAATAGAAGGAAAATACAAAGATACTGAGAAAGGAAAAGAGGTTAGTATTCTTAATATATCTATCTTTATGGAATTAGGAGGAAGAAGAGTTTTAACATGACAGAATTCAGAATTGTTAAGTTTAATTATCAAAACAGTCCTTATAAGGATGAATATCATAGCATAATTGAACATTTATTCATGCATAAACAATTTACTAGACCAAATAATGAAATAAAAAAGTTATATCATATTTATATGCCATGTTTGTTAGTTATCTTTCCAACATTAAAAGGAATATTAGGATTGGAAATTACAAAATCAATTATTTATTTTTGGCTTGATAGTGATAATACTGAAATAAATAATGAATTATATTTAGGATATGTGTTCAATAGAGATAATGATTATGATACCGTAATAGATTATGACAGTGATGGAAGAGATGTGTCTTCCTTTACCAGTTTTTGAAAATTTTAATATCATGAATGAAAGCAATTATATCATGAAAAAACTCAAATCTAAGAGAGGTCCATATAAAATTTAAAATAATATCAAAAGTAAAAAAAGGTATTGAATATGAGAATGAAATTGACAAAATAGGATACCAAGAGCAACTCTACGCATAACAAAAGATATTAAAAAATTTTGAAGAAATTTTGATAGAAAACTTTGCTAGAGGTACTGTAAGATCTATAATGATACAAGATATTCAAGATATAATTGATAGATTAGAAAAAAGAAACAAAAATATTTCAAAATATAATATATCATTTGAACCAAGCATAAATATCATGTCGACATAGATATTATCAATTCCCAAACAATGATAGAATTTGGAAAGTTACTTGAAACTTTATAAATTATTTATCTTTGTGTTTATAATGCTTGGGTATACTATTGAAGGATTAGACAATTTGTTAGAGAGAATAATGGAAAAAATGGATAACATTATATCTCAATTAATAGATATGGATGAATCATCTGAACAATATTATATACTTTCAGAAAATCATGACCAATACATTATAGATTATTCTGATATATTAGAGCTTAAAATAGATTTAGAAAATAAAATAATGACAAATACAATCCAAATCTAATGTCGGGATATACAATAGAAGGACTAGATAATCTTTTAGGAAAATTGAAAGATAAAATGGAAGATATTAAATATCAAATGAAAACATATTTTCTGAAGAATATAATAAACTTTTAGAAAAATACGAATAATATATTGCAAATTATTGTATTTTACTATATCAAAGAATAGACTTATACCAGAAAATTTTGTATAATAATTTATCAACCAAATAATCTATGAATACTTCACAGGCATCAACTTCAAATAACTATGATCATAAACTATATTTAGAAAATAAAGAAATTTCATTTTTATAAGCTATTGTTGAAAAATCTAAAAATATACATTCTATTGGACAATCTAAACTAAAAGAAATATACAAAGACATTGACTATGTTATCCTAAATAGAATAGAACTTAATTTTGTTGAAACATAAAAAAATATAAATATAGTTCATAAAATTAGAGAAGAATACGAAGATATAGAAGAGGAAATTTCAGAAGGAATAACATTATGATTTATATATAACTAAAAAAGAATATCCTAAATCTTTTGAGAAATTATCACAATATAAAACATTTTTAGAAGAACTTAAAAGATTAAAAAAAATGAATATAATAAGAAGTATTGAATTAAATGAACAAAATTAAATTCAGGGACATATCTTGCAAAGTAAATAATTAACTTCATTAAGGGTAATATAGACAATTTACAAAAGATAGCCATTTTGGAAAGTTACATATTTTGCATGGCTAATTCAATAAATCTCCCCTAAAATGGGGGTGAACATAAACCTCCAATAAGACAAATGAGGAGGGACCCACATTATTCAAACCAAACATTCATTTCTTCTTCCATTTTTTTTTTCTTTTTTCCTTGAATATGTTTTTAAAGATTTTGTGTCAGTTTTTTTTTCGAACTTTTTTTAAAAAAATATTTGAAGCGGTAAGGCTCTGTTCGGAGGCTACTATAATCAGTTTAAATTGATTTGACTTTTTTAGGTAAAATGTGTGGTTAAAAATTGGAGAGAAAAAATATGTGTGGTTAAAAAATAGTTTGAACGATTTTACATTATAGTAAAAAAAAATTTAAGTCTCTCCTTCATTATAAATGGGTATTTAAATTGCAATTTTTTTCAAATCACTTTTTAACTACATATATTTTATCTAAAAATCCTAAATAATCACTTTAAACCGATTATAGTAGCAGCCGAAAAGAGCCAAAAAATTTGGGAATAATTTTTTCATTTTTTATTTTTGGGAATATTTTTTCAAAAATTATGGCGTATTTTTTTTTTTTTTAATTTTTGGTACTTTTCTTTTAAAAGTTTTTTGGCTCTTTTCGGAGACTACAAAAATCGATTTAAGTTGATTATTTGGATTTTTATGTAAAATATGTGGTTAAAATTGGAGAGGAAAAATATGTCGTTAAAAAGTGATTTGAAATTTTCTCAGTTTAAATACTCATTTATAATGAAGGAGCCGAGCATAGCCTTAATTTTTTTAGTATATTGTAAAATTGTCCAAACCATTTTTTAACTACACATATTTTTCCTCTCCAATTTTTAACCACACATTTTAACTAGAAAACTCAAATCAATTTAAACTGATTATTTAGTAGCCACCGAACATATATGTGTGGTTAAAAGATGGTTTGGACAATTTTACAATATACTAAAAAAATTAAAGCTCTGCTCGGCTCCTTCATTATAAATGGGTATTTAAATTGCAAAATTTTTCAAATCACTTTTTAACGATATATTTTTCCTCTCCAATTTTAACCACATATTTTACATAAAAACCCAAATAATCAACTTAAATCGATTATTGTAGTCGCCGAAAAGAGCCAAAAAACTTTAAAAAAAAAGTGCCAAAAATTAAAAAAAAAAAAAAAAATACGCCATAATTTTTGAAAAAATATTCCCAAAAATAAAAATGAAAAAAATATTCCCAAATTTTTTGGCTCTTTTCGGCAGCTACTATAATCAGTTTAAAGTGATTATTTAGGATTTTTAGGTAAAATATGTGTCGTTAAAAAGTGATTTAAAAAAATTTGCAGTTTAAATACCCATTTATAATGAAGGAGTCGAGCAGAGACTTAATTTTTTTTACTATAATGTAAAATCGTTCAAAATATTTTTTAACCATACATATTTTTCCTCTCCAATTTTTAACCACACATTTTACCTAAAAATGTCAAATCAATTTAAACTGATTATAATAGACGTCGAACAGAGCCTTACCGCTTCAAATATTTTTTAAAAAAAAGTTCGAAAAAAAAAAATTGACGCAAAATCTTTAAAAAAATATTCAAGGAAAAAAGAAAAACAAAAAAGGAAGAAGAAATGAATGTTTGGTTTGAATAATGTGGATCCTTCCTCATTTGTCTTATTATTGGACTCATACAAACATGTAATTTGTTTAGATTGAATTTGGTTCAATAAAAAGTGAGATTAAAATTTAAGTCAAAATTAATAATTAATTTTGATCATGCATATTATCGAACCCACGAATTTTTAATCATATATTGTATTAATTTTTATCAAAATTTATTAAAATCTGAATTTTTATGTAATATAAATAGTAACTTCATGAGATAGTGTTAACACATCATGACAAGATGAAGCTCACGTAACGAATTTTTCTTTAACTTGTACAACGTGAATGATTAACACTTACTTCGAGAAGGCACGGTTAACGTGTAATAGTATACAAATCAACTTTTTTTTCCTTATTACAAGGGGAATATAGGGGAAAGGGTGGGGTGGTAGTATTTACACCGTTGATCGTGTGTGGATGTTCTCAAACGTCCAAGGCATCTCCAATGGTTTATCTCAAATTTGGGGTAATCTTTATTCCAAATTTGGAATAGACTCAAATTTTATCTCTAATCATTTAACCTTAAATTTGGGGTTAAGTGAATAGTACCCAATTTTCTTCTAATTTTTTAATAATTATACCTTAATTATAAATTTGTTAATTAATAACTTTAATTTAAATTAATAACCAATGCGTAGAATGGACCAAATTAAAAATAGTAATTTTTCTCGGGAAAAAAAATTTTAAGTTGAACAACAAAATACGCCTACTGACTACAAATTCCCTAAATTAAACGATGTTGTTGCATATGTAGCTTCATTTGACATATGTCGTCGTTAGTTTTGGAAAAAAAATTTCAGTATTTTTAATTATCCAAACTAATTCGTGCCGATTTTGTAACAATATTAACAAAAATATTACTATTATTTAGAACAAAAATAATTTTTCTAAGAAAAATTAAATTAACAATTATAGAATTACAACAATAATTATTAAATAATTATAATTATAATATTTACAATTAAGATAATTACTATAACAACAAATTATTAGACTAATTAATAATGTTTAACATTTAAATAAAATAAGAAAATGGCAATTTGATAATTAATTAAGGCCAACCCCAAATTTAGGGTTGCACTATTCATAACTCCAAATTTGAGGTGAGAATAGGGGTACCATTGGAGAATATTTTACCACAAATTTAAAATTTTATTCCAAATTTGGGGCAGGTTGGAGATGCCTTGATGAATAAGTCAAGTCTCAAATCTTAATACGATACATCTCACTCAAAGTTATACAGCTAATTCAAGACGTTGCCATAATATCAGTATTTTATAGCGTAGCTAAAGCAAAGGAATTTTAGCATCGGACGACTTTAGTCACTATTATCAAAGGATTAAAAAAAATAGCAAAGAAAAATTATTCGAACATTTTTTAAATTGTTAAATTTGTTGAGTTTGACCCAAAATAATGGAATAATGAAAAGATGTGCTGTCACAACCCATTTTAATTTTACTAGTCAAATAATTATTTTATTAAGTCAACATTTATTTTTGACCAATTTAGTCCAAATGAGGACCAATTTAAATGAGTGGATATTTTGAGGATCATTTAAATTTGGTTATAAGTTGGGGGACTTAACTTATTATCATTTATATTTGGGATTTTATTGGAATGATAGATTAAGGACCCAACATGCAATTTCTACCAAACTTAAATTTGTCTTGACATTAGTAGACAAAACAATTCAACCACCAAACACTCCACTCACACATTTTCATTACCAGAGAGGGATACGCAGAGAAAGAAAAAAAAACGGTGGAAAAAAAAAAGAAAAGAAAAGAAAAGAAAAAGGAAGAAAGAAAAGAGAAGGAAAAAGGGGGATTTTCATTCAACATTCAAGACTTCATTTTCACTTTCAAGAGGTAAGGCAATACCCATTTATTTGAGATATGGTGTTGATCTTAGAGTTTTGATTTTGAGTTAAATGTTAGATTTTTGGATGGATTTATGGTTCACTTAAAGATATTGAGCTAAATATTTAAGTTTGATTGAATACATTGTGGTTACATGCTAGGGTTTGTAATAATAGTGGATTAAATTCATGATTTGGGCAAGATTAAGTTATTGGAGCCTATGTTAAATCATTTCATGCTTAAATGCTTAATTTGGTGATGTTTATTTGGAGATTAAATTACCCATGTAATTAAGTTGAAGAATTAGTCCATTACTAGTTTCTTGGAAAGGGGTTTTGGTGTCTATGAGCATTCCATTGAGGTATTGGTTAAATAAAGGAGATATTAGTTATAATGAAACTATATTTCACATAAGAGAAGGTTGGTTGGATTTAATGTTGGAGGCGTATGAAATTTGTGGTTATTGTATAGGATGTTATTTCATTTTAGGCATTTGTTAAATATTTGTAATTATTGGAGTTGATCCAAGGTTTTAATTTAATTTTCAGGAGGCGACACGGAGATTGGCCAGGCCTATCAGCCAAATTAGGTTTCAGTCACAATATCTGTGAGTGGAGAAACTTATTTTTCCTTAAAGTTAAATTTTAATATTTAATGGCATAAATTTTCCATACGACTTATGCTTTCAATTAAGTAGACAAGTTACAGAAATTATTACTTTTCGCACATACAAGTTTAGAAGTATGATTTTAGACTTCTTCTTTTAAAATTTCAAGTTAATCAAATTATAAATTTAGTACATTATTCTATAAAAGAATTTGTTACATGTAAATTATTATGGTGAAAAACATCAGAAAGTACCCAGGTGATATTAACCGCTTTGCATTGATGTGAATTCGTTTCTACAATGTATGACCATATTATCAGATTATCAGAGGTCTTTGGGACCCACTCTTGTGCACATATAGGCTTTGGGCCGTGTACTAGAGTGCTTTAGCATTTGGGGCAGTCTATGCGCATATGACACAGTTTATCAGATTTGAATGGTTTTGCCTTGTACATCGAGAGTACTCTGTACTTGAGTAAAGTTATTCATTGGGTACACTTTGATGTGATTCTTTTCAGTACAGTATGATATATTTATTCATAAAAAAATATTTCAACTTCTCATTACAGTTCAACGAATTTTTAGTATTATCAGACAGTTATCACAATTTATGCCATGGTTTCAGTATTTATAAACTCTCATTTCAGCTAGATGTGCTTTTCAGATAAGTAAAATCTTTTCTTATGTCAATCAAAAATTATAGTTACAAAACAAATAGTGATTTTATAAAGAATTATGACTAGTTTTCAAACACTCCACTCACTGAGTTAAAATCTCATATTTTTGTAACATTTTCCCTACCAGGATATTTTTGAGTTTTGAGAGGACGTTGGAAAGCCTGCCAAAGAGCTACAAGATCATTTAGTTTTATGTTTCTAGTTTTCATCATTCTTTTGGGATCCATGTATATATATTTAACTCGGTCCACTCTCGAGTTATTGTTTTGTCAAGTAATTAGTTGATTAGAATGATCTGTTGATGTATCAAATCTAAGTGGAATGGATGATATGTAGTAAGAACTAGATGGGCAGACATGAGCTTTTTTGACTTTTGATATGATGATGAGAAGGGATATGAATCCCTAATATTTTACATGTGGTTGTTTGAGGATTTGTTGATTTTGTTACAGGGAGGTTATATCCAATATTTAAAGGTAACTCTGTCGATTTTTTTTTTAAAAATCAGGGGGTATTACGAGAAGATTTATAGAATTTGAATAGTTTCAGTAGTCTTGATTGTGGGTCCAGTATCTAGCTGACATTCATCATCGGCGCACGCCACGTCTCGGGTCCACACAGGGTGATTCAAGACGGGGTCGTGTCATGTGTACTATGCAAAATTGAGAAAAGAATTAATTGGGCCTAAGAATTGATTAAATGACCCATTAGACATGTCTCATTTACTCCATTTCAATGTTTGAATTGGCAAAAGATTCTTAGTCTTTTTTAAGTCTTCAAGCCGATTAGGGCAAGTTAAATATTGTTACTTCGAGTGTGCTGTGTAATTTGAGGAATATGCAAAGAAAAAGACAATTTTTTGGGGTAAAGAAGAACTTATGTACCTTACCTCTCGTAATTACACGATGCAAACTAAATCTATATATGATATAAAATGGAAAAATTACAACAAAATTTGAGGAATAAGCAAAGAAAAATACAATTTTGGGGGGAAGAAGGACTTATGTACCTTACCTCCCGTAATTACACGATGCAAACTAAATCTATATATAAGATAAAAATAAAGAACAAAAAACTAGGCAATTGATAATTTAACAAAATTGGAGCAGAATGGAGGACATTTCAATTTTGTCAAGCCTTATTAGACCTCTAACATAGCATTTGAGTTCAGCCTCAGTCATCTTATTATATTACCTCTCAAACATACCTTTGTTAGCATGTCAATCCGCCCACTTTGTTACATTCTCTTCATATATGTGAGATATTCACCTCCATTGTCTCCATATATGTGAGGATTTAACAAAATTAGAGCAGAATGGAGGGCATTCCAATTTTGTCAAGCCTTATCAGACCTCTAACATAGCTTTTGAGTTCAACCTCGGTCATCTTATTATATTACCTCTCAACAATACCTTTGTTAGCATGTCAATCAGCCACTTTGTTACATTCTCTCCATTTATGTGAGATACCTCCATTTTACCAAGTTTTGATGGATTGATTGCAATACATATTGAATTTTCCATGGACCTGATTATTGTTTGATAAAGAGGATGACAGCTTTGGAATCAGTTTCAACCTAGACTTTTTGAATATCAGATAGCCAGCAAAGCTGAAGTCCAGTTTCAATGGCTCAGAGCTCAACCTTAATTATCGAACATTCATTATAAAACTCATAGAATCCCACAGCACATCACCCTTATAGTTTATGAGTACTCCACTACCCACAGCCATCTTATTGGATTTCAATGATCCATTCGTATTAATTTTCATCCACCCCTTTTCATGTTTCTCCCAGTTGACTGCAAAAGGTTGAGGACATCTTCTTCTTATAATGGAATTGATTCTACTAGCTCTTTGAAGAGAAGCAACAACATAAGTAATTTGTTTGATGATTCTAAGAACACTCATTCTCCTTTGGTTTTGTTTAGCTTCATTCCTATCAATCTACAAAAACAAACAATAATCAGTGGTAGAGAAGATCTGATATCCCCTAGCCTGGAGTTAGGTTTTAAAAACCAATGCATCAACTTGGACCCAGGGTGTTTGCAGGTTACCTCTTTCACCTCCATCAAATGGCAATAGTATCTCCAAACCAATTTGGCAATCTTCCCATCCAGAAAAACATGCTTGAGAGTTTCTACATTCTTACAACATTGACACTAAGATGTATATAGAATACCAAGTTTTTGTTAAATTATGTCATTAACTGGAATTCATTTATTCCACAACCAAGATTAAGACAGAAATCTTTAAAGGGACCCCACTCTCTCAAATGTGTTTATGGGATATTTACCCGGATTTTCTTTGTATAATTAACTCAATAAATGAAGTACTTGAAAACTCCTCAGTAGCACTAGGTTTCCAATACAATTTATCAGCCCCAGTAGTGATAGGTATTCTTCTCACCTCATTGAAAATATCAATTGGAAGGTAGTTAGATAGCTAGTTCATATCACAGCCCTCATTTCTTAGGAATAAGTTGTTAAGCCCCCGGAAAGTCACTCAGCAAGAATGATAAATAAAGACGGTGATATTGGATCACCTTGTCTTAGTCCTTTATATGATTTAAAATACCCTTTCGACTCTCCATTGATGTAGAGGTGTCAATCAGGCGGTTCGGGTCAGGTCGGCCCGCCAACATATGAGCCCGGTAACGACTCGTGTGAAAAAAACCCACCTGCCCACCTGCTGCGAGTTTATGGGCCACTCCGGGTCGGCCCACAAATTATGAACTAGAACTCAGGCCCGTCTGTTACATGAATTTTTGCATTCCATACACTTATTCATTACGACCAGCTATTTGTTAACATGGTCGACTAAATACGTAGAGTTGATTTAAACTTGAGAGAGGAATTTCATATGCAAAGGTGAATTCAATTGAGCAAATAGATAGCAGTAAAACCCGATTATTGAAATTAATAGTATTGACTAATGTGCACTCGAATGTCCCGACATCCTCAAACATCACTTTAGAAAATCCCACGTTCGTAGTACTGTTTTTAATTTGGTTTTGTTAGTTTTAGTTCACTAGTTTAATTCAATTCAATACTTCACAAATCAAATCAATTTTCTTGTTCCTGTTAAGATTATTAGTCTAGAACCTAAGTTTACTCAATCCTCGTGGGGATCGATATCCGGATTCAAAGTCCACTTTATTACTTGTGCGGGTCGTACACTTGCAGGATTATAAAAATCATAGACAAGTTTTTGTCACCGTTTTCGGGATTGCAGTTTAAATTTATTTCTAGATTACTTTCACTAATTCAGACTTTTATTTGCTTTTAATTTAATTTAATTTTTATTTGTTACTTTCGGTTTACCACCACGATTCTAAGCTACTTATTTATTTATTTGGTTTCTTTCGAGGTATATTTGATTTCACTATTGGCTTGGGATGAACAGTTTGAGCACGCCGAAACTCATAATGTTTGGGGAATATTTGCAATGTAGACAACAAGCAATAGACACGTCGAATGCAAGTCATGTGCTCTTTGATGAGTGTGTAACGGACAATTGAGATCAGAACATTACTCCTATGGGAGATGGTCCTTCACTAGGAGTGAAAGGGTAATTAAAAATTACTATCAGAAATTAGCCAATTTGGATGAAGATGATATTCTTCTGGGAGATGCTATGTATTGGAATTACTTTCAAAAGTGGAGGTTCACTAATGGAAATTCATAGGAAGGACTCCTCAATTCCCTTGGAATTTGATGATGAACCGGCCATTGAATCCATAGATGAGTCAACTATTGAAGAAACACTTGAAGATGATGCAAAATCAATCACAATGGAGCTCAAAGGAGATTTGGACATCAATAAGGAAGAAATCAACTTACATGGTTTTGACCTTGTTGATTGCCAAATAATTGATTTTGTGATTAAACCAGATGAAAAGGTGAAAGTTTTCATAGTTGAGTTCGAAGTGGATGAGAAGGAAAGACTATAACATGGAGAGGGTAAAATTCGAGTCTTGGAGATCAAATGAGGAGTGGAACAAATCCAAAAGAAAGAAGATGAGCAAGGCATCTAAAGCTTTCTTCAGGTGCCCTTGAAGCAATTGCCAAAGAGTCTAGATTTATACTTTAAATGGAGAGCTTATTGGGAGGCAACCCAATTTCTATCCTTTTTATTTATTAGTAGTTTTATGGTTTTATTGCTTTAATTGTTTATTTCCATGTTTAAGTTATCAATTAGCATGACATTTTTGCACCACATTGAGTAGTTGATAAATACATGATCCTAGTTGAGTTTTTGCATCTTGATTATCATCAATTTCCGGCCTAAAACATGAATTCATAATTGGATGCATATAGAGTTTAAGTCACAAAATCATTCCATGAAAATTTTGATATTCATTGCACGCTTGAATTACAAGTTTTACATCATGAACACAAGCATAACAGGTTAGTTTGAGACATGAACAAGATTTAGGTGGTTGAGTGCATGATCACAAGATTGTTTGGGGATGAAGATCTAGTTTGAAATTCAACAGGTAAAATTTCTCATGTTGTAGTCGGAGTACTATGCGGCCATGACGTAACATAGTACGTGGTTGCGCGTCTGAAAATTAAAATTTGTGTTTCTAAAGTTTGTAATGCACGGCCAGCAACCTCTCTACTGAGCAGCCGCGCAAGTATTCTGGAAGGAAATTCGATAATTTTTTTATAGGTAACACATGTTTCTCAAATTTCAAAACTTCAAACACGACTTCTCTCCCCAAAAATCACCTCAACTTCTTGAACCACCTGCACTACATATTTTCATATGGAATTGACATCATTCAAGGGTGCACAACATTCAATTTCTCTCAAAATGTATGATTTTTCTCCATTCACATGATTAAATTGCAAATTTTAAAGATCTTCATACATTTGTGGATTATTCATTGTGTACATTATTGAAGAATGGGTTAGTCTGCATATTGGTAAATGTGTTGTTGTTTAATTAGGTGAGAATTTCTGGATAGTTTCAAGCTCCTAAATCTATGATTTACATTGATTTTCATTCATGCACATCAAGTGCTTGATAAAATGTCACGTTGGGTGTTTCTTCATGTTTTTGCAAAGTTCCTTGAATGATTACCTTGATTACATGTTCTACATCATTTGTGTATCATTCATTCATGGTTTGCATTGATTTGAGGCGAATTGGAGATGTTAGGCACTAAAATGCACTCACTGTAAGGCCACTGCAAGCACATGGCCTGAATTTCGGCAACAGGTCCCAACTTTGACACACTTTTTCACAACCCTAATGAACTCTAAATGGGCTGAATTTTTGATATGTTATAGACCAGGTTATGTACTTTGATATGTCTGGGACATGTCTCAGGAAATTTTCACTTTTTCAAGGCAATGTCAGGGCCTGAGCATTAGTGGTCGACCATTTCTCAAAATATTCAGAATTCTTTTAAGTCCTAGTTTGTGGGTGTCTAAGTTGTTTTGCTTCAGTTCTTATGCAATATTTATGGGATCTAATGTTATTTATTTCTTTTTTGCATGGAACATCATTTGAAAATACCTCAAGCCAAACTTGGGAAGCAAAAGAAAGTGTTGAATCATCCATGGAACATCAAGCACTGAGACAACCTCTCCAAACCAAGGAAGTACTTGAACCCTATTCTTTAATTTGAGCTTAATTATTATATCTTTTCGAAATACATTGAGGGAAATGTATACTTCTAGTTTGGGGGTGGAAATCTCATTCTTTTGCATTCATTCGATTGGTTTCATTCTTTTGCATTTATTTGAGTAGTTTGGACATATTTCTACTACAAAAAAAAAAAAAAAAATGATAAAATTGAAAAAAATTGTTGCTTTGTTTATTTCCTAGGACATAGTTTGGATCAATTCTATACTTTATTTTGAATAATGGACAACATGAAAGCTTGATTTTATTGAATAATTATCCATGTTAGATTTCCATATTCTTGTGCACCTAGCCTTTGTCGAATAATTACTTGTGTAGGAGTGTGTTTGATATTGGTGGGGTACATTTATGCAAATTGGACTTAGGAATGACTTTAAAATCCAAAAAATTAGATTTTTAGATATCTCGACCCAAATTTAGAACCAAACAGCTCAAGAAGCAGTTTGAGGATGGAAAGGTTAGTGCATGTATGTGTTGATGGGTTGAGGGTTTGTGATTCTACGTTTTGCACTTTTGGTTGAAGAGGTTTGCTCAACGGGTATAAGTTAGCATGAGCATAAAAATAGAAAAATGCTAATAGTCTTATTCTACTTTTCAAATACCTTTTTGACTCGAGCAAGTAAGCTTTAAAGGTCTTTCAAACCTGGTACCCTAAACTCAACTGAGTTGGGAGCTATCAGCACAACGCTCTCTACAGGGGTCAATTAGAAAGCAAGTACGGAGAGTGGACTTACACATAAGACATTAAAACATCTTTAACTTTTCTATTTAAGCATTTATGACTCGGGTAATTAAGTATGAGGGTTTCTTTGAACCTGGTGCCCTAAGGGCATAGTATAAGCCTTGTTGACAGGGATCATATAGAAAGCGAGTATGAAAATTTCTGCCCAAAGATGGTAAAAGACAAGGACAAATAAAAGAAAAATTCGTCCATATAAAAATAAAAAGCATAGTATAAGCCTTGTTGACCTGAACCTCGGAGATTTGAGGTGTAGAATTGGGGAATTGCTTACCAACAGCTTGAATTGCATGCTTGTATCTAATTCTGACTATGCATTATATACATGATTAGATGTCACAATAGAGGGAACATGAGATTTGAGAGAAAAGCAGAAAGTAGTGATCATTCCTGATTGATGTAAGAAAATCAATAGGAAATCATAGTTGACCGCATGGGATTCGGGGATGCTTGTGCATAATAAGTGACACGATGTTAAATATGTTCTTGCACGAGTTTGCGTTTGACTTTGGCTATTCACACACACACTTGAAAGTCTAGCATGGGATAATTGAAACTATTTTAATTGTATTGTTCAAAGTTCTTTTCTAGTGTATGACTTTGATCTCGACTTTTGAGGTATATGGTAAACAAGTGACAAAAAAATAAAAAATAAAAAATAAATTTGATTTTTAGTTGCTTCTTTGTATTTTATAGTGTAGTTTTACTTTGTTCGAGGATAAACAACGATTCTAGTTTGGGGGTATTTGATAAGTGTATTTTATATGCTTATTTATATATCTAAATTAGGATTATTTATTGTCGTTTTAAAATAAAGTCTACATAATTGTTTGTTATTTGTTTACATTGCAGAATATATCCCAGAATTACGTGAATTGAGTAATTTAAGGAAATAAAGACAAATTGGGTGATAAATGGAGCTAAAATAGACAATTGGATGAAGATCATATCAACCGGAATCTACACAAGGTGCAAAGTGCTAGAAATCAAGGTTAGAGTGCTTAATTGAAGATGAAAAGTTGAAGAAAGATTTGAAGAGATTTGAGAGTATGGGGATTGAAGTGCAACAATTGGAAGTTAAAGGACTGGAGGTGCAAATAAAAGATAGAGACCTACTTATACACTTCTGAAAGATAAAAGTGTGCTGGAATACTTTGCCTGTGCGACCACCAGATGCAAGAGGAGTGGCCGCGCTTTAAACTCAAATTAAACGAAACCTGTTTTCGTATAACTACGCGGCCGTGCAGCTTTCTGGCCCAGTGCAAGATCAGGCCCCATGTGCGTTTCTTGTACTAAAAGTCTAGGTTTTCTTCTCTTCTATATATACTTCCTCTCATGCACGAATTCTGGAGGGGTTTTTTGGGGAGACTACGAACAAGAAGAGAGAGAGGCATAAAGGAGGCACCTTGGAATCTACTTTCAAGAAGGATCAATCAAGGAAACAAGACGGGAATTGAAGATTATCAACTGGAATTGAATCTTGGTGCAAGAATTCTATTCTTTTGTTAATCAGATAAACTCGACATACCTATATTTTACTCTTTCTGCGCTTTTAATTATTTTGTGACGAGTAGTTAAATATTTACTTTGGATATTCGATGTAGCACTAGTTTTGCATTATTAATTCTATGACTTGAGTTTTACGTATAATTTGCATTTGTTGATTTTATCTTTGTGTTTAATGCGTTAATAAATTGATCATTTGTTCATGATATCATGAGTGTTTTCATAATCCAAGAGGTGAGCTAACACTTAGATCTAGGGATTAAATCCGGTAATTGGACGAACGATAGAGATATACGTTCGTTATTATTGCGATCGTTACATGAATTCTTGCATTTCATGCACTTAGTCGTCAACTGTTCGTTAACACGGTTGACTAACTAGATAGATTTAATTTAAATCCGAGAGGTGAATTTCATATGCAAACGTGACTTCGATCGAGCACATAGATTGGAGTAAAACCTGATTATTAGAATTAATAGTATTGACTAATGTGAACTCAATTTCCCGACATCCTCAAACATCACTTAAGAAAATCCTAAGTTCGCAGTATTGTTTTCAATTTGGTTTTGTTAGTTTTAGTTCACTATTTTAATTCAATTCAAAACTTCACAAGTCAAATCAATTTCCTTGTTTTTGTTAAGGTTATTAATCTAGAACGTAAGTTTACTCAATCCTCGTTGGATTGATATCCGGACTCTAAGTCCACTTTATTACTTGCGCGACCCGTACACTTGCGGGATTATAAAAATTGCACACAATTATCATGCCTGATTTCCTTCTCCAAAGAATCTCCCTCATCCTTTTTAATTTCTTCAAATATATTCCCAAACACATCCCTATTCTATATCTTAAGGGCCTTTTTAAGTCTTTTTAATTTTCAAAAGAAGCCAAACAAACCTTTGGAGAAAGGACAAAGAGGAGCAGTGTTCTAAAAGGCGTAATGCGTTGCGATGCGTCGGGGTCAAGAATCAAGAATTACAAGTTTAAGCGTGTCAATGCGGAGAATAGGCGTCATAATGCATTTTGTGCTTTTAATATTATTTTATGTATAATAAATAGATATTTATATTAATTTTTTTTTACATAAAAATAAACATACACATTTACTTCAAAGCTTTGCACAGACACAAATAGGCAATACCACAAATAATTAAATATAACTCTACTAATGACTCCACAACAAGGATTTAAAGCTGAAGCTAGAAAGTCCAAGCAAACTATGATAATATCATAACATAATAGTAAAATGCCTTAATGATAACATTGATAAGTTGATAACTAACACAATAGGATAAAAGTTATAAAGTTATCAACATACAAATATACAAAATGATAACTAACAAAATATAATACAAGTTAGAACACTTCTACATTAAGTCACATAGCCTAACTTTTGTCTAACTTTTTATCAGATTCCAACTCGATCTCTTCTTCTTCATCTAACTCATCTTCCTTGCCATCTGATACAAAATCATTTTCGTCAAGCTCCCTTATTTCATCATCATTTCGAAAACCTCTAGTAGGTTGTAAGATATCATTCTCCACCACCACCACCTCCTCCTCCTCATCATCATCACAACCCTCTACAATCCAAGATTGTGCATTACTAGCATCACTTGCTAGTAGAGTTTCTAATTTATCTTTCCTTCTCTTCTTTTTATTCATCAATCTTGCATTGAATTGGACATAAACTAAATTGTTCATCCTTGTAGCATCTAGGCGGTTCCTTTTCTTAGTGTGCACCTACATGAAAAAAGTTGAAATTTTTTAGTAAACTTTAAATCATCAAACCGCTACCAAAGTAATAACTAAAATGTAAAAAAACAATTAAATATTTAGAACTTACACTTTCAAAGACACTCCAATTTATTTCACAACCCGATGAACTAGTAGTCAAACCAAGGATCCTCTTTGCCATGAATTTCAAATTTGGTGTTTGATTGCCATAAAAGTCCCACCAACTTACTAGAATATACAAAAAAAGAGAGATAAATATAATATATTATATATTTACGTGGTATAATAATTTAACTAATGACAAAAAATGAAAAGAAAATAATTTAAATATACCCGGATTGTAATTTGAAGTATTGTTCTCACATCCACTTATAGCTAGAGTTTTTCCAAATGCACCTTCTTTTTGAGTGTATCTTTGCAACTCGACATTTATCACATGATGTTGCATTTGAGCATCGGGAAAGAACTTCTCAACACAAATAATCACATTATTTGTTATCAATTCATCATCTTTGATACTTGGACTCTTGAAGTAATAAAATGGATTCAAAAGATAAGTCATTGTATGAAGTGGACTATCAAGTCGATCCTTGGATTTTGCATCAATAATGTTCAAGATTGTCATATAATCACTTCCCTTTTTCAATGTATTTCTAATGTCATCTTTTGCCATTTGTAGCTCTCCATAAACAAAGCCAATTAAAGGCTTCTCCTCCCTATCAACTAGTCTAAGTACTTTCACTAATGGAGTGAGCACCCTCAAACACAACTCTATCAAGTTCCAAAAATGGTTGGGAACAACAATATCAAATGCCTCTTTTCCCTTTTTTCTCTTAGACCATTTACTATTATCCCATTCATTGCTAGTCATCATATTTCTCAACTCTTGTTTTTTATCGAGCAAACTTTGTAATGTCAAGAAAGAGGATGCAAATCTAGTAACTCTCGTCCGAACTATCTCCCTTTTTGTAAACTTCCTCATCAATGCCAAAGTTTTGTGATGTGCATAGATGAAAATAGTAAATGATTTTGCCTTCTTAATCACTCCCTTGAAGTTAGGAAGTTTAGAGATACCTTCAAGCTTAAGGTTCAATGTGTGTGTGTTGCACACGATGTCCAAAAGATGGTAGGATGATATAACTTTAACAAACTTGCAGCGGCCATGTTATTGGAAGCATTTTCGGTTACAATTTGAACAACGTTTTCGTCTCCAACCTCTTTAATACATTCATTGACATAGTCAAATATGTATTGAGCGGTGTAAGCATTATCATTAGTTTTCTTTGAAGAAAGAAATGTGGTTCCCAATTTACAATTCACACACAAATTCATAATGCTTCTTCTTTTCCTATCGCTCCAAGCGTCGGTCAATATAGAACACCCATTACTCTTCCACTCTTCTTCTCGTTTCTTAAGAGTTTCCTTTGTTCTCTCAACCTCTCCCTTCAAAAGTGGCTCCCTTAGTTGGTATTGTGAAGGAGGGGTGTAACCTGGGCCATATTGACCAAGAGCTTCAACAAGGCATTTAAAGCTATCATTATCAATGGCATTGAAAGAAATTCCAACTTCATATATCTTGCCAAATGTTGATGAACTTCTAATAATCTTTTCTTAGCAATTGTATCATAGATATTTTGTTGTTTCTTTAAATTACTTGCACTAACACCACCCACCTTGATTGGCCTTGAGAAATTATCCATGGGACCAACATGAATAGGCCTCTTCCTAGAACCTCCTTCAATGATATAAATTTCATCCTCTTCTTCCTCACGTGTAGTAAAAGACATAGCTACATCATCCCTCATTTTAGCCTCATTCAATGTCTTCTCTAACCTTTTAGACTTATTATCTTCAATTGCTTCAAGGCACTTGGCCTTTTGCACTTTACTAGCTTTAGGATAGGTCTCATACCCTTTCCTAAAATTCTCGCTACGTGAATTTTATGCCTATTAATTCCTGCCTTTGTAACTTTACCACACAATGTACATTTCACATCATTAGGTTTAGTAGGATCTTCAAGAATTCCAGTTTCCCATCCAATGTCCCCAAAACCTTTTTTCAAATCACAATCTTCAAAACTAGAATTAGAGGCCATTGAAGAATTATTTTGCTCCATTAGTTCCTATACAAGTGTACATAAAATAAATACAATAACTGAATAAAGCACTCTAATCAATAATGAAATCAAAATAGTTACCGGACTTACAGACGTACAGCAACAAAGACGCTGTCTACTTCAACAGAATCAAGCAATTTTGTTTTCGGACTTCCATAATCTGCAGCACTGGTGGACGGGTTTTTAAACCAAAATCGAGAACCCAAACATTTGGTGTCCGAACTCCGAACTGTGAAATATTCAAAGAATCAAAGAATGGAAAAGGAGAAACTCAAATGTAAAAGAAAAGTCGAACTATATGTGAAAGAATCAAATAATGAAAAAATAGAGAACTAACCTTTTTGAGTCCGAACCAGCAAGAGAAGACAACAAATGGAAGATAATGTAAACCTTTTGTGGAATAAGAGGACGAGAGAATCACATTACGCAAGTATTTGGTTGGGCAGCCATGGATTTGTGTCTGGTGAAGGCTTGAAACCAAGAATGGAGGAGAGTTTTCTGAGGAGTTCGCTTACTGAGGAAAGGGGATAAATTGTAATTGAACCAACTTTTGAATTTTGTAGTAGTGTAGTTGATGGGCCGGGTTTTTAATGGTTTTGAGATGTTGGGCTTAGCTAGATATCAATATTTAGTTTTCCAAGGAAATCCAATAACAATACAGGATTATTTGCACTTGTTCGCGCCTATACACGACTAGTCGCAAACCGCTATTCCTAGGCGCGCCTAGGCGGTCAATAAAAAATGTTGACCATATTTTTGCGCGCATACCCATTATTCTTGGCGTTTTGGAACCGTGCCGCGCCTAGGCGGTGCCTTTTGAAGCATTTTAGAACACTGGAGAGGAGCAACCTAATTCTGCTAAACAATATCCAGTGAGTCGTAATTCAGGCACTACATGGCTTGAAATCTAATGAAAGCTTTCACATAAGGCTTTTAATTATTGAATACAACAAAATTAGGCAATGATCAGACGTATCTTTGTTCAATAACTCAACATTAAAACCATTAAACTCATTTATCCAATGATTTTTTTATCAAGATTCTATCCAATTTTTCCTAGATTCTCCCATTGGTCCAAGTGAATTTACTTCCCTAATATTGAACTCATCAACACCACATTCAATGAGCATATTTCTGAAATCTTCAATAGATATCCTATTGGGAGAGTTCCCCCTTATTTTTCATCTCTAGATAGAATAGAGTTGAAATCACTTCCTATCAGCCAAGGAATTTCAATGTTATTAGAAAACATAGCGAGGTTATTCTAAAGTCTCTCTATAATTGAACAGAACATTTAGCATACACATTAGTAATATAAGCCTCCATTTTGAATCTGTTGATTTTGATGTTGATATATTGCTCCTTATCATCAATAATGTGACATTTAATGTCATGCCTCAACATAATCCAAATCTTTCCATTAGTGTTAGAGAAGGATTTATCAAACTCTAATTCCACACAGTAATCCTGCACTTTCTCTTCTCCAAATTAGGTTCAGAAATAATGAGAAGATAAGAATTATGAATCCACATAATAATCAGGCGGGACTGCACAAAGAAATTGAATCTAGTAATAGTGATGAAAATCGGGAAGATTTGGATTTGAAGGTTGCAATCACAATACGTCTTTAATTGGACAAGAACGTTCTTGAAAATATTCATGAAATATATGCTGCTAAGGAGTTTTGGGATGAGTTGGAAGAGCTGTATCAGACAAAGTGTCTTTCAAATTGGCTACATCTGAAGGAGCAATTTCATTATTTGAGAATGAATGCAGGTATGATAATCCCAGACCATACGAGTGTTCTCAGTGGGATTGTTTCTTAATCAAAGTATATTAGAGTTAAGATTGATCATGAGGATAAAGCATTAAGGCTCATCCGATCTCATCCATTCACGTTTGAGCACATCAAGCCTATTTTGATCAACGAAAAGGAAACTATGGATTTTGCAGAAGTTACAAGTAAGTTAATATGTAAAGAAAGGAGAAAATGTTTTTAAGTGATGGATCATCTAAAAACACGTTGCTTGTTCCTGAAAATGGGAAGATGGGTAACTCCATGAGGAAGAAAATAACTATTAGAACTGTGGACAATCCGATCACGTAAGAAGAAATTGTATAAAAGGTGGAGCAAACTCGGCAAACCAATGTGTCTCTCCTGGAGGAGGACGGTGAGTGATGATACTCCAAGTAAGGTGTTTACATCCTCATGGAATGTTGCTAGTTACCATGGTAGAGGATATTTTCTTATTAGCGGGTCCATGTGTTTGCACACAGGCATTGTTTTGGCATTGATACAAGGTGTGTGGTTAAATTGATAATGTTCGCTAGTGAGCTCCTACGGAAAGCAAAAAATTGGGAGTTGCACAATAATTTTTCAGCAATTTTTATCGACATGATCCGATGAAAAGCTCAGAGCTTGTGGATAATTCTGAGTAGTTATTCTCATATTGATGAAAATCATAGCGGACTTGATAGAAAGATCTATTATTTCCAAACATGACTTCAACATCATGTTTGAAGGACTCCAAATCAAGTAAGGCATGTTGGAATAAAGTTGAAGGCAAAAATTATAGTAAAAGAAGACTTGGGATGCTATTGGAAATCAAAACCCCGCAAGTATTGCGATACAGATTTTTAGTCAGAGATTGAGACTCTATTTTCACATGGAAAAATATCGAATTTGGAAATACCTATTTTAGGATGATTTTTAGCATTTGAGTCTTCTTTCCATATCACTTTGAATCAACGTAATCAGACATCGAGAGTGGAAGTTATGGCCAAAATACCAAGAGGACGCGTAGCTGGAAAATGTACTACCGCGCGATCGCGCGTGTTTGAAATACGCGATTGCACTGTCGTTCCGATTAGGGTTTTCGAATTTTTATTGTTTTTCCATTTTTTTGATTATTCTGTTAGGGTTTGTGCCTCTATAGCGATCATGCTTAATGTTAGGTCATTTTTGCTTATTTATGTTATTTTCCTTTCATTGTAAGAGAGACTTTGCTTTTAATAAAGATACTGAGTGTTTTTTACTCTCTAAAGGTGAGAATTTCCTTTAACAAATTGAACTTATCGAGATTCAATTCTTGTGACATTCAAAACCCGAACTTATCAAAGGATCTGGACAATCTTTGTGGCGTTCACCCCATGTTGGTTCTTGTTTCCGCATCTCAACGAATTTAAGGTTTAATATACCTTAGGTTCTTGGGTCATGAGGCTCGGGTCTTCATGGTACCGTCAGTCCACAATCTAAATTTAGAACTTTTCAGCATTCCTTTAGTAAGCATCTTGAGCAGGTTCACATCACATATAGTAGAGTACGGGATCGTCAAAGTGTAAATGCTTGCCTGATATTCTCAATGTTTGACTTCGATTTTTTTGGATTGGAAGAATTTTGGGTCAAGGTAGAGATTGTTGAGTTTGACACAAAAAGCGGAATGACGAAAAAGAGATGCAGTTGTGCATAATTGAGAAAAAAATAATTGGGCTAGAGTATTGATTAAATGCCCCATTAGGCATGTCTCAATTACTTCATTTCCATGTATGAATTGTCCAAAGATTCTTAGTCTTTTTTTACTCTTCACATGGGTGATTGATTAAAGCCCATTACGGCAAGTTAAATCCTTGTTACTTTGTGTATGCCGTGTAATTTGAGGAATAAGCAAAGAAAAGCCAGTTGTCTAGACGTGAAAAAGGAAAAGAAAGAAAAAGGCAAGTTTTAGGACACAACTTCTACATATTTTGATGGTTTCTTTTGCTATAAGTATATGTATTAAGTTGTCACAATATGGGTGATGACTATATGCAATTAAAGAGAGAAATTTGTGAGCTTAGTATCTTTTGTAGTTTCTTGCAAATAGAAGCTCGTTTTTAGTATTTTCTCTGTAGTGTGTGGAATTGGGTTGATTAGTGAAAGAATATATAATTGTAACAATTTATTATATGGTGAAAAAGACTTTGATGGTCCAAATTTTGTGTTGTTATTTTTATTTTCTTGTTTGCTCAAATATTCCTTAAACATCAAATGTTCCCGCAAGCGAAGTAGAGTGGGAATTGACAGTAGATTACCAACAAAATCACCAACTCAATAAAGTCATAAACAAAGGAAGTCTTTTGTTGGTAAAATCTTGTTACTAATCTATGAGAAATAATTGAAAAAGTAAATAAAATTAAAAAAAAATCTAATAATGGTCTAATGAATCTATTATAGATAATGAACAAAATCTTTCGTCATACATAAGTAAGTGTATGGCTAGGAAATGGAATGATATCAATCAATACACGTCCCAAAATTGTAAACCATTGGAAATGGCTGAAGCACGTGCTCCATTTTATGGCATGGTCAAGGGCAAACTCTGCTTTACAAAGCTTGCTATGTCAAGACTTGACATTGTCACCCACCAAAAACTACGCCAATAGTAGCTTATGAAATGTGTGTAACTATAGAATACAATCAATAAAAGCAAGCCATGTAGCCGATAAACTTTAGAAAAATAATACGGAAACATTAACAACATCAGTAGTGTGTTTGCAAACAATGAAGTACACCATCTTAGAAAACGGTCAACAACCAGAAAGACTGAGTTGTGGCCACCATGTGCTGATAGAGGGTGGACTGGACAGCGCTACAGTTCCAAGCCCACTATTTATTTCTTAATTTTTTTTTTTTTTATCTTTTTTGTCATTTTTTATTTTTGTTAATGGATTTTTTTTTTATTTAGTATTTGATTGTAGAATGGAAAAATAACATGAGACGTCATGCTTCATGGGGGACCAAAATTAATGGGCATCAAGAAGAGAAAGAGTACGATCACAGCCAGCAAAACCTTCATTATGCAGATGGGATAAAATACATGGAAATTATACCAGGACATATTTTTTAGCTACACAATTCAAAAATAGATTATAAGTTATTTACACTAGAATCGGGTCATAATTTATTTTTAAATATTAACTAATTACACCCCCAACAAACCCACCCAAACTCTAATAACACTTCCAATCTCATTTCTAGTAGATTGGGGGAAGGAGATCACGGTCTTCTTCGGTGGCAGCCTAGTAAATTGGGAAAAGAGATCTTCGGTGGAAGCAGTGTACAACCACCATCCGGAATGGCTGTACCACCCTTCGGCTTGTCGACATCTGTGACTAGCAACATCTTCTATGACAAGGTTCATGTGCAGTGTGTTAAGTGCATTTTTATACACTTTTATGCCTTTAAATTAGTCTTTTTTTGGAATATCTTGAGCAAATATCTACTAATTTATACATATTTTGTGTTCAAATAGATTAATATCCAAGTTTGAGGCCAAAAATTACAAAAGGAATGCAAATTATGCTAAAATTGGAAGTTTGGGACCATTTTGTCACTTTCGAAAAGTTCTGGATGAGCAGTGCAATTAATTGAGGGACCTAAGTGCAAGATTCTAAAATTTGAAGGACCTAAAGTGCAATTTTAGAAGGACTTATTTTAAAGGAATCCGAAAATTCGAGGACTAAATTGATCAATTTTGAAAGATGAAGGACTAAATTAACTAATGCATGTAACTTAAATATATATTCCTCGTAGGACTGGCAACCCGGACTAAAAAAGTCCACTTATTACTTGTATGCGACCAGTGCGCTTGTGGTACACAATTTTAGTGAACAAGTTTTTGGCGCCGTTGTCGGGGAATGTTTTTACTTGATTGCCACTTTAGTTAAGTTTAGTTTTAACAATTTTATTTTATATTTTATTTTGTTACTTTTGATTAACCACCACAATTTGAATCTTTCTTATATTTGGTTTTCTTTTTATGTATACATGATTCTAACATTGGCAAAGTAAGAAAGATTTTTGCAATGGACAATCTTTACATGGGTAATGAAGACATGCTTGGAGAATATTCAAGTTGCAAAATTTGTTACAAGATGCATGATAATGGACAATGTTTGTATTAAGGCAATAATTTGTTTATGTCGAACCTTCTTGTGTTTAGACAATATTTGAATTGCCAAAACAAGCAATTGACACATTCGATGCTTGTTACATGCTCTTGGAAGATTGGGATGAGGACATTACTCTTATGGGAGATGGTCCTCCATTTTTGAATGAAAAAGTACTTGCAAAATATTACAATGAGCTTTCCAAGTTGGATGAAGATGATAAGCCTATGGAAGATGACATATTTTGGGAAGGATTTAAAATTTGGGGTTATAATCCACTCTTGAGAATTAATAGTAAAAATGTGCCATTGCCCATGGATTCAAACTTTAGATTGGTCATTCAATCTGAGGAGATATCAACTATTGGAGGGGAGCTTGAAGAGAATGATAAGTTAATCGCAAAAGAATCACAAGGGGAAGTGGAAATTAATGATGAAGAGATTAAATCACATTCTCTCAACCTCATTGATTGTCCAACAATTGATTTTGTGAGTAAGCCACTTGAGGAGGAGCAAGTCTACATAGTTGAGTTTGAATTGGATGGAATAGGCAATTCCCATGACATTGAAAGGGTAAAGTGCAAGTATTTCAAATCAATGAAGAGTGGAACAAGGCCAAAAGAAGAAAAATGGGCAAAGCATCAAAAACTTCATTTAAAGTGCCATGAAGTGCTTATGTGGAAAGTCAAGCTTATGACTTTAACCAAGCGCTTTTTGGGAGACAACCCAAACTTCTTCTCTTTTAATTCACTTGAAATTTACTTTAGTTTTTTACTTTCTTTTTAATTATTTGTCAAACTTTTGTAGGTAACAATTTTTTTAAAAATCCTAAGCAAAATTGTCCTCAACAAGTTTGGGGTGAACTACATTCGAAGAAAGCTGGGGTCAATTTCAAACATCACAAACAAGCATCGAATCAGGGAAGTTTTACTAACTCTTTTCTTCTATACACGTTGTTTCTATTTCAGATTGAGGGCAATGTGTAATTCAAGTTTGGGGGAGTAGACTTCATTTTGCACTTTATCATATTAGATAGCCTTGCCGGCTTAAGATGTTGTGAAGTTTGATCTTGCTCATTTTGTTCTAGATATTGACATGCTAGATAGCCTTGTTGGCTTAAAATGATTTGATGTTTGAAATTGTTGTTAATTCATGAATTATGATCGAATATGCTACTTGTACCTATTTTTATAAATTGCTTATCCATGTATGATCCTAAGTTTTCTTGAGCACAATAGTCATGAATAATTGTTGTTGAGATTTGGAAACTATTGAAGGTTGGAGAAATTCGTGAAGTAGAAAAATTAGGTTGTGAGCTTGTATTTTCAATTTTTATCAACCTATCCAATTTCTTTTTAATGCTCTGAATCTCTTGGTCCTATTGTGAGACAAGTTTGGGTGTGGTCGAGCTGGTAAAGGAGATGGTCTAGATGTGTGTAGTGATTCCATGCACGCTTGATATAAATTTGTGTGGAGTATCGTTGATGTTAAGTATAAGCTAAATGATGACCAAATGCTAGAGATCTAAGCCCATTTTAATTTTGCATAACCTTCTCTCGGAGCCTTTTTTACTCGAGTAATTAAGCTCATAGGAGTATTTTGAAATTTAGTGCCTTAAGTTTGAAACTTGGGAGTCACCGGCCTAAAGCTTGCAACATGGGTCAATTAGAAAGCATAATGAGTAAGGTACAAACACACACATTCAAAAAAAATTTGCATTTGCTTAAATAAGTTTACCTCACTTCGTAACCTTTTTTACTCAAGTTACTAAGTCCGTAGGGGTATTTCAAAACCCGGTACCCTTTGATCCTAAAAACATTGGGGAGTTGCCGACCTAAAGCTTGCTACATGGAAAGCTTAAAGGAGTGGGGAAGTCACGAGCAATCATCACATTAGTTTGTAGAAATCATGCATTTGTACTTGCATAAGGGCTTAGATTAATAGTAGGTTTGAATTGCTTGATATAAACTTTAATGTTGAAGCACTCATCTAGTGGAGAGTTATTGCATATCTAGATTGTTGAGATTTCCGGTAAGTCACAACTAAGCTTTAATGGAAAAAGAAATGTGGGAATTGAGAGTTACCTCTAGGATTGCATCTCGGGAGAGAAAATAAATAATTTGGGGGTGAATGTCACGAGAGGGAAATGAATGAAATTGACCACTATGGGTGGGTTAGTATTGTTTTGAAATTTATCTTTCCTACAATGTTTCTTTGAACCTTAGTGATGATTGGGAGTGCGCGCGCGCGCACACACACACACCGATCAAACATGAGATAAGCTCAACTTCTTTTTATAACATTATTTTGAAAACATAATTGTGAATTGACGATACAATTTTACACTCATGAAATAATTTACAAGTTATCTAGCATTTTTGATCACTCATTCATATGCTTATTGTGCTAGTAGATATTCTTGCTCGAGAAGAGTAAAAGTTTAAGTTTGGAGGTATTTGTTAAGTGCATTTTATACACTTTTTATGCCTTTAAATTAGCATTTTTTGGAATATGTTGAGGAAATATCTACTAATTTATACATATTTTGTGTTCAAATAGATTAATATCCAAGTTTGCAAAAATCACAAAAGAAGTGCAAATTATGCTGAAATTGGAAGTTTGAGAACCATTTTGTCACTTTCGGAAAGTTTTGGATGAACAGTGCAATTAACCGAGGGACCAAAGTGCAAGATTCCAAAAGTTGAAGAACAAAAAGTGCAATTTTAGAAGGACTTATTTGAAAGGAATCCGAAAATTCAAGGACTAAATTGATCAATTTTGAAAGATGAATGACTTCATTGCAATTAACCCGGGGACCAAATTGCAAAACCCTCCCCAGCTGAACCACAAGTACGCGTAGTTCAAACCAGCAGCATAAGCGACTCAGGGCAAAATCGGACCAAAATCAAAGCTGGTCCCTGGAACCATTACCCGCGATCTCGCGGCACTCTGTTTCAAAAAAAAAATCGTTGGGCCGGACCGAGTTGACTCGGTCGACGCGGTTCAGCCCATATCGTTGTTATATGCGAATTTATCCCTTTTTTGGGGGTTTTGAGGGATTTTTGAGCACCTATAAATAGAATTCATCCTCATTTTGCTAGGGTTATGTAAGTCTTGCCTCTTTTTTTTATTTTTTCTTTTGTATTTTTCTCTTAATTTTTCCATTTTAATGCAATGTTTAATTAATGTTTTTCACGTTTTAGTAGTTTGTCTTCCATTTCAAGCTTGTTGTGCTGTTGAAAGTTATTATTATTGTAGTTTATCTAACTTTTCACCTCAAACTTTCATGCCATTTATGGTTTATTTAAAGCTTTGTATTGGGTTGCTGGAAATATTGATGGATCATGGAGAAACTTGATTTAAAGTGAAGAAATTTTGGAGTTTTCAGTTCAAGAACTTAACCAAGGGGAGTTCTCTTTATTCTCTTGTTTGTAATCTTTTATTTAACTTTTTATTGAAATGATTATGTCAGTTATTAAGTGTTGTTATTTTATTATGGGTTAGATAGTATTTTGTTGGGATGATTGGTGTTACTTAAATTCACTTAGTTAGTTTAAGTTAGTTATTTTTGAGTATTTGAATTTATGATTATATTGTCTTTTAATATTGTGTACTTTGATTTATGATCATTGTCTTTTATTTATTTATCTTAGTAGTTAATTTTATTTACAAAATGCAAATTAATTAAGTGTTGTATAAGCGAAATCATGAATCCCAACTGTTTACAATTTCATTTTCCTTATTGTTGTTAGAATTTAAAGTTAGTTTGTTTAAATTTTGCATTCACAAAAACAATTCAAAATTTATTGTGTAACTTCGTTGTTAAAATTAAATTAACTAATTTGTGTAACTTAAATATACATTCCTCGTGGGATCGACAACTCGGACTCAAAAAGTCCACTTCTTATTTTTACGCAACCCGTGCACTTGCGGTACACAATTTTAGCGAACACAGTGCCTTCTATGTCAAGGACACCTCTTGCTTCCAATTCTATGTGCTATTTTTGAGGCATAACGGTGGTATAGCGATGAAGCTATTCTCTCCTTTGTATAGTGTCGCTGCACTTTTTTCTCCTCTGCATAGGTTGTGTTGTAATGATGATGCCGATGTTTTGGTGGGTGTGGTTTTGTTGGCAATGGCCATAGATGGTAGTGGTGGTTGGAGATATAAAGTGGTGAATTTTTGGGCAGTGGTAATGCGATTGTGGTTGTGAGGTAACAGTGGTGGCGTAGCTACCAGCTACCACGACGAGATTTGCATTGCGTAGGGGTGTGGTACGTAGGTTTGCAGTGTAAGATCTCCAAGACAAGATGATCTCATTGGTTTTTCTTTTCCCTCTATCTGTAAAACTATAATTTAGGGGTGATGGTGTGTATGGTTACGGTGGTGGTGGTGTTGGTATTTGGTGGTGGTCATGGACATGGACATGGACATGGACATGGACATGGACATGGGGTGTTGGTTGCGATCGAAGGTCGATGGTTGTGGTACAGGTGTGTGTGACGGTGGTGGTGGTGGTGACTGTGGAGATTGTAGTGTTGGTGGTGGTGGTGGATGTTGAGATGGTAGTGTTGGCGTTGTTGTTTGGTGGTGGCGGTGGTGGTGGTGTTGTTTGGTGGTGGCCGTGGAGATGAGGTGTTGCTGGTTGTTAATGGTCGGTGGTGTTGCCAAAAACTTGTTTACTAAAAATGTGTGTACCTCAAGTGCGCGGGTCGCATTCCAACAAAAAGTGAACTTTTTGAGAATTTAGTTAATTTAATTTTAACAAAGAATATGAATAAGGAAAATGAAAGACTAAATAGTTGAGATTCATGATTTCACTTAACATTCACTAAAATAATTTCACAACATGTAAATTAACAAATTACTCATTTATAATGCTAGACCCGATTTTCCTATTTTAAGTAATAGCCTCTCTCAAGTGAAATTAGTCTTAATTAATTTGTTTAACCTACCATATCTCTATATTGATTAAAATCCAATGAAAAGCTTAATTTTTTGTGAAAATAGCTCAATAGATCACCTCGAGTAAGGAGCATATCTCTATCTCCTAAATTATGATATAAGGCATTTTTTTATTTGGTCTAAAATATACAATATCTCTCGATCATCATACACTCCACAAATCACATATTTGGTTATCAATCAAACACGTTGAATAATTTCAATAACAAACACACATGAAAATATGCACTTAAAATCAATAAGCAAATGTTAAGATTACTTAAAATAAGTTAAGATACATCAATCATTCCAACATAACACAACTAGCTCATTGTATAATTAATACACAAAAGATGAGGTTTATGAAGATACATCACAAAGTATAGAAATTAAAGAATAAAATACAAGATAATAAATTAAACTCTTCCCTTGGTTGGGTTCTTGAATAAGGTGAAGCTTTGATCTTGATTTTGCTCAAGAAAAATCTTTCAACTTTGCTTTGTGTTCTCACCTTTCTTCTTGCTTCTTTCCTTCAATGGACTAGAATCTTGGAACAAAAACTAAAATCTAACTAAAACAAAGAAGAAAAATAAAGAGGCTAGGGTTTTGGGAGAGAAGAATTTTTTTTTTGAAAGGGGAAAGGTTGACTGCTTTTACAATCCAAAAATCCTGACCCTAAAAATCCCAAGAAAAAGGACCTCCAAATCGTACCAAAAAATGCCTAAGAAAAACAAAAATAAAATTCGATTTTAGACCTAAACGGCCAATGCAATTGCATGGCCAAAGACCCGCAATCATGTGGGCGAGAAAGAAAGCTACTGGTGTGTACAAGTAGTAAGCCACGACCACTTGGCTCCTGAACCATGCAGTCCCATGGTTCAATCCTAGCCACGACTTTGTACAAATTGTAGCCCAAGTCCTCCATCTTCTGACCTTGTTCAATTTAGTCACCATATTTTGACTTTTATTACAGATATACCCCTGAAATATTTGCAAGGCAGGTCCTCCATCTTTATGGGATGTTGTCATTCAATCCTCAAACTTTTGATTTATTTTAATTAGATCCAGACATCAAAAATGCTTTTCTTATATCTCAATTGCTCTTCAATCTTGTCCATTTTCTTTTCAATAGAGGTTGTATCTAAATGTACAAGATAAACACAATTTATAAGTAGAAATTTGCTCATTTTGTCGATTAAAATATCAATTTAATAACTAAAATAAGTGTGTAAAGCGCACTTGTATTGGGTAATGGTGTTCGGTGATGGTGGTTGTGGTTGTGGTGAGATGGGGTTTTGTAGGATTGATATTAATTGTGACAAATAAATTTGTAATTTGTAACTAGTAACAATATGTGACATAAAAAAATTGAAATTGCGACTAAATTTGTAATTGTGACTTATATATATATTTTTAAAAAGTTGTGACCATTTATTTTTAAATTGTGATTGTGACCTATTATATTTGTACTTCTTGACCAAGAAATAAGTCATGACCTATAACATTTGTGATTTGTGATCAAATAATTAACTGCGATTGAAAAATAAGTTGAATTCTATAAATTTGTAATACATGATAGAAAAGTAAGTTGTTATCAAATAATTCTATAATATGCGACAAAGAAATAGGAAACATTCATTATTTGTGACCGTGTAATAAATTGTGACAGATTAATTTTTACAAATTGTGATAAAAAATAAGTCGTGACTTATAAATTTGTAATTTATGATTGAAAATAACTCTTGACTGATTATTTTCATAATTTGTTACTAATAATGAAGTTGTGAACTATTATATTTGTAATTTGTGATCGAAAATAATCCATAACCTATAACATTTGTGATTTGTGACCAAGTAATAAATCGTGACCAAAGATAAGTCGTGACCTATAAATTTGTAATTTATGATTGAAAATAAGTTGTGACCTATGAATTTTATGATATGTGACTGAAAAATAAGTCGTAGCCTTCAATATTTGTAATTGTAATCGTATAATAATTTGTGATCAATTAATTTGATAATTAGTGATAAAAAATAAGTTGTGACTTATAAATTTATAATTTGTGACTGTGAATTAAGTGGTGACCAAATAATTTTATAATTTGTGATTGAGAAATCTCATAATTTGTGACCTATAAAATTTGTGATTTGTAATTGCCACCATAAATTGTATAATTGTAACCTTAATCTATTTAATTACCTATTTAATTCATAAAATATGGGATTACCCACGGTGGTGGGGAGGGAGAAGGTCAAAACCTTTGCAGAAATAAAAGATAGAATGTGGAAAAAAGGACAAGGATGGAAAGGGAGTTGCTTTTCTGTGGGAGGAAGGAAAGTACTTATTAAATATGTTCTGCAAGCCATTCCAACTTATCTAATGAGCATTTTCAAAATTCTTGTATCCTTATGCCAGAAGCTTACTTCAATTTCCAGGAATTTCTGGTGGGGTGCAAGAGGAGAAGAAAGAAATATCTGCTGTAGATGTCCAAATGATCCAATCCATTCCACTCGGGTTGCTTCATGGGGATGATAGATTCATTTGGCACTATGATAGGTTAGGAAACTATTCAGTAAAGAGTGGATACCACCTTCTGATGAGCTTAGACTTCAAAAATGAGGGACCTAGTTTCAATGCTGTTGAGAGATGGTGGTGAAAGGTGTGGGATTTGCCTGTGATACCGCGGGTATGCATCTTCTTGTGGAGGCTATTTTTTGAGATTGTGCCATCAGGTGAGTTGCTTCGGAGGAAAGGCTTAGAAGTCAACAGGTGTTGTGCATACTGTGGGGATTACGAAACAAGTTTCCACATCTTTTTCCTTTGTGCGCTGGGAAAATCAGTTTGGAAGGCTGCAGGAATATGGACAGAGATTATGCAATGGACCTCTAGGACATGTGCGAATACACTTCTCAGCCTCGCCTTTAGTCAACCTTCATTGGATTTTGAGAACATCGGAGCTCTTTTATGGGTTATTTGGTGGGAGCGAAACTATGAGATGTTTGGGGGAAGCATCGTCTTTTATCTCAACTATAGAGCAACCTACCAATTGTAGACAACTACCTTCTGTGGTTCGGAGATGCTGGCAGTGCCCTTCCCAGGGTCATTTCAAACTCAATACTGATGTTGCAGTGAGGGGTGAGAAGATGGGTTGGTGCTGTAATTCGAAATGATCAGGGAGTTGTGGTTATCACTATAAGTCGACCGATTGCTGGGAGTTTTGAACAGGGGGTAGCAGAAGCTATGGCATTGTGAGAGGGGCTTATCGTGGCAAAACATATTGGATTCCAGGTTGAGGTTACGGAATGTGATGCTCTGCAATTGGTCCGGGACATTCAAAACTCTTCACCCTTTATCTCCTGTTGCCATGGTTTTAGCTGATATTCATGCGCTTATAGATGACTATGGTTCTTGCTGCTATATTCCATGTCAAGGGAATAGTGTAGCCCACAAGTTAGCTTCTAATGCTATTTCTGTAGTTGATTCGATCATTTGGACTAATTGTATTTCATATTCTATTGCGCCCCAAGTTTTGGGTGATCTTATTGAATAAGAATACAACTTTCATTCTAAAAATAAAATAAAATTAAAGTCTACCTTTTAAAATCTTTACGTACGTATTTTTACCTTAAAATAAGTCGAAGACCACAATTAGGAATATTTAACTCGACATCATGAAGATTATAAAAAAGAAAACAACCATCACGACCCAATGACATAGAATCAAGAATCTTTGTAAAATAAGATTGGTAGACTATAAATCCATAAACGAATCAAGACTAGGAACATGATCACGCAATTCAGTACCAAGAAGTGCACGTCTTTAGCTAATGTTGAAGTCATGGCAGAGTGGATTGAAGAACAGTTGAACCCAAAAGAAAAAAAATTTAGTAAATTAAAGATTTGATGTTCAAGCTCAGATTTGAGGACAAAATACATTTCGAATAGGAAATGACGAAATGGACCGAGCTCACCGCTTTACTGTGATATAATATGAATTTTAGCCATCCGAGCTCGTTTAGGGCTCAAAAACTATTTCTTTTTTTTTTAATTTTAGTATTATTTTTGTCATTTAGTTTATTTCTAACTCTTCCCAACTTTAGTTTATATAGTTTTTCATCTTAAACGTTTATAAATAAAAGGTTAACTATTATTTTTAGACATCTTTCAATTAATAAAATCTTTAGAGTTTATCATTCATTCTTTTGTTGATTCCAGATTTGTATTCTTAAGGTTTTCGATTCAATTTCTTATTTTGCGTTCCATGATCAAAACAAAAGAAACTGGAAAAAATAGCATAGTGACTTGTGATGTGTTTTAAGTAGGGTATTCATGTTAATTTCTATTATATTTATTAACAAATTACCATACATCAAAATTCAAATAAATCAATAATCTCCATCTAAATATTTGATGAATGGTTTGAGTTCATAAAAAGAAACAACGATAATCTTATGTAATTGTTATATTGATTATATACTCTCTATCTAATCAATAAACCTCTTTTTTCTAGATATGATGATCACATAGGTCTTATTGAGCATCATGTTATTTTTTTTGGCCTTTTAGACTTGTATTGTAACATTGTCGTAACTTTTATTTGTAACATTTTAGCCTAAAAAATGGACAAAATAACTATATTGGAATTTTACCGTTATTTCATTTTCATTTAAGCCATCTTGGGTCCTACAAAAATTGAACGATTTTTTTTCCTTCAATTCATTTTTAACCATATATTTCTATGGGACCCACCACTTTACACATTTTATACAATTTTTCAATCCCTCATTTAAAAAAATTTCCAATTTCTCTTACACCAAATAGCTCTTAGTATTTTAATTTATAGTTGATATATTTAATTTGTTTACATTTATTGTCAATAAAGTATAAGTATATATTGAAATCAATGAACTAGTAGAATAAAAATAGAAAGGCAAAAAATATATGGTGAAATCGGCGGTTTAAAATCGGACCAAACCGTTATGTTTAGGCTTGAGTTTTTCTCAAACTATTCTCAAAGTGTTTTAAATTGTTTGGTTTAACTTTGAGTTTTTTTCAAACCGAACTAAACGATTTTGTTTCAAAATTTGTCAAAAATCAGAGAAATGGGTAATTGGCGCAATTGAACCCTATCTTTCACACTTCTTACGAAATTTGTCCTTATGTTTGATTTTTAACAAATTCACCCTTACATTCAATTTTTTTCACCTTCAACCTTTTTTTTTTTGCTAAAACATCATTACCATCCAATTCCATCCAAAAATCCGTTAGTTGACTCAAAAATAACATATTGACTATTTTAATGAAGGACAAACAAGTCATTTCATATTATCTAATTTAAAAGGATGTAAAAGAAAAATAAAAACAAAAATAAAAAACAAAAAAGATTTGACACTACTCATTTTCTTCCCCACTCCATTCCCACCCACTCAATTTCCCACCCCCACCCCCCATTCCCCATCTGATCATCCCCATCCCCATCCCAATCCAACAGCATAACTAGAGGCAAAATCTTTGTTGTCACATTGTTCTCTCATAGTCTCAGAAATAGGCTTCTTGTATGACTTCAAAGTCTGTCCATTTTCGAGGTTGTCCACTCAATCGTAATAGTAGATAACTAGCCTTTAATATGGTTTTAAGTTCATAGCCGGAGTATTAAATTTGAACGGTTCCTCATCCCAAGATTTCCATGTTAGAAACGTCTGTAGTGGTGTTTTTAAATCCTTTGTTGTTGATAAGGTCGGGTACAATTGCATGGTGTAGCCCTAAGAAATAGATATCGACCAATTTCAACTAAGGTCATAATAGAAACTATGTTGTACTGCTCGACTAGAATCGTTCTTGTAAGCTTCAACAAGTTTCTTGATCGAATCTATTCGACTCATGCCCGAAAACAAGAGCGGGACAAAGTCTACATGGTGTAGTGATACTAGTGGTGCCAATGGACGTGTAGCTAGTAATCCATATGGGTTTCTTGATCGAATCTATCCGACTCATGCCCGAAAACAAGAGCTGGACAAAGTCTACATGGTGCAGTGGTACTAGTGGTGCCAATGGACGTGTAGCTAGTAATCCATATGGGTTTCCTCTTATATCTAACTATAGTGTGCATAAATTATTTCAAGACAAAAAAATCATTATTTAAATAATCAACAAAATTAATTTGATGTAATAAAAAATGGGGAAAATATCTTGAAATTCGAGTGGCGTTACATAATGAAAACCAAGCTCTTTGGAAAGAGGAACGCCTATCAGTCATATAACCCCCATTCTTCTTATCACAGCCGTAATGCATACCGACCTGTGGGGATGGTTGGTAGGATGGAGTTGGGAAGAACATGAATAGTGTCAATTTTTTTCCTTTTTCTTTTACATCATTTTTAATTAAATAATATGAAATGACTTGTTCGTCCTTCATTAAAATAGTCAATAGATGAATTTTAGTTCAACTAATGAATTTTTGGATGAAATTAGATGACAGAGACGCTTTTAGCAAAAAAGTTGAAGGTAAGGGTGAATTCGTAAAAAAATTAAACATAGAACGAATTTTGCAAGAAGTATGAAAGGTAGGGACCAATTGCACTAATTACCCGAAAGAAATGAATAATGAATCAACATTTTATAACCTGAACCATGAAGTCAAGGTCATAGCATTGTATTGTATTGTAAATGTGCCCCAGAGAGCTTCTCACTAAATAAAGCCATAGTCTTAATCACTTGACTTAAAATAGGTTCGACGCCAATTTTGGAAGCATCACAATGTAGTTCGAAGGTTTCTTGAAAGTCGGGAAGACCAAATCACGTGAGTCAACTTTTATTCGATGTCAATAAATTCCTTGTGCTTGAGTCGGTCAAATGAAATTTACCTTCCAGGATGTTTTTCATAATAGACCCCTTAATTGTATAAAAATGAGCAATAAACTAGCGATAAAAAGTGAGCCCATGAAAATCATGTGCCTCGGTGAAGTTGTGGGATGCACCTTTCCTTAATAACTGCCACCTTGGCTGCACAACTAAAAGACCATTCACTAACATACCCAAGAAATAAAAACCGAAAGTAATTAATCCCAAACATTGTACTTAAGTCTATAGGATAATCCTCGGGTTATAGAGTGGATCGGGTTTAAAAATTCATTGAGTTATATTAAAGGCCATGGAAATTGGACTAGCAATATTCAAGTTCGGGTTTTCCTAGATAGTTCGGGTATTATAGATTCAGTACACATTAGTGACCCTCATGCATCCATCGTCAAGCTTGAGAAGCTGGTGGTTATGTAATATATTTTACTATTTTATGTTCAAGTTTGCTGATAAAGATCCTTGGGGTATATAGTTATTCGGATTATTATAACGGTCGGATGCAATTTGATATGATGTGACAGTTGGTCATGTGATGCGACGTTCTTAAATGACACAACATTTGGACAGGTAAGGTGGGCCACTGATGGATGCAGTAATCCTGAAGATCAAGTCGGTGTTAATAGAGTATTTTGTTTGTTGAGTATTGAGGTAAGAGCTTGAGATTTTAAGTCATTAGTCTTTTTGTGAAAAGTTATCTAGTGGGGATAGTGATCGGAGTTCAAGTAGCAGCAGTTGTAGTTGTAGTTCCCCTAAGGATATAGGTAATTTCCTGATCCCAATAGACATCCCTCAAGATACTAGACCTAGGAGTCAAGATGAAAAAACCTCTCCTCTCACCTTCTCCGACCTTCCATGTACACATAAAGAACATAAGGTGATCGAGGTTGCAAGGGAGCAACCCTGTTTTGATGTTAGGGAACCTGGGCCCGAATAGAATAGTGCAAGCCCAAGCAGGAGAGTGTGTGATTTTTAGGGATGCCTTGAAGGGGACTTTCAGTGTCCCCTCCATCCCTTTTTCTTGGAGTTCTTGGTTGAGCATTCGATATGTCTAGACCAGTTAGTCCCCAATGGGTGGATGATGCTCATTTATTTTTTTATAACCTACGAGTGCTTATCCATAGCTCCTCGGCTTGACCTATGTAGGATGTCTTTGAGCTTGAGCAACTCATGTACTTCATGTGCTTTTTATATCTTTCTAATCGGGGCAGGTTTAGGATCTGAAAAATGTTGAGTTCTCTTAAAGGGTATGTAGTGAAGTTTTTATATGATATTTCCCAAGAGCCCGAGCACCCTTTCTTTTTGCAGTAGGTTGTCTTGGACACTGAGAAAATCAATGAGGCCCGGGCTTACTTCAAAGTTTTAGAGACAGATGTGCTGATGCTTGAGGACCTCAAGCCCCTATGCCATGATCTTTTAAGCTTCTCGGGGACAACATCCTCAATCTTCCTGAACTGTAAGGTGTCAGGGATAGGAGTTCGGTCTTCCACCTTATTTCATTAATTTTCTATCCTGGGCTATTCCTCATGCTAATAATTCATACTTTTCTTTGGAAGATATGTCATTCGATCTAGAGGTTCTTTAGGTTCTTGGACAAAAAACCAAGTTAAAGAAACCAAATACCCAGGCCCCCATGAAAAAGAAGGCAAAAATGCCCAAGTAAGGGGTAGAAGTTAGTGGCTCCGAGGAGACCTCCAATGTTTGGGATTCCACCCCTCACAATAACACCTTTGTTGCTTCTCCTTGGTCATAGAGGTAGACATCATGACATCATAGCCCGCAGAAAAAACCTAGAGATCGTGGATCTCGATGACTAGGACATGCCACATGTAGCCACGATCCTTGAAGATTATCCATGTAGAATTTACTCCCAAATATGGTCAAAAGATACCGAACTAATATTCAACTCTACGAGGTTCTGAAGGAACTAGAGGTGCTGAAACTAAAGGTTAACCCCGATCTTCATAGTGTATTTTATAGTTGAACGTTTTATCCTGGCTTGACCTTATGTTTAATAATTAGGCTCTTAGTGTTTCCTGAGGAGTTCGAGGCCAAACTGTTAGAGGCTCAAGTGCAGGCTATTGAGGACTTCAAAATTCTAAAGATTGCAGTTTGATGAAGGAAAAATATACCATAGGCTCATACAAATTTGCTTTCAAGCAAGCCTTGGCTATCCTCCGAGCCCGATGAGCTGAATCCAGCCTTTTGGCCTGAAGGATGACTTTGATGATAACGAGGACATCGAACTTTTCGAATCTAAGGATGTGGATGATGTGAATGACGATGATGATGGAAATGATATGGAGGTTGAGAAACAGAGCTAGAATGCTGGCTAGGATACCGAAGATGTAGAGTAGGCCTATACAACAGAGCTAGAACACTGGCCAGGATACCGAAGATGTAGAGTAGGCCTATACCCCGATCTTATGTAAAAAGCTTTGTAGTTTTTTGAACTTTATGAAATGAAAAAAAAATTGTTCTCGATGATGTTGTTCATGCATTGCACTTGACCTCTTGAAGCTCGAACATGGTAAGAGTCCAAACTTAGATAATAAATATGAGCAAGGTGGAACTCCAAAGTTTCAAAGTAACAAACCCGAGTGACACGAAAAATCCAAAATTAAGTAATAAACCCGAGTAATACTAAAGTCTATACCTAAATAATAAACCCAGGCAAAGTGAAACTCCGGACATCAAGTGCTAAACCAGAGCACGAGTTTGTACAAACTTATGTCAAATAAAGTAACAAGTTAAAAAAATAAAGTTATGAACTTATAATAAGCTCAAACATTAATAAGGTTCCAACCTATTTGTACGCAAAGAAATATGCTTGCACATGATTAAGGTCCAAAGTTATGATGAATAACATGACATGTTCGAACATAATAATAGTGCAAGCATGTTGCATATAAAGTAATATTCTCGAACATATAAAGGTCCAAACTTAATGTAGCTAAAACAATAAGCCCGGAAAATTGATAATTTTGAATGCCCATTAGATATGGGGTTTCTTTTCCGAAATTGGTTTTTAAGGTGTTTGAGTATGAGGTTATAGGTGCTTTCTAGGAGCAATTCTCAAGGTTCTTACATGGGACAAGGCTTCTACATGCTTGAATGGGAAAAGGCTCAGCAGTGCTTGCACTGGATAAGGCTTTCAAGAGTGCTTGCACGGGGTAATACTTTCATGAGCTTGCATGAAGCAAGGCTTTCAAGAGTGCTTGCATGGGATAAGGCTTCGAGATGCTTTCACAAGGCAATGATTTTAGTAGTCACTGTGGGAGGAGAAATCTTAATTCTCGAGGTGCTTACACAGGGAAAGGATTTAGGTGCTTGAACGTGGCAAGGCTTTTAGGAGTGCTTGTACGGGGCAAGACTTTCAAGTGCTTGCATGGGCCAAGGCTTTCAAGAGTGCTTGCTTGATACAAGACTTCAAGATGCTTGCACAAGGCAAGGCTTTCAATAGTCATTTTGGAAGGAGAAATCTTAATTTATTAAGGATGATATCTCGAAGACCATTACGATAATTACAAATACGGCCTACTGATAGATGTATTTTATACACCTCATTTTATACCTAAATTAGGATAATTTATTGTCATTATTCTACACAATTGGTTTATGTTTGTTAACATTTTAGAAATATTCTCAAAATCATGAGAATAAAACAATGAAGTGGAATAATATACAATCGGAAGACATTTAGAGCTAAAATGGACAAAATGGATGTTGATGTCATCAATCGGGAATTCCAAAAGGAGCTAAGTAAACGAAATCAGAATTCGAGGGCTTAATTTAAGATGAATTGAAGTTTGAAAGAAGAACTGAAGTGATTTAAAAGTTCAAGGACTAAATCATTGCAATTAGAAGATGAAGGACTCACGTGGAGATAAAGAGCAGGGGCCTACTTAAACACAGTTGAAAGTTGGCAATGCACTGAAGAATTTAAACTGTGCGGCCACGACCTTTTCACTAGGTGGTTGTGCGACTATACGCTATTTTAACAGAACCAATTTTGGGTCAACTACACGACCACCAACTTTTGCACTGCGCGGTGGCTCGGTTATCCAGACCAGCAGAAAAAAGACCCATGGGCATTTTCAAGTTGTGTTTAACCTAAGTTTCGCTGAAAACCTATATATTGGACTTTTCATGAAAGAATAAAGGACCTTTGCACACATATTCAATAAACATAATTCAAGTTTCTCTCATCAAGATCTTGGAGGCATAATTGGAGGCAAAGGTGTGAGCATAGAGAATTAGCAACAAGGAACAACTTCTTAGTGCAAGAATTCTCTTCTTTGTTAATTTTATTTACTTATGATGTTTAGTTTTGATTATTACTGCATTTTTATTATTTTCATGATGAACAACTAAACTATTTTTTGGGATTAACGATGTAGCATAGTTTTTCGATTTTAATTACACTGTTCGAGTTTTACATATTGATTGTATGTGATCTTTTTATTTCGTGATTAATGCAAGAATTAACTGTTAACTAATTTATTGATTTAATGGGTTGTTTTCATAATCTAAGAGGTGAGCTAATGACTTAGATCTAGGAATAAAACTCAGTAATTGATAGATATATATGTTTGCTATTATTGCGACTATGAACTGAAATAATAATTGTCTACATGAATAATGTTCAAAGGCCTTGTATTTAGAAAGCTAGGTGGTGTAATCCGGATACGATTAGTTACTTGAGGCTCATGATAGGCTTTGGAACATTAGTAGATGTAGAAGTCTCCTTAGATGATGGAATTTGGATAAGGTTTGCAAGTAGAGTCATAATGGGTCTGGGGGTGACTTTTCTATAATGTTTGGGTAATTACCAAGAACCTGCATGACATATAAACCCCGAACAAAATGAACCCTGAATACGGTGTATGCATTGAAAGTTGTACGATCATCCTCGAGTTATAGAGTAGATCAGGTGTAGAAAGACGCCGGGTTACAATACTGGCTAGGATCGTTGATGAGTTTCTGAAACCGTAGTGGGAAAAAATAAATTTTTTGTATCCTAAAAATTAATTCTCAACTGTCCATACAACTGGATATATTTTAGTCTTTTATTTTTGACAAATCTATACATACCGTCTTTTGGAATGCAGAATAGAATTACTCGAAAATGAAAAGTTTTCTTTAGTTCAAGGAATAAGATCGTTTAGATGTTCATGTGTATGTTATATCAATAACAAATTATTTAAACTCATTGTGATCACTTCTTGAATTGGATCTGAATCATGAACTCCAGCCTTTTGAATCACTAGTTTCCACCTTTTAATCCCAAGAAACTTATACTTCAGACCTCTAAGTCTACTATGGTCACTGGTATAGATTTTCTCAAAAAAAGGGGGAATACACGTCATTTTTTAGTAAAATCAATGCGTATAAAAGGACGGTTGCATTTTTATAAATATATTCCAGAAATACGCATCGACTGTATTGATGAAACTGAAGCGAAAAATGGTATGTTAAAGTTTAGGCTTCGGTTCAACAAGAACCGATGCCTGAAACCGATTTTTCACTCGAACTTGCATGTACATATTCGTATAATGAATTAATAATCTTGTAAAATATAACTGTTGTTTTATTTAATTTTATTAAGTATATGTCAATTATATAAATTTGGATGTCGATAGATTTCATGATGTAAATGTGGAGAATATTATAAGGTCACTACAGGCCACGTTCAGGTGGTTGGAGGTGCTACGGGAAAAAAATACTTTAGGCGTCGGTTTTTTTACCACCTTAGGCGTCACTTTATAATCGATGTGTAAAGTCTAGACTTTATGCATCTGTCCTAATACATCACCTGTACAACCAACGTGTATTGTCTTATACAACCAACACGAATGAGTCTGTCTGCACTAGTGAGTTTTCTCCAAAGTCAAGACTACATAAGTGGATGGATACATTTTTCTAATCAAATCAAAAAACTAATTATTGGACAAGAAAATTATATTTTCTCTCTAAATTGAATACCATGGAATAGTTAATTGTATTATTTGTAGTGTAAGACCTCTAGACACCATGTAATCTCTATTTGTAGAAATGATATAGTATCAACCTAATAACAGTAATAATTTCAAGGTAAAACAAGACTTTTAATTAAAATCAAACTAGGGGTCTTAATTAAAGTTCAAATCTAATTAGTTTACATTTAATTATTTGTGTAGTCATTGAACACTATTTACAATCACAATTAAGTTTACAACTTTCATGGCAATTACAATTAAGTCCAAAACTTTATTGTAATTACGACTAAGTCCAAACTTTTTATATTAATTAATTGCAATTGAGTTCCAATACTAATGGAGCTACCACATGACCTGATTAGGCATATATTACTCCAGCTCCAATAATTAAATCATGTCTAGTAGACTAGACAACACAATCTAAATATTAACCTCATTTGGAGGCTCCTTTTTCTTTAAAATAAGGATTTTGAGTTTTTTGAGGTAAAATGTGTAGATGAAAAGGATTTCGAAAAATGTCCATAGTTAAAAAGTGAGTTGTTAAAATGTGTTGTTTATGAACTTCTACTAAAGGAAAAAGACTAAACTCTTAGAATATATAACATCACAAGAACCTAATTCAAAAAAAAAAAAAAAAAAAAAGATCACAAGAACCAGTCAATCTACAATACTTTTCTTTTTACACGTTTATTTATTTTATCCTCATCCAAGATTCGATAATTAGGTATGAACATAAATGATTGTGGCCCCTCTAATTATTTTCAGTAGCTTAGGTACCAAATTCTTCAACGGTCTTGTGAACCAATCGTCAAAATCTATATGTCGCTAAACATTGAACTCAAATTTTAACCTTTCAAAAGAAAATACTTCAGTAATCACTCTACCTACTTTTCACGGAGACGATTCCCGACACGAATTCATGTTTTCTACTTTACTCATTCTCAAGCTCCTAACTCATTGTGATATTTGAACGATCAAATTGATCTCACTCACTAGTTAATCAAATAACCATTAAAGTCACGAAAAAATATACAACACCGTCAAAATATTTAGATGAAATAAACAACAATCAAGTGAAATTTAATTCTTCACATGGTCATGCTATATAATAAAACTCGACAAGATGCAAACCCTTAAGCACTGGTTGCGAACAAATTATTTATGATCAAAATATAAATTGTGTCATACTGTATTTTTCAACGCAAGTACCCAACTTATATTATCACTAGTCATCATTGGAACTTTAATTTACATGCTCAATAATTAATCAATACAATAAATAAATAAAACTAGAATTTAATTTATTATGAAATGTTATTTTCTCAAAGAAAGCAAAAAATAAATAGGATAAGAAATTCACCCGTTACTTTTGCAATAAACGTGGATGCACAATAAGAATGCCCTACATTTTCCCTCCAAAGAGCCGTATTTCCCATTTTCCCTACATTTCGATGCTAAATTCACACTGAAAATGGGATCCCGGAAGCACTGGCGTTATTGAGGTAATTTATGGATTTCCTAAAAACTTTATTTGGCTTTCTTTTTCTTAATTTGTTTTATCCTATTTGTGTTTGATTTACGACCTGCATTTATTGCCATTGGAATATTCTTCTTCCCCTTCATTTTTTTTTGGTAATTCTGAATTCCTTTACTAATCTTTTAGAAGAGTTGCTTGTTCTGCTTTCTAGTTAATTTTAGGGTTATAATTATTTGCCATTATTTTTTGTTCAAATTGGTTCTATGTCGAAACGGTGGAATTTTTAGTTTATCATTCTTATTTTTTTTTAAATTAATTCTTTCTTAAAGTATCATTTCTTCATTAATGTAAAATTTGATAATATAAATGGAAAAAAGCTCGTCGCAAATTAATAAGTACAACCTCTCATGTAACTTTTGGTTTCTGATGTCATATTACTTAACTGGAAGAGATGATGTTCTTTGAAAAACCATGAATACGGTTATTGGAGGACAACTTCTTTTTTTTTTTTTTTTTTTTTTTTTTTTTTTTTTTTTTTTTAAGGAATTTATTTTGTAAAATCTGCTAAAAGCTGAGGCATGTCGATATGATAAGCCAAAAATCAAAGATTGCAAAGCAGCATCAGCATGATAAATCCAAAAATAAAAGATTGCAATGCAGGTTAATGTTTGAAGATATAGCAATTCAAACATTTATTCCATAAATTTTATTTTATTTTGCCTTTTAACAATTCATTCAAGACATTATCTAGTCAGCTTTACTATGCTCATGTAATGCTTCTTTTAAGGCTTTAAGTTTATATTTGTGTGTTTGCAAAAATGGAGAAAAACTTATGTAAGTCCGTCCCACTAGCCTAAGTGGTAGGGAAAACCAATACAAGATGGACACTTGTCCTACAAGTCAAATGAGCTCAAATTGGTAATATTAAAATAGAAAAAATGTATTTCAATCCACCAAGCCTGCAGTAACGTCTTCGTTTTTATTTTTTATATATTAATTTTTTTGCCCTTTTTTATCTCTTTCGTGGCCCACCTTTTTTTGGTTTTTAAGTTTGTTTCCTTGTGAAAAATGGGAATGCATGAACTGTAAGAGGAAAACGATAAAAAATTTGTTCATTTTTTGTAGTTATTTAATTTTTTCTTGTTTTGGTTTGAAGAGTTTATTTCCTAACAAAGCTATTTTAGATGATAAAAAAGAATTTTGGTGTACTCATTTGGTTAAATGTTAATATATATATATATATATATATATATATATATATATATATATAAAGAATTTCATAAAATATATTTTAGATAATAAATATAATACCGGTGTACATCAACATTGCACATAATGCAAGAATTAATCTTTTCTTCGAACATCATCAAAATCAAAATAACTTGGATACTAAATAAAAAAATAAATCATTGAACAACAACAACAACAAGAAGAAAGTACCTGAGTCAAGAAATGCATATCGTTATTTTCTTGAAGCATATTTGTAAGCTGAAAATTTGAATGTCCAAGAGCTAAGTCATGAATGAACGGAGTGAAGGCGGTGAAAGTAAATGGAAATATTGGGCAAGATACATCCCCATTACCTATTACCATTATGTTGGTGATTTTCTTATCCTAAAATAAACAAAAAATAGATATATTATTTAAGATTAGAATAAATAAAATTCTTAAGTTTAAAAATAAAATGATTAGATTCATTACCTTTTTTGCCTTCTTTTTTCTTTTCTCCAGATTGCTTCTTATTCTTGAATTTGTTATTCCTTTGGCTCTTACAGTTGGTTAATTCAATATTGGTACCTAATTGACAGGAGCATTAGAAGTAGAATGATCATCTCTAACCTTTTGAAACACATTATTAGTCTCCTCATCTTTTTCAACTAACACCATTGCTTCTGCTAACTTTTCTTTAACAATCTTAGTTCCCGAAACTGTCAGTGAAGCCACATTATACACATTATTTCCTTCGTGCATCAACTCACTAAGACGTAATGATTTGGAAGACTTTTCATCATTCTTCCTTGTCATTAGTTGCCACAATTCCTTTGCGTCTTTAGTCCACTCTTCAATATGAATTGTTTTGGTATGCTAGTGAGATTATTCAAATCGAATACCTTTGAAGCATGTCGACATACCTTTGAAGCAAGTCGACATAAAATCGCCAATGATTGAAATAACTTGCATGAATAAGAAACATCAAATCTAAGAGGATTATATTCGATTTTGTACAATCTTTGTTGGCCTTTTTCCATTGCTTCATACCTATAAAACTCATAATCTGTACTCACTTCCATCATCCTCACTCCAATACACCCCGTTAACTCTTTTTCAAAATTATTGAACATTTTGTTGGTATACACTTTAACTGCGTGACTTAAAATACCACACCTTACTTTGAGACGAGGAACTCCATGTTTGCACCGATAATCATCTTCCAATTCGCCTAGGCGTATTTCTTCTATTTTCTTCTCATAGTGGCGTACAAAACTGACAAGGTCCATTGTTTTTGTAGAAATTTGATGAAAAATATTATTTGTACTCTCACTCCTTTGGGTAGACCTAATATTTGAAGAAAAAGTATCCAACTAAAAGCACGACACATTTTTCTTGCAGTGAATACAATTTCTTTAACCATAAATGATTACCAAGGTCAAATTTATCAATCATATATCCCAACAGACATTAAATTCTTTTTTACTATAACAACCATGAAAATAGTTATTGAATTGCTTCTTGAAATCCGGATTAGCATAGTAGCTACTAAGATGTTGTGTAGCATTCTAAGCAATGTGCCAAGTGCACAATTGATGCTGAATTTCTGAAAAAACTAATTCAATTGCATTTGCCATTGCTTTGTCTTCATCTGTGAAAATAGTTTGTGGTTTTCTATTTCCCATTGACTCCATAAATGTCTCAAATAACCAAACAAATGATTCAGTTGTCTCATCCAATAAAAATATATGCACAACCAAATAAAACATTTTTCCAATGGTGATTAACTCCAACAAATGGAGCGCATATCATATTGTACTTACTAGTTCGAAATGTAGTATCAAAACACACAACATCACCAAAGCAATCATAATCTAACTTCGACATACTATCTCTCCAAAAAAATATGTCATTCGATTACATTGGTCCACTAGCATTGAGTAGAAAAAATTAGGATCCTCCCTTGCTTGAGCTTAAAATGATTTACCAAAGTTTGTCCATCCCCTGCTTCAATCATTTCACCTTTTTTGCTTTGCAAATAATTTCTCAAGTCTTTTTTAGTAAATCCAACATTCTCAGCTTCACCAACTTCATTTGCTAAATAGAAACATGATTTTGTTGGTCCAATAACTGCATTAACCATGGAATTAATGACATTTACTTGAGCATTAGATACCCTACGTCCTGATATGAGAAATTGTCTTTCTTCCGTTCTAGCAAGTTCATGGTTGTGATCATTAGTGATATGAAAATTTTCCACATTCCACCCTCACATGTAAATGTAAAACGCACCATAAATTTGCAACATGTTTATTGAATTTCCTCACATCACATATATCTCTATCTATTTGAAATCCTTCATTTGAACATAAAAATTCACGTTGTTTAATATTTCCCGATGTGTCTCTTCGAATGTGTCCTTTACGGATACTAAAACCTTTTGTCAGAGCATATGTATTACATATATTGTAAGCTTCTTCATCAGAACATACTTTCATTCCTACATTGAGTACCTCATCGATTTTTTTTCTACTACTTAAATGCTCCATTGAACAAAATAACCTGATTAAAAAAGATTTCAACCATCAAAAATACCAAACACATATTGGTCAAGGAAAAAAAAAATCCACCATGCTTAAATATATAGACATATTGAGGATACTAAAAATGTCCTAAATTGTATTCACATTAACATAATATAAATACAACAAAATATAATTTAGATTCACTTCACATAATATAATGTAAATAATTGAAAAGTAATAAAAAAAATTAATTGGGTGAAACAAACATGAAAAGATTATGGAAGAAAACAAAATTTAACACGAAGACGAGGACGCTGCCATTGCTGCTTTTTGTTTCTCCACTTTACCCAACGTTTCTTTTCTTTTCCCTTTTTTTAATGGTTTTCCCACTACTACATTTCTTCTGTTCCCTCTTTTGCTATGCCTCTTCATATTAAGAAAAAGGTTTTCTTGGATTGTGGGACAAGTGTCCATTTTGTATTGATTTTTCCTACCAAAAAAAAAAAAAAAAAAAAAGGCGTTACTTCAGGCTTGGTGGATTGAAATGCATTTTTTCTATTTTAATTTTACCAATTTGAGCTAATTTGACTTGTGGGACAAGTGCCCATCTTGTATTGGTTTTCCGTACCACTTAGGCTAGTGGGACGGACTTACATAAGTTTTTCTCACAAAAAAGACACCAATGGTCTGGAAATTTGATGGCCAAATTGAACATCCGAAGCCCGGACCTAAGGAAAGGCCCAACAAGGGCCTTGGGCCCCAAATAATGGCCCAAATTGAAGGGGCCCAAATTTAATTAGTCAGTTTAAATAATACTCCATCCGTCCCATAAAGATAGTCAACTATTCCTTTTTCATCCTTCCCAAAAAGATAGTCTACCTTCTTTTTTGATAGTGGAGTTAATATTGTATATCTCATTTTGCCCCTATTTAATGTGTTTTTTATTAATCTAAATGAATTTATACTCTTTCGATTTTGTGGGAAATTATAAAATTTGTTAGGGGTATATTAGAAAAAAGGATTGTAAAACTTATTTTTCCAACAACATTAATTGTCATTTCTTAATCTGTGTGAAAATGAGTAGGGGACTATCCTTATGTGACACGGAACGGTAACAAAGATTTACAAATGTAAATCTAAAGAACTTAATTGGAATCCACCAACTAGAAGCGACTTTATTGAATATTAATCAATGATGAATTGAATGGCAAACAACCTTTTTAAAAACGTCTGAGCAACCCTAATTGAGCAAAAAGACGGAAATAGACATTCAAATAAAATAAACTACTTAAAGGATAATTTTAACTAAAATTGGAAAAACTTCGAATGGCCGATAGCTCCCTTTAAACTGCATTTTTGAAGCCGAAAACGACCTCAACAGGGGAACCCATTAGGACGTCGTAGAGAGTTGTGCGATGATTCTGAAAACATATTATAATAATGATTCTAACACTGATGCAAAAAGTTATGGCCGTTTGTTCGAAACCCCCGCTTTCTTTGCCAATTTTCGATCAATCTCTTCTTCAAACTCTAATGCAACATGTTCTACATCAGTCCTTCCCACCTGTGAAGAAATCGACCCCGAGTTATATTCTGGATAGAGCGGAACATCATCGCAGAACTCATAAATATCAGCTACATTTAAAGTGCGCGAAATATTCATGTCAAATGGCAAATCTATTATGTAAGCATTGTCATTGATCTTCTTGATCACCTTGTACAGACCATACTTCTTCGGCTTTAACTTATTATACGAACCAACAGGGAACCTTTCCTTTCGTAGGAACACCATCACCTCTTCACCCTCCTTAAACAGTTTCTCATGCCTCTTCATGTCCGTTGCCGCTTTATATTTAGCATTCTGCCCTTCCAACCGTGCCTTCACCTCTGCTTGCACGTCACGGACTTGTTCAGCCAGATTTTCTGCAGCCACACATTCACCAGCCACTTTAGGTAGTCGAGCCAGGTCCAATGCATGCTTAGGAGGCTGTAAATACACCAAAGAGAAAGGAGACTTTCCCGTGGCAGAGTGGACAGCATTATTGTAAGCGAACTCCACTTGCGCCAATGCTACATCCCACTACTTAGGTTTATCACCACAAATGCTGCGAATTAAATTTCCAAGTGTCCTATTCAAGTTTTCAGTCTGGCCATCAGTCTGTGGGTGAGTTGTGCTACTAAACTTGAGCGTAGTATCCATCCGCCGCCACAAAGTAATCCAGAAATGACTGAGGAACTTCGAATCTCCGTCAGAAGTAATGGATCGGGGAACTTCATGTAAGCAAACCACTTTTCAAAAAAACAATTGTGTAATATGTGATGCATTAGAGGTTTTCCGGCAAGGTATAAAATGGCCCATTTTGGAAAACCTGTCAACCACTACAAATACCGAGTCAACCCTACGTTGAGTTCGCAGGAGTCCCAATACAAAATCCATAGACAAATCCTCCCAGATTGCATTTGGAACCGGTAGCGGCATATATAATCCAGTATTCTGAGCTTGCCCTTTAGCTGTCTGATAGACATAACACTTACGAACAAAGTTTCCCACATCATGCTTCAACTGTGGCCAGTAATACCCTTCTGCTACTCCACTGATGGTCTTGTCACGCCCCAAGTGACCACTCAGCCGTCCACTATGTAAGCCTCGGATCAGTTTCTCCCTCAATAATAATATCAAAGTTGTCTATGAATAATGAAAATTACATCCCTATAAATAGGGTCAAAATCTAGGTTAAGAGTTCTAATTAAACAAGGAAACAAATAACCAAAAATAAGGAAATAATTAAAAATCCTGAATTCACGCGTATTGTTATTTACTACCGTGACAATTCCCCTTACGACCGTAAGACTCTTTCTGTTTCACCATTACGGCCGTGAGACTTTATTTACGTCCGTAAGTCTCAATTCTGAAATTCTTGTTTTTGACCCGAGGCTGCGTTACGGCCGTGACAAATCGGAGTTACGGCCGTAAGTTCAATTTTCTTCAAAATCACAGTTTTCAACAGTGGACTCATTACAGCCGTAAGAATTATGGGTTACGGCCGTAATTCTTGAATTTTCACAATTTTCTTCGAAGGCTTGAATGAGGTTGATCCACTCGTCATTTTGGCTCGGTCCCAACATGGAACTTGCTTCTTTTGACGACACGAACATTGTTTTGGCCATTGTTTCTTGCACTAGCTTGTCCATTGCTTCGTTGGCCCTCTTTGTTTGCAGTCGAGTCATCGGTCCTCCTTTGATTATCAATGGATCTTTGTGCGGGCTTGTGTTTGTGGTCTGGATCACATCATCCCCTCCCTCTTCGAAAGGATTCGACCTCGAATCTGCACCTGCGTCAAACGGAGATAGATCAGAAACATTAAATGACGTCGAAACATTATACTCACCAGGAAGATCGAGTTTATAGGCATTGTTGTTGATCCTTTCGATCACTTGGAATGGACCATCTCCTCGCGGTTGTAACTTTGACTTGCGTTGTTCTGGAAACCGCTCCTTTCTCAAATGTACCCAAACCCAATCACCGGGTTCAAATATGACGCCTTTTCTTCCTTTGTTAGCCTGCGAAGCATAATGTTCATTTTTCTTTTCAATCGCCAACCTCACCTTGTCGTGGAGTGATTTAAACATTTCAGCCTTTCTCTTTCCATCTAAGCTACTACGTTCATTCACAGGTAAAAGAATTAAATCCAGTGGTGTTAGCGGATTAAAACCATAAACAATTTCAAATGGTGAATAAGAAGTAGTAGAATGTATAGCCCTATTATATGCAAATTCAATAAATGGTAAACACTCTTCCCAATTTTTCAGATTTTTATTGATTATCGTGTGCAACAATTGAATCATTGTCCTATTTACTACCTCGGTTTGTCCATCGGTCTGTGGGTGACAAGTTGTAGAGAAAAGTAGTTTTGTTCCTAGCTTGTTTCACAAGACTCTCCAAAAATGACTAAGAGATTTAACATCCCTATCCGAGACAATACTTTTAGGAACCCCATGTAAGTGCACGACTTCCCGAAAGAAAATTTCAGCTATGTTAGTAGCATCATCAGTTTTGTGGCATGGTATGAAATGTGCCATTTTATTAAAGCGATCTACTACCACAAAAATTGAATCTCTTCCCTTCTTAGTCCTAGGTAATCCCAAAACAAAATCCATAGAGATATCGACACAAGGTTCACTAGGTACAGGTAAAGGCATATATAATCCATGGGGTTTAATCCTAGATTTAGCCTTCTTACAAGTAATGCATCTATTACAAACCCGAACCACATCAATCTTCATCTTAGGCCAATAGAAATGTTCACTTAGGATTTCAATGGTCTTTTTAACCCCAAAATGACCCATTAAACCTCCACCATGGGCCTCTCTCACAAGTAACTCTCTCATTGAACACCTAGGGACACACAATTTATTTTCTCGGAATAAATAATCATCATGTTTAAAGAACCTATCCACAGCCCCCTTACCACATGATTCATAAATACTAGAAAAGTCCGGATCATTAGCATACATGTCCTTAATGTATTCAAATCCAAGCAATTTAGAATTTAAAGAATTTAAAAGGACATACCTTCGAGACAATGCATGTGCCACTACATTTTCCTTACCTTGTTTGTACCGGATGACATAGGGAAATGTTTCGATGAATTCTACCCACCTTGCATGTCTCTTACTCGGCTTAGCTTGACCCCTCAAATGCTTCAAGGATTCATGATCAGTGTGTATCACGAACTCCTGTGGCCACAAGTAATGTTGCCATGTCTCCAAAGCGCGCACAAGTGAGTATAACTCCTTGTCATATGTGGGGTAATTAAGTGCAGTTCCTTTTAGTTTTTCACTAAAATAGGCGATTGACCTTTGATCCTGCATTAAAACAGCTCCAATGCCTAGCCCTGAGGCATCACATTCAATCTCAAAAGCCTTGTCAAAGTTAGGAAGTGATAAAACCGGTGTTTTACACAACATATTTTTGATTGTTTCAAATGCATGTTCCTGTTCTACTCCCCATTTAAAACCTACTCTTTTTTTGACAATTTCTGTGAGTGGTGCGGCAATCGTGCTAAAATTTTTAACAAAGCACCTATAAAAACTAGCCAAGCCATGAAAACTCCTAATCTCAGTTATGCTTTTAGGTGTTGGCCATTCTTTAATAGCTTTGACTTTTTCTTCATCTACTTCTATTCCTTTAGCACTAACCACATAGCCAAGAAATACAACTTTTTCCATGCAAAAGTCACACTTTTTAAAATTAGCAAAAAGTTGCTCTTGTCTTAAAACCACAAGCACACACCTAACATGCTCCATATGCTCATTCAAAGTTTTACTATATATCAAGATATCATTGAAGTAAACTACAACGAATTTACCTATAAATGCACGTAAAACATGATTCATTAAACGCATAAATGTGCTAGGTGCATTAGTAAGTCCAAAAGGCATTACTAACCATTCATACAGGCCATACTTAGTTTTAAAAGCAGTTTTCCAGTCATCTCCTTCTTTCATTCGAATTTGATGATAACCACTCTTAATGTCAATTTTACTAAATATGCTAGAGCCATGCAATTCATCCAACATATCATCTAACCTAGGAATATGATGACGATACTTTACCGTTATGTTGTTGATGGCCCTACAATCAACACACATTCTCCAAGTCCCGTCCTTTTTGGGTACAAGTAACACGGGGACGGCACATGGACTCATACTTTCCCTTATATACCCTTTGTTCATCAAGTCCTCCACTTGCCTTTGAAGCTCCTTCGTCTCCTCGGGGTTACTACGATAAGCGGGGCGGTTTGGAATGACTGCTCCAGGTACAAGATCAATTTGATGTTCAATACCTCGAATGGGTGGTAACCTACTAGGTATGTCATCGGGAAATATATCGTCAAATTCCTGCAAGAGAGAAATAGCCAAACTAGGGAGGGATTTGTTAGTTTCATCAAATGCAAGGAATGATTCCTTGTATAGCAGAAGGACCATTGGCCGTTCTTCCATGAATGCGTCTTGATTTCACTCCTTTTTGCGTAGAAACTCATTTTTCTTTCTTTTCTGGCACTCTTCGCTACCTCTCCTTTTTCTGAGGTATGTACCCCAACACTCCTTTTTTCTCTCGCCTCTCATTTTTCTGGAGTCGTGGCTCCAACTCTCTTTTCCTCTCCTTTTTCTGAGGTCGTGGCCTCAACTCTCTTTCTCTCATTTTCCCTCACTCTTTTTTCTTCATCATTTTCCAATTTTATTTGATCTTCATACACTTTTGATGGTGTCAATGGTGCAAGTGTAATGGTTTTTCCCCATTTGGTAAAGCTATACCTATTTTTATACCCATCATGCGTTACCTTCCTATCATATTGCCAAGGTTTACCCAACAAAATGTGTCCGGAATGCATAGGAACCACATCACACATAACATCATCCACATAGCTACCAATAGAAAAACTCACCAACACCCTCCTATTCACCTTAATTTCTCCACTATCATTTAACCATTGAAGCCTATAAGGTTTAGGATGTTTTAACAAAGGTAATCATAATTTTTCAACAAGTATAGTACTAGCGACGTTAGTGCAACTACCACCATCAATAATCATACTGCATACCTTGTTATTAATGCAACATCGTGTATGGAATATGTTCTCCCGTTGTTGTTCCAAATCATCCGTGTTGATTTGAGTACTAAGAGCTCTCCTTGCCACTAATAACTCGCCATGCTCCCCGGATAACACATCCTCATCATCACATATTTCCTCCAATGCCGGCATATCGCTATAATCCTCTTCCTCACTATCACTCTCCATGGTTCCATCATTTCGCACAAGTACCACTCGCCTACTAGGACATTGAGATGCCACATGTCCTCTCCCCAAACATTTGAAGCATTGAATGTCTCTACTCCTAGATGCTTGAGGTTCCCCTTTAGGTACGAGTTTATTAGCTTGTTCCTCCTTCCCTTTTGGTGCCTCAAACTTCCCTTTTGGTGCTTCAAACTTCCCTTTAGAAACAGCCCCATCTCCTTTACTTTCCCACTTCGGCTTCCAAGAAGAATTAGAACCAGATTGATACCTTGCTGTTCCCTTTTTCTTTATTTGCTTCTCCACCTTTATAGCCATGTACAACATATCTTCCATCTCCAAATAATGTTGTAGTTCAACCACATTAGCTATATCCCTATTCAACCCATTCAAAAATCGAGCCATCGTAGCCTCCCTATCCTCTTCTACATTAGCTCTAATCATCAACATCTCCATCTCCTTATATTAATCCTCCACACTCTTTGATCCTTGGTATAGACTTTGTAATTTTTGATGAAGCTCCCGATGGTAATGACTAGGAACAAACCTCTCTCTCATGATAGCTTTTAACTCATCCCAAGTACTAACGGGCCTCTCGCGATTCCTCCTCCTAGAAGTCACCAATTGATCCCACCAAGTAATAGCGTAATCGGAGAATTCGAGTACAGCTGCCTTAACCTTTTTCTCTTCCGAATAAGTGTAGCAATTGAAAATTAATTCCATCTTCTTTTCCCATTCTAGGTATGCTTCCGGATCACTCCTACCCTTGAATGACGGAATTTTCATTTTGATGTTGCTCATACTACCATCCATTCTATCGCCACCAAGATCTCTATCCCTTCTTCCATGCCTAATTCCTCTATCCAAAATTGCTCTATCGTCAAAATCACTACCTTCTTCATTCTCATCGATCCCCTCTATTCTACGACCTTTCCCACCTTGCCTACTGGCATTAGGCACTTCCCAAGGTTGCTCAAGCCTTTCTAACCTACCTAACACATCCCCAAACAATCGCTCAAACCGTTGTACCATCTCTTCCGTCATGTTGACTCGATCGTTGTTTTTTGTAGTAGAAGATTGTTCAGACATCCTAAAACTAAATATTATATGCCTCACGTGTATTTTGCTCGTGTATCACTCAAATTTGGCTTTTACCCTCTATTGATCTCACCTCTCTGCCTTTTTCCACTCAATGGCTTTCACCAGCCACTTTAGGTAGTCGAGCCAGGTCCAATGCATGTTTAGGAGGCTGTAAATACACCAAAGAGAAAGGAGACTTTCCCGTGGCAGAGTGGACAACATTATTGTAAGCGAACTCCACTTGCGCCAATGCTACATCCCACTGCTTAGGTTTATCACCATAAATGCTGCGAATTAAATTTCCAAGTGTCCTATTCAAGTTTTCAGTCTGGCCATCAGTCTGTGGGTGAGTTGTGCTACTAAACTTGAGCGTAGTATCCATCCGCCGCCACAAAGTAATCCAGAAATGACTGAGGAACTTCGAATCTCCGTCAGAAGTAATGGATCGGGGAACTTCATGTAAGCGAACCACTTTTCAAAAAAACAATTGTGCAATATGTGATGCATTAGAGGTTTTCCGGCAAGGTATAAAATGGCCCATTTTGGAAAACCTGTCAACCACTACAAATACCGAGTCAACCCTACGTTGAGTTCGCAGGAGTCCCAATACAAAATCCATAGACAAATCCTCCCAGATTGCATTTGGAACCGGTAGCGGCATATATAATCCAGTATTCTGAGCTTGCCCTTTAGCTGTCTGATAGACATAACACTTACGAACAAAGTTTCCCACATCATGCTTCAACTGTGGCCAGTAATACCCTTCTGCTACTCCACTGATGGTCTTGTCACGCCCCAAGTGACCACTCAGCCCTCCACTATGTAAGCCTCAGATCAGTTTCTCCCTCAATGAACTCTGTGGAATGCACAGTTGATGACCACAAAACAGGTAGCCATCATGATGCAAACCACGTAGCAATTGTACCTACGCAACCCACAAATTATTGGAATCGACCCAAGAACGCCAAAGAATCACGATTTCGAGATTGATTCAAATTAATTGAACCAAGCAACCAATACAATCAATAGATATGCTGACCTCTTGATCACAATGAAAATAAATCTCACCCAAGATTTGAACAAACAAGAATTAAACTCGCAAGTTCGAATTTTATTCAATAAAGAATAAAGTATGAAAGTAAATTGCCTCTCAATAATAATATCAAAGTTGTCTATGAATAATGAAAATTACATCCCTATAAATAGGGTCAAAATCTAGGTTAAGAGTTCTAATTAAACAAGGAAACAAATAACCAAAAATAAGGAAATAATTAAAAATCCTGAATTCACGCGTATTGTTATTTACGGCCGTAACAATTCCCCTTACGACTGTAAGACTCTTTCTGTTTCACCATTACGGCCGTGAGACTTTATTTACGTCCGTAAGTCTCAATTCTGAAATTCTTGTTTTTGACCCGAGGCTGCGTTACGGCCGTGACAAATCGGAGTTACGGCCGTAAGTCCAATTTTCTTCGAAATCACAGTTTTCAACAGTGGACTCATTACGGCCGTAAGAATTATGGGTTACGGCCGTAATTCTTGAATTTTCACAATTTTCTTCGACGGCTTGAATGAGGTTGATCCACTCGTCGTTTTGGCTCGGTCCCAACATGGAACTTGCTTCTTTTGACGACACGAACATTGTTTTGGCCATTGTTTCTTGAACTAGCTTGTCCATTGCTTCGTTGGCCCTCTTTGTTTGAAGTCGAGTCATCGGTCCTCCTTTGATTATCAATGGATCTTTGTGCGGGATTGTGTTCGTGGTCTGGATCACATTACATCAACTATATGAAACTCCCCGTCTGCCTGCTTCTGTATGCATTTTTCCCAAACCTTGGCAAAGTCTTCATCATCAAAGTACAATTCCTTCAGAAACTCAAACCGAATAACTTCTTGACGCACGATCACCAACAAACTAGCACGCCGACTTAGTGTATCTGTTGCTTTATTCGAAACTCCCGACTTATGCTTCAGAATGAATGGAAACTTCTGTAAGTATGTGGACAATCGAACATACATATTACTCAAATTTCTCTGACTATTCCGGTATTTCAGGGTCTGATGATCAGTATACAATATGAATTCCCGCTGAATTAAATAATGCTCCCAATGTTTCAGAGCACGCACAATTGCATAAAATTCTTGCTCATAAGTGCTCCACTTTCGCCGGGCATCACTTAGTTTCTCACTAAAGAAAGCCACTGGTCTCTTTTCTTGTGAAAGAACCGCACCAATTCCAATCCCACTGGTGTCACACTCAACCTCAAAAAGCTTATCAAAACTAGGTAGAGCGAGTACAGGGGTGCTGTACAATTTCTCCTTAATGACTGCGAAAGCCGTTTCAGCTTCTCCTCCCCATTGAAACATCCCCTTCTTCAGACACTCCATAATGGGGACCATAATGCTGCTGAAATTCCTGATGAACCGACGATAAAAGGTTGCTAGCCCATGAAAACTCCTCACCTCCCCTACTGACCTTGGCGCGGGCCAATCACGAATGGCCCTAACCTTCTCCTCGTCCACCATTATGCCATCAGAACTTACAACATATCCCAAAAATAATAATTTTGTCGTCAGCCAGTTACACTTCTTAAAGTTTATGAACAGCTTGTTTTTAGATAACACTTCTAACACAGCTCTCAGATGCTTCATATGGTCCTCTTCATCTCGGCTATAAATCAGTATATCATCGAAATAAACTACAACATAATTGCCAATGAAAGGTCGTAGTACATGGTTCATGAGCCCCATAAAGGTGCTGGGGGCATTTGAGAGTCCAAATGGCATGACGAGCCACTTATACAATCCATCCTTCATTTTGAAAGCTATCTTCCACTCATCCCCTGGCTTGACCCGAATTTGGTGATAGCCACTACGCAGATCGATCTTCGAGAACACCCTCGAACCCTCCGACATATCTAGCATATCATCTAATCTTGGAATCCGAAAGCTATATCTGACAGTTATCTTGCTGATAGCACGGCTGTCAACACACATCTGCCATGTGCCGTCTTTCTTGGGAACTAATAGCGCAGGGACAGAGCAAGGGCTCATACTCTCGCGAATAAATCCTTTCTTCATCAACTCCTCTACTTTCTCCTGTAAAATTCGATTCTCCTTTGGACTCATCCGGTAGTGGGGAAGATTAGGTAAGCTAGCACCTGGAACTAGATTGATACGGTGCTGAATATCCTTTAGCGGTGGAAGATCATTTGGTAGCTCGTCAGATAATAACTCGCTGAACTCCTTCAAAATAGACTATACCCTATTAGGTACCCCCATCTCCTGTTTCTCTTTCCCTTCGACCACCATAGCCCTCACCACCACGACATGTACCTCCTGTTCTTTTTTCATTTCCAACTCCAGCTCACTTAACGAAGTGACCAAGGAAAGTAAAGGCTGACTTCTATTTTCCGTATTTGGTGAAATGCTACTCGCATTCTGCTTCGAAATCATCGTGATTTTACTATCCCTCCAATTGAAAACATAAACGTTGTCGCGTCCCCTATAAGTAACATCTACATCAAATTGCTATGGACGTCCCAACAACACATGACTAGCATCCATGTCCACTACATCGTAGATCACCTTATCCCAATAGTGCTGACCAATGGAGATGGGAACCTTGCATATTTCAGTCATGCTCACCTAGGGCCCCTTTTGGATCCACCCAATCACGTACGGTTTTGGATGTTTCTCCACCCGTAATTTCAGATGTTCCACTAACCTCCTGGATACAAAATTTTCACAGCTACCCTTGTCGACAATCAAGTCACAAATCTTCCCTTGAACACTGCAGCAAGCCCTAAAAATATTATGTCTCTGCGAGGAATCCTCCAACTTTGTCGAACACATGACCGGCTGAACTACATAGTTTACATACTCCCCTTGTTCCTCCGCTATCTCTGCCCCTTCCAACAGCTCATCCACGTTTTCATCCTCTTCAACATACTGATTCACGTCCTCACATTCTCCTATGTCCACGAAATATACAGATTTTCTGGGTGGACATTCATTCGAGCGATGCCCTGGTTGACCACACCGGTAGCACTTAAAACGCCTAGTTTAGTATACGGATTAGGTGCTCAGGATGCTTCCTTCGCTACTATCCCTGGACGTGCCCCAGCCTGGTTACTACCAGGCCCTGCGCCCCTTTGTCCATCATTCGGCAAGGATATGCCCCTATTCGCTGAATTACTGGATAACTCCCCAACGTCTTTTCTGTAATTGGAACATCGATTAGGGGTTTTCTCCATCAACTAAGCCTTCAATGCCATGTTATGTGCCTCATCTACCATCCAAACCACCTGCAACCCGATTTTCTCTCGAATCGACGCCTTCAACCCCCCAAATATCTAGAAACTACTTGCCCTTCAGTCTCGTTCAGATTGTTACGAATGGACAACCTATACCACTCCTCCGTGTAATCAGCAACAGATTTGGTTCCATGCACACAATTCTGAAAACTCTGAAATATAAACTGCTCGTAATCTGGGGGTAAGAATCTATTCATCAGCAGTTCCTTCATCCGCCTCCACGACCGTACAGGGTTCTTGCCTTGTCCTCTCCTGTCCATCTACAACCTTTCCCACCAAACAGCAGCACCACCCCGTAATTTATAGGACACGAGCTTCACCTTCCTCTCTTCCGCGACCTCAGTAAAATCAAAAAATCTCTCGACTTCTGAGATCCAATCCAAAAACTCCTCAATTTGTAGTTTTCCATGAAATAAAGGTATATCTACCCGAATTCTATAATCGGGTTGATTTTGATTCTGTTGTTGGTGCCTGAGGTCATCTGCGAAACATCCTCTGAATCCTCATCACTGACATCGCCATATGGAATATCCACCGCGGCCCTAGGCTGGCGTCCAGCCCCAGGATGGCTAGGGACACCCCCTTCAATTTCGCCTCTGTTGGCAGGCAATTTGGCTGGAGGTGCGTTGGGATCGGGTTGTCGCTCCAACAGCCGCTGCATCATAGCCTCCATCCTTTCCATCGCCCGTTGTTGTGCATCAATTGCGGTCCATAGATCTGCATCTATTTCCCTACGACCAGCGCCGCAAGGGAGAACCTTTCCGCCTTCGTTGTTGGCCATTAAACAAGGCGAATCCTTGCTCTGATACCACTTGATGCAAAACGGTAACAAAGATTTACAAATGTAAATCTAAAGAACTTAATTGGAATCCACCAACGAGAAGAGACTTTATTGAATATTCATCAATGATGAATTGAATGGGAAACAACTTTTTAAAAATGTCTGAGCAACCCTAATTGAGCAAAAAGACGGAAATAGACATTCAAATAAAATAAGCGACTTGAAGGATAATTTTAACTAAAATTGGAAAAACTTCGAATGGCCGGTAGCTCCCATTAAACTACATTTTTGAAGACGAAAATGACCTCAACCGGGGAACCCGGTTGGGGATGTCATAGAGCGCTATGCGATGATACCGAAGACAATTTATAATAAGGATTCTGACACCGGTGCAAAAATTTATGGCCGTTTGTTCGAAACCCCCGCTTTCTTTTCCAATATTCGATCAATCTCTTCTTCAAACTCTAATGCAACCTGGTCTACATCATTATGGGACGGAGGGAGTAAATAAATAAAGGGATAATTTTTTAAAAAAAAGGTTGAACTCTAACCTTATAAGCCCCTATAGCCCCTGCCATTGGGATTTGTAGATGATATAAATCTCGGGATGTGTCTTAGTGGAGCAGTGTTAAGAGTTTGCTACTTAACTGTGTAGTGCTTGCTAGGACCCTCATTCTTACCAAATCTAGGATTCAAACTCCCACTTTACAACTACCAACTCAGCTGAAATTTCTCACTTTCACCTTTCAACAAATGAGCTATGCCCCGGGGCAAAAGATAATTGTACATATTACTTTAGAAGGAAAAACTAATTTTTACTACAAAAAGAAAAAAAAAATGAAAAATACTTCACTATTACTAAAAAATTCATAAGTATCATACTGTGATACTAACATATTTGAACAGTATCATAAGTATCAGATTGTGATATTTCACATGATTGTGCAGTATTTTTCAAATTTTACGATTTTATTATAAGTAATTTTAAGATTTATAAAATTCAAGTAAATTTCAATTTGATCCCAAAAAGTAGGGTTTTATGTGGACACCGTAAATAAATGGGAAAATTACATGGACACTTGTATTTGAAAGATGCAATTAAAAATTCTGGTGAGGAACATATATTTTTTTTTCTAATTTTTAGGTGGTAATTAATATTAATTAATACATAATTAATTAAATTAATTCCAAATCTATTTCAACAAAAATCAACAATAATAGAACCCTCTCTCTCTCTCTCTCTCTCTCTCTCTCTCTCTCTCTCTCTCTCTCTCTCTCTCTCTCTCCAAATCCTCCTTCTCCGACGGCGATGACGAGATCCCCATCTTTGAGAGTCATTAGCGGCGAGCCTCACAGGAGGAGAAGGCAACCGGGGGGCCTCACCGGAGGAGAAGGCAACCGGGGGGCAGGAGACCACCTCTACTACAGCGGAAGATACGATCTTGTCGTTAGAGGTACGTCGCTATAGCTGCGGTCTCCAACAGTGAGATATGCTGGCAGCGGTAAGCATCACCAGAGGTCGTCATTGAAGACGTCGAACATCGAATTTGAATTTGACTCCAATAAAGAGGAACCTATCAAAGTTTTCATCAACACTTCATGCACGCAGTCTCTCATCCTCACCGCTCAACTCTCAATTCAAAATAGCAGCCACCACCATCTATTGATATCCTTGAATAGATGAACATTTATTGAGTCAATCCTAATTCATTCCAGAAACTGAGCGGTGAGAGGCAACTGCAGAAATTATTTAGTTTTGGTTGTGGTTGTGGGTTTGAAGGTGAAGATGAATGTGGTGGTGGTGGCGGTGGTTGTGGAGGTGAACGTGAATGTGGTGGGGGTGGAGGAAATAGTCATTGTTTGTGTTGTGGTTGTGGTTGGGTAGTGAATGTGAAGGTGAAGGAGGCTGCAGCAGCAGTGGTGGTGGTGGTGGTGGCGGCGAAGGATGTGATGGTTGAATTTTATTTGTGGCCTTATTAGGTAATGTGACCAAAATATTAATTAATTATGACTTTGTACGACTTATGATAAGTGCAAGATGTGACAAAAAAATCAAGTAAGTTGTGATCAATAAATAAATAATATGTGATCAATTATGGATGATTGTGACCAACTGTGACTTTGTGTAAACATTGGAGGAGGACATGATGTGACATATAATTGTGTCAAATATGACTACGTGTGACTGGGCTGCGACCTTGTATGATCAAATTGTGACTTTATGTGATCGAATTGTAACCTTGTGTGACTGAATTGGGACCTCGTATGACTGAACTGAACCTTATGTGATCAAACTGTGACTTTGTGTGACTAATTGTGGCTTTGCAAGTGGGGGTGGGGTGAGCTTTTGCAATTAAATTTGTAATTGTGACCCAACTATGTCCATGTCTTTGTGTGACCAACCGTGACTTTGCTAGTTGGGTGAGTGGATGGGGTAGGGGTGGCGGTGAAATTTGCGATTAAGTTTGTAATTGTGATGTGACTTTGTGTGACCGTGACTTTGCGAGTCAGGTGGGGTAGGGTGGGGTGGCGTGAAATTTGCGAGTAAATTTGTAATTGTGACTGAATTGTGACTGTGTGACCAATTGTGACTTGGTGGGGGTGGGGGCGATGGTGGGACGGACAAGTTGTGATTGGGTATTATTTGAGGCTTTTTATTTAATATTATATTTGTTATATTTTATATATAAATATAATTATTTTTATATTATATATAACACATTGTATTTATTAATTATTATTTTACCCTGAATTTTGAAAAAAACTAAGTTTGTTGGTTTTAAAGAGTCAACCTAGTATCTAGGGGTGGGGTGGGGTATCGGTGAAATTTGCGATTAAATTTGTAATTGTGATTGAAATGTAACTTTGTGTAACCAACTGTGACTTTGGAGATGGAATTTGCAATTAAGTTTATAATTATGACTGAAATGTGACTTTGTGTGACCGACTATGACTTTCTGGGTGGGGTGGGATGTGGTGGGGTGGGTTTGGATGGATAGGTTGGTTGCTTGTTGTTTAGGTTTCATATTGAAAACTATATTAACTTTAATTAAAATATAAATTATTTTTATATTATATATAATATTATATTTATTTATTAATTATTATAAAGCACCTGATTTTTTTTTTTAAAATTAAGTTTGTTAGGTTTGAAAAGTGATACTTCTAGCGTTGTAATTATTTACTTTTCCCTAAATAAATAATTGGGCCCAATTTAATTAAAAACAAGCCCACATAGACTTCCTAGCCCAATACCTCATATAGCCCCTAGAGATAGAAATTGAAATCAGTTCCTAATTGAGGAAATTACACAGATTCATGTTTTTCAAATTTCAAATAAATAAATAAAATTCAAGTTATTTGTTAAAAAATCAGGTCTTAATGTAAATTATTATTATTATTATTATTAACCTCCATCAAACTTGTCGTCCCCAACTTCTACCCTAATGGAACAACTCCCTCATTCAACTCCACTTTCCTCAGATCTTCCTAGACCAGAAGCAGTAGTTGAACGAGGGTCGACTCCATCCTCCTTTGTCATCCGTCATCGAATGAAAAATGACACACCATTTCAACTGCCCCTTCGGTTCTGGATTTAGAAGGCTGGTGATTGGTGCGCTGTCTTTAAATTTTTTCGGAAGATGCACAGATTGAATTATGCATAGGTTGGTGAATTGGGAAGAGACTCTAAGAAAGCGAAGATTGGGATGTGTGATAAAGTGGCGATGATGTGACGGTGCTGCCTGCAATCCATTGCATCCGTTGTGCTTGTGTCGTGGTGGTAGGGGAGATGCGATTAGCAATTGTGCAGGTGTGGAGGCGATGCAGTCTGTTCTATTTGTCGTGCGTCTGTGGTGGTGGTGGCGGCGGGGGCAGGTGGTGGTAGATGTGGAGTTGTGCCTGCAGTGTTCGATGTAAGTCGTGGTGGTGGTGGTGGGCGTGTATCTATGGTGGGCTATGTGGTGGTAGCTTATGGTGAGATGTGCAGCTGTGGTGGCGGTGAAATTTTTCTCTATGTTTTGGTTGGAGGTGGAGGTGAAGGTTGTGTATCTGCGGTGGCGACGGCAGCGACAGTTGTTGGGGTGACGGTGGCAATGTGGTGGTGGTGGAGGCGATTGGGTAGTTTGTGACCATTTAGGGGTAATTGGAACCCATTTAGGGGTGGGGTGGGGTTGTTTACTTGTTTGTGACTAATTATTGATGGTTGTGATTGATTAATAGATAAGTTGTGATTAATTAACTTGAAATTTGTGATCGAGATAAAGTTGTAACTTACAAAATTTGAGATTTGTGACATATAAATAAGTTGTGACTTAAGAAATTTGTTAATTGTGATCGAAAAAAGTTGTGACAACAAATTATAAAATTGTAACTCATGAAATCGAGATTTGTGACCAAGAAAAAATATTGATATACAAAATTTGAGAATTGTGACTTATAAATAAGTTGTGACTTATGAAATTTGCAAATTGTGACTCCAAAATAAGTCGTGACCTAAATATTCACAATTTGTGTCGTAACCTATAAAATTTATGACTTGTAATCGATAAGATAGTCATGACCTATTAATTTGATAATTTTTGATTGAAAAAATAAGTTGTGACATATAAAATTTGTAATTTGTAACTGAGAAATAAATAATGACTAATTAATTTGATAATTTGTGATCTTTAAAAATTGTGATTTGTGACCTTAAATAATGACTAATTAATTTGATAATTTATGATCTTTAAAATTTGTGATTTTTGACTTCTGAATATAAATTGTATAATTGTGACCTTAATTATTTAATTATATATTTTAAAGAAAGAAAACCTGATTTTTGAAGTAAGAAAGCAAATTTCTTAAGTATGAAATGTAAAGGCGGCGTTCTGTTTGTATTTTATTTTGTATTTTCATTTTAAAAAATGTTTTGTATTTCCTATTTTCATTTTTGTTTTCAAATTTGCTGAAAACGCGTTTGGTTTGTCATTTCTGAAAACTATTTTTGAAAATGAAAAGTTGAAAAACACGTTCTGTTTGAAATTTTGCAGAATACTACTTAAACTATTTTCAATTAATTTGTTTGCAGAATACTACTGACTCAAACTCAAATTTTCTTTCAAAATACACTGAAAATATGGTTACATGCAACACACTAATGTGAGCATTAATAGTCTATATTAACACAGCTTGGTCATATTCGAGATTTGAGAAAGCTCTAATTCTATTAAAATTCAGAAAATGTAAGTTCTTTCAAAACCATCAGAGTCCATTTATTAAGGCATTTTTTGAAATACAACAACAAGAATTCTCACTTAATTTTTTTTTGTAATGTTGATATTGAATTCAATAAAACTTTATTTAAACTTAATTCCAAGTTAGGATAATTCTCCAATATATATATATATATATATATATATGCTTAGTTCCAAGTTATGATAATTCTTAAAAAAAAAAAAATGTATTAAGTTTTGTTTCAAGTTAAGATAATTTAAAAAAAAAAAAAATCTCAAAACGCGTTTTTTGCGTTTTGAACAATTTTTGTCGAAATATACACAAAACGCTCAAAACGAGATTTTATACGTTTTGCGTTTTGTGTACAATTTTTTTTTTTTTTTTTTAAAAAATATAATTTCGAAAACAATAAAGAGAACACGTTTTTAACGTTTTCGAAAATAAATATAGGAAACGATGTAAAGAAGAACAGGGCCAAAATTTCTTCTTCATGTATTTTGCCCTTCCTAAATAATACCCAGCCCTAGACTCACCGCTCACGGCCTCACCCAGTCGCGTTCACGCACTTGAAGAATTGAAGAAGAAGAAAGTGGCGATTGGCGAAGGCGTGCTTCTGCTCCGTGTTCGCTGCTCCATGCTCGACCCTCGCCGCTCGCACGTCCCCATCAGCCGTCGCCGCTTGCGTCAGTCCGTCACTCGTATTCTCTCGTAAGTCCCTTTCTTTTTGATTCAGTAATTGATTCAGTAAAAGGGATTACAATGTTTTAACTTTCGATAGAAATTATGATTTTATATATATATATATATATATATTTTTTTTTTTTTTTTTTTTTTATTATTATTATTTTTGCAGGGTTCTCGTGAATCTCGTCTAGTAATTCTTCTTCTGCAAATCCCTGAAAGAATTTTTCTTGCAATGAAGTCTCTTCAGAAATTGGGCAAGTTGATTCAACTTTTAAGCACTGCCTCTTCTTCTAATAAGGTATCTTGTATTCTTAGTTATGGTAACATCAGTATTTTCCTTTTGAGAAATGCCTTAAAATAAAATTCATCTGACATTGCTGGATACATTTAAAGTATATTTTGAATTATTGGATCTATTTACTTCTTTTATTTAATGCCCAATAAGTCATAACTTGTGTTTTAAATTTTCCAAGTAATTACAAAAGTTCAGTTTACATCCTGGAATTTGTCAATTCTCATACTGAAAATTGTTGCTGGAACTGTTTGAGTTATTGTACATTACTCTTAGAGTTAGCCCTTTTACTGTATGATTTATAAACTATTTCTGGATCCTTTTGAATGTGTGTGAGTGTGATTTGTGAAAAATGCGGTTGAAGAATTGGTTGAACTACTAGATTACACAATTTTGATTGAAAATTTTGACTGCAAGACGGATAGTATTTAAGTTACTGTTTGGAACATTTTCGGCATTTAATATATTATGATACAAGTCTTTTGAATATAAATTTTGTGTGTTATTTTATTGTTAGTTAACATATTTAGTTTTTAAAATTTTTATTTAGTTTTGCACATGCGGGGGCTCAATTTTGAAGTTCACCTTAGGTAGTGCCCTGGTTCTAAGAACAAATTGTATTGTGTTCTTACATTTAGTGTTTTCTTCCTAAAGAAATCATAACCTGTAAAAAAATTAAACTTAATAAACTTAAATCTTACATTGGGTTGAGTTGGATCAGGTCAGCCTGGCATGGACACACCTAAATTGAAGGATGCTCTTTTTCTTTTGGGTAATTTATTGGTTTGTTTGAGTTGCAATTGATAATTGTTTTATATTCATTGTAAGATAAGAGCATCTTTATTCTAGAAGGATCAATTTTCATTGTTGATTCCGTTGACATTAACTATGGACTCATAAGAACCTTTTTTTTCCTTAATTTGATGCACATAAATGTTCCTTTATCTAACTTCATCGTTCGAGGAGTTTGACTTGAATGAAGGCGGTATTGTAAGCTAAACATTGAAAAGTGGTGTGAACATTTTCAGGAAATCACATGCTTGTCATTTCAAATACTTACTTTGTATGTCTGTACTAGTTGTGGATATAAACCAATGTTTGCCATTTTACATTGTTGTGCTTGTTTGATAATTTTCTAGGCTCTGCATTACTTGTGTATTAATTAATTCCTTTATTGGAAGTTCTTTTAAGAGTTGTGATTTATATATAGTGCATGTTTGGTATAGGTAGTTTTTGAAGATTTTTTAGTTTTGGGAAAAATATGTGGTTGAAAAGTGATTGAAATTTTGTAAAAGTGGTGTGTTTCATAGAAGTGTGGTTGAAAACGAATTTGGGGAAAAACTTGAAAAAAAAAAACTATTGGGAGCAAACAAGGGCACAAGTTATGACCGTTGACAATGAATTTCATTTACATGTATTTTACTAATTTATGATAACTAGTTTCCTTATTCGATATCTACAATCACCCTAAGATAAAGCATGCGATAAGGACCGAAATCGAGCCAATTAGTCCAAATAAGAAGCATGGACACAAATACGGGACACGTAAGTGGCGCGACATAAACATATTTTAAGCTATACATTTGTATAATATCTTCATTTTTCTTTTTAATTTTTCAATAAAATTAGTACTCTTTTGTAGATGTTTTTAGAATATTGAAGTGATATTGTGAATTTTTAGAGTGACTATTTGTTGAATTATTACTCGGGCCAACAAAATAAAAATATGCATGTGTTAAAAGACAATAGGTGTAAAGAAGATTTTACATAAAGTTCGTACAATTTTTCACTCAATATTTGACCTCTTTGCATAATTCTGTTGTCATATCCTTGAAATGTGGCCCGGGGGGCATCTTCCTCGCCTGTCGGAAATTAAACGACACTTACAAAATTAAGGCATTTTAGTAAGGAACTAATATGTCTATCCCTGTGCACTTTTCTGTTTTGGCAAAATCCAGGGTAATGGAGTTGGAAGTGCAATTGAGAAGACAACACCAGGTGTTTGAATCTGCGTAGATGGGAGCAAGGAGTTGCATTTACTAGTTTTAGTTATTTGCTGTGAAGATTTTTATCTATTATTACTTGTTTCAAGGATTTACTCCTTTCTCTTTTTCTCTTTCTTTTCGGAGGTGGGGGATGGGATGTGAAATGGAAAAACAGGAGAAAATTTGTGCACTTTAATATTTTTCCTTATCATGCTTATTGTTGATAAAGAAAAGAGGAAGTGAAATATGAATATGGAACATCTAAGAATGGGAAGCACTGGAGTTGCGGAAGCAGTATTAGACCTTCAACCCAACTCATCAATGTCTATTTCTTATCACTCCCTTTTTGGTCCCCACAATGACATAACACTCCTTGAAATGGATGAAAAGCTCGTCCCCGATATCCTTCAGCAAAAGTAAGTAGTTTTATTTTATTCTTCTTCAGGTTATTTTATTTGATCAGGTCCTATTTTCAATTCGTACATCATTTTCATCATATTCTTATTTCTTCAATAGAGTAACTATAAGAGGACAGGCTAATGAAGATGCAGTTCTTTGTACCCTGTCAAAAACCTATGCCCTTAAATATGTGGGGACATCCAACTCTGTACTTCTTATACCTCCTTCAGATAAAGCTGTTAAAGAATGCAATGAGAAAGATGATAAGTCCATACCAGTTGCATCGGTTATCAAAGTTGCACCAGGCAGTATGGAACTTGTTGAGGTTGCACCTAAATTAGATAAACTTAAATTGCTCCTATCTGAAAATCCTTACAGTTTTGACGAGGCTTCAGACGTGGACATCTCTCACAAGAGAGTGAAAATGAATACAGGCTTATACAGATGGGATGATCTTGTTGACAGGGTACAGGCTAGCGATGAGGAACTAAGGTCTGGACTACAAGCCCTTTCGGCCGTTGAAATTGATGGATACTGGCGAATTTTGGATGACAAATACTTTGATATGATTTTGAACATGCTTTTGCACAATGTAATATTGAATGATTGGTCCTTTAATGCACTTAATGAAGATGAAGTTCTTCGTGCACTAGAAACAGATGGGTTTCCGGGCAATATTGCAATGCATTGCATGAAAGTCTATGGCAATATGGTGGGAGAGGGTGTTGGTGGAAATTGTGTGTGGAGGTTGGAGAAGAGGCGCATTTGTGTGCACTTTGCAAGAGAAATCTTGAAAAGGGGTAAGATGAAAATGGAAACATTTATGGCAGAATGGATACGAAAGGTTCCTGATGGTATGAATCCAAGTTTTGACATGTTGGAAGGTGAAGTTCTAATGGAAAAGCTTGGGATTGAGACTCTAGTTTACAATTTCAGCGTATCGTCACTCCCATCAACCCCTGTTGAGCGTTTTAACATACTATTCCGGGAGAGGCAAAAGTGGGAATGGAAGGATCTACAGCCATATGTCAGGTCTGAATCTGTTATTTTGAACAAGTTTCTGTTTTGCTTGCGTAATTATACAATCATCTTCTCTTAATTGTTGGTAATGTCAATTTATAGGGATCTAAAAGTTCCTGGACTTACTTCAGAAGCAATACTTCTCAAATATACTCGGAGAACTCAGCCAACTGTGGATGATGAACCTGTTTTCAGTGCAAGATAGTCTTCTCATGTAATACATCTATTTGACGGAATTATTTAAGAATTTCCAGTATTGTTATTTTATTTTTAATCATATGACATCTTTCAAATTTTCTTAAGAATTTTGAAAATGGGGAATTTACGAAAGTGTCCAATTAAATGCTTGTCAAGTGAAAAGTGTCTAGTTTTGAAAATCTCGAAACTTGACATTTCATTTATTAGGAATGGTGATAGTTCGACAATTGTAAAATCTGCTATACGTTAACTAACTTTTGACTTTAAATTATCAATCACATTTGAGTACTATAACCAAATAGGATACCGTACATAAATCAAATATATCGAACAAACATAAAGAAAACAAATTTACATCCTTAAATTAAACTGGCAAAGTGAATGATTGGAATTGAAAATGTTTCACAAAATGGCTCAGAGTAATCTTTTCCCCGAACTTTGCAAGAGGCTACATCAACAATGTTTTAAACTTATCGAATGTCCTTACCTCTTATGCAACCATTGCGTGTGTACGGTGTATCATAGATCGAGTCCAGCATGGAGGTGGAGCATCCTTCGTTTCACATCGAACGTGGTGTTAAACATAGCTGTCCATTGTTGTGGCTTGCAAGAGCTTGGTTGCATCTACTAGACCAAGTCTTTGGAAGTAAATAGGTGCAACGGCCCGAATTTTAGTACCTGGAAAGCCACATTGTCCTTTAAAACTGACTTTTAAATAATAATTAGTGTGAAAAATAACTGAGATTCAAGTTGTATAATTTTATTTAAGAAGCCAAACGGTAAAGAAAATTCAAAGTTTAACATCAGTTTGATAAAATAAATAAGCTTTTCAAAATCTCAAGATGAAAACATATTTTAAACTTTTGTTTGTAGCCATCACCGCACGTTTTGTCACCAATTCCAAAATCTGTAATTTGTAAGTTTAAAATATGGGTGAGCATTTCATATAAATACTCAGTAGGTTCAACGCAAATTAAATAAACTATATCATAAATAACACATAATCATGCAATTAAAGTCATAAATTCTTATATAATAAGCAAGTACTCTCATACCCGAAAGCAAGTGGATCTCATGCCCGAAGTCAAGTGCGTCTTGCCCGAAGACATGGATCTCATGCTTGAAGGTAAGTGGATCATGCCTAAAGGCATGTGGATCTCATAAATCACGTAATCACATGCATAAATTTAAAATACGAGTTTACTTAATATCGCTCAGTTAACAAGAAAAGTTTTGAGTAAGAACTTACCTTAATATAATTCTTGAGTTTGTTGAGCAAATAAAATTCTACTTTTCTTGAAAATATCGTGCCTTGTCTAGCCCTAAAATGAACAAGATTAAATTAGAAACTCATATTATAGTTTCAGAAATGAAAAATAAATCTTGAGGGTTGAATTTAAAAGAGTTTTAAAGTGTAAGGCTTTGTCTCAAATGCTAAAGCATAAAGATTTGTGACGAATTTGTGCAATTGAATGAAATTAGGGTCTGGTTTGATAAAATAGAAAGTTTATTGTCCAATTCAATTTCTTTAGAAATACTTGGGATTTAAAATAAATTGTTATAACTTTGGGGGTTGAAAATATATGACATCTAAATCTACGGGGACTAGATTAATAAATTTAAAAACTAGAGGGCTAAAGATGCAATTTTATACAAGACATGTCGGTGCCCCTTCTCCGGAAATCTACCGACGACGACACCATCATCACGTGGAGGCGACATGAGTGGGTAAAGGGTGGTGAAAGGGGGACTTGATGAGGTGGATTCGAGTGTTGGTGTTTCGGTGGTGTGATGGTGGGAGTGAATACTGCACATTTGCGTGTGTGATTTGCTGTTGGTAAATGGAGGTTCGGTTGGCTATGATGGTTGAGGCTTGGGTTGAGAATTTCTGACAGTGACTACCGATTGTGGAAATAGCCGGTTCGTGGTATGTGGGGGGTGTGAAGCCATTCGATTATGGAGGTGTGGCTGGGTTCGAATTGTGTTGTTGAGTCTGTGGTGTTTGTGTGATGATGTTTTGCTTTGAATTTCTTTTCGTTGTTTCGCGTGGTGTGTGGTTTCGTTCAATGCTAACAATTAAAAGGGATTAGATGAAAGTGTAAGGGACAAATCTCTTGAGACAAAGTCCCAATGAGGGGGTGTTTGCACTAAAAAAAGCTTGATTACACAAAACACCTCCAAAGGGCGCAAGCACGCAATCTAAGCCAAGGATGATTTCTAATAGATAAGATAGAAAAGATAACATTTCTATTTTGAGAGTTTTGATTTGTGATCCCTAAACATCTAAAATTCTACTATATATATACACATCGAAATTAACTACCTACTACTATTTGAATCTCTAATTTGCCGCCTTCACTTTGTAACTTACATGTAGTAACCATCATCCACCATGTTGTATAACCATCGCCAACTTCTTTGAGTAACTAACATCCACTACTTTGCACCAAATAACTTCCATGATCTTCAACCGCTCATGATGTGGAAATCATTTGTAGATAAACATAGGAGTTGTGGGATAAGTTGTAAGAACTGTTTCTTCATTCCTAAATGTCCAATCGCCAAATCTCCCTTGTGATCGTCCAATCACCCAAGTACTCTAGTGATAGCCCAATCACCCAGGTTCCTCCACATCGCCCTTTCATTTGTAATAGGCTTTCATGTTTCGAATCTTTATGTCGGGCTTTTGAATTGAATATTTTTATGTGTCAACAATTATCCCCCAATATGGCTGAATTAATGTGCAATAATTAATTTTGCCATATTCAAAGTTTTTTCCATTCCTCCTATTACCTCAAAATCGCAAAAAGTATAGAATTCTAGGAATTTTCTCCAACTTTCGCCCAAACATGCGCTTCTTTTCGACAACTATCACTTGTCACATAAATCAGTATAAAACCCATTTTTTTCAGTTTCCTTCATTGTTTTCCTTTAGGCCAAAAAAGGGTTTTACAAGTAAGATAACTGAGGCAAAACTTTTGTATAACTGAATAACTGTATTCACATTAATTCAGTTGTTTTTCTAACATACTGTATTGCCTTTCCCAAGCTCAATCAATGGTATTTGGGTGACGCATCAGACTATTAGGTCTTTGTGAAATTATCCCCCAAGTCTGTAGGTGTCTCTTCTTCCAAGTAATCCATTTTGTTGACTTCATTTTGCAGATCAAGTAATAGGCTGAATACAGCCATGTTGTCCTTCAATAATGCAAGTACTTCTTTTTTCATCCTTAGTTCAAATTTATTTGTATAGACCATTAATTTGGTCTTAAGAGCTGTGATTTCAACCAAAATGTTTTATGGTTGATCTTGCATTACGACTCTTTGATCATTTTCTTGCCATTTACTGGCTTTTCAAAGACCACTAGGTTTGACCTCATTGGGTAAACAACTTCGTAAAGGCCTCCACTGAATATAACTCTTCATTTCGTGCTACTACTCTTGCTTCTTCTTCTTCTTGTACTATTCTGACTTGTCCGTAATTGCCGTCATACATGAATTGTTCTACTGAGTTGGAATCTGTTAAAAAGTGTTGTTGATCAGCCTGCACAACCTCTGCATCTCCTTTTTCATTCCAAAACACCAAGCATTGATGGAGCGATGATGGTGTATTATTTCTCGTATATCCAATCTCTACCCAATAGTATATTATAACTAGTGGGACCATCTATGATGAAGAAAATTGTAGTCTTTGTTGTACTTCCCACTGTTATTTCCAAAGATATTATTCCCTTTACTGAAGTTTCTCGTCCATTGAAACATGTTAACACAACCTCTGTACTAATTATATTTGTGTCTCCCTTAGCAAACTTCCTCAACATCCTATATGGGATTGTGTTGATGGCTGCTCCACTATCAATGAATACTTTTGAAACTGGAATGTCATCAATTGAGGCCCTTATGTACAGAGGCCTTAGGTGCTTAGTCAAATTCAAAGAAGATTTCGTGAACATTACCTTCTTTGCCTATTCAACTTCCACCTTTTGATTTTCTTGTTGCAATTCGTCTTTTTTAAATATATCCACCAGCAATATATCTTTGCTCTGCGCTTCACCAACTTTTTCTGCTTGTGTAGAACTTCCTGGCGTTTCTCCCCAACATGTTGGCATACTTTTCAGCATCTGGTTCTCTCTCTTCTTCTTTTTAGGTGCTCCATATAAAACCAAATAGTCGAACTGTTGCCCAGATGGTTCATCCAATAATACTACCGCTGGATTACCTTCTTGATATAGTTGCTTGAGAAGTCTGATACATGATACTCCTCTCATCTTGCACTCTGCTTCTAAGTCCAGTTCAAGTCATCACATCATAATCTAGGTCATATGCTTCATCAACTTGTGGGATCACTTCGACGGGAGTAGCCTCTTTGCTCTCTAACGTCTATGCTGCTTCCCCTATTTCTTCTATGACTGCCTCATCTTTCTCTTTATTTTGAAATTCATTGGCCAATACATAATTGCTGGCCATATTTGGAGGCAACGTGCCGAATTGAATATTAGTGGACCCCCTCGGCATCATTCTCATCATCTTCGTTCTGTATTCGCTCATATTTTGACCTCCAAAGAAACTTACTTAACGAGGCTTCTCCCATTATTTATTTTTAACCGTTAACCTGTTTGGATCTAATGTTCTGTTTCTTCGTCATATGAGATTCACAGGCTTAATTTGCTCCATACCTTGCTATCGTCTCTTCATTTGCCCATAGTTTCTTTGATATCGCCTTTGCTAAGTCCTTGTCATTTCATCAAATGGAATTATCTGCCCTGCTTTGGGATTGAACGAGTGCCATACATTTGGGTGATTTAGTTGTGGCCTGAATGTTTTGAGTTTTTGTGGAGGACTTGGTGATCTTCCAAACGTCCTTGTACATGACCATGGACTATATGACTTTCCAAAGCCTGGTCTAACGTGTCCTTTGAATTGTTGTGGCTTGACTTGATGCAATTGTTGCTTACTGTTCTTCTTTTCATCCGCTACTTTGACAATTTTCTTTTGGCATCTAGTGCATAAATTCTTGTCTTCTTGTTTAGTAATGTCTTCTTTTAACCTTTCGAACACACTAGGACGTGATTCGTCCTCTCCTTCATCTACCACCAGCTTGAATTTTGGTAGATCCTGCTTCTTGAATTTAGGAGTAACCATGTCAACAACAACTATTTGTGGGAAATGATTCTCATCAATAGTCATCTTCTTTTTTGAATTGAAGATTATTTGCCCTGATTCAATGGAATCTTGTATCACATTATGAAAGACCAAACAGTTGTTCGTGGTATGAGACTATGCATTATGTCATTTACAGTACTTTTTACCCATAATTTGTTCAGGGTTTGGCAATTTACGCTTATCACTCAGCTTAATCTGTTTATCTTTGAATAACCGATCAAATATTATTTTGGATTTTGTAACGTCAAATGAAAACGTTCTGACTTTTTGATTTTCTTTTTTAGCTTCTCACTCTTATATTACAATGTGGCCAACACAGGACATTCATAAGTATCGCTATTGGCTAATTCGGTTGAACAGATTTCAAACTCTTCTTGACCCTTATCAACTACGTGCACCTCGAAATTAGGGTCTCTATAATATGTTCCTTTACTAGCATTTTTCATTTGTTCCTTATCTCTCAACAGACGCTCATGTCTAATGACATTCGCACTAAGTTGAAAGATTTGATCCTTAAGCATAACATTTGGGTCAAATGGAACTCTTACTAGCTTTGGTGCGCAAGGCACTACAGGTGATCTGACATTATTAACCCCAATATTCGGTACGAATGGACCATTTTTTACTTCATTAACACCATTGAATGGTTGGTTTGCTCCTTCATTGGTGCATATCGCATTTGGTCCTATATTTTGGACATTTTCCCTCATATTAACAGTGCCCCTCGAAGTGGATGTTCCAACACCTCCTACATTAGAAGGTCCTGGACCCCCCCCCCCCATGTTGGACGTACCAATATGTGGTATTTCTAAACCACGTATCATGTTCAAAGTTGAATAACCAATGTTTATATTCAAATTCGGTGAGTCATTACATAGTAGGCTCTTAATTTGGAAGTTGTTACACCCTTCCATGAGATTTATTTGACATACTTGACCAACCAGTTTATTCATCAATTTATTTAAAGTGCTTAACTGTTCAGTCATGTTGTAATAGTGCCTATTTCCATTTTGAGCAAGTTTCTCAACAGTATGAATATTTTTTAAACTTACCTGCTCAACAATGTCCTGGGCGAGTTCTCCCAACATTCCACGCATGGAACATGGGCTCAACTTTGCTGGCCCTCTTGTTCTTCAACAATGGAAGAAAGAAATCGATGTGTATTTGGCTCCTTGTAGGAATTTTTATGAGGAATTATGCTCCAAACTTTTCAAAACCATCTGTTGTTTCGCGTCGGGTGTGGTTTCACTCGATGCTAACAATTAAAAGGGATCAGACGAAAGTATAATGGATAAACATCTTGAGACAAAGTCTCAATGAGGGGTGTTTGCACTAAGAAAAACTTGATTACACAAAACGCCTCTAAGGGGTGCAAGTACATAATCTAAACTAAGGATAATTTCTAATATCTAAGATAGAAAAGATTACATCTCTGTTTTGAGAGTTTTGATTTTGTTCTCACTAAACATTTAAAATTCTACTATATATATACACACGGAATTAACTACCTACTACTATTTGAATCTCTAATTTGCCGTCTTTACTTTGTAACTTGAATGTAGTAACTGTCATCCACCATGTTACATAACCATCACCCACTTCTTTGTGTAACTAACATCCACTACTTTGCACCAAGTAACTTCCTTGTATCAAGTAACTTCCATGATCTTCTTCAACTGCTCATGGTGTGGAAATCGTTTGTAGATAAACATGTGAGTTGTAGGATAAGTTGTAAGAACTGCTCCTTCATTCATAAACGGCTTGATTTCCCAGTCGCGCAGCTTCCTCCACATCGTCATTTCATTTGTAATGGGCTTTCTTATTTCGGATCTTTATGTCGGGCTTTCAAATTGGATATTTTTATGTGTCAACATCCGCCCCCTTCAATCCATTGATTGAATTGAGGTGACGACCTTCGACTTTCCCGAATTTCATTCATCGGATTGATGAGTCTTGTAAGTGAAATTAAATAGAGGAGCAGCCATGGTTTCGTTTGAGGAAGAATTCATACCTAGTGTTTGGAGTTTGGTGAGATTTTCTATTTGTGTGGCTACGTGAAGTGAAAGAGTGAGGTAAATTATGTGTTGGTTTGGTGAAAATAGTGGTAAGTTAGGGTAATTCCATGATTGAGGGTAATTGAAGTGAGAATTTTGGAAATGGGAATCATCCGTGCAAGGAAGGAACTTGGGAGGAAGAAAATGTTGAATTAATTGGGTTGTTCCAAATTGGATCGAGGAACCCAAATTGAGTATATCATAAAATTGAAATTATGCTAAATAATAAATACTGTCATGAAAGATTTGGGATTGGAAGTTGACAAGATGGAGAATTTTTTTCTAAAATTGGATATGTTATAGCCCAATCAACAAACCATACAGATTAATACAAATGAAAACTTTTGGAATGTAAACAGCCAAAAAATGGAATAAATTATGCTGTCTATCAAGGAAAAAATTTTGAAATATCAGATTAAAAAATACAAATCTTAAGAATACAAATATAAATATAAAATACAAAAAATACAGAAGACTGTATGATTGAAATGGTAACGGCTCAAAAAGTGAAAACAGACACCTTCAATTAGATTAAAAAAAATAAACTGATATATAAAATTATATAAATAAAATTAAAATAACACAAAATGTATTAAAATAATGCAGTATATCATGCACATGGCCTTTCGCAAAAAAAAAAAAAGGTGTAGCCCACACCCTGAGGGCCCGAACCGACCACGCCCAAGGTCATTGGTTCGGGAAGGTAAATCCAGGTTATGCCTCCAAGTAGCCAGGGTGGAAGGGCTTATGGTAAGCATGAGCAAATCTCAATAACTCCCGCTTGCCACAAGGCCAATTCCACCTTGCGGGAAATCGAACCAAGCACACAGCTGCGCTGAGCACTTACCACCCATCCCCTTTGTCACTTGGGGATGTGCCCTGAGGGCTGCACATGACCTTTCGCATATATATGTTTAGAAGTGTAAGTCCAAAAATGAATGTTTTATTATTATTTCTGAAGATTGTATCATTTACTATCCACATGCCAAACCCTTATAATATTTGAATAGTACGACTCAATGGAACATGAAAGTGAGCACTGTACATGTGTGGACAACTCCCTACTTCATGTTTCATTCAACTGTATTCGTTGTTCACCTTCCCTATTGACAACATTACTTGATCTAGGAAATTGGTTGTCAAATTGTAAATGTGGATTTAATTTTTTTTTATTATTATTATTTATTTATTTATTAAATAAATTGATAAGCAGTGAAGGAGACGAAAGAAATAATTAAGAACAGTGCAAATTTTTTCCGACTACATAGGGAAGGCGAAGATAATATTAGAAATCAGATTAAACTTTAAGAAATAAATAGAGTACCAATTAATGCAAGTCGGTTTAATTACCAATACCAATACACACTTTATTACTACTCACTAATCACTATAACCAATCAGTAAATTGTCAATTACTTAACCTTATGGTTATTTGACACTAGTTAGCTGCTTCAAGCCAATTTAGAATATCTAGAAAGAAAAGATAGAACTCTTGAAACCCAAAATTAGATGAATCAATACCATTGAAAAAAGAGTATCAGAACACACAAATTCTATATCTACTTTGGGGAAATTTATGGGAAAAATATGGGCATCTGAATATGATTAAATAAATTCCAAGGCATGAAATCGCTATCTTTTAAGAGATATTTCTCTCCTATCCAACGAAATCACAATGGGGTTTTAATGAAAATCTCTTTTCTTTCAGGATACAATGGAATTGTTTGATTCAAATAGTGTCAATTTTGATCAAACCAAAGAGAACACAATATAATTATACTAATGATGCCAAGAGAATGAATGAAGAAGAAGAAGAAGAATGAAAATGGATTTTTTTTTTTTTTTTTTTTTTTTTCTGTAAATGGAAAACTTCAGTTATTTATAAAGGGAAAAAAGTTCAAATGAAATAATGTGTCTTTTGAAGAAACAGTTTATTTCCAATAGACACAATTCTTCAAATCCTGACCGGCCAGGTTGAACTCTGTTTCGACACAGCAAACCATGTATCAAAGCGGCAAAACCATTAGCATAACAAAAATAAGAAAACAAATAAATTATGAAAAAATTATCTAACATCTACTCCATAGACAAACAAGAAAATAATTTTGCACATGATCAATAAAAATCAGTTTTCAAAAAATCTATTCTTCATAAATCTACATCAAACAAATTATAAAACTTAAAAGTGTCAGCCAAATTCCAATTTCCATATCCATAATCCACAGGAATCCTATTCCAAACATATCCAAACATGTACAAGAATAGTATCATCGATTTCCAGTATCCACCGGAATTTGTAAGAAAAGAAAGCCACAATTAACAAGTATCATCAATATGTAAATGCTCAAATGTATCGTGCCATTAACAATTCATCATTACAATAAGAGCACTCAAAAGGTCACTCGAAGTTACTAGTTTCTTTCAAATCACAACAATTTATAAGTATGTTTTACATTATATTCATCACATAAAAAACCTGCCACCTAAGCTAACCATCGATTTGCCCTGGCAAAACAGGTAGGATTTTCATGTCGGGTGATTGTGAGTTGGATATCGACATCAGCTTAGACCTATATTTCTCGTCTCCATCGTGTTTGAAAGGTTGGACAACTTCCTCATTGTCTGATTTTTTAGGCAAATGCTCAGTAATGAACTCGGTCTCCGGTAGTCGGTAAGAGATGGCAATCAATGACTCGCGAGTCACCTCCTCAGAAACCTCCTTGCAGGGCTCTTTCTTGTCCATAAGTTGACAATCTCTGTCCTGCAAAATATGATGGTGACGGATCAACTAGAAAAGATAATAGTAAAATATTACAGTATTAAACTTCTATTGTAAAGAGTAATGTAGTTTTTCTAAAAGTAACATGGTTATTGAATTCATGACAGCATGATAGGGAATCTGAGTTCATAGTTCTGATGCAAGCTTCTGTGACGTTAATATCAGCCCAAATAATTTATTATCTTTTTTACCCTGATTGTATTTAAGAAGACTAGAAGAGGCATCATAATGGTTATTCGTCTACCTACCAGTTTGAAAACATAACTATGCGACCTCTTAAAGCAAAATTTTCATCATATACAAGCAACTAAGAGACATATTCTAATTACATTGATAAATAATAATAATGAACATTTCAGTTATTATCCCGTCGTAAGTCACAACTCTCATTTTCATTCAAATCTTAGCAATTAATTGCTCAACGCCTGCCAGAGACCATTTAAAGAAGGTGGATTTAACAGGTAGATGAAACATGGCGAGTTTTCTGTACCGAGATATGATTTCACTTCAAAAAATGAAAACATCTCCAACTCAGTGCCATGCCAAGATTGCTTCTTCACCAAGATGGGTTAAACTGGAGATGGTTACAAATAATCCAGTGGGTTTTTTGAGTCTTACGCCCAGTTTGATGCACATTTTAAGGAGAAATTGATTTTTTGAATAGTAATTTTAAGTAAATGTGTGGTTGAAAAGTAAGGAGTTTTTTCTGGTTTATGTGTAGAATATTTTATTGTGTGAAATTATGAATGTGTGGTTGAAAATGAGTATGAGAAAAAAATGATTTAGAAAAAAGAGAATCAAACAGGGTTTAGTGTTCATTTTAAATTTGAATTATTTTGAACCTTGTACTCTTCAGATAAAAATAATTTTTAAAAAAATATGATAAAAAATCTAATTGTCCAAACTGGTAATACCATGACAGGGTCCCAGTTTAACTAACGATTAGCTGGGTAGGATACCTATTTCTAACCAAACGCATTTTAATGCGTAAGCGGACCGGTTCCCAGTTTTCCGATCAGCTCCTGCTTTAATTACATTAGCAAGTATAACTAGACCTCCCGAGGAATACAGTGAATAATATGCTATGGATTGACATTAAAATCACTCCACAAAGGCATATAACAAAGACATAAAGTCCAGTTGTTAGCTCGGTCATTTCAGACTGTAAATCTGTAGATGAAACTACTAGGCAGTCCGTCGGCACCATGAAGATTTGTTCCAAAACATCTTCAAGGTTTTCTTAACAAAGTAGAGTTCTAATACAGGAGGAATTACTGTAGTTTGATGTTCGAAATTTAAATGCATTGCTTGTATTTTTCATATTATTATTTCTAGTTCTGTTGTGTCTTTTATCTAGTTTCAATTAAAATAGTTTCAGGGTTATAATGGTTCATTTGTTATTCAGGCACTCTGGTCGTATAGCATGCTGGCATGAAAAGTTTAAAATTCAAGGCTTGGGACCTTTAGACTGCTGAGAAGCGTTTGTTGCCTAACAACATTAGGGCGAAGATGAACCTTAGTTGGAGTTCAGGGCATTTGACCCAATAATTAAAGAATCTAATATGGCTAGAATATTTCACACAAGTTTTGACCTATTGACCCTGTCCAAGAGTAAAAATGCCATATTGAATTGTAACACTTTTAGCCCATGTCTGAACCCCATTTTAGGTGAAGAAAAAGAGTTTTTGGATAGTATTTTTTTGGAGAATGTGTTGTTAAAAATAATGAACACTCTTGGTTTAAGTGTAATAAGAAAGAGAAATGTAACTTGATTTTAATGGGGGGGGGGGGGGGGGGGGGGGGGCAAACAAGGGTTAAGCTGCTCAATGGCTTAAACTTAATCACGTGGAGAGATCGTGGCCCTTGAATCATTATTTGATCAACAGTTGTGGTTCCTCCTATATAAGGAGGTAACCCTAAGCTAATTCACACGCACTTATTTTCTCTCTTACTTGCCGTCGGGTCTCTCCCTCTCTCTGGCCCTTGGAGATTGTACTCTTTCCCCCATTCATTCTAAATGTTTCTCATCTTCCCTTGTGCACAGATTTTGGCGATTTGTGGTTGTGAAACTCGTGGTTGGGACTTTTATTATTGAGGGTAAACTGATACAACTAATCTATAAATACTTCAAGTTCAATCTTATCGAGGGACCTGTTTTTGGTCTAAACCAAAGTGACTAATGCCACTTATTCTAATCATTCTACAATATTATCTCTCCTCGTACTCTTTTATCATCTACTTTGTCAAGGTTGAGGCTTGTTATTCATTTTCTCCCTTAGTCACCTCAATCTTCTTCAATTCTAGCCATCCTATAATCGTTCTTATCCTTTATAATATCTTCTAATCTTGACGCAATAAATAAATAAAAAAATAAAAAAGAAGATGGAATTCGATCATTCTCTTTTTTCACTCTTTAGTGTAAGAAACTTGATAACACATATTGGTTGGGATCTTTCTCTAAAACTATGCTCAATAAGTCTCGTCTGAAGCGTACAATATTTTTCGATAAAGATCTTTATCTTCATCTTTTTCATCCAAGAATTTGACCATGTCTAGAGGCTATTGAGTTGTACAAAAATCAACTTATTCTAAATATGTATAACCTTGTTGATACGACGGTATGTGTGGACAAATCAAGCTTAAATTGTTATTTAAACTTTGCCAAACTTGCTCCCCCCAACCGAAAATCAAAACTGGTTAACAAATCCAACAAGTTCACTAAAATTTTTACAACACCCATGTTTTGAAACCTTTTAACAAAGCAAAGATGTGATCAACCAATTTTTAACTTTATTCAAAATTCAAATATCAACCGCGTGAACATAAATTCCACTACATATTAATAGTAGCACAGACTCAAATCCCAGCTCTGAGCTTCTGACTGATTGCAAGCAGATAAACGTTTTTTAAAACCCAATAACAATGAATATTTGAACAATTATATCTTAAAAATCATTAACCGAAGCTTGAAAAATAGAAAATCAAAAAAATGATAGTAAAAAACATACCAAATCCTGTAATCTCTGTGATAAACGCAATTTAAATTCAAGTACTTAAACAGATCTTAATGTTCAAGCAAGTGACACGCCAAACCAGAATTTATTAATAATTCAAGCAAAAATTAATGAAATTGAGCAAGCGAATTAATCCTTATTGAGAAAACCCGGAAATTATATTTATAGGAAAATGAAAAAGTACCTCTTGAGCTGTGGATAGAATTGGGGGTTTTGAGTTTTAGGTCGATCGGACAACAATAACGGCCGCACTGCTAGGTGAATCGCATATATCTCGCTACTTTAAAATATTACTACTTATTACCCGTGCGATGCACGGATGATATTATCATTATACATATTTTTGGAAAGTAACACCTTGATCATATTTTAATAACACATTTTTTACTACAATCATCGTAAAAATTTAAAAAATGTTTTAAAATAGTCAATTATTATATCTGTTTGTTAGTACCATTGTCTAGTTAATAAATTGATTTGTTTTTTGTTTTCAAGTAAATCGAGATTTATTTTTTAATTTCTCAATTGAGATTTTTTATCAAGAGAGAAACATAATATTCATATCACATTTTAATTACATATATTTCAGTGCAATTTTTGAACACAAAATTGTCTTCGTAATAATTAAACAAATTGTTTTAAAACAATTACTTATTAAGTCCTTGTTTGACCTTCATTTTTTTTTCAAACAAAATTTATTTCACACTAAATCTCAACCATCCATCTTAATTAAGTCTAACATTTTTGAATTTTTAAGCATTTTTTAACCATACATTCTACCGAAAATACTATTCAAAACCATATTATTCACAAAATAATTGGGCCAAACACAAGTTAAATCTGATTAGTACAATTGTGTAGTTTATAAATTTAATTTTTTTTAATTTTAAATTAAAAAGAAGTTGTTAAAAATTGGACAGATAAAAATACTTATGATTAAAAAAGTGATTTAAAAAATCGTACACAACGCACTTTAGCCTCTGTTCGTTGCTCATTAATGAGCCGTCATTTTTTTTTGAATTTCGAGGTAAATTTTGTATTTGAAAATTGGAGAGAGAACGTGTGTGTTTAAAAAATGATTTGGAAAATTGTAATAATTTCTATTTATAATGAGTTGCCAAACAGAGGCTTATTCTCCGTTAGGTAAAGTGTGGTTTTTTTTTTTGTTTATAATCGCTCAAATTTTCAATACAACTTTTTAACAATATATTTTCTTACTTCAATTTTTAACTCTACATCTACCTCAAAATCTGCGAATAGTGCGTTCGGCGGCCAAAGCCTCCAATTTTTTTTGTTTATTTTGGTGTTTTCTAGGTAGATACGGTTAAAAATTGGAGAGAGAAAATGTGTATGGTTAAAAAGTAATTTAGGAAATTATGTTGTTTATAAATTGATTTATAAATTGTAATCATTGAGTAAAAGAATGGTGTGTAAAAAAAATTGATTATAACAAAATAACAAATTCGAGGCAGACACATACAGACTAATACTCCCTCCGTCCCAAAAAGATAGTCCCCTACCAATTTTCAGACAAATTAAGAAATATCAATTAATATTGTTGGAAAAATAAGTTTTACAATCCCTTTTCTTAATATGTCCCTAATAAATTTTGTACTTTCCACAAAATTGAAAGAATATAAATTTATTTAAACTAATAAAAATACATTAACTAAGGGCAAAATGGGTCATGAAATATTAATTTCATTCTTAAAAAAGAAAGTGGACTATCTTTATGGGGGGACCAAAAAAGAAAAATGAACAGTGAACTACTTTTGTAGACAGAGAGTTAACGGAGAGATTATTATTGATTTTTTGCCCTCAATAAGCAAACATGCGTTCACATGCTCGAAAGAACTCTGGCATGAAACCCTAAAATACTGTCCTCCGTCACCTAATAAAAATCGCACGGTAGATGAAGATCATTTTTCTTCTCTTAACATCACCATTATTATTTTAGAGTTCGTTTCAATTACCAGCTTCGATCTACCATTAAATTAGTTCGTTTCAATTTTGTTCATAACCCCAGGTTTGTACCACGATCCAGGCGCTGTTGTTCGATTAAGAGTTAGATCTACACCTTCGAAATGAAGATTTCCACTTCTATTCGCCGACTGAAGGTATAGCTTCATCAACCTGGGGTTCTTCTGGTGGTTTCTCGTTAAATCGAGTTCAAAAACTCATTTTTTTCTTGTTATTTAAATGTCTAACTTGTATTTTAATCGATTTTCTATGTGCTTGCGTGTTAGGCAAACACCCAGTACTCACCGGTGTCAAGAACTTCCTGGAGGACGGCGGCTGTGATGTGATCCGGAAAAGACGTCAAAAATGAGAAATCAAGATACGAGCAATTCAACAATATTCTACATGGAAAAATGAACAAGTTTCGTGTTGGGCTCGAGTCGAGATTCAAATCACGTCAACGGATCAGAAAATCAGAAAATTGGGCAGAAGATGCGTTACGGCCGTAACATTGTTTCTCACGGCCGTAACTTATGGATTTCACGGCCGCATCACATTCCTCACGGCCGTAAATGAAAATTGGTATTTTTGTTCAGAAGGAGATTTACGGCCGTAACATCAATCTTCACGCCCGTTACTAATATGGTGACATTTTGATCAGAGAAGGACTTACGGCCGTAAGTCCGACTTTTACGGCCGTAAGCGGTGCAAATCAGATTTTTTGGGATTTTAGTATTTCAGTTGATTTGTATTTCCTTTATTGGTTTTTAATTCTTTTTCTGATTTTGGTAATTTTGGTTATTTTGGTTATTTTAGTTATTTTAGCTATTTTAGCTTAATTAGAATTCTATTCAGAGTCAGTTAGCTATTAGGTTTTATTTTGCCTATTTATATGCTTTTCAATTCAATGTAAAAATAGAATATTTTGGATGAATAAAATTATATTGAGTGTTTTCTTAATATTGTTCTGGAATTGAACAAACTTCGAACTTATCAAAGGCGTGGGCATCATTTTGTGGCGTTCAAACCATTACGGTTCTTGTTTCCGCATTGTAACGGGTCTTGGGTTTAATATACCCATGGTTCTTACGTCGTGAGGCTTGGGATGTACTGTTATCGTCCGTTCCAACCTGAATTCGGAACTTTCCAAGCGTTATTCCGCGAGCTACGACGAGGACCCCCTCCCGGGTTCTCATCAGGCTGTTTCTCATAAAATTCCCGATTGAGGTATTTTAGACATATATAGCTAAAAATGGTTCATACTTCTTATTCTCTGCATTTGATTTATGTGTGTCAGTAATAGAAGCTCATTTTTAAAATCTCTTTTTTGTGATTTTCAAACTCATGATTTAGCTATGTTTACTGATTTTCTTATGTAATGTTCACTACACATGATTTAGTTATTTTAACTGATTTAATGTATACCGCATTTAAACTAATTTTTTGAACATTACTCATTCAATTCACTAAGAACCATTTGCAAACCTTACTTGTTTTTCATAGGTTTCCATCAATATTCAGAGTAGGTAAGTAGTTTTGGAAATGGCATGAAAACAATTGTTACATGGAAACCTTGAATTACACCCTATTATCAATCACTATGATATCATTATTTCTCTGGTTAATTCTTCTCATGCACTGTATGGTTGTGTAATAAACTGCAGAAGACTTGGCTGCGCAAAAGATTTGAGACTATGAGTGCTAAATTGGTCTGTCTTCCCACTGATGTTTTCCTTTTTCCATCCTATAAATTGGGAATTTGGTTATGATTGTTTGGATTTGTCTTCTTGAAGGGTTCTAGAACATATTCTTCTTGTAGTCATTTGTGCATTTTTATTGTTTTTCATTGAATTCATGTACTGAAAATTAAATTTCATCGTGAAGAAAGTCTCTTTTCAGTAGATCTAATAAAAAGGACAAACCAAATGGTTGTGACGTGTATCTGATCTCATTTTCTACTTTTGGACACAGATAACATGGGGCGAAGATGCTTGATTTAGAAATGTCACCATTGTTGTTCGCTATTATTGCTATGACATAAGTATTCCCACTACAAATACCTAGTTATGTATTAATAGTTGTAAACAGAGATTATGTAACCAACCTTCAAGTCCATCAACACTAAGCTTGCACTTTTCTCTGCATTTGCTCAAATTGTTAAAGTGTTTGCAGCACTTTTGTTTGTGTTTCCATGAAATGGTAGCTGGAATCTGGACTCCATACCTATTTATGAAATGAAGAATTTTATCTCACATCTTTCCTCTAATATCTGAAATCTTTTTTTCGTATTCCGCAAGTCCCAGAATCGTTTATCTCCTCACTCCTGTAAGAAAATAAGTGATTGTGATTATAATTTTTAAATACTAATCTGCAAATATTGTACAGGACTGTCAATGTTTCTACTGCTAAAAATAGCTTTTTCCAGACTTGGACTGCTGTGAATATGCTGCCAACTTCTTCTGTCAGGAAAGTGAGGTGTAGTACAAATTTTACTTATTGAGTTTTAACCTTTTAGTTCAAACATGACCTTTTTTGTCAAATAATAACTATAGTTCCAATATTTGATAATTTCACGTCAATATTCTATTTTAGCAATAATAATCTTTTTAGTAATCTTTCCAACCTTCATATTATTTATATTTTATACTTCCGAAATTGTAAACTGTTTACAGTTATTTAAATTTTTAATTTAAAGCATTACAATATGTTATTTTCTATGTCAAAGATTTAGTATGTTCTATTTTTTACCCTGCCCTACTTATTTATTAATTATATTCTTTTCAAAAATATTATATTAACTCTATTTCACTTTATATTTCTAAATTTGTAAATTGTATAGTGTTGGTTAAAATTTTAATTTATTATAATTTTTATGTTAAGTGTTACAAATGTATATAAATTATATAGTATTTTAATTTTGTGTTCTATTATTAATCTTTACAACTAATTTATTATTTATATTTTTTTTCAAAAAATGACATATTAATTAATCTAATTTACTTTCTATATTTCCATATTCGTAAACTTTTTACATTTAGTTAATATTTTAATTTATTATATTTTCATGTATAATGTATTACTAAATGTATATAAATTTTAAGGTATTTTAATTTTGTATTTCTAAGATTTAGGTATGTATTCTATTATTAATCTTTCCAACTTATTTATCATTTATTTTTGTTTTCAAAAATATATATCAATTACTCTAATTTAGTCACATTTCCAAATTTGTAAATTGTTTAGAGTTGGTTAAAATTTTAATTTATTCTATTTTTATGTTTAAAGTATTATTTATATTTGTTTTCAAAAATATACACCAATTACTCTGATTTACTTAAATTTCCAAATTTGTAAGCAAGCAAGCATCATAAAATGGTTAATTGTGTGTTGAATTTATTGACCAAAACAATTCGAATTCTTCTTTTGTAGTGGGTTCTAAGACTCTTAAAACTCCAGTGGCATACCTCAAATTCAAGATGAGAACTTGGCTGGCCCATGCTGCCATTCAAATTCCTGCTACTGGAAGAATAAAGAAGGTTGAATTTGAGGTACATGAAGCTTAGTTATTTGAAATTATTAGTTGAGGCTAAGAGGAATATACTAACCAACACTCTGGTTTGTTGCAAATCATATTTTAGTTGTAAGAAAAAGTATTTTGGTAGACAGTTTGGGTGATAATTTAGCTGGTCACCTTTTTTTTTTTTTTTTTTTTTTTAAAGTGCATTCAAACTTATAATCTGTGGGTTGTAGAGAAATGCAGCATACTAAAGAATAAAGACTATGCTAACACAGGAACCAACTTCATTCCAGCCTGCACTTTGTGTTATAAACATTATCAATGATGCTTCATACTAAATAAGGTTGCTTTTAGCATTTTAAAACTTATGAGGTCTCTTTCTGTCCATATTTTCTCCCATAATTCAAACACAAACATTATGAGGCATCTAATTAGCTCCCCCCCCTTTTTTTCTAAATGTGCAGACAAAATCAATCTCATTACAGAAATGCTTCATTTTTTTACACAGGAACCAACTTAACAGATGACTACAGTTCTGTGTTAAAGGTTAGCTGTTACATTTTTTAAATTATGTGCAAACATTCTCTCCATATTTATTCTCCTCTTCTAACAAAAACACATTATCATACATTTACTTTAAATATGTTATCATGCATTCACTCTATGAGTAAATCTACATTAAGATGCATTTCATGAACATAAGCACTTTAAACTTACATGTTTGTCGGTCAAAACCATCTCAATATCAACACACGTCTTCTTTGCAGCATTAATGTCCTCGATGCAGCTGCTCTTGTTTGCCATAGTAATGAACTGGTGAATGAAGAAGAGCCTGCAATATGGGCAACTGCTGTTAATGTATTCTGGTTTGCACAGGCTGGAATGTGAATGAAGAACTGTGTATGTATGTATAAACATAATTAAGTGTAAATATTATCATTAAATGCTGCCATCCATAGGTCATTGAAAAGGTAGTTTTCAGCTAGGCCTTATTACAAAGGGCAGAAAGTAGATGTACTTATTTCCTTTTTTGGGTGTGTATCACTGTATATTTGGACATAATTAAATGTGCCTTATGACTGTCTGACATTAGTATGAAATAGGTCATTCAGATGGCAGATTTCAGGCCAGAAATTGTGTAATTTTTTCCATTTCGAGACAAAATCATAGCGAAATCTGAATCTCATTTTCAATGCATGCTATTTCTGGATCATTTGCAATTGCATGTACAGATTTCAAAATGAAAGTGGCGCCATTTGGTAGACTATTTGTTATCAGATTTTTTACTTTTGTTGCACAGAATATTCATGGGCGGGAGAATTCTACAGCCTCTTCTCCTTTTATATATTAAGTAGATGTTATTTATTACTCATGTTCGAGTATATTTATATATTAATATATATATGAAATGAATATATTTTATTAAAAATAAGAAATGCACAAAGACAACTAATTATAAAAAATTGTAAATTACACATATTTTAATTTTTCTTTTTTATAGTTCGTATATTTATTGTTCCAAAAAATTTCTTTGAATATTGTAATTTAAATTTATTTAAAGTTTAAAATGGAAAAAAACAAATTTATTTTTAAATAGAATTTGTAGTAAGTAAAAAAAAAAAAAATAGATATATATGTGTGTGTGTGTGTGTGTGTGTGTGTGATCTACGTTCCGAATTTTATTAAAAAAAAAAACAAAAATAGATCGATGAACGCTCATATTTCATCATTTTTTATTTTCTATTTTTTTTAAAAAAATATCTATGTGACATTGACAAAGTTTTTTATTTTTATAAATTTAAAAAAATTGTAATTGATTTTCAAAAGGAGAAGGCGAATCAAGAAACTTTGAGACTTGGGAAATGCGACTATTTAAAAATCTACATTCAATTAAATTATTTTAGATCTGAGTTTTGTCCAAAATAAATAATTACCATTTTAGGTAGTGATAAATTAATTTTTGATAATTTAGGAAATTATATCTTGAAAATATTAATTACGTCAATAATCATTACCCACAAAATGAGTTTTATAATAGTGATTTTTTGGAAAATGTGTACTTAAGCCCCTGTTTGAGATCCATTATTTCAAAATAATCTAGTTTATAAAACTAAATTTTTGGGAGAATGAATTGTTAAAAAGTAGAAATTTTTTGAATTTATATCTAGATTGTTTTATTAATAGAATGTTGGTTGAAATTATTTAAAAAAAAAAAAAAACAAACAAACAAACAAAGTTTTTAAATAAAGGATATCTAATGGGGGCCAATTTGTTTTTACCAAGTGGTCACAATTGTAATAGTTAGGAATTTGAATGACTTACTATTAAAAAAAACTTCAATGTCCATCTGCATAACTATTTAATTTAATGATTACAGACGTAATTAATCTTTTAAAAATATAATTTCTAAATTATCACAAATTAATTTATCACTACCTAAACAGTACCATTAGAACTGGTACTAACTATCTTAATACAATATTTGATATTTAAATACATTAAACAAATATTTCATTTCATATTTGGTAACACCTAGTTTTGGTAAGTTGGGAGGGTTATCAAATGATACATAGTGCGTTACAGTCAAAACAAGGTATTCTAGTAATAATAGATACCTCGAAGACACGTAAACTTATAACATCACATATTAAATACACGTGGTTCTATATTTAAATGAATGTAACAAATTAAGTAACATGAAATATTAGTTTTAATTAAATTTTAAGTGAATCTTCTTGAATGCTTGATAAATTCTACAAACTGTTTGTCCATGATTCCTTTAAGCGCTCAAATATCTCAAGAGGACAAATATTGTTTGGCGACGACTTTCAAACATGTTTAAATCTTGATTCTAATTTTGTATCCATATACTTTGTGTTTTTTTAATTCCTACTCCCTTCTCCATTTTTTACAAACAATTTAAACCGATATATCAAAAAGGAGAATGAGACAACTACAGAAATAATTAAATTGATGAATCAAGATCTAGTGAGGCTAAAGCGCTTTGATGGAAACAACTTCACCCATTGACAAGATAAATTAAAGTTCCTTTTAATTGCATTGAAGATCTTTTACATACTTTATCATCATTGGGCACCACTTCCCGAACCAACCGATGAAAACACGGATGCATTAAGGACCAAAAGATAAAAGTGTCAAGAAGATAAACTAATTTGTTGATGCCACATTCTAAATGCATTTTACGACCAATCGTATGGTCTCTACACCAACAACTCTTCAGCCAAGGAGATATGAGATGCTTTGAAAACAAATACAAAATCGCCGAAGAAGAAGAAGAAGAAGGAACAAAGAAATTTTCTCATCTCAAGGTAGTTTGATTTTAAATTAATAGAAAATATACTCCTTTTGCCTCAAGTACATGAACTTCAAATTGTTGTGAATAAGTTGAAGGTGGTGACTTCCTGAACCATTTCAAGTTGGTGCAATCATTGCAAAGTTGTCAATAACTTAGAAAGGCTATAGGAAGAAAATTATTCAAAATTCCGAGGATTTCTTTTTGGAACTTATTCAAAAGCATTTTTATATTGAGGAAGAATCAATGCAAGAGATAGGAACGAAAGTTCTTAAGATGACATTTCTAAAGCCAATGTTGTATAACTTCGATACTCCAACAAAGTTCAAAAAAAAAGGGGAAACCTCTTGTTCCTAAAAAGGATCAAGGAAAGTTCAAAAAGAAGTCTAAATTACATGCTATGTGTTTGTGAAAACCTGGACATTTTGTTAGAGATTGAAAATTGAAAAAGCAATTGAAAAAGAAGGAAATATAAATTCCATTGAAGAGATTGTTGTTATGGTGAGTGAAATCAATGCAATTCTAAGCAAAGTCCCATGATGGTGGTCTGACACGTGCAACTGTTCATATGTGTTATGATAAGTCATTCTTCAAAACATATGAGAAATCATTGATAGAAAAGATATTCAGTATTTGGCAAAGGCAATGTCGAACTCATTTTCATTTCTGTATTTGAGTCAGGAAAACTTGTATTAACCTGAAATTAGTATTTTCTTGAAAAAGGCAATTCAAATGATGAAATGGTCAAGTTGTGTACTATTGAGAGCAATATCATTAAAGATAAATATTTTGCTTATATTTTTTATACATTTTCTGTATGGCGGGGTAGATTAGCACGTATAGGATCTAGTACCATGAAAAGAATAATTGAAGTGGATTAATTGCATGTGAATTTGATAAACTTGATAAATGTGAAGTATATATTAAATCAAAGAGATTAAAAAATCATTTCTAAGTGTTGAAAGATCATCTCATTTAATTGAACTTGTGCACTCTGACATTTTTGAATTAAATTGCATGCTAACTAGAGAAGAAATGGTTACTTTATAAATTTCTTTGATCATTGCTCTAGATACATTTATGTTGTTAAAGCATAAAGATAAAGCCTTATATGCTTTTAAAAGTAATAAGGATGAAGTTGAATATAAATTAGGAAGAAGGTTAAAGAGTCTAAGAAGTGATTGGGGGGGGGGGGAATATTTCTCTACCGAATTCAATGTGTTTTGTGAATATATGGAATTTTATACCAAAATTCTGCACCACGAACACCTTGACATAATGGATTAGCAAAAATGAGGAATTGAACATTCTTATAAATGATAAATGCTATGTTGTTAAATGTTGAATTACTTTTTAATTTACAGGGTAAGCTTTACTTAGTGCTTTTCACATACTCAGTAGGATCCCTACGAAAAATAATAAGGATTCTCCATATAAAATTTTGAAAGAAAGGAAACTAAACATAAGATATTCAAAGTGTGGGTGTGCCTTGCTTATTGCAAGGACATGAATCCAAAAAAGAACCAAATTAGGTCCTAGAGTTATAAGTTATGCCATTATGGGATATGCCTCAAGTAGTAAGGTCTATAGGTTATTAAATTTGGAATCCAACCTTATCATAGAATATAGGGATGTGAAGTTCTTTGAGAATGTATTGGAAACAAGAAATTCTCATGAATCTTAGGTAGACATTCTTATTTCTAGATGAACACAAAAGGAGACATCTTCTGAGGATGTTGAACAAACAAGTGCACCTCGAAGAAGTAAAAGAGAAAGAAAAGAAAAGAGTTTAGGATTGGGCGAATTAGACTCCCAACTTATTTCCTTTTACTTGACTGTAAAACTTATAAAGAAGCAATGGCTTCGAGAGAGTGCATATTTTGGAAAGATGCAATAAACGATTAAATAGATTCTATTATATCAAACAATACTTGGGTGATTGTCGATTTACCAATATGTTCAAAACTAAGTTTACAAATAGGTGTTTAGAAGAAAATATAATTCTGGTAAACACTTAACACCTATAAATCTAGATCAGTACCTAAAGGGTATCGATAAAAAGAAGGAATTGACTACTTGGACACATATTCTCGATGATGAGGTCCTTATAGAATAACCGGAAAGGTTTGTTCTACCAAGAAATGTACATAAGGTATGTAAATTAGTTAAATCTTTATATGATTTAACTAATTTAACGTTTGGTTTTACCATTATGTCACATGGCTTTACTCATAATATATTCGATAAATGTTTGTATACTAAGCCACGGTTTGGTCTCAGAATTTTTAAAAAATCTCCTGCCAAAACTCATTTTCAACCACCTATTTTTATGTGACCCACTACTTTCACACTTTTCAATCTCTTTTCAACCATATATTCTTCTAAAATATCCTTTACCCAATAGGCTCAAAGGTGCATAATTATATCTTTATATTTATATATTTTTTGTGTTGATGATATACTAATCATTAGTAAAAACATAGAAGGAATTAATGAAGGATCTTGGAGAAGGAGAAGTAGACATTATCTTTGGAATATAAAAGTTAAAAAAGATAGTGGGGGTTATTCATTAAGTTGATCACATTATATTGAGAATGTGGTGAATAAGTTCAAACATTTGAACATTAAGGAAACTAATACCCCATTAGATCCTAATATCAATTTTCAAGACGATAGAAGAGCAATAACTGAAATTGAGTATGTAAGTGCAATTGGAAGTCTTATATACGTAGTACAATTCACTAGACTAGGTGTGACGACCCGAATTCTCGACCATTCGAGTGCCACTAAAAGTGACTCATATCATATTATCGAGACTTAAATAGTAATGTAAAATTATTCAAAAGAATAATTAGAATCCCATAATTTTATTTGTGAATAAAAATAGAACATAATTTTCTTACATAAAGTTCAACATAATTATCTCATCAATCTTAACCACTTTTGCCACTTCCATGTTGACCGCCTCGAACCTTCAATTATCTGAAAATGGTAAATATCGTGGAGTGAGATTTATAAAATCCCAATAAGTATACCAAGCATAAATTTTCTTTTGAAAGCATATGGATCATTTTCATCATAACATAGGATAGGATCGAAATACTCATAAACATAGGGAGACACAAGAATTTTACCGAACTTATATGGCAAGAATTCTTATGTGTAGCGCTACTAAACTCCGGTCCCCTTAGCATAATCATAAACATATCATATGGAACCCATAACAATCTTGTGAGATTGATTTCATAGCAATGATCCAAACATTTTCATAAAAACATAAGATATACTTACTTGTCATAAAAACATACTTACTTTTCATAAAAACATAAGGTGTATTTACCTTTCATAAAAACATACTTACTTTTCATAAAAACATAAGATATACTTACTTGTCATAAAAACATACTTACTTTTCATAAAAACATAAGGTGTATTTACCTTTCATAAAAACATACTTACTTTTCATAAAAACATAAGATATACTTACTTGTCATAAAAACATACTTACTTTTCATAAAAACATAAGGTGTATTTACCTTTCATAAAAACATACTTACTTTTCATAAAAACATAAGATATACTTACTTGTCATAAAAACATACTTACTTTTCATAAAAACATAAGGTGTATTTACCTTTCATAAAAACATACTTACTTTTCATAAAAACATAAGATATACTTACTTGTCATAAAAACATACTTACTTTTCATAAAAACATAAGGTGTATTTACCTTTCATAAAAACATACTTACTTTTCATAAAAACATAAGATATACTTACCTTTTAAAAGATTAAAATGAAGTGTAGTAGTAAATGGACCAAAACTTTCTTGACCACCTTGAATTTCTCTTACTTGTGGATTTTGTCAAGAGATTGAAAATAAGTGTATATGTGTAGAGTTGTGTGTAAAAGAGATGGGTTTAAATAGATGTATAAAGTTGGCATATTGTAAACATAATCATTCAATTCTATTAATTTTAACACATCATTTTCTTAAAGTAAAGCACCATTCATATACTTTTCCATATTTATACAAATATTATGCTCTTCATGATTACATATAATGGAGTCTTATCAACCATTCATATACTTTTCCATATTTATACAAATATTATGCTCTTCATGATTATATATAATGGAGTATATAAATCATTCATATACTTTTCCATTTTTTATACAAATATTATGCTCTTCATGATTACATATAATGGAGTCTTATCAATCATTCATATACTTTTCCATATTTATACAAATATTATGCTCTTCATGATTATATATAATGGAGTATATAAATCATTCATATACTTTTCCATATTTATACAAATATTATGCTCTTCATGATTACATATAATGGAACCTCTCATGCTTGCATATATTTTCTTAATTTAAATAATAAAAGTAATTTTTTGTACAAATAAATATTGGGATAACATTGAATTAAGTACTTAGACTTAATATACTTTAAATCAAGAGAATGGAGATATTTTTAGAAATTCGGAATTTAATTTAAAATCGAACGATCTCGATTATTTCTTGACTTGGCTATACGAATACGTCGTGGCGTTAACTTAATAAAAATGGGTGAAATAGTAGCGACACGATTTTCTATTAAAATAATTATTAATCGCGTAAAAATTCTTGGTCGCTACAAACTTACCCCCTTAAAATAATTTCGTCCTCGAAATTAATCTTACTTGATCTTATGATTTCTGAACACTTAATCAGAATCTCTTCTTCTTCTTCTTATGTAGCATCATCGCTACCATATTTAACCCAACCATATTTAACCCACTGGACTTTGACTAAATGCATCAATTTGTTTTCTTAAGACATGGACTTTTCTATCAATAATAGACATATGTCTACTCATAAATTCTTCTGAATCAAAATGAAAATTCCCAATCGTATGTGATATTTCATCATATCTTGTAGTATTCATGTAACTTGTCATTTATCATCGTATCATGTGACCTCAAATATTCGTATTAATATCTCTAAAATTTCAATAAATCTTTACTAACATATCATACCATAATAATTTGTCATTTCTTCTTATCACCAAATATCCCAAAATAATTAAAACGATTACCTGAATATTCTCTATGTAATATACCCAAACATGTTATTCACATATCAACATAATCATCAGTTTATCTTTCCAATATTTGTAACCCAAAATTTCTGCAAAATTTAATAAACAAATATCTCCCAAATAATTAAAATTCTTAACTCAAATATCATAACATTTCCCGTAAGGTATTCCTTTCACTTGTACAAACTTATTAATCCTGATTCAATACAGTCCTTATTTCACTTTCACGTATCCCCGTATTATTTCTATACCTTGATTATTATATCAAAATATCAGTACCCAAAAATCCAAGAAAATATTCCATATCTCAAATCCCGTCATCATCAAATCTTCCTTTTATCAAGAAAGTAAACGGCGCATAAACTCTTGTTCCCTCTTTTCCATTATTCTATTCCGCGCTTTCTTGCTGGAATCAATATCACGCGGATTCCCTCTGATCCTTAATGCTTTTAAATAGTTCATGCTGGGAAGAGGTTAGATCCATCAAAAACATGGATATCATTCTTACAAACATTCGCAAGTATTATTCCAGTCTTCCAATCAATGATCTGAGGAAAATCTATCGAATAAGACTCGAAAGATTGAGGTTGCTGATGGCTCATGGTGTTTCAGAAGATGTTCGCTGGTTGATCGAAGCAAAGGTTCGACTATCTGGTGAATTACCTATGACATTTCCAAAGCACATGCCTGGTTTAGGCAAAAGCACCTTCGCAAAGAAACGAAGAGCAAAAAGGCTGAATGGTTGCTACAAATGTGCTCGTTGGAACTGTGATACTCGTTGCAAAACAGTAGGATATTCTTCTACTAATCGGGATGATAAAATCAAATTCATAAAGGGTGGACTGAGTAAGGAGTCTTTGGATGATATTCGACTGACTCTTGAGACGCACCCAAGTGGTTATGTGCAACGTGAACTTCTCTCCTTATACGCTCAGTTTAACGAGGACAAAAATCGTTATAGTCTCCAAAATATAATAGCAAAAGATCCTGTTTGCCAGTCTGTTTTACAAAATGAGGCTTCTGGCAGTTCAACAATGATATAAGGTAAATCTCTTGATACACATTTAAAATATTTTGCTGTTTTCTTTCACGCGTTTTGGAAATAAAATATATTTTCCTTTCTCGAGTTTTGATAAAGCTGGAAATAAATCACCGAAAGGTGATATCTTTGGTAAAACAGTCAAAAGTTGGCCGATTTTGTCAAAAGTAAATCTTTACTTTTTCAGAATCAATCAAAAACAGTAAGTTTTTCCGGCTTTAAATAGCCAAACATATTTCATAGTTCAGGCATCCCAAAATCACATCTTCTTCGTAAGTTTTCTCTTCTATACTATCAAAGATGGAAGCACCAAAACTTCGACAGATCAAAACTATTTGTGTATTTTGTGGATCAAAAGTGGGGAAAGGCTTCAGTTATCTAGAAGCGGCCGTAGATCTTGGAAAGAAACTGGGGGAAAAAGGTATCACTCTTGTGTATGGGGGTGGTAGCAGTGGTCTAATGGGTTGTGTTTCCCAATCTGCTCTTGCAGAGAAATCAAAAGTAATCGGTGTCATACCTGTCCCTTTGGTAGATGTTGCAGGCAAAACACGAGGGCATGAAGTTCAAACCTTATCTATCCATGAACGCATAACTTGTATGCTATATGGTTCTGATGCCTTTATAGCCCTGCCCGGAGGTTTTGGTACCTTAGAAGAAATCTTTAACATTACCTCGTGGGCTCAACTAGATCTCCATACTAAGCCTATTGGGCTTCTGAATGTTAACAATTTCTTTGGTGGCTTGTTAACCTTTCTTGATTATGCTGTGGAACAGGGATTCATCTCTCCATTTTCCAGAAGGCTCCTTATTTCTGCTCCTACTATTGATGAACTACTGGATAAGCTGCAGTCATATATCTCAATACAAGATCCAGCAGGGGTTAAGATAGATTGGTCGCAAGGAAGGGGAATCAAGCGAAAATGGAGTCCGGTTAATGTAAACTTAACTTTATGAATCTTAGAATAGGTGGGGGTAGAGTACGGAGTATTCTTACTCTCGAGACACCCCTCTAATTTCCTAGGATTTCCTTAATGTTTAAATCTTGTGTGTACCTCAAAGGTTCCAGGTGGTAGATTACGGAGTATTCTTACTCTCGAAACACACCTCTTTGAAGGTTTCTATATTTCCTCAAAAGGTCAGAGGTGGTAGGATACGGCTACTCCGGAAACACATCTCTCAATTTGAGGAATTTCCCATGTTGCTTTCTTTTGCTTTTGCGTGTTTCATGTATTTCTTTTCCAGTGTGACTCTTTGTGTGTTCTCCTTATGAGAAAATAATAAAATCTCTGCTATCATCTACTAAATCTCGTTTGTGATGTAAATGAACTTGCATGTCTAACCTTAATTCCTTTAGTGGATGCTTATCATATCATGCTCTTAATTCCAAATGATAAAATTCTGGACAGAGTCTCCCTTGTAATTTGGACTTATCCCAAACCATAAGCATACTTCATAACTCACGATAATAAATAACTCCACATTTGATCACAACGATCTAAAAATATTGAAAACGATTCCAACACTTCAATATCACTTCCTTCCATACCTTAATTGGCTCAAAAGATTACTCATACTTATATTTATAAGTTATAAATCATATTCCCAAAATTTAATCACAAGGCCAAAGTTCATAATAAATTTCTCTTCAATATAGAGGCATAATTCACTTACTCAACATAATATCCATTACTTAATTCCCAATAACCAAATCTTTAAATCTCTAACTTCATAATGCTTCTCATAAAAGTCTCATTAAAATCATATCACTTATAATCTTAACATCTCATAAAACTTCATAAAATTGGCTCGTTATTTCTCATTAAATCTAAATGATAGATAATCTGAACATATTTCTAATCATTTCTCTTGACTTCTCATACTTAGTGCCATGTCTAAAATCAATTATGCAAAGTCCATTTAAGGTTCATCATTTCTAAACTCAAGGACAACAATTATTTTGAAAATCATTCTTAAGTCATATTATTCCCATTATGCTCAACACCCGTTCTCTTTCTTTCTTTTCTTTCCGAATTTTTTTTTTTCAGAATTGAAACTTGAAGAGTGGTACCAATAATCATCCACAGTTTTTCCTTGCTTTTAAGCAAAGGTAGTGATAAAGGGATAAATTATTGAACCGAAAATTGAAACTTAAAGAGGAAGTACTAATAACCATCCACAGTTTTTCCCTTGTTTTTACACAAAGGTAGTGATAAAGGGATAAATTATTGTACGAATTCATTATTAATTTTGTTTGTTTAATATATTATTCCATATATTTTGGGCAAAAGTTACAACCCAACTTAATTTCTAATTGAGTCAATCTTACTAAGCTTAATATGCACCAAAATTCATATCAATATCCTCTATGTCTCATGATTCTACATAAAAAGGAATAAATTAAAATTCAGGCTTCTATCAATTCATATCATACTCAACATGTATATTTCACTTAAAGATTCATAACATATGAAGATTTCATACTTAACATGTCTTAATAAAATCGTAAATGACTTGCAAAGCATATAACATACCTGGTTCGAGGAGTCAATACGTGGAGAGTGACATAGTAGAGTGATGAGTTAAAATATTTCATATAATCTTATTTTCCTTTAATCAACAATAATTTAATGTGGTTGTATCCAAATCAACATTTTCTTGAATCATAATTCCTAATTAATCACAGTCTTCAAAACAAATCCAATATCGATATAGTAATTATCTCCCCATCAATAATTAATAACTTAACCCAAATAAAATTTATCGTCAAATCTTATTTTTCCTTTAGTCCCCGAACTTCTAGAAATTTATCAAAGACATCAATATAAACATCATATCACTAACTAATTATATTCCATAAAATTTTCAGGACATTACAAACTCCCTTGCTTAAAATGAATTTTGTCCTTGAAATTCGCACATCAAATTTCATCATGCTTTTCAAAATCATAACCATACTTGACATGTGAAAATTCAACTTTTTTTTTTTTATAATGAATAGTGATTTCGTTCACTGTTCATCATGAATAGCACGTCGTTTTACTGTTCACGTGAATAGTGATTTTTTTTTTTTTTTTAAAGAAATAAAATTTCAACAATCTACAGAATCGTTTTTAAAACTCTTTGCTCTGATACCAACTGTGACGACCCGAATTCTCGACCATTCGAGTGCCACTAAAAGTGACTCATATCATATTATCGAGACTTAAATAGTAATGTAAAATTATTCAAAAGAATAATTAGAATCCCATAATTTTATTTGTGAATAAAAATAGAACATAATTTTCTTACATAAAGTTCAACATAATTATCTCATCAATCTTAACCACTTTTGCCACTTCCATGTTGACCGCCTCGAACCTTCAATTATCTGAAAATGGTAAATATCGTGGAGTGAGATTTATAAAATCCCAATAAGTATACCAAGCATAAATTTTCTTTTGAAAGCATATGGATCATTTTCATCATAACATAGGATAGGATCGAAATACTCATAAACATAGGGAGACACAAGAATTTTACCGAACTTATATGGCAAGAATTCTTATGTGTAGCGCTACTAAACTCCGGTCCCCTTAGCATAATCATAAACATATCATATGGAACCCATAACAATCTTGTGAGATTGATTTCATAGCAATGATCCAAACATTTTCATAAAAACATAAGATATACTTACTTGTCATAAAAACATACTTACTTTTCATAAAAACATAAGGTGTATTTACCTTTCATAAAAACATACTTACTTTTCATAAAAACATAAGATATACTTACCTTTTAAAAGATTAAAATGAAGTGTAGTAGTAAATGGACCAAAACTTTCTTGACCACCTTGAATTTCTCTTACTTGTGGATTTTGTCAAGAGATTGAAAATAAGTGTATATGTGTAGAGTTGTGTGTAAAAGAGATGGGTTTAAATAGATGTATAAAGTTGGCATATTGTAAACATAATCATTCAATTCTATTAATTTTAACACATCATTTTCTTAAAGTAAAGCACCATTCATATACTTTTCCATATTTATACAAATATTATGCTCTTCATGATTACATATAATGGAGTCTTATCAACCATTCATATACTTTTCCATATTTATACAAATATTATGCTCTTCATGATTATATATAATGGAGTATATAAATCATTCATATACTTTTCCATTTTTTATACAAATATTATGCTCTTCATGATTACATATAATGGAGTCTTATCAATCATTCATATACTTTTCCATATTTATACAAATATTATGCTCTTCATGATTATATATAATGGAGTATATAAATCATTCATATACTTTTCCATATTTATACAAATATTATGCTCTTCATGATTACATATAATGGAACCTCTCATGCTTGCATATATTTTCTTAATTTAAATAATAAAAGTAATTTTTTGTACAAATAAATATTGGGATAACATTGAATTAAGTACTTAGACTTAATATACTTTAAATCAAGAGAATGGAGATATTTTTAGAAATTCGGAATTTAATTTAAAATCGAACGATCTCGATTATTTCTTGACTTGGCTATACGAATACGTCGTGGCGTTAACTTAATAAAAATGGGTGAAATAGTAGCGACACGATTTTCTATTAAAATAATTATTAATCGCGTAAAAATTCTTGGTCGCTACACTAGGCATTGCATTTATAGTTAGTAAACTAAGGTAGGTTACTATTCGAAGTTCCTAACATTGAAAGGCCATTGGAAGGGTTCTTGGTTACCTAAAGAGAAATAAGAACCTAGGGCTACAATATTCGAAATTTCCAACAATTTTAGAAGGATATACCGATGCTAGGTCATTATCAAGTGCGAGATAAAGCAAATCAACTTCAAGTTGGGTGTTTACTCTTGGTGGATGTATTGTTTCTTGTATTCTATGGTTATTTTGGATTGAAACGTCTGATTTATGTTTGCATATGAAGATTTTCTTTAAACAATATACGAAATATCTGTCGAGAAAATATGTCATTCTTGACATATTGTTACAGTTGATTTAGACAATGATTATGTGGATCAGCCTAGTAGTTGGAGGATCCTTTCTTCGATTCTTCCTAAACTTGAACGAGTTTTCTTTACCATTCTTTCATTACTAACAAGGAAGTTGATAATGTGTCCGCTTACATGCTCTCTTATGAAGACTATTCGGGTAATGATGAATACTTACAATCATCCCACCGTTTGATGTTTTTGTTATTAGTTTCAACAATAAGATGAAAGATTATGGTATTGACATGTCAAATGTGGATGACACTTGATGTAGATGAAGGATGTATAACGTAGCCTGCCAATTTATGCTATGTTTTTTAAATATATGTTGTTTATTTGAACCCAAAAATTGTGTATCCAAATACTACTCAGATTGGTTTAGTTTAGTACACACAAGTTAGACTATCGAGAAAGTTAGTAAAAAATTGTTGATACCCACTTTTCAACTATCTGAGCTAAAAGCTTTGTATTATTTTTTGAAGACTACTGAATCTCAAATTGTCACTCATACCTAAAATTAAGGAAAGGAAATGGTACGCATTCTACACAAGTTAGACTATCGAGAAAGTCAGTAAAAATTTGTTGATACCCACTTTTCAACTATCTGAACTAAAAGCTTTGTATTATTTTCTGAAGACTACTAAATCTCAAATTGTCACTCATACCTAAAATTAAGGAAAGGAAATGGTACGCATTCTACACAAATTTAATATATCTGACTTTAAAAGCATACACGAGGCACCTATGAATAAATTATATTGAACAGTTGCACATTGGTTAGACGAAAAGTTACAATATCTATCCCAAAAATTAAGAAATATTGAGATTACTATTTGCATTGTTAGCTTTGACAGTTAGCATCTGATGAGACCGCATTTATGGTGTATGTTGGAAAATAATTTTGATTGAGAATTAAGTATGTTCATCATGAAAACAAAGTCTTGACAAATATATACATAATGTTATATTAAGCCCTTGTTTGAGCCCCATTATTTCCAAAAACTAAGATTTTTAGTATTATTTTCCTAATAATGTGTGGTTAAAAAGTAGGAAAATTCTGAATTTACGAGTAAATTATTTTATTGATAAAATGTAGTTAAAAATGAGTTTGAGAAAAAAAGAATTTTTGAATTACGAGTCTCAAACAAGGGCTATGATATGATCTAAGGTAGGAGATCAAAGGAGAAATCAAGCTAAAGATAATGCAACAACAATCTACGTGGAAAAATGAGCAAGTTTCGTGTTGAGCTCGAATCAAGAATCAAATCGGATCAAATCACTTGAAGGAGTTGAATAGGGAGCCAAAGGGAAGCCATGCGATCACTCAATGCTAATGATGCGCGATCGTGCTATGCTACTGAAAGAGACCTGAGAGCAAATAGGGCCTTCCAAGCAATCACAATGGATAAAACTAGGCAATCGCATGGTTCTCCTGGACCATAATTCGCATTTTTCTTTAATCATTTTACATTTTAATTATTTATTTTCATAATAAAAAAAAAACTATTGAGGCTAGGGTTAGTTTAGATGCATTTTTTACTTTACTAGTAGTAAGCACGTGCGTTGCACGTCTTACGTAAATGATGAATGTGATTCGCAGTGACTTCGGAGAACTAATACTAATTTTTGAAAGTTGTCGAGGTAAAAAAGATACTATTAAAAAGAAAAAATTGAAATTGCGACATATAGTTGTGCGTGAGAGAATACGTGTTCAGGAAGATATATTCCAACATTAGGTACTGTTTGAGCCTTGTTAATCACCAATACAAATACAGACATTTGCTCTTGAATCTGAATGAATATCCTTCATCATTTACTGGACTTAACGGGATGTACGGAAGGAAAACTTGTTTTCCAGCATGTTTCCCAACGATTATTTATGCATAGATAATATGTTTCTTGAAATTACAACAAATCATTCTTGTTCCATTGTAAAGATCGTTGGACGGGTCTAAATTCCGTTAGAGCATTATGGGACAATTTCTTTTCAAGATCAACTTATGCAGTGTAACACCATTTGGTAACAATGTATTGAGGAATTCTTCTTGGCAAAATTGATTTGTAACATTAGTTGCTGGTCAAAAGTCACAAATTCTTCACCATCTCTTGTAAATAGCTCGATCATTTTGTTGTTAAGGTAGTCGACATACTTATTTTTCGTTGAAAGAATTCCACCTTGTGTTATATAATCAGGAGAAGATACATTGTCTGTTAAACTTGGGAATACTGCATTTATTAATTGTAACTCCAAAGTAACATTGTAACATCATCACATGCTATAATTATCTCATTTGGTAAGTTAATAAAGTTATTCTCTATGTAAGCTTCTGTTCCATTACCAATTTGAATCAAGTATTGAGCAAATTGATTATCATTATGAGGACGTGTGTTTTGACTTTGTTGGAGGTTTTTCATTTTCTTCCAAAGATGTTATCTAACCAAACTCTGATTAATTGTTCATTGTCTTGTTGCTCGTGGAACGATACTTCCACCAAATATTTTCGAATTTCCTAAGATATCTCTGAAGGTTCTATCAATAGGATTTGCAGCTGCAATTCGAGAGGTAGCATATCATTTTGTCAACTTCCAACACCTCTTGTCCTACACATAATATTCTAGAAATTCTCAATACAAAAGATTTGTTGCTGCGAAATTTTTTTACATGATTTAAAATACTCTGTCAACATTGTTCTTGTAACATAATCTGAAAGAACAACTTCGGCCATGTTCCGTTGATCTAAAAATGAAACGGATTGTTAACTAAAATTTGTAAAATATTTTCTTTTAAGTAAGTTGTGATTAATCGAATTGTATCATTTTGAATTTAAAAGCCATGTGATTATTACATTCATAATATATACATTGTAAACTATGAGATTTGAATAGACAATACAATTTTTAATTTTTAGATGTAATATTTTAATAACTATATTAATATATTATAGCCATAATAATATTTATTAAAAGACGAAACATTTTTTCTTATTTTCTTAATATGCTGAATAAATGAGAAAGTATGATAATATGAAATTATAATACAATATTGTAAATTTTTAAATAATAAAATAATTTAATACTAAATAAATGAGAAAATATAATTATATGAAATTATAATTATATTATCATTGTAAATTATTATATAATAAATTACTTAATGGGTCAATTCAGTATGATCCATTAGTTCGTAGAACAATTTATGTTTTGAATAAATACTTTGAAGAAAAATGAGAACAAAACTAACGATAATAAATGTCGTAATTGATTCGTTCATCCAACAATTCTTCTCTAGCAAATGGCCAATAACAATGCATCCGTAGATGTGGGTCACAAAGAGGTTCATTGACACAGTAAATGCATGATCAGAAGTGGATAACATGTACAATTTTAGCACCCAAGCACCCAATTTAAACTCGTTATCCATTTTCGAGTGTATTTGAAGCGAACTAATTGAAACTTAATCGTTTTTCCAAGAAGAGATAATTCAGGTTCAAGCCTCAAAATAGTAGGCTTCGGAGTCCAATGAGTTTGCTAAAAGATGTAAGAATTTAGATATTATTAAATATGACAATGGGTATTGAATAGTAGAAAGTTGCAAAACTATTCAAATTTCAATCATATTTTTCTTTATTATTTATAATTAACTGGAAATTTGTAAGAAAAATTCAATTATGCAAGTTTTTCAGAAATTTCAAAATATTGTTGAAGTTGCTATCAAATATCATGCTTTGAATTGAGAAAAGATAACATAAGAAAAAAAGTTTACCATGACATACGCTTTGTGCAATCCGGTTATTCAAAAAAATTGTGAAAAACTTCTTTACAACTCATATTAGTCAATTGTCCCTTTCAATAACTTCAAACACCTATCTCCAAAACTTATAAAGAAATTAAATGATTATGGAATATTTAACTTAAGAAGTTTCAGAGACATGTTAAAAAATTACTTATTCAGTATATTACGCCATTGTCGTTTTCATTTTAATACAATTGATAACCCAAACAATAATAATTTGAAGAATTTCTACAACGACAATAAAGATATAAACAATTTTCCAGTGATGAAGCAAGATGAGAGAAATGACTTAGAAATCTTTTTATCTTAAATTATTAATTCATTATTTAATAGGCAATAAATGAGGGTATAGTTGGCTCAAAGCAAAAATTGTGAGGGCAAAATTGTGAAGTGAAAGATTATTTCCCATCCATACTTTTAAGATAGTGTAGATGTAGATATTATGTTTTCTTTCAGTATTGTAAGACAACTTGGATTTTATTGAAGAAAATTGAGAGTTTTTCTCAAGAAAAATGAGGATTCCTCTTCTTGTTCTTCAAGAACATCCCTTTTGAACTTATTAAAGATTCTTAAATCTTTGTGGCATTCCAACTCAGAACTTATTAAGGAAATTAACATTCCTTGTGGAATTCGAAAACCTTGGCTCTTGTTCTACATCGTCAATTCTTGCGTCGTGAATCTTGGATCAAGGTCCTATTGTCTAAATCTTTCTTTACTTTCTTTTTTTTTATTATATTTTTTGTTCTTATTTCTGAACTAAGATCTTTCCTATGTTATCAATTGTTTATTTCTACGTCTTCGTTGCAATTTTCATGAGGAATCGCATCATCTGGTATCAAAGCTTGGATTTGAATTCGGTTCTTGATATTTCTTGTTTTTTCTTGTTCTTCGCATTATTCAAATTTTTTCCAGTTTTTCATTAATAAAAAAAATTCAACAAAATTTCAAAGTGTTTATTTTGTTTAATTTTTATCCAAATTTAGTTTCATTTGTTTTTCCGATAATTTCTCAATTTCTTCTTTTTTTGTGTCATCCATTGTCTTAATTCTTGAATCTTTGATTGGTTCTTTGGGAACTTGAAAAGGGGATTAAGAGTGATACACGAGTGAAAATAAATACGTGAGGAGATTTCCTTTCTTTCTTTGAGTACTAGCAATGTTAGACATTCGATAATCAGCTTCTTCATCAGTAGGTGACAACCAAGCATTTGGTAGGAGGGAATCAACAACTTCATCAATGGGTGGCAACAAACATCACAAAGGTATGAATAGGATCGGTAAGCATGATGTAGGTATAATGGAAGCCATGGAAGAACAATTTGAGAAATTGATGACTAGAATGGATAGCAGGATGAGAATATTACTTAGTTGCATAGGGAACGAACCCATACGGGTCCTGGAGTTATGAGTGATGATGAGAGAGATCATAGGAGAGGAAATAATCCTAGGTATGGATATGGACTTGATGATGAGAGAATTGAGAGTGAATGGGAAAGTATTCATTCATCCATGACTAGTGTAGGAAGAAGGAGTGATAGAAGATAGGCTTAAATGAGACGACATGGGAATATGGATGAAGTGGATGGTAACCTAGGAAGTACAAAAATATCCATATTGTCTTTCCATGGGAGGAGTGACCTAGAAGCTCATTTAAATTGGGAGAAGAAGGTGGAGTTGATGTTGGAGTGCCATAACTATTTAGAGGAAAAGAAGGTTAGATTAGTTGTATCGAAGTTCATTGTTTATGCCATAATTTGGTGGGATTAATTAATAATGGATAGGAAGAGAAATAGTGAGAGACCAGTGGAGATATGGGGTGAGATGAAAGCCATAATGAGGAAGAGGTTTTTCCCAAGCCACTATCACAGGGATATTTACCAAATGTTGCAGGGTCTTACACAAGGTTCTAAGAGTGTGGAGGTGTACCACAAGGACATGAAAGTGGCTATGATTAGGGCCAATATTGTGGAGGATAGGGAGGCTACTATGGCTAGGTTCTTGAGTGGGATAAATAGGGAAATTGCTAATGTGATTGAACTGCAGCACTATGTAGAGTTGGAGGACATGATGCATATGATAATGAAGGTGGAGAGACAGCTGAAGTGAAAGGGGGCACAAGGCATTCACCAATATCTTGTCACACCTCACAGCCAAAGTGGGAGCATAATGGAGATTATGCCTCGAAAGGGAGGGAGGAACCAATACCCAAAGACAAAAATATTTCTGATTCCCAACCTACTAAGGATAAGAATATTGAATTCTTTGGATACTTAGGTTCGGGTCACATTGATCCCAATGTCCAAATAAAGGGATAATGGTTATACGTAATGGGGATATTATTTCTGAGAATGAATTTGAAAGGATACCTAAATTAGAGGATATTGAGGCTAGTAGTAGTGATGGTGAGGATGCCTAAATTAGAGGATATTGAGGCTAGTAGTAGTGATGGTGAGGAATTAACTTATGCTGTGAAGGACTCACTTGTTAATAGGCGTGTCCTTATTTCTAGAGTTAAGGTGAATGAAATGGATGAACAAATAGGATAACCTATTTCACACTAGGTGATTAGTGGATAAAAAGGTTTCTAGTTTGGTGATTGATGGGGGAGTTGTACTAATGTAGTTAGTATTATGTTGGTGGAAAAATTGAAGTTACCTAAGATGAAATATCCTACACCTTATAAATTGCAGTGGTTGATCGAATTAGAAGAAATTAAGGTGAATAAGCAGATTAAGATCAAATTCACCATTGGGGGGGGGTACAAGGATGAGGTGGTTTGTGACGTGGTGGCTATGCATGTTGGGTATATTTTGTTGGGGAGGCCATGACAACATGATTGGAGGGTGGTGCATGATGAGTTTAAAAACCAATATTCTTTTATAAAGAGTGGAAAAAATTACTCTTGCTCCTTTGCCACCTAATGAGGTCCAAGAGGATCAACTAAAAATAAAAAGTGAGCTTGAGAAAAAAATAAGAGGATTGAGGTCACGATCTCAGAAAAGGAGAGAGAGTGAAAGTTAAAAATAAGAGAGTTGAGGCCACGACCTCAGAAAAAGGAGAGCATGACTGCAAAGAAAAAAAGAAAAGAGAGTCCACCTACAAAATGAGTTTTTTTTTGCACAAATGTTGATGTACAAGGAACCATCACTTGCACTTAACCATTCTAACAAACCACTCCCTAGTTTGACTAATTTTGTTATGTAAGTACTAAAATAAGTTTATAAATTTAAAGCCGGGAAGAAATTTACTTGCAAGGATGAACATCCCAAAAGGTTGAAGGAGAGCCCCAAGTCTAAGCATGTTCCAATAGCAAACAAAAGCAGAAGTTACAAGAAGATTGATTCAAGGTTGAATCATTTTCAAGAGAGGGGAGATGATGTGATCCAAGGTAGGAGATCGAAGAAGAAAACAAGCTACAGGCAGTGCAAAAACAATCTGCAAGAAAATGAGCAAGTTTTGTGTTGGGCTAGAATCAAGAATCAAATCGGATCAAACCACTTCAAGGAGTTGAGTAGAGAGCAAAACGGGAAGCCATACGATCGCCCAGTGTAAGTGATCGCGCGATGCCATTAAAAAGGACCTGAGAACAAACAGGGCCTTCCATGCGATTGCACGGGATATAACCACGCGATCGCATGGTTCTCCTGGACCATATTTCGCATTTTCCTTTAATTATTTGCCATTTTGATTATTTATTTCCATAATTAAAAAAACCTATTGCGGTTAGGGCTAGTGTAGATGCATTTTTGACATTATATTATGTTTTCTTTCATTATTGTAAGATAACTTGGACATTGTTGAAGGAAATTGAGAGTTTTTCTCTAAAAAAAGGATGATTCATTTTCTTGTTCTTCAAGAGATTCTTGAATCTTTGTGGCATTACAATAGAGAACTTATCAACGAAATTAACATCCCTTGTGGCGTTCAAAAACCTTAGTTGTTGTTCAGCATTGTTAATTCTTGCATTGTGAACCTTGGGTTAAGGTCCTATCATCTAAATCGTTCTTTTTTATCGTTCTTGTTACTCCATTCGTCCCAATTATATAAGCTGGTTTGACTTTTCACAAAGATTAAAAAAAATATTTAATGTCCATTGAAAAAGTAATTTTTGTAAAGAAAATTCTCAACTTAACCTTATTTAGTATCAAAACTATTATTATTTGAAGTAATAAATAGGGGTACATTAGTAAATAAATAAAATAAATATTTCCCAATAAAGAAACAAATCTATATAATTGGGACAAGACAAAAAAGGAAAGGCAACATATATAATTGGGACGTAGGAAGTATTTTATTTCTTTTGAATTTAGACCTTTCCTGCGTTTCAATTTATTATTCCGCTTCTTTGTCGCATTTGCCACAAGGGATCTCATCAGACTAAATAGAAAATGTTGGAAGATTTTATATGTTTTGAAGCCAATATATTCTGTCAAAATAGTTTACAAAACAAAATGAATAAATGAAGAATAATTTGCAAAGTAATGTGAGCTTGTTGTATTTAAGACTCAAAAATAGTAAGTTATAAAAATATTCAATAAATTGTAAGTGTTAACCTCAAAATGGAAGATAAATCAACTATGATTTCAAGTTTGATATTTCAATGTTGAAGGGAGTATTAAAATTAAGCCTTTTGAGGGAAAAAATTACTTAATCTTCTGGGAAGATGTTATGAAATAATTTCTTAGGTGAGTAAATAAACTATCCATTGTATAATTATTAGATTCATAAGATCTTGTTCAACAAGGCAACATCAAAACCTGACATTTAAATGCACACAAAAAAATGTAATTACAAGGGTAAATATGACTTTTTTGCACTCAAAAGAAGACATTTTAAGCACGCTTTCAAAAAGAAACAATTTTGTTTTGTCCATTTTCACTGCAAGGACATCTATGCAGAATCTCTAAAATTTAATATACGTTGTGTGGTATTCAAGCTATTATTCAATTATGTTGTAATTAATTTTTCTTGATTTCATTATTTTTGTTACGCTAAATTTTTTTGCAATTAGGTGGTTTCATATTAGTTTGTTCATGTGCATTTGCAAAGAGGAAGTTTCATGAAATGTCCATTTTCACATTATCATTTGTAAATAATAAATATGTACCAAACTTGTTTAATGCCGATTTTGTAGTAATATAGACCAAAATACCCTTGTTAGCAATTTATAATTTCACACTGAAGAAATTTTTTTTTTTTTTTTTTTGGGTTAGCAATTTGTAATTCCACACTAAAGACAATTTTTTTTTTAAATTATTAAAAATTGTGTTAGCCAATAAAATAAACTATACTAATTTCAATGAATACAAATGTCAATCCATTGGTTAATTTCAACAATAATCGCTGAAGTTTCACCAAAATTTAAAAACGATCACTAAAGTTTGAAACGTACATCAATGATGACTTCACCAAAATTTAAAAACGATCACTAAAGTTTGAAACGTACATCAATGATGACTTAAGTTTCACAAAAATAACAAAAAGACCACTGAAGTTTGAAATTTGCACCAGTGATTGCACAAGTTCGCAAATATTTCGGTAATGATCACTCTGTTAAAGTTCTAATCCAAAAATATAGGGTAATTGGCACAAAACGTCCATACGTTTGACATTCATTGTGTAAAACGTCCCAACGTTCAGATTTTTGACACAAACCGTCCTAACATTTACAATTTCTTGTGGAAGACGTTCTTTCCGTTAATTTAGATATTTCTCCACCGTTAATTTAGATATTTAAAACTTTGAAGGGCTATTTTCATCTAATTACTCCCAAACAACTCTCCTTCATCTTCTCCTTCCTGTACACCCGACCCCATCCCAATCCCAAACTCCTCCATATCCAACGCCACCATCACTAACACTTCCAAATGCCACACACTCCCAGCCACCACCATCCCTTCCCGCTTAGCTACAAAACTCAACGGTTTCGCCTTCTACTGTAAGGCATAAGCGGAGGAATTTTTTGGAGTTTAGCTGTGAAATGGTAATGGTTTCATTGGTTTTACAATTAGGGCTTTTCTCTGCAAGACAACAGTATGATTTTTACCATAGCAACATGACCAACATCAAACCACAAGAACCGCTCACACACCAACACCAAATCTCAAGACAAACTAGTGAAACCTCAAAGCCATCAAGTAATTAGGATAGAACACAAACCAAATACAAAATAAGATAAAATGCAGAAGACTGAACCCAAGCAAAACATGCAACAAACGGACCACCAAACTGCCACAATATCCCCTTATAAAAAGTCCCAACTGCACCGTACCCAATAATTTGGGTTGATCCAAACACTTTTTTTGGCAAATTTTATCTCCTTGTACCTAAATTTTTTTGGGAATTTTGATCACATCGGTAGCCGAAGCTTCATATTTTCTCACAGGCTTGAATTTCTTGCTATATGCCCAAATAACTATCAAAGTGCAAAAGGCCTAAAAAAAAAAAACACGCCTCCTGTTACTACTCCAACAATAGCTCCGGGATAATCTTTTGTTAAAGAAGGTGGTGCATGCTCTATTGTGGGCATTTCCTAGTTAGGTGGAGGTTGAGGTAAAGGAGGCAGGTTGGATACAAACGGAGGGCCATTCGAGAATCTTGAGGGTTTTAGATTTTAGTGAGTCTTTGAGGTTGACCCTGTCGGTAACTCGGAAGAGAGAGAGAGAGAGAGAGATTTAGAGTGGCAAGACAGACTACAACACTCCGGGATGCACTGATGGTGATGAGGCTGTGGTAGAGTTCCATTGAAAGAAAGGCAAAGTGAATTTCAATTGGGAATTCTTTTCCATTGGGTTGGGCTTCAAAATTCGGATGAAAATGCCCCTTCAAAGTTTTGAAGTTGACAGTTGACTTTTCAAATACAAATTAACAGTGGAAAACGTTTAAATTAACGGAAATGACGTCTTCCATAAGAAATTGTAAACATTATAACGTTTTGTGTGAAAAAACTCAACGTTAGGACATTTTGTGTCGATTACCCAAAAATTTATATTAGCAAAAAGTAAATATTTCTCTATTGAATTTTAAATTTTTTTAATCTAAATAGTAAAACAAATTGGATAATAAATATTAAACAATATTAAGTATTTAAAATTTTAAAAAAAATTAGCAAAAAGTTATTTCTCTATACATATTCATAAATATAAATAGTAGATTTTTTTTTTGTTTTTTGCAAGTAAAATGCTATTAATATTTATATATAAATTTTACTCTTGCAAGTAAATAGTAGATTTTTTTCTTCTAATAAATTCGTGAATAGGCATAGAAAAACATTTTTTTTCTTTATAATATTATAATTTAAATTTCTAATTTTAAATACTTAATTTTTAATTTTGGATTTAAAATTTATTGAGTGACCATTGTTGAAATATTTACAAACTTGAGTGATCGTTGAGGTAAGTTTTAAACTTCGGTGGTCGTTTTAAAATTTTTGTGAAACTTGAGTGACCGTTTTAAAATTTTGATGAAACTTGAGTGACTGTTTCAGAAATTAACTCGCAAATCCATATTATATACTAACTTTTCCCTAAGTAAAGTCAATAACTATTAATTTAATGAATATTTTTTGGTTGGATTTTTGGTTTGGGCCAGTCAATAACCACCAATTATTTAGTTGCCTTATTAAAGTTACCAACTTGACCCGATACTTGAAGATTTTTAAAAGTGGAAATTACACCTACCCCTACATTATAAAAATCAATTTCATAAATAAGATCAAATTTGTATTATTTCAAATTTCAGGTATTAATTAAACATTTTAATTTTAATTTTAATTTTAATATTAATAAAATAATCATATTCATCTATATCCATATATACATATCAAACCCTAATTCTCCTCATTCAACACGTTCTCTCTCTTCCTCCATCTTCTCTTCCCTCACCCCCGTACTCTCTCTCTCTCTACAAACTCACTCACCGCGCCTCCACCCTCTCTGGTAAACCACTCACCGCGCTCCACCTTCTCCTTGACGAACTCACTCACCACGCGCAGGAGGTTTCAATGCCGACTTCACCAGGAATAATAGTTGTTGCTGGACACAATTTCGATTTCGACATCTCTGGGAATAGCAGTTGTTGCTGCGCACAATTTTGACCTTGACTTCATCGGGGATGGTTGGAGACATTCTCAGATATGGAGACAGGGATCTTTAATGTCAGATCTAGTAGTTTGGGTCACAGGTTTTGATGTTGGTTGGGTGGTGCTGTGGTGTTACTGTGGTGGGTGAGGCTGTGGTGTAGTGGTGTGGTGATGTGGTGGTGGTGGTTATGGTGTGGCAGTTTGGTGGATGCGATGGTGGTTGTGGTGTGGTAGTCTGGTGGATGAGGTGGTGTATTGGTGTTCGACGATGATGGTGGTGATGCTTTGTGTGTTGCAGTATGGCGATTTGGTGAATGCTGACTGCAATTTATTTTTTTTTGGTGGCGGTGGTGGGCCGCGACGTTAAGATGGTGGTGGTTTGTGAACGGACTGTGGTGAGACGATGATGTGGGCACGTTTCAGGATATACTGTGACCTAATAATTAATAAGTGAATTGTGACCTAATAATTAATAAGTGAATAGTGACCTAATAATAAGATAATTGTGACTTAAAAGATTGGTGACCTAATAATTTGATAAGTTGTGACCTAGAAATAACTCGGGATCGATTAATTTAAAACTTGTGACCTTGCAATTTATTTGTAACTTGATAAAACTGTTATTGTGACCTACTATTTTTGATAAATTGTGACCCTGAAATTATTTGTGACTTAAGCAATTTACATTTTGTAACCTGAATTTATATTGTGTTGTGACCTGAATTTATATAATTAATAAAAAAATCTAATTATTTAATTTAGTTAAATAATTTTATTTACAACCTGATTTTTGAAATTTTTTAAATTATATCTTAAAATTGAAATTGTGTATAGTTAACACCTTATATATGTATTTTTCCCTTTTTAAAATAAAAATAAAAACTAAAAATTTCACACATGGTTTGAATGGATGTCTCTGGATCTGGTACGAGTAGGGGTGTCAAACGGGCCGAGTCGGACCGGCTCGGCCCGTTTGATCGTGGTCCAATATGGGTCCATGGACCGAAAACGGGTCGGCCCGTGGGGAGACGAGCCGGGCCGAGCCGGCTCGTCCCCCACGGAGGCGGCCCAAGTCCGGCCCGTGGGTCCGTCTGACCACGGGCCGGACGGGCCGGACCGCGGGCCGGACGGGCCGGATCATGGGCCGGCTCGTCGGCCCTTTTTTTTTTTTTTTTTAACGGCTAAATAATTGAACATTAAAAAACCCTCCTCCTTTAATCCGGACTTGGGACCGACTACATTTAAATTATTGTAGGCGGAGTTAAAATTATACACGAACAAAATGTTACGTGTACAACTTTTTTATTTGAAAGAAACAATTGAAAATACAGAAATAATATAATAACAATGAGATTGTGAGTGTGTCATTAGAAATAATAGAATTGAAAAATTGGAGATGAAAATGAGATGTGGAATGGAATTTGAGACAATAATGTATTGAGGGCCTCACGGGCCTGAACGGACCGGCCCACGAGCCGGCCCTTTTCGGCCCTTGAGCATGGGCCTGACGGGCCGAACACGGGCCGGTCCGTGTTCGGCCCATATTCGGTCCATTTTGATAGTCCGTTGGACTAGTCCGCGAACTTCACGAGCCGAACCCGAACTGTCCAACACTCAAATTTTTAGTCCGGTCCAAGTCCAAGTCCGTTTTTTTAACGGGCCGAGCCGAACTTTTAACGAATCGAGCCGAACCGAACTCACGAACTATCGAACTGTCCAATCCGTTTGACACCCCTAGGTACGAGGCGGCCTACCCTAAACTCACGAGGGCCCAATGTGTCTCGAAACAGAGCGAGGCGTCCCTCCCACCCCTTTATTGTCCCATTTATACTTTTTAAAAAACTTATTAATTATTCTTTCCTTTTTCTTTTAATAGGAAAAAAGAAAAAACTAATTTGCTGGTCCGTGAGGCAGGTCCTGGATCTAGGGGTTTTTTCAGACGGAATGGATTGGAAATAGGTGTTCCAAATTTCGTCCAAAAAAATTTCGGAATCAAAATAATGTTCCAAATCCCGTTCCAAAATTTTTGGAATGTACAGACTTCATTCGAAACCGAAAATCGAAAATTTCCAATATTTAATATTTTATCGAGATTTATAATAATTTTAAGTATATAAGAAAGAAATTTAGGGAATTGAATGTCTGAAACTAAATGAGTTCAAAATTTCAAATAGTCAAAAAATATAATTAAAGTTATAAACCACAAAAATAACAAAATAACAACATAACATCTATAAATAGATTTAACATAAGTTTTTTCGGTGTGATCCAATAAAATAAAAGTTAACAACGATAACAATGCTAAAATTCTTGCATTTTTCATCCTATAATTCCATGTGGATCTAACAATTTCGCTTCAAAAATTTATTTTCTAGTAAACAAACAATGTCACGTTCCAAAGTCTAAACCGGATGATCACACAAATAGTGAATAAGTAACGCAAACTTTTTGATACCACAACTGACATCACATTTTGAAGTTTTGATTTAATATGAACTTTATATTATCCAAGTTTGATCTTCCTGGAACAACCTTACTTGTGGCATTCTCAAGGTTAATTTGTAAAATAGTTGAAACATAATGAACACGAAATAAAGTTACTCGAGTAATTCAAATGTTATAAAACAAATTAACCGATTTTTCTTGGGTTGTTGCTCCATGCGCGATCCAGAGCGGAATGATAGAAATAAATAGTAGGACTGGGGAATCCAAATCTGATGTGTAAAATATCTTTTCATCGCACAAATTTACCTCACTTAAATCCTATACTAAATTGAAGTGCTATTCTTTCTATTTTTTAAAACTAAGTGAAAGTGTTACTTGTTATTTATATGTTAAATCTCATGTTAATAATATTTTAATATTATTAATTGTTGAATAAATTATTTTTTTAGATTTTATATTATTAATTGTAATGCAAATACAAAAAAATTCGGAATTCATTCAGAAAAAATTAGAATTTTTGGATCGGAATAATTCGAAAATTTTTGAATCGAAATTTCAGAATTTTTGGAATTTGAAACTCGTTTCAATTCCAATCCATTTTTTCGGAAATTTTCAGAATTCGAAAGCTTCAAATTTTGGACCAATCGGAATTGATTTTTTTTTTTTTTTTAGAAATTCCGAACCTATTCGGATAGAATCAGATTTTCCAATCCAACTTGCAGCCCTTTGACTATCCGTACATGTCCCCAATGGACCTGATTATTCGAGGTGGGACGTCCCTAATGAGATCGGGTCCTCGTTAAATCTCGTGCTCGTCAATTTTTTTTGTCATCCCTAATGGTTCATTCCCATTTTCAATACTTAAACTGTCGACCGTCGCTCTCTCATTCTCTTGCTCAATCGCTCTCTCATTCTCTTGCTCGAGCCCACCAACTGCCACTAGCTTTACTCCTGTCCAAGCTTGATGCTTGTTAAATGTATTTTTTACACTTATTTATAATCTTAAATTAGGATAGTATATTGTCGTTTTAGAATAAATGCTATTTATTTCTATGTTATTTGGTTTTATTTTACATTTTATCCCAAAATCTGAAAAATGAAGCACATGAGGCAAATAATGAGCAATTGGATGTCAAAATTGGCTAAAGAATGCACTTTGGAAGTTGATGATGTCAATCGAGGTTCAAAGTAGAGCTTAATCGAAAGAAATCATAAATTGAAGGGCTTAATTGAAGATGTCAAGAGGTGGAAGGAGTTAAATGAAGCTATTCAAAAGCTCGGGACTCAAATTGATCAAACTAGAAGATGAAGGGCTTGTAGGAAAATAAAGTAGAGGGATCAACTTAAATAGATGTGAAAGATGAAAATTGTACAAAACAAAAGAACCAAGCGATTGCACCCTTCACAAAACCTATATACAGAGATCATTAAAGACTTTTGCTCAGCCTCCTAACCACGTTATGCACTACTTTTACATTAAATTCTTGGAAGATAAAAGTAAGGCAAAAGGAGTGAGATGTGAAGATTAATTGTGGGGAATCAACTCTTAGTGCAAGATTTCTTTTCTTCTTTGTTAATTTGATGAGCTACTAATTTCATAGTTGGGATGAACGATGTATTCTAATTTTATTTTATTTATTTTAGACTTCAAGTTTTGCGTTTATTGTTTGTGTTTAATTCTTGAATTAATTGGCCGTTAATTCATAAATTTTGTGGTTTGTTTTCATAATCTGAAAGTTGAGTTAAAAATCTAGACCATGATATAAAATCATGCAATTTCAACAAAAAGATAGATATATGAATTTGTGGTTGCATGTGATTATTTGTGAATTCCTTGGAGATTTTATGCATTTAACTTAGGGATAATTCTGACTCCACGAAGAGATATGTGGTTGAATTAGTTAGGCGGAATTGATTTAAACTCGAGAGAGGAAAATAAATATACATTTGTGAATTCGATCGAACACTTTTATAGGAAGAAAACTTGAGTTTGAAGTTAATACTATTAGTTATGATGAAATCGTGAATCCCAACATTTTTCCAATCACTTTAGAAAAAACCAATTTTATCATTCAGGTTATCTTCCATATTGCATTTAGTATAATAATTACAGGTTTTAGTTTAATTTACAAAACCTCATTTCTTTGTACAAATAGAGTTTGGGGCTAACATATTTTGATACTTAATTGCAATTCTCGTGGGAACGATAATCTGGACTATTTGGTACACTATATTACTTGTTACGATACGTACACTTGTGTTACATTTCACACACTATGTTTTGAGTGAACAACGTTAATCGTATTTGCAAGTGTTAATTTATTTTGGAGATACAAAATATACCGCAAGTGTACGGATCGTAAAAAGTAATAAAGTGAACACAATGAGTCCGAATTATCATTCCCACGAGGACTGCTGTTAAGTATCGAAATTATTAGTTCTAAACCTTATCTGAATAACCGAAAGTATTTTGCGAATACTAAACTAAGAATTATACTATGAAATAAAATAAGAAATTGCTTTGTCTTTAAAACGGTTTTGAAAGAGTTAGGACTCACGATTCCACCTAACCAATTAAATTAACTCAAACTCCCATTTTATTTACTAATAATGCATTCAGTCTAATTTACGCATGTAAATTGAAATTCCTCTCTCGAGTTTATATCAATTCTACCTAAATAAGTCAACCATATATCTCTACAGTGGGTCAAGATTATTCCTTATCTAGATGCATTAAATACAAGAGTTCACATAAGATTGCAGTCATACGAAAAGTATATCTTTATCTTCTAGTGAATTACATAATTTTATTCCTAGGTCTAAATTTTTAACTCACCCCTTGGGTTATGAAAACAACCTACAAAATCATGGTGATCAAATATGTCTAGCATTAAAACCAAAATAAAATCAATACATGTAACAAATAATTAAAACAATGAAGTTTGGAATTAAAATAATAAAGCTAGGTTATGTCGTTCATCCCAACATATGATTTAGTCACACGTCGTCATAAAATAACAATAACAATAAAATATGACGTTCATTGAAAATAACTTAGAAGAAAAGGAAATCTTGTACCAATAATCAATTCTTCGTTTGTAGTCTTCAAATAACAAAAACAATTAAATATGATTTAGGTGAAATATGACGTTTTTTTTCGTTGGGGTACCCAACGGTCATTTTATGTCTCTTTATTTTTAATTTTTAATTTTTAATTTTTCATCTATAAATACAACATTTTTCATTTCAGTTTCACAAAAATTCACTACAATTATCTACTCTCTTCTTTTATAATCAAATTCAATTCTCAATTTACATATTTCAACTCAATTCAATTACTACATAATACATTATACACATTTCATCTTTACATCTCATACATTTCAATTTTCATTATTTCAATTCTCATACTACAAGTCTACAATCACATTCACACTTTTTCTATTTCTTTAAATACCATTTTTCAACATAATAAAAGAATGGGCGTCGGTCGTTGATTTGTTGAGATATTGTTCAACAGGAATCAACTTCACAATCTCACTTTTACAATGAAATTTTTGGTCTCAAGACATTCTCGTACTAGAAAATATTGAAGAGGTAGGAGGTAGTCATCCAACAATTTATTTGGACGACATTGGAGAAGATGTTGAAGTCCTCAAAAATGTACCAGTTGATATTTCTGACGCAAGAGGGAAGTGAAAGGGTAAGAAAGCTTTAAAGTGTTGGAAATATTTTAAATTGATCCTAATTGGGCGTGCAAGTGACGGAAACCAAGAGTTTGAAGCAGTGTATAAATATTGTGCCCAATAGTAAGCATGACAAAAGGGTATAAGTACTACCCACCTCAACCATCATGTTCGAAAATGTGTGACCAAAGATGGTAACATTGAAGCAAACCAATATCAATTGTTGTTTGGTACATCCGGTAGCGGATCTACATCTACACTTACAACATGGATGTATTATGAAGACGAAGCTTGCGTTGGAATGGTGAAATTTTTTGTCGGGGCAGAGTTTCCACTAAGCATGGTGGACAACCAACACTTCACTACTTGCGTCAAAGAATATCTTCAACTAAGGTATGTTGGAAGTAATAAAAATACTCTTATTTATGACACTATAGAATATTTTCTTAAAGGTAAGAAGAAATTAATACCTTACTTTAATAAATATTGCGGTGTTATTGATGTATGCTAATTGCAAGTGTACAATATCGTACCCAAGTAATAAAGTCGACTTTTAGAGTCCAAATTATTGAACCCACAGGGATTGTATTTAAGTACCAAAATTGTATTAGTTCTCGCTTTATTTGAACGGTAAGATTGTGATTAAAGAATTGAAATAAAATATTGTACTAAAAAGGAAAAGAAAAGATAAACATGTAGTTTTCTAAATTGAAGTTTATAAGTGTTGGGAAATCCGATTTCACATAGCCAATACTTCTAATTCCAACCATCTAGTTTTATTCCTATTATAGTGCTCGATCGAATTCACTTATGCATATGAAATTCCCTTCACAAGTTTAAATCAACTCTACCTAGTTAGTCGACCATGTTAATGAACAGCTGGCACATAAGAATTCATATAATGATCGCAATAATAACAAACTTATATCTCTATCGTTCATCCAGTTGCCGAATTTTATTCCTAGATCTAAGTGTTAGTTCACTTCTCGGATTATGAAAACACCCATTAAATCATGAACTAGTCGCGAATTAATTTATGCATTAAACACAAAATAAAATCAACACATGCAATTAAAGTGCAAACTAGAGATATAGAATTAAAACCGTAAAACTAGCTATATCAAATATCCCAACTTTGTAATTAACAATTCATCAATAAAGAAATAAATATGCAATAAAAGTAAATACTACGCATGTTGAGTTTATCGAATTAAAAAGAAAAAATGAAGTCTTGCACCAAGAATTCGCTCCCCGTTGATAATCTTCAATCCCCAAGCCTTTGTCTTGATCTTTGCCTCCAAGAATTTAATGATAGAGTAATGAATTGTGTGGTTGGAAGGTTGTGTAAAGGTCTCCAAAGGCTCCCAATTTCTTGCATAAGAATCCTCTTATATAGTTATAAAAGAAACCTATGTGAATAAGGAAAGAATTTAGGGAAAAAATTCGCTCATGGGCCTGACTTTCTGGGCCGATTTGTAATGCGCAGCTACTCAGGCCAATTTTCGGTGGCAGTGTGGTTATAGATTTTGCAACCTGACTAATTACATGTTGATCGCGACCACAGCCTCCGAAATGTGGTGACAATGTGGTTTTACTTTCAGCTGCAATTTTCATCTTTGAATCCTTTAAGTAAGTCCTCATTCTTTATTTGCACATCAAGTCCTTCATCTCCTAATTAGTTTAATTGAGTCCCCAAACCTCTTAATCTCTTCAATTTCATCTTTTCTACCCTCCACATCTTCAATTAATCTCATGAACTTTGGTTTCTCACGCTTAGCTCTCATTGGAAAACCCAGTTGACAACAACAACACCCAATTTCTTCTTTTTAGCTCCAATTACTTCCAAATGTGCATTATTCCATTTTATTGCTTCATTCTTCCAAGTTTGGGAAAATTCCTACAATGTAAACAAATATAAAGTAATTATGTAATAATTATTTAAGAATAACAATAATTTATTCTAATTCAGATATATATAAATAAGTGTATAAAATACACTTATCAAATACCCCCAAACTAGAATTATTGTTCGTTCTCGAACAATGTAAAACTAGACTACAAAGGAAAGAATGGCCAAAGTCAAACGCACAATTGTGTAGCTTATTATGCAAAAGCAAGCCCAAATCCATGAAGTCATCTTATGAGTCCTAATGATTTTGCTTACATTGCTCATGGAAGATCATAACTTATTGCTTTTCTTTCGAATCCCGTGTTTCTTAATTTGTGGCTTCTAAAGATTTATATAATGCATTTTTCCACACAAGATAGTTAGAATTAGTACATGCATGAACAACAAATCGATGGTAAATAGTTCTCAACTCTCACACCTCCAATTTCCAAAATTCCAATCAAGAAGCTTATACCAAGCATTATTATTTTTGTTTTTTTTTTTTTAATTGACGACTTTTTCTTTTTATATCCATGTCTTTTACCATCTTTGGTTTTCTTTAAAATTTTCTCTTTTTCTACAATATTCAATCTCAGTAGTGATAGCAATGGGACGGGTATGGGTCGGGGACCTCATCCCCATCCCCGTTACATGCGGGGGCGGGCGGGGTCGGGAATTAAAAATTCCCCGTTATTATTATTATTTTTTTTGGATCAACCTGTTTTTAAAAAAAATAAACTAAAACTTATTATCCCATGTCTTTAAGTTAGTAATTTAGATTAGAATCATCCAACTTGATTTAAAAGAATATATAATTCTTCGAAATGTATTGAATTTTTTATTTTTTACTAATTTTTAAATTATTAATAGGACAGGGATGGGTCGGGGACCTCATTCCCATTCCCGTCCCCATCCCCGTAACGGGGATAAAATCACTACCATCCCTGCCCCATTCGGGGCGGGTCCTCGCGGAGATCGGGTCTCGCGGGGAAAATTGACATATTTAAATCTCAGTCATCCATTAAAAATCAACCCACAATATTTGACTTTTCAACCAAATCTTAACCATCTATTCTCCTAAAATTAATAATTTATTTCAAAAAAACTCTTTTTAAACAATAACAAACACACACTTAATAACTCAGTACTATAATTGTAGAATTGTTAGAAATGAAATGAGTATATATTAGTAGAAGAGGATTGTGATGTTGCTTTTAAAGTCAACATATTTTTGAAAAGCTTTTATGATTCAACCTATATATTATCTGGAATATACTATCCCGCTGATTCAAGAGTTCTTGAACGTCTTTTTATTATTGCAAGAACTTATCATAAGTGAAAAAATGATCCATTTTTTTATTAATATACTATTTGCAATGGAACTAGAATTCGAAAAATATTGGAAAGGTTACCAATAATATTTCCTTTAGCGAGTGTAATGGACCCCTTTATAACTTAAAAGGTACCAAACATATTATTTCAAAAATCAGTAATGCGTAGATTTTTGATTTCTTTATCACTTATAGTAATTTATAAAGTACGCTAGTGATCATGTATGACTCATATGAAATACGATTAGGTGCTAATGTTAATCGTACACCCTTCGCATCATCACGTTATGCTTCACTTAGAGAAGACGAAGTAGAAATATTGGATCTAATGGAAGAAATTAGGGATACACCAGTGACTTCTCAAAGTATTCCCATACTTTTCATGCCGCATCTGAATTTTGGACCATCTGGTCCCATTGCAGTACCTGAAGAACTGAAAACTTATTTTAAGGAAGAATTACATAGGAATGTACACTTTGTTGATTCATTAAAATTTGATTTACTTTGAGTTTAGGTCAAAAAATGAACGGAGATATCCAATCGTTTACGTTATGGAAAAAAAATCAACTAACACCTCGGGTTAGCGAGGTAGCTCCAGAGTCTACTTTTAGTGTAGGTAAAATAACTTTGTTCAAAGTAAGGACCCGACTAAACGAAGACATTTTAGAATTGTTAATATGCATCAAAGATGGCAAGATGCTCATTTTTGCATAAAAATACGTATGTCAAGATTGCCTGTAGTCAGATAAATTTTATTTTATTTAATCTCTTTATTTTACATAATCATCTTTTCTCTAAGATCTAAATATTTTTTTTTATTTCAAAATAAAATTTGTGCACGTAACAAGTTGGTCGTGTAAAATTTTAACTCTGCTTATTAGAAAATTTGATTAAGTAGCTAGTCCCAAGCCCGGAAAAGAAGGATGTTTTTCAATTACACGTTTTATCTTTTTACAATATAGGAAAAAATTTTAAAAAAAAATTGAAGGCTCGTGGGTCTAGCCACGAGAAATGAAGTGAGTCTGCTCATTTTTCAGTTGTCATGAAAAGGATTCGACCTCAAATCAGTAACTCGCTCAATCCTCTTGCAACTCCGGAGTTTGTTGGCTCTTGGTTCATGCCTATACTTGCTTCTGCACGATTGATGTCCATGCTTGTGCTTTGTGCATTCCTTGGACTCTGGAGGCTGATTCTTCTTTCTATTACATTTAGTCCCAACTTTAGTTTTAATTTAGGGTTTATTTGGGTACCTGCAAAACAAATTTAGTAGAACTGGGGATGAATTTTTTAGATTGGTTAAGTTCAAGGCATGAATCCTTGTACATCTACCGTTGTGCAAAAAAAAACGCAATTTGGTCGTGGACTCTCTTTTCTTATTCTTTTTGCTCTCAAGCTTTACTTTTTCTGAGGTCGTGACCTCAACTCTCTTGTTTTCAATTTTCACACACTCTCTTTTTTCTGAGGCCATGGCCTCAACACTCTTATTTTTCCTCCCAAACTCACCTTTTGTTTTTAATTGATCCTCTCGGACCTCTTTAGGAGATAAAGGAACGAGAGTGGTCTTCTTTACACCCTTCACAAATGAACATTGGTTCTTAAAACCATCATACACCACCCTCCTATCATGTTGCCAAGGCCTTCCCAAAAAAATATGCCCAACATTCATAAGCACCATATCACACAAAACCTCATCTCTACAACCCCCAATGGTAAATTTGATATTAACCTGCCTGTTCACTTTAAGTTCCCCCGACTCGGTTAACCATTGCAATTTATAGGGATTAGGATGTTTCAACTTAGGCAATCCCAACAATTCCACCAACATTATACTAACCACATTAGTACAACATCCCAGCTTTTTTTCCCACCAAACACCTAGTGTGAAAAAGTTTTATTCCTTTGTTCATCCACTTCAGCCACCTTAACTCTAGAACTTAGGACATGCCTATTAACAAGTGATCCTTTCACCGCATAAGTTAGCCCTTCATCATCGCTTTGTAATTTGTGCATTCATTTAAATTCATCTTCCGAACTAATTTTCCCATTATCTCACAAAAAACATTACTCTTTTATTTGGACACTAGGATGCAATATGACCCGAACCCAAGTATTTATAAAATTTAATATTCCTATCCTTGGTATGTTAGGAATCAGAAATATTTTTACCTTTCGTAATAGGTTCATCCTTTCCCTTCGGAACATGTTCGTTATTAGGATCCATTTGTCGACGAGAAGTAGGATATGATCCAGGTGAATGCTTTGCTGTCCCCTTTCGCTTTATTTGCCTCTCCACTTTTATTTCCATATGCACCATATCTTCTAGTTCCACATAATGTTGTAACTTAATGTTGTTGGCAATATCTCTGTTCAGCCCACCCAAAAATCTAGCCATTGTAGCTTCCTGATCCTCCACCACATTGACCAAAATCATGGCTACTTCCATGTCTTTATGATACTCCTCCACACTCCTAGAACCTTGCGTAAGCCCCTACAACCTTTGGTAAATATCACAATGGTAGTGGCTTCGAACAAACCTCTTTCTCATTATGGTTTTCATCTCACGCCATGTATCCACCGGCCTCTCACCATTTCTCCTTCGATCCTTCACTAATTGATCCCACCAGTTTATGGTGTAGTCAGGGAACTCCACCAAGGAAAGATTAACCTTCTTTTCCTCCGAATAGTTATGACACTCAAACATCAATTGCACCTTCTTTTCCCAATCTAAATACGCCTCTGGATCACTCCTCCCACTAAAATGTGGTATGGTCATTTTAATATTTCCTAAGTTACCATCCACTTCATCTCTATTCTCATGCCTCCTTCTATGACCTCTTTCACGCCTATCACCCCTCTCACTCCTTCCCACACTAGCCATTGAAGAATGCACACTTTCCCATCCACTATTATCCCTCTCTTCATCAAACCCACATCCAACCCTATGATTGTTTCCCCTCCTAGCTCTAGGACCCACACGAGTTTGAATCTGATCCCTATGCAACAGATTAATAGTTACTTCCTGCCTATCCATTCTAGTCATCAACTTCTCAAAATGTTCATGCAAAGTTGCCATCATACCTACATCATTCCTATCCACCCTATTCATACCTTCAGGTCGCTTGTTGTGGCTCATTGATGAAGCTACTAGCTCCCTTCTACCAATGCCCTTGTTGTCACCAACCGATGAAGAAGATGAATCCCGCCTACTGATTATTAGTTCTCACAGAAATAATTAAGAACTTCCCCCACAAAATGTATCACTTGTGTATCACTCCAAATCCTCCTTCCAATCACCTCAAGAACAACCATGAACTTCAAGTAATGGCAGGACAAAAGAAGACACGAATAAGAACAAGAAAAATCGAAAATTCAGTAAATTCGAAATATTTGGAAAAATATTGATTTTTTTTATACTAGAGAATTCAACTACGAGTGCAGCGAAACAATAAATTTTGGTAAGAATTGACTAAAATAAACAAGATTGAATTTTTGTTGGATTTATGTATGGATCAAATAATAGAATTTTTTTACTGGCATGAAGAACACGAATATTCAAGAAAACTCAAGAAAAACAAGAAAAGGTCATGAAATACAAGAACTGAATTTAGATCCAAGCTCTGATACCACCTGATGCGATCACACTCGAGAGTCGCGACGAAAACACCAAATAAACGATACAAGAATAGGAAAGATCAAAATTCAGCAACAAACACAAGAAACAAGAAACAAAATAACTAAAAAAGATAGAATTGACGATAGGACATTGACCCAAAAATCACGACGCGAAGATTCAATGATGCGGATTGAAGAACCAACGTTTTCAAAACGCCACAAGAACTTGTCAATTTTCTTGATAAGTTTCTGATTGGAATGCCACAAATATTTCATAATATTTGATAAGTTCATATTTGTTCTTGAAGAACACAAAAGGGAATCCTCAACATTTTCAAAGAGGAAAACTCTCAATCTATTCAATAATCAAAGTTGTCTAATTCTTCATAATGAAAGAAATAACATAATATAATCAAAAAACCTTAAACCTAGCCCTAGTCGTAATTAGGGTTTAAAATATGTAAATAAATAATTAAAAATGGAAAACAATTAAAATTATTGAAAAATCTGGAAAATTGAAGTTACAGCCATGAAAGTGAGTCTTACGGCCGTAAGTAGTTTTCTGATTGACCATTACGACGTGACTTCCAGACTTACGACCGTAAGTATTGTTTTGCTGGAGTGTGACATTTTACCCGAGAACAAGTTAAGACTGTGAGTTTCCTTGATTTACGGCCGTAAGAATCAAAAACTTGGAATTCTTCCACTTGACCAGAGATGGAGTTACGGTCATGACCAACTGGGTTTACGGTCGTCAATAGGCTTATGGACTTCAAACTTCGACCCTTTGATTTGGCTCGATCCCTTCGTCTTCTCGGCTCGACCCCAACATGGAATTTGCTTCGTTTCTCACGTAGATCACTGTCTATTATCGATAGCTTGACTTCTTCTTTCTATGCCTACTTTGGATCATATCAATAGGGGTAAACTCGCTATGGGCTTTGGAGCTAGGTTTTGCATTTTGGGGATGTAGGGGAGTGTTAGGTGTTAGAATCTCATTCAACTTATTCTCTCCAACCTTAATCCGTTGGTTTTGGCCATAAATCGACTGGTTAAGTTCGGGTCACTATTCACTATGCACGGGTTCTTGGATGTGCAAGCCATGAGATTTCATAGTTTTTAACATCTTTATCGAGGTTTAAATTTTATGATATATATATATATATATATATATATATATATATATATATATATATATATACATATATATATGTTTGAGGCACACATTTCAAAAGGGTAATTGATAAGTGTATTTTATACACTTATTTAAATGTCAAAATTAGAATACTTTATTGTCGTTTTAGAATAAATACTATTCATGTTTATTTGTTTACATTTCTGAAAATTTCCCAAAATCTTGAGAATGAAGCAATTGATGTAAATTATGCACAATTAGATGACATTTGGAGCTAAATTGAATAAATTGAGAAGTTAATAACGTCAATCGGGGAAAGATGCATGGTGCTAAAGTGAAGAAATCAAGGTGTGGATGACCTAATTGGAGAAGAAGATAAATTGAAGTTGTAAGAGAAATAGAAGAAGATTCGAAAGTATGGGGACTATATTGTTGCAATTGAAAGTTGAAGGACTGGAGAACAAATTAAACACGAGGGACCAACTTACAAATATCCAATGATTGATTTGGATCACAAGATTATACTTTTTTTAGGAGTCAATTGGATTCAAGTAGAAATAAAAAATGAATGGAATATGATTAGAATATCTATTTAATATATAATAGGAAGAGTGTTGGAAGAGTGTTTCCCGCCTAACACTCCCGCTCAAGAAAAGAGAAGGAGAAAAAAAAAAAGGAAAAAATTGTGAAGAATTTCGTGGGTTACCTCGTTTTTGCACATTCAAAAACTAGGGTTCAAGATTCTTCTCTCTCTCCAGCGACGATTTTCTCCTTCTCTTTCTACCGACTTCATCTATGACCGCACTAAAAACCTGCTCCACTCTCTTCTCTCCCAGAAATTGAACGCGTATATCCAGAGACGGCACCAAAAACCTACTCCGCTCTCTTCTCTCAAAGAAATTGAACGCGTAAATCCAAAGACCAACAAATCCGGCGTGTCTACCTGCTCTGATACGCTGCTCACCTTCCAGAGGAAACTCCGATCTTCAACTGAGCCAATATTCTCTCTACAAAGCAAAAAATGTTAGAAAATTTTGTTTTTTTCTTCCTCTGTTATGTTTTTTCCAGTTCTGTTGCTTATTTAGTCGATGTTGCGGATTTAGTCGATTAAACAGGAAAGAAAAATCTTAACTGTTAAATCTTTCATATCTGTTTATTTTCTTCCTTGTGAAAGATGCTGAGGCCTTCGTTCTTCTTTTCAGCTGCAATTTCAAACGGTATAAAGTTGGTGACAAAGATATTTCACCTGATGAGTTCTGAAATTAGAGGTAATTTTCTTTTTTTTTTATATCTCATTCAGTGATTTAACTACGTTTTCTTGAGACCGAACATGAGTTATGATTTTTCAGGTTTATGTGGTACATTTGGAGGTTTATAATATGTAATTTTTTTATATCTCATTCAGTGATTTAATTAGGTTTTGAGATCTGTACGCAAATTTGTTACTGTCTTGCACTATGCATTGAGATCTGTACGAAATTTTGTCGATTTCTTGATTGAAGAAATGGAGTTTGTAAGCATATTTCATATGCGTTCAATTTTTCTGGTTTTAGTTTATATGGATTATGTGGATTTTGATATAAAAATAATGTGTTTATGCATTTGCACGAATTGTGAGCGTGATATTGGGTGCAAGTTTTAGTTTATTGTGGCAAAAATGAAAAATTGTGAGCGTGTTATTGGGTGCAAGTTTTAGTTTTATATCTCATTCAGTGATAATTTTTAGTTTTTTCCCCCTTGTGTGGTTGAGATGCTTCAATGGCTATGGAAGGTACTTTATACAGATTTTAGTAGTTACACTTGCACATTCTTTTTTTGCAAGTACTTCAATTGCTACCTACTTATTTGCAGGCTTGGACACAGAGAACAGAAGGATGAATGGGCTCCTTTCCGTGTTGGCGTTTTCACAAGAAATAATATTCTACCTACTTATTTGTAAGGTTGTTCCTCTTTTGATTTCATCAATCCTATATATCCCTCCAGTTATTTGTTTTAGTTCAATGGAAAAGGCACTTGATGGGATGCGTCCACTAGATATTGTTGTTCGTGTCTTACAAAACCAATTGAATTCATTGCTTTGGGTGGATCAGAAGGTTAAGACACATATTTAATTCATCTCCATTGTTCCATGGGAAATCTACGTGTCATAGTTGCTTTTTCCTTTTCATAACTTACAGTGATTTAAAATATAATGAAAATAAATCATGCTATTTTGAATTTAGCCTTCTTCGGGTTTCCATTTTAGTTGCTAAAATTTTATGTTAGTATAAGCGAGTGGTGGATAAGTGGGTAGTATTTGAGAGTCCTAGGAAATGTGAGGTTAAAATTAGTATTTGACTTCGAAAATAATTTCTTAGCTTCTAAAGGGGAAACAAACAAAGGAAATATGTTCATATTAAAACATTAAAGGTTTGTTTGAGCTCCATTTTTGGGAGAATAGATTTTGTAATAATGATTTTCGGATAACACGTAGTTAAAAAGTGAGAATTTTGTTTTTACATTTACGTGTAAAATTATTTTATTGAGAGAATTTGTGATTATAATTTTTAAAAAGAAAGGGCTTGAACATAGGCTAACTTTGTAGCAATAATTTTCTGTTGTGACCTCTATAGAACCTTAAATATTGCTTTACTCAAATATCTTGCAAACACTTTTTACTAAAGAGCCTATCGCTGCCAGCACTGTACACTACCCCCACCCCCAGTTCTCTTGACCCTAAACATCATTGAAATCAGCTGAAATGCCTCAATAGCCTGGTAAGTAACTCAAGATTGGAAGCCATAGATAGTCTTGGTTGGACTTTGAGATCCATCAATATTATGATAATTATTGCTTTTAGTGCAAATCCTTATGGGTGTATGATGGAGTCGAGGATAGAGCATTGCTTATTTGGACGCGTGGGATCGTTCGGTTTCGAAGTTTTCAAAGAATTGGTCATAACATGGTCATACGACGTCCGTTTTGGGCCCATAAGTACTTTTTGGAAAGGTCTCAACGAGCCGGACAAGACTCACTGCCTCGCCATGACGTATGAGGGATTTTAGCCTTTCGAGATCGTTTAGACAGTCAAAACGGACATTCTTTAAATTGTTTAATGTTTTTTTGGGGGCATTTTAGTCATTTTTTCAGCAATTGGACGGTTATTAATTACCGTAACCGGATTCAATTATTAGGAGCCTATAATATATAAATCTGATTGGGTCTCCCCAATACCCTAAATAAGAATTGAAGGACTAACTTGTAAAGAGTTGGATAGTTCTTGAATTGCACTAATAAAAAAGGGAAGGATAGAGTTACTTGTTGGACAAGTATGAAACTCTAAATCTCACAAGGAAAAGGAAAAGAGTTACTTGTGGGACAAGTATAAAACTCTAAATCCCACAAGGAATAGGAGAATCTATTCTCCTATATATACACTAGTAGGGAATGACCAAAAACTTATTAATTGATTAATTCCACATTCTGGTTTTTGGTTATTCTCCTTGGACAATATTATTGTGTTCTTGGTCCTTTAGTGTCCACGCATCAACGCAATGTTATTCTTGAAGGAATATTGGGGCAAGATTCAGGGTAGGAAGATGGTACAATTATTTCAAAGATTGGAATTCATAATTGCTGCTGGAAGGTAACTCCGCTGCGCAACTTCAAGGTAGTTTTAATTTATTTAGTAATTAATTAGATTCCAGGGCGTTCTTGTTTTCAAAGAAAACTAATTTTTTTTTATTTGAAAACTTTCTTGGAATCAATTTCCAACAGTACAAGTATTTTGGGATGTGAATAACTGGCTTTTTGCAATGCCTCATGGAAATGCAGTGTTCATGTTCAATTAGTCCAACCTTCCATCTGACAAATTATGGACAAGAAACCCTCTTTACGATCCCTACAAACTGCACTGGTCGTGGTCTGAAAGATTCCAAGATTCCAAATCACAAAATCTTGGGTTCTCATTAATTTTGCATGCTTGGAAGAATGAATGAGGAACTAGAAATTTAATTATGCTAACCAGATACTTCTAATGAGCTGTGATTTTTATTGATCTTGCTATTGGATTATACTCGATTATAGATTATCAATTGGTTTATTTATTATATTCAGCAGTCTTCTTCTTGCTTGTATTCAATGTTCTATTCATTTGGTTATCTATGGAAGTTTCCTTGTTGAGATTAGTTTCTTTATGATTATGCTATTTCTCTTTTGGCTCTTTAGTTGGTTTTGTTGTGTAACTGTGTTTGCAAGATGAAGCATTGACAAGTCATTTTTCTAGTTGCTTTTAACAAAATCTCTTTCCTATTTTGGATATGTGACTATAGGTAAGTTTATTCTTCTAACTTGAGCTTAATATTATATCCCCTTAACTTTTTTTCATTGTTTTTAACCGACGGGGTTTGGTAACTTCACATTACAGGATATTAACTTATGGTGGAGAAAGCAAAATCAGTAGAATATACTGTATTATCAAAACCGTGGGTGGTCGGCAATAAGATTCTTTTCCCCTCTCTATTGCATAAGTATGCACGGTAACCAGAGCAATCAATTTGGCAATGGATGCAACTTGTGGTTTTCAGAATAAATTTGAGTGTCTCAACTCTCAAATTGTAAATGGTTTAGATAGACTGTACTCAAATTGTATACATTTGTAAAATTAATTAACAATATTTTAAATATAAAAATAATTTGGTATTAATTTGTTGATTTATTTAATTTGATTACTTATATGTCAATTATATATATGTTTCGTAGTGATAGATTTGATGATGTGTTTATGGAAAATGTAGTAAATATAGGTGATTTGGTCAGGGAAAAAAAGAAATGTGTCGATTGTAGCTAAACAACTGACGCCTAAAATTGACTTTTGGCGTCGATTACCGAATATGTAAAGTCAACTTTAGGCATTGTCTTACAACGGATGCGCATTGCCCAAACTTTACACGTCGACATCAAATGCATTGCTTTTACAACCGACACGTATTGTCTAAAACAACGACGCAAATGAGTTCGTCTATACTAGTGACAACTATTATTAGGAAAAGATGTTCTTAATAGTGGAAGGTTTACTATAATAATGTGATGGAAAAATTTTAAGGATTCAAATGTGACAAAAACTAAAGGATATGAACATTTAGTGCAATTTAAAATAGTGCATTTATAATAATAATAAAAATAATAATAATAATAATAAATTTGTAAACACCCTAAAATCAGTCCAACAAGAGGTTTCTGATTTTATTTTTAAGGAAATTCAAAATGAATCAATTGTAATAGTGACTAATTGCCAATTTGGGATGGTAGATGACATTGCCCAACCCTCCCAACCCCGACTTGGCAAGATGCACTACAAGAAATTTACTTTACAAAATAAATTTATAGGGAAATGTTCTTATTCATGGAAAAAAACTTTCCCAGAAGAAGATAATTTGTAGGGAGGTTTGTGTGGCAAACATCGAGGGGATAGACATAAGCCGGAAAAATTATTACCTTTGCCTGCGGAGGTATGCGCCTACAAACCCTTTCGCTACAAAAATCATTTGTCGTCTAAGATATTTTTCAACGAAATTATTTGTATGCTAATGTTTATTTTACCTACGAAATATGTTTCGTTGGCTGAAGTTCGAGCCTACAAATCTTTTAGAGACAAATATTATTTGTTGTCTAATTTCTATCCCTATTCAATTTTTTGAATTCTAATGTTAGATTGGACTACGAAGTATGTTTGTAGGTATAGAGTAAAATGATGTTGTAGGCTAAATCGTAATTTTCCCCACAAATAATTGTTTGTATGAAAAACACTTTGTAAGTTAATTTCTTGTTACAATCTTTTTTTCCACTTTGTAAGTTAATTTCTTGTTACAATTTTTTGTTTGTAGGGAAAAATTATTTTTAGGATAAAAATAAATTAAATTTAAATTTAAATTTCTAATATAAAACAATATATTACTAACTCCAAATATTGTATCAAACTCAAACTAAAAAATCATTGTCATTGAATGTGATGTAAATATAAAAATAGTCTAGCAAACATGCTCTTTAGCTATCATTATAGCACCGATATCATGAACTAACAAACTATGTATCTCTGAACTTGCTGTTCGTTTGCTCACTGAGTTGTATACAACTAGAATTTTTTCTCTAGTAGTACGCACAATACGTGAGATCTTAATTTGTTTACTCGCCCCTCGAGTAGGATGATTATTGGAAGTCATTTCCAAGCCTTCCGTACATACACCTGCAAAGGAAATTATATTAACTCCTCAGAACAGAATAAATAAATGGACTTTATGCGTTAAAGAGCCTAATTATCAACAAAATGAAAGTCCTACCTTGAGAGTTAGAGAACTCTAGACTTACCTGGTCATGCAATTATAAATGAAGAACCTTGTGACTTTTGAATATTTCAAGTGCATCGCAAGGCATTCTGCAACCAATATGGTATGTTTAAATTGCTTTGCCATTCAATTAAACTAGCAAACTTTATACACCAATAGTCTTACTTGTGAGTATTCTGTCATTGAGTTAGCCTCATCAAGAATTATGATTTTATAAGGTGTGCAAGGATAACTACTGAATTGAAGAAGAGAAAGGGTCTGAATGAAACAATAAGTAGCATGTGAAGTAAAATTAGCTATGAGCTAAATATTGTAGAAATAAAGGATACGCTTGGCATGAGACACAAACCTCACAAAATGGCACTTGAAGCACTTAAAAAAAGATTAAACAAAAGAGCAAACACCTTAGTCGTCATGGCCCCTTGAGGCATAAACCTCACAAAATGGCACTTGAGGCGCTTAATGAAAGCCTTGTGTGTGGCATGGCTTGAAATAGAACCTCGCATCGCAAAGAGCAACTAGCATTTCATATGCCAAGTGAAAAATATGTTCACATGCCAAAAGTCCCATATACATCCACATTTCTAGTATCTTTTCTGCATTTGACATAAGCCTTTTCTCCCTTTCTATGGCAAACCAAGTTCTTTTAGGTCGTGAATAAATTTCATTTATGTGCTTGATCATGTTTTCTGCCTGCAAGGTCATGGAGAAATGTATATTTACACATAAAAGTTGCATTAGCAAGGTGTTATTATAAATAGCACCTTGACATCAAACTTGTAACTGATCCAAATAAAATATTAGATGTCTTCCAAATAAAATAGGTTTATATTATGCCAGTTTGCTCTAAGTAAGCTTCCATGTTTACAATACACTTTGAGAGTATGATACAATGTCAAAATATAATCAAAATGAATAACATGTTCGTTAGAATCCAATCCATTCATAATAAGGCTGAAAGTGTTTACATTCCACCAATCAATCCCAAACAGAAGGTTCATATTGAAAGACACAAATAGACAACCCATGAAATCCTCCATATCGTTAAGAAGAAATCACCAACACCAAAAACCTTCCCACTAAGAAAATCAATCATAAACACAAAAAATTTATAGACAAGTGTACAAAATAAATAATCTAGTAGAAATAAAAAGCTATAATCCAAATTTCAATAAAAAGCTCTAATCCAAAATTATAAAGGAAATATTGACTTAATTCATCAGAAAATATACCTTCTAAATGACTTGCAAGAACCCATTTTTTGGCTTCATCCTTTCTTTCAATCTCCCCTTCACTTAAACATATTCACAATCCATTTCGGTGATATCCTTGTGCATATCTCCTTATTAACAATCTCGTTAATCTGCAAATAACACCATTCAATATGTAAACAAAGCAATATGGATTGGAAGGGTGGGCAAGAGACATACATGTATGTAGAAATTAAACAAGTGCTGTGACACATCGAAAATGCATAAACTCTCTCATGCAGAGGCTTGATCGATTATATTTGGTGAAGAAATTGAGATGTTCTCTTTGAAGATGAAAGGTTAAGGGATAACGTACCTGCTTCAGACCGATCGATTTCCTCCTCTAATTGCAACGATTGAAGCCCTGAATTCGTCTCAACAGTCACTATTTCGATTCGCTCAATTACCGTCTTCAACGGTAGTGAACGGGATTAAGTGTGAGGGATTTGTTGGGAATTGAATTCGTCTTCAACTGTAGAGCGGTAGATGGCTTTGGGGTTGGTGGTGGCGCAAATCTGATGTATTTATTCGGGGCTGCCGAGCTTATGACGGAGGGAGTTGGGGAAGTTGTCTTCGGGCATATTGTATGGAGGGAATTTGTGATAAATTTTGAAAGGGAAATTGGGTTTTCTTTTTGGTCATTAAATTTATATATTAAATTTTGATTTTTTTTTTCTATTAACTAGTAATCGCACCCGTGCGATGTATGGAATAAATAATATTTATTGAATAAGTTGTAAAAATACAATGCCCGATAAAAATAACATAATAAAATAATAATAATAATAATAACTTGCATACACAAATAGTGAATAATTTGTAATTTCATTTCTCCCTATAAGATTTCTTACTTTAATGCATAAATTGTATATTCAATATACAATCAAAGTATCAAAATAAAAGAAAAAAAAGTTATGAATTGCATTTTTTTTAACAGTTAATTGTTCATTATCTAGTTTCCTTAGTTTATTTATTCATATAGAATTGATTATTCAAAAAAAAAAAAATTTAATGTTCATTCACAACCACATATTATTTAGAAACTAATTTTTCACAATTGCACATACTACTTTTTAACCACACATTCTAAAAAAAGAAAATCAATTTTTAACCACTCAATTGATTGATTTGACAATTATTTTATTTTTTATACTACATTCTTTCACTTTCAATCACACATCTAAAACAATTTCTATAGTTTATATCAAACTTACTCTTATTCAATGGTTTCAAATACAATGTGACATTTTATTTTTCACCAAGTATTGAAAATGACCATGTTACCCACTAACACACAAAACTAATTTTTGTGCATGTTAAATAAATGTATGGACTATATTTTATTTTTAAATAGAATAAGTTTGATAAAACCTTATATTTTTATTTTCTATAGAATTCAATGAATTAATTGTTAAAGTCTGTAGTATAAATTTTACAAATTGATGTTATTTTAAATTTATAAAAATTAAAAAATAGATAAATGAACAAAATGAGTAAATTTATAAAATTAATTTCAAAATTACCAAAGAGTTTATCGAAACCTGAAGTTGTAGAAATTAAAATGATTCAATTGAATTTACTTAGAAAGATCAGATATCATTATTTCTTTTAATTTTATAAGAAAAAAGATTTAAAATTAATCATTTATGTCATATTGAAGTTAGGTTAGAAATGATAAATATCATTTTATGACTTAGATGAGATAAATTAAAACGATTGTATATTGAAAAAAGTAAAAAGTATAAGTAAAACTTTTACCTTTATTATTTGAGGCAATTTTAAGAATGATATATTTAGAGTTTGCTCTCATTTGTTAACTTGTACTGAACTTCTTGTTAAGATCATGAATTTGACACCTATATTGCATATATTTTTACTTCAAAATATTACAATAATTATCAAAAGAATAAAAATAATATACAATTTGATCTTTTTATAGATTTTTTACAATCAATAAATCATTTATTACATGTCACCTATAACTAATTTTGCATTAATTGAAGTTTCCTAATTCAATTATTAAAATAATTAATAAAATTACAAAATTTCCTAAAATAGCAGGGAAAAATGGCGGGAAACTATGTGTGGGTTTTTTTTTTGGCTGCTATACTATTATTATATATACTAGTGTTATACCCGTGCGATGCACGGTCATTTGTTACTTACGTATATCAAATCTATATTTTAACATATAAAATGAATATGTAATTAAAAATGAGAAATGAATGAAGACAATTAATTACAGAGGTACATTACATATGCCTTAATTTTTTTTTACGGTTCGTATATTTATCGTTTTATGAATTTCTTTAAATATTGTAATTTGAATTGATTTAAACTTAAAATGTAAAAGAAAAACTGCATTTAAATTGAATTTCTAATAAGTAGAAAAATGGATATATTTGTGATATACGCTTAGAATTTTATTAAAATGAAAAGAAAAAAAAAATTGATGAACGTTGTTATTTCATCCTCTTTTATTTTCTATTTTCAAATAAAAATATTTATGTGATATTGACAAAGTTTTTTTTTTACAAATTAAAAAAAAAATTGTAAATGATTTTCAAGAGGGGATGACGGACCAAGAAATTTCGAGACTTGAAAAATGCAGCTATTTAAAAATCTGCATTCAATTAGATTATTTTAAATATGAATTTTGTCCAAAATGAATAATAAATAGTGAATTAATACTACTAATTACCATTTTAGGAAATGAGGTTAATAATAATGATTTTGTGGATAATGTATACTTAATCACCTGTTTGAGACTCATTATTTCAAATAATGTAGTTCAAAACAGTAAATTCTGGTACATTGGGCTGCTAAAAAGTAATTTTTTTTTAAATTTATATGTAAATTATTTTATTAATAGAATGTTTCTTTAAAAATGATTTTTATAAAAATGAGGATTTTAATAAAGTGGACTGAATATGGGCCAAAAAAATTTTCTTAGTCACCACAATTGTAATAGTTTGGAACTTAAATAACTTACTACTTAAAAAAAAAAATACTTCAATGAACATTTGCATAACTATTCAATTTTAATGATTATTGATGTAATTAATCTTTTCAAAATATAATTTCTAGATTATCACAAATAATTTATCACTACCAGAATAGTACTATTAGAATTGATACTAACTATTTTGTTATAATATTTTATATTTATATATATTAAACAAATATTTCATTAAATATTTACTTTAACATTACAAATTAAATACATGTGGTCATATATTTAAATGAATGTAGCAATTAAGCAACATGAAATGTTAGTTTTGATTAAATTTTAATGAATGTATATCGCAAATACATTTAATTTTATATATTAAGAAATCATCTATGCATCTCGATTCATAAAAGCGGAACGGTTGTTTAACCCACAAGATATAGTACATTATCACTTACTCATATGGAATTCATTTTTCAAAAATAAATTTTTCTGAACATTCATTCTTAATCACACATTCTTTAAAAATTATTTTTTTTACTATTTTTCATACTACTTTTCAACTATACATTCTAAAAAATCACTTTTTCACAAAAACAATTCTAAAAAAATCAAACTCAAATAGTTAACAACCGAATAAAGTTGGAGATCACGAAATTATACAAAAAATCTTATACCCTATATCTTTAAAAATTTATTAAAATTAAGAATGATTAATAAAATATTAATCATTCTATTGATATTATTAACTAAAAAGAAATCTATAGCGACCCAGAATTTTTATGAAATAAATAATTATTTTAATATTTAGAAAATTGTGTCGCTACTATTTCATTTATTATTTTGAAATTAATGCCGCGACGGATTCGTCTAGCCAAGTCAAGAAATATCGAATTTGTTCGATTTTAAATTAAAATCCGAATTTCTAAAATTATGTTATTTAATTATTTATTCAAAGTATTATTTTCAAAATGTATTTTTCAGTCAAAAATATATCTGTTTTAAAAACGTTTCTTGATCAAAGATAGTTAAATTTTTAGTTGATTTCATCCCCCATGTTTTCTCCTCCTTTCTTTTCTCTTTACACCAAATCCATATCATATTAAACCAAATTATAATTATTCCATTCAATGATTTTATTCCCCACTAACTCCACCACCCGTATGTATTCATTATGTTGCAAGAACATAATGATTATATTCTCCATTATCATCTATTTCACCACCACTCCATTATACATGATGAAAGCTGCAACCAATTCCTACAGCATTTCTTCATCATCTTCTCCACTATCTCAGCACCATCATCACATTGGCACCAATCTACAGCAATAGCTCCACGCCCTGTCTCTCCAAATTCACCACTGCCATAACCAAATCAATCTCAACACATTATCCCTACCAATCAATTTCAACTCCATCCATTTTCCAATTCCATTTCCAGCAATTTACATTTCAGATCAAACCACCAGTTAACCAATTCATCAAGCCATCAACCATATTCACCATCTTCACCACCAGATACTACACCACTCTGCTTCCACTACCATCACACACGGTCAGAAATTCACTACCAATCGGATACATCCACTGCAAACCCCGTTTGCACCAACCATTCCCCAATCACAAATCGCCGGCACCACCATTCATCACCACCGCACAACAGTCAGTCGCAAGTTACGCCACAAATTAAAACCCAGAAATAGAAGAAGCCGGAATCATCATCAATCACATCCAAACCAAGATCCACCGCCACCTCCCTCAGCCCAGCTTGAATCTCAAACCAAAAACCAAACTCAGAACAAAACTAGTACCTACCTTCATCACCGGTCATCTAAACGGATAGTCGCCGGAAGACCTTCGAACTCTAATTTCGTTTTCAACCTAGATCAATCCCCAAATTTCAGCCTCGGTCTCGCACCAAATCCCGTAACTAAGCTCTAAAATCTGAACCGTCCTACTTGGTTGCCTCTCGCCGCCACCTCGAGGCGGTGTTCCACCGGCTGTAGCGTCGGATTCCTCCATCTCACCGGTCGCCTTTTTTCGTTCGTTACAGAGTGAAGTGAGAGAGAGTTGAACGAATTGTGAGAGAGAGAAGGTAAAAATCTGATTTATTTAATAACTTCCAGAATTTGCAAATCAGTCCCTGATGTTTTAAATTGTTTTAATTCAGTCCCTACTGTTTTAAACTCATCCATTTCAGCCTCAAAGCTTTAAAATGATTTATTTCAGCCCTTTAACTTTAAACTCTTTTATTTCAGTACCTGCTGATTTACTTTTAAGCCCAAGTTTTAAAAGTATTCATTTTAGTCCCTTAACTTTCAAAATATCTATTTTAGTCCCTGAACTTTCAAAAGTATTCATTTTAGTCCCTCAACTTTCAAAACATCAATTTTAGTCCTCAAATTATAATTTATCATTTTGAACTATATATTCGATATACTAAAGTGACTTATTGGCTAAGACGAAGCGTACGGAGAATTTAAAGAAATTGAAGTCATTCCCGCTCAACTTTGCACTCGTCGGATTTGAGGTAGAATCTCACTTATTAATTGATTTAAATTATGATTTCATATGAATGTCAAGTGACTTGTGAAAGTCAATTTTTAAGAAAAACAAGTATGTTTTTATGAAAGGTAAATATACCTTATGTTGTTATGAAAAGTAAGTATGTTTTTATGAAAAGAAAATATACTTTATGTTTTTACGAAAAGTAAGTATACCCTATGCTTCACGAAAATGTTTTTTTGGATCATTGCTATGAAATCAATCTACCAAGATTGTTTTGGGTCCCATATGATAAGTTATGATATGTTAAGGGGACCGGAGTTTTAGTAGCGCTACACATAAGAATTCTTGCCACCTAAGTTCGGTAACATTCTTGTGTCTCCTATGTTTATGAGGAATTGCCACGAAGTTCGGTAAAATTCCTATCTTTCCATATGTTTATGAGGATTTACCACCTAAGTTCGGTAAAATTCCTGTCGCATATGTTTACGAGGATTTCGATCCTATCTTATGTTATGATGCAATTGATCCCTATGAATTTCAGAAAATTATGCTTGGTATACTTACTACATAAGAATTCTTACCACCTAAGTTCGGTAAAATTCTTATGTTTATGAGGATTTCGATTTTATCCTATGTTATGATGAAAACTTACTGTTATTATGATTTTACTACATAAGAATTCTTACCACCTAAGTTCGGTAAAATTCTTATGTTTATGAGGATTTCAATCCTATCTTATGTTATGCTTTCAAAAGAAATTATGCTTGGCATAATTAAAATGTTTTATAAGTATATGGTTTTCAAAGAACTGTTTTCAAAGAACTGTTTTCAAAGAGATGTTTTCAAAGAGCATATGATTTGCAAAATATGTCCCGTGCTGTAATGCACAATATGAGTTTTATCAAGAACAGTTTTATAAAGAAGCTCTATCAATGCCCGTTTTATAAAGAGCCGGGATTTATGTGTTTAATCATCTTATAAATTAAATTAATTTGCGATGAGTCTACTGAGTATTTCCCCCATGAAATACTCACCCTACTTTTAACAGTTTTGCAGGTTTCGGAGACGGTGGCGAGCGATGAATGATGGTGGCAATAATCGTTGAACGGTTGAAAGTTTGACGTTAATGATTTCCGTATTTTCCAAACAATCGAATAATTTAGAGAAGTTCATTTATTTGAGAAATTATGATATTGGCAATTTCTTTACAATATTAATGGTTCGATTTACTATTTCAAATGGTTTCATAAATGTTTTCAATTTTAGCGGCCATTACAGTTTATTTAATGTTGCCAAAAAAATGAATTTCAATTATTTCTTCCGCAAAAATATTATTCGAAAAATTTAGACAGAAAATGACGTAGTGAATCGGGTATACGGAACTCGGGGCGCTACAAGTTGGTATCAGAGCTAGTCTGCGTTTCTGTAGACTGGTAAAATTTTCAAAAAGAATTTTAAGAAATATTTTCCATTATAAGATTTTTATTTATGAAGATTGCCACTGCCATCATTTCGTTCCACCAACTCCGAGGTAAAGAAGTTTATGATGTTTAAAGTTATTTCAGTATTTCGAATACTCATTTTACTAATTTATGAGAAAGAATGAAGAGTATTTCGGATACTTATGATTTATGAGAAATAAGAATGTATTTCTTCGAAAATAATGATGTTGTTATGCTTTGTCATAACTTATATGCTCTAATGTATGATTATGAGAAATTTTTTTTTTTTAAAGAAAACGAGTGTTGAGCATAATGGGAATAATATGATTTTATTAAGAATTAAGTAATGGATATTATGTTGAGTTAATTTATTATGCCTCTATGTTGAAGAGAAATTTATTATGAAGTTTGGCTTTGTGAATAAATTTTGGGAATATGATTTATGGCATATATTTATAAGTATGAGTAACTTTTGAGCCAATTAAGGTATGGAAGGAAGTAATATTGTGATATTGAAAAAAAAAAATATATGATTTGAAATTTCTATGTTGAGGAATTATGAATTGAATTATGGGATATTTTGATGATATTGAAGTGTTAGAATTATTTTCAATATTTTTAGATCGTTGTGATCAAATGTGGAGTTATTTATTATTGTGAGTTATGAAGTATGCTTATGGTTTGGAATAAGTCCAAATTACAAGGGAGACTCTATCCAGAATTTTATCATTTGGAATTAAGAGCATAATATGATAAGCATCCACTAAAGGAATTAAGGTTAGACATGCAAGATTATTTACATCACAAACGAGATTTAGTAGATGATAGCAGAGATTTTATTATTTTCTCATAAGGAGAACACACAAGAGTCACACTGGAAAGGAATACATGAAACACACGAAAGCATAAGAGATAAAACATGGAAAGATCCTCAGAATGAGAGATGTGTTTCCGGAGTAGCCGTATCCTACCACCTCTGATCTTTTGAGGAAATAAAGAAACCTTCAAAGAGGTGTGTTTCGAGAGTAAGAATACTCCGTAATCTACCACCTGGAATCTTTGAAGTACACACAAGATTTAAACATGAAGGAAATCCTAGTAAATGGAGGGGTGTCTCGAGAGTGAGAATACTCCGTACTCTACCCCCACCTATTCTAAGATTCAAAGAGTTAAGTTTACATTAACCGGACTCCATTTTCGCTTGATTCCCCTTCCTTGCGACCAATCTATCTTAACTCCTGCTGGATCTTGTATTGAGATATATGACTGCAGCTTATCCAGTAGTTCATCAATAGTAGGAGCAGAAATAAGAAGCCTTCTGGAAAATGGAGAGATGAATCCCTGTTCCACAGCATAATCAAGAAAGGTTAACAAACCATCAAAGAAATTGTTAACATTCAGAAGCCCAATAGGCTTAGTATGGAGATCTAGTTGAGCCCACGAGGTAATGTTAAAAATTTCTTCTAAGGTACCAAAACCTCCGGGCAGGGCTATAAAGGCATCAGAACCATATAACATACAAGTTATGCGTTCATGGATGGATAAAGTTTGAACTTCATGCCCTCGTGTTTTGCCTGCAACATCTACCAAAGGGACAGGTATAACACCGATTACTTTTGATTTCTCTGCAAGAGCAGATTGGGAAACACAACCCATTAGACCACTGCTACCACCCCCATACACAAGAGTGATACCTTTTTCCCCCAGTTTCTTTCCAAGATCTACAGCCGCTTCTAGATAACCGAAGCCTTTCCCTACTTTTGATCCACAAAATACACAAATAGTTTTGATTTGTCGAAGTTTTGGTGCTTCCATCTTTGATAGTATAGAAGAGAAAACTTACGAAGAAGATGTGATTTTGGGATGCCTGAACTATGAAATATGTTTGACTATTTAAAGCCGGAAAAATTTACTGTTTTTGATTGATTCTGAAAAAGTAAAGATTTACTTTTGACAAAATCAGCCCACTTTTGAATATTTTTATCGTATCGAGGCTGTCATCTTTCGGCGATTAAATATTTATTTCCAGCTTTATCAAACCTCGAGAAAGGAAAATATATTTTATTTCCAAAACGCGTGAAAGAAAGCAGCAAAATATTTTAAAAAGATTTACCTTATATCATTGCTGAACTGCCAGAAGCCTCATTTTGTAAAACAGACTGGCAAACAGGATCTTTCGATATTATATTTTGGAGACTATAACGATTTTTGTCCTCGTTAAACTGAGCGTATAAGGAGAGAAGTTCACGTTGTACATAACCACTTGGGTGCGTCTCAAGAGTCAGTCGAATATCATCCAAAGACTCCTTACTCAGTCCACCCTTTATGAATTCGATTTTATCATCCCGATTAGTAGAAGAATATCCTACTGATTTGCAACGTGTATTACAGTTCCAACGAGCACATTTGTAGCAACCACCCAGTCTTTTTGCTCTTCGTTTCTTTGCGAACGTGCTTTTGCCTAAACCAGGCATATGTTTTGGAAATGTTGATGGTAATTCACCAGATAGTCGAACCTTTGCTTCTATCAACCAGCGAACATCTTCTGGAATATCATGAGCCATTAGCAACCTCAATCTTTCGAGCCTTATTTTATAGATCTTTCTCAGATCATTCATAGGAAGACTGGAATAATACTTGCGAATGTTAGAAAGAATGATATCCATTGTTTGATGATTCAACCTCTTCTCAGCATGAACTATTTAAAAGCGTAAAGGATCTGAGTGAATCCGCGTGATGTTGTGACCAGCAAGAAAGCGCAGGATTATTTTAATGAAAAGAGGAGACAAGAAGTAATGCGCTGTTAAATTTTATCGATAAAGGAGATTTGATTGGAGATTTGGAATATTTTCTTGGATTATGGGTACTGATATTTTGTTATTATAATGATAATCATGGTATAGTGTGTTGATACGTGGAAAGTGAATTGGAGACCGTATCGAATTAGAGTTAATACGTATATACAAGTGAAAGAAATACTTTGCAGGAAATGTGGTGACATTTAAGTATTCAGAAATTATAAGATTAAGTAAGTTTAATTTCGAGGACGAAATTATTTTAAGGAGGTAAGATTATAGCGACCCAGAATTTTTATGCAATAAATAATTATTTTAATATTTAGAAAATTGTGTCGCTACTATTTCATTTATTATTTTGAAATTAATGCCGCGACGGATTCGTCTAGCCAAGTCAAGAAATATCGAATTTGTTCGATTTTAAATTAAAATCCGAATTTCTAAAATTATGTTATTTAATTATTTATTCAAAGTATTATTTTCAAAATGTATTTTTCAGTCAAAAATATATCTGTTTTAAAAACGTTTCTTGATCAAAGATAGTTAAATTTTTAGTTGATTTCATCCCCCATGTTTTCTCCTCCTTTCTTTTCTCTTTACACCAAATTCATATCATATTAAACCAAATTATAATTATTCCATTCAATGATTTTATTCCCCACTAACTCCACCACCCGTATGTATTCATTATGTTGCAAGAACATAATGATTATATTCTCCATTATCATCTATTTCACCACCACTCCATTATACATGATGAAAGCTGCAACCAATTCCTACAGCATTTCTTCATCATCTTCTCCACTATCTCAGCACCATCATCACATTGGCACCAATCTACAGCAATAGCTCCACGCCCTGTCTCTCCAAATTCACCACTGCCATAACCAAATCAATCTCAACACATTATCCCTACCAATCAATTTCAACTCCATCCATTTTCCAATTCCATTTCCAGCAATTTACATTTCAGATCAAACCACCAGTTAACCAATTCATCAAGCCATCAACCATATTCACCATCTTCACCACCAGATACTACACCACTCTGCTTCCACTACCATCACACACGGTCAGAAATTCACTACCAATCGGATACATCCACTGCAAACCCCGTTTGCACCAACCATTCCCCAATCACAAATCGCCGGCACCACCATTCATCACCACCGCACAACAGTCAGTCGCAAGTTACGCCACAAATTAAAACCCAGAAATAGAAGAAGCCGGAATCATCATCAATCACATCCAAACCAAGATCCACCGCCACCTCCCTCAGCCCAGCTTGAATCTCAAACCAAAAACCAAACTCAGAACAAAACTAGTACCTACCTTCATCACCGGTCATCTAAACGGATAGTCGCCGGAAGACCTTCGAACTCTAATTTCGTTTTCAACCTAGATCAATCCCCAAATTTCAGCCTCGGTCTCGCACCAAATCCCGTAACTAAGCTCTAAAATCTGAACCGTCCTACTTGGTTGCCTCTCGCCGCCACCTCGAGGCGGTGTTCCACCGGCTGTAGCGTCGGATTCCTCCATCTCACCGGTCGCCTTTTTTCGTTCGTTACAGAGTGAAGTGAGAGAGAGTTGAACGAATTGTGAGAGAGAGAAGGTAAAAATCTGATTTATTTAATAACTTCCAGAATTTGCAAATCAGTCCCTGATGTTTTAAATTGTTTTAATTCAGTCCCTACTGTTTTAAACTCATCCATTTCAGCCTCAAAGCTTTAAAATGATTTATTTCAGCCCTTTAACTTTAAACTCTTTTATTTCAGTACCTGCTGATTTACTTTTAAGCCCAAGTTTTAAAAGTATTCATTTTAGTCCCTTAACTTTCAAAATATCTATTTTAGTCCCTGAACTTTCAAAAGTATTCATTTTAGTCCCTCAACTTTCAAAACATCAATTTTAGTCCTCAAATTATAATTTATCATTTTGAACTATATATTCGATATACTAAAGTGACTTATTGGCTAAGACGAAGCGTACGGAGAATTTAAAGAAATTGAAGTCATTCCCGCTCAACTTTGCACTCGTCGGATTTGAGGTAGAATCTCACTTATTAATTGATTTAAATTATGATTTCATATGAATGTCAAGTGACTTGTGAAAGTCAATTTTTAAGAAAAACAAGTATGTTTTTATGAAAGGTAAATATACCTTATGTTGTTATGAAAAGTAAGTATGTTTTTATGAAAAGAAAATATACTTTATGTTTTTACGAAAAGTAAGTATACCCTATGCTTCACGAAAATGTTTTTTTGGATCATTGCTATGAAATCAATCTACCAAGATTGTTTTGGGTCCCATATGATAAGTTATGATATGTTAAGGGGACCGGAGTTTTAGTAGCGCTACACATAAGAATTCTTGCCACCTAAGTTCGGTAACATTCTTGTGTCTCCTATGTTTATGAGGAATTGCCACGAAGTTCGGTAAAATTCCTATCTTTCCATATGTTTATGAGGATTTACCACCTAAGTTCGGTAAAATTCCTGTCGCATATGTTTACGAGGATTTCGATCCTATCTTATGTTATGATGCAATTGATCCCTATGAATTTCAGAAAATTATGCTTGGTATACTTACTACATAAGAATTCTTACCACCTAAGTTCGGTAAAATTCTTATGTTTATGAGGATTTCGATTTTATCCTATGTTATGATGAAAACTTACTGTTATTATGATTTTACTACATAAGAATTCTTACCACCTAAGTTCGGTAAAATTCTTATGTTTATGAGGATTTCAATCCTATCTTATGTTATGCTTTCAAAAGAAATTATGCTTGGCATAATTAAAATGTTTTATAAGTATATGGTTTTCAAAGAACTGTTTTCAAAGAACTGTTTTCAAAGAGATGTTTTCAAAGAGCATATGATTTGCAAAATATGTCCCGTGCTGTAATGCACAATATGAGTTTTATCAAGAACAGTTTTATAAAGAAGCTCTATCAATGCCCGTTTTATAAAGAGCCGGGATTTATGTGTTTAATCATCTTATAAATTAAATTAATTTGCGATGAGTCTACTGAGTATTTCCCCCATGAAATACTCACCCTACTTTTAACAGTTTTGCAGGTTTCGGAGACGGTGGCGAGCGATGAATGATGGTGGCAATAATCGTTGAACGGTTGAAAGTTTGACGTTAATGATTTCCGTATTTTCCAAACAATCGAATAATTTAGAGAAGTTCATTTATTTGAGAAATTATGATATTGGCAATTTCTTTACAATATTAATGGTTCGATTTACTATTTCAAATGGTTTCATAAATGTTTTCAATTTTAGCGGCCATTACAGTTTATTTAATGTTGCCAAAAAAATGAATTTCAATTATTTCTTCCGCAAAAATATTATTCGAAAAATTTAGACAGAAAATGACGTAGTGAATCGGGTATACGGAACTCGGGGCGCTACAAAATCAAAGCATAATTATTCAATATTAGTTTTCGTTCAATAATTTTTTCTATAAATTATCTATAAGCATCGCATTTTTTTAACCACGTATATTTTAAAAAATATGATTTTTAATATTAAAGATAACAAATGATTTGACCATTAATAGTTAAAACACAATTTTTATATTGATAACTACATATAGAATTTATAATTTTAAGAATAAAAAAATTATAATTAAATGATAACTTTAATAATGATAACTAAAAATATTAATTGAACTCATTCAGTATTGGTGTTAATAATATATATATATATATATAATTAAGGTAATAAATGCGTTCATATTTATCCACATTTTGCATTCATACTAATCTACTTTACATTAAGTTAAATTTTATGGAAACTTACTATTTATGGAAACGAAAAATGGGCGGGAAATTGTTTTTAGAAACTACCCAACCTTTATATATTATAAAGATTAAGATAAGATTAAGATTAAGATTTTGTTTTATTTTATTTTATTTTTTAGAAACTAGTTAAAAAAAAAAAAAAAATTGAATTGTCTCTAATTTTTTGCCTACAAATGGGTGAATTATTTTGTCGACAATAGATATATCTTACGCCACGAAAATACTTCTATAAATTAATATTAAATTTGTAGGGAAAAATAAACTTACGATGCGAAATAAAATTTGCCTTCTAAAATTTTTTAGGTGAAACTCTATCCCTACGAAAAATTATTTTTGTGAGAAAAAAAGAAATTTCACCTACAAATCTCATTTTGTAGGCGAAATTTTGTAGGCTGACTATACATATATTTGGAGCCAATTTCTTACCCCTACAAAATCTCATTTTGTAGAGAAAATCAATCTTTATATACAAATCTCATTTTGCATTCGTATTATTTGTGGGGAAAATAAAATTTTCTTGTAGTGATGAGCAACCATGACGTTTGAATCTTATGCGTTTGTGTTAAGCATATCATACAATATAATAAGTGTTTGTATTTGTGATCGTTGTTTCACTTTAAATTTCGATGGTACATTTAGATTAAATTCTTCGTCAATACGAGCTCAATGACAACGGCCAATGATTGGATGTTTTAACTCCAATATATGTCAACATGTACCATTATTATTAATTGCTCTAAAAAAATTGAACTTGAAGGATTGTATTGCAATAAAGTTTTTAAATGAAAATATTGGGACCTCAAAAACATGATTGTTTTAGATTAAAATATTATTTCCACTAACTAGGTTTGATCATAAGATAACCTCAACAACACAATAGGCTATTGTGGTACTAAGGCACGTTATCTGATATTTATTCAACATTATATGGTTGTTCTTTAATCATTGCACAACACTACAAAACATGGCTCCATGTTGGAAGGTCATTTAAAAAAGCACAAGTGCACTTTTAAGGTTAAATAAAAGTAGAATTATTATTATTATTGTTGTTGTTGATATTTTTATTTAACTTAGCGGGAGAGATAGAGTTGGTGCGGCTTTTATGTATCAAACTCTTAATACCAATACTCCTAGCTCTCCTTTTGTAAGGTTGAGGTTCTAAATTTCAAGTCCCACGAAGTGTAGCGAGCCTGATTGGCGTCTCTAAAAATTGAATAATGTAATATATAATGGGATCATCCTCATGTAATGTGACGTGTTATGAGGTCAAATTTAAGACAAATTAAATATATGAATACGAGACTCGATTTATTAAATGTGTCATTTAAATAGTGTTACATGAGTATCACCATCAATTTGTACATATAATATATATATATATATATATATATATATATATATATATATATATATATATATATATGAACATTAGGATGAAGTCAATTCCACGATTCAATTTCCTGATCTAGTAATCTTTTGAAACATTGTTCAGCAATTATTTTATTTTATTTATCTTCTCTAGATTGGACTTCATTGAAATGATTCTAATGTTTACCATACGGGTACATTACATGCAGTCTCCAACATTTAGGATCAGTTGCAAACTGGTCACGAGGTTTTTTATTGGTATTTAGCTCCTCAACCTTCCATTTCAGGAGAAATTCAGTTATCTTGGATGGACAACATCGAAATATTATGAATTTATGCTACATTTGATCCAAAAAAATAAAATAATGATACTTGTACATAATAAAGTTATATAATATAGTTTACACAGAGATAATGTGTTAAAAGGAGAGTGAAGAAGTTGTTCTTTTCCCTTTTTTTTTTTTTGAAGAGAATTTGATTCGATCATATCTCATCAAATCATGTCCCTATAAATGTAAAATCATTATGTAAATCTAGTAAAACGGAAAAAAAATTCCGTTGTGCTATTATATACGTTATAACTTATATATTTGTTTATCAACAGATAATGTGATGAGATTTAATTGAGTCAAAAAAAAAAAAAAAAGATATTCACAAATTTCTTTTCGTCACCTCATCAATTCAATTTGTAAAAGATTATGTAAATAGTAACTTACATAATGCATTTTCCAAAAAAATTTCACCATTAAATTCGAATTAAAAAAATGGTATCTTACCCCCATAATTACCAAACTTGACAGCCAATGGAAGATTGACTGTGGGATAGGACAGTACAACACATCTCTAATCTTGCCAATTATATATGCATACCAAACATTCAATATACACATTCTTGTTTATGAGAATTCAGACACTACATGCGCTTAAAAAGTCGAATGCGAATCTTAGGCGCCCCCACCAATCCTCCCATGAAGATTGATGGAGGATGTAAATCGCAAGTCATTCTCCAAGTTGATCAGGTTTTAAATACCGTCTACTAGAATGACAAAGTGTCAAACAAAATCAAATATGTGAGGATTCGAACTTGCGATTTTTACACTGCCAATATTTGTGAATCCCAAACGCTTGTCAGTTGGGATGTGCCTTAAGGGCGACAATACATGCACTTAATTTATATATCAGGAGGCACACAAGAAGAAATTATATCAAACAAATAGACCTTATATATATATATATATATATACTCTCCATCCACAAGTAAAAAGTTGTCTAATAATTGAAGTTTTCTGCAAGAAAAGTGTGGAAAACAAATGATATCTAGATTGGAAGCTCAATGCTGATAGGAAAAAACAGCACTCTAACCCTAGCAGCTACACAAAGAAATCGACTCCATGCCAATTTTAGTCAGGTAAGTTAAGTTGTTGAAATTATTCGCTAACAGCTGATGAGAATGGCTTTTGAAACATTCTGTTTGGAAAAAAAATGGTGGATTTTAATATGTGATTTGTATTCTTTTTTGACATAACCATAAACTTGGACACAACGATAAAATCTTCAAACGGTAAACAGAAAAACAGATCAAACAAAGGGTACATACCTTTTGAGCTCTTGTAGAATAGACTATATATGATCGAGTTCATGGACTCAAAACACATGTTGGATTCCTAATATATCCTATGTAAAGATCAATTCATTTAAGAAGGTAATTCAACACTGAGGATTACATCATCCTGCCTAACCATATAATATATATTATAGTAAATAACAAAACATGGACTAAGATGTTTTCCCCTCCTATAACATCCAAGATTATACACCTAACCCTAATATATTTTCGATGTTGTACTAATCTTATTTAACCGTATAGATACTACAAATGTATCCCTTAAAAATGCTTTTAAGTTTTGGAGTTGGCTTGTAGGAAGTGAGTTAAGCGAGAGATGGCTTTCACGAAAGTTCGACCGGCGGCAAGACCACCTACCACTAGTCTTCGGCCGAAGGGATTTATTACGAAAGAACACCTAGCTAATATCAACATTTACATCAGACCCTCTTTGATTAATTTGAGATGCTTTCAAGTAAAAGTTGCCCAAAATACAAGTATATATAATATATATTAATATACATACAAGACAACTCATCCTGAAGGAGAGTACTATATAATAAAACAATAGATCAACGCCTGGATGTAGAAAAGGAATAATCTATAAATAACTATAACAAATGTCTTTTAGTTGAATTGATATGCATTAGATCACACAATGTTTTTATATCTTTATAAATTTTCAGAGACTTTTTTTTTTTATACAAAAGAATTTGCAAGAAATACATTGAATTCAGCATAGATTTTGACGTGTTAAATTGTTTCAGACCCATTGAACAAGTTGCAATAAAGAAAGAATTTATACTGGTCATACATCGATCTAACCCTCAAAATATATCTAATTAACTCATAAGCTCCACAATTAATTAAGAAAAACAAGAAGTAATTTAAAGGGTTTATCACAGATCAGAAGTGAATCAATGTACAAGGTGGAGGATTTATTTATGATGATAATACACTGATTTCTCACCTTAATTTTGAACTAGTATTGCGTCCGGCCGGCCGAGTTTCCAGTCCATGCGCCATCCATTGGCAGCTGCCCATTAGGCATATTCAGTGGCAAATTGAAGAAAGGAAGTCCCAATGATGGATCAGGAAACTGGCTGCTCACACCGCTGACAGACGGCTGGGACACCGGTGGCTGCATCTGAAGCGTTTCGTCTTCGTCCAAAGGCAGCCTCTCATAAGCTACGTTTGTGAATGAAGCTGCGATGATGATAACTGGTCCAGAAGCAATCAAAGCACCCACAACATTTCCTCCCACAACTTGGCCTTGTCCACCAGCTAAATATATAGTCAAACTGGTGGCGCCTGGCGGAGCTGGTGGAGGCAGGAAGGAACCAGAAAGGGATAAAATTTCAAACCGGCCTTGAAGGGTCACAACAGAGCCGGCTGCAGGTGGCTGCCGTATGGTAACATTGTTGACATTACCTGTTCCACCCAATATGCAAATCCCTCTTTGTCTCTTCCTTGCATAGGTAGCCACAGCCTCATACACATCGCAGCCACTGCTGACCTCAAGAATATGAGCCCGAAGCGTGTTTGCGCTTTCTCGGGTGATAATCACCGGGGGTTTTGGCTTGTTCTTCGACCCTGGTGGACGGCCGCGCTGTCGACGCGCCACCATGTCACCTAAACTTGTATTGGATGTCCCAAGATCAAAACCTTGATGCGAGTTATCGTTGTTTTTGCCGGAAAACTGATTTCTATCAGTGTCTTCATCAGATTCCTGTGGTCTTTGGAGGTGGAGCTGAGAAACAAAGTGGGAAGCTGAGCCTAAGTCCAAACCAGCCATATACTACAACAAAGAGAACAGGAAACCAAGAAACAATAAAGTATGATACTCAAGAAAACTAATTATAATTAAAAACAGAATTTTTTATGAGTAAATATAGAAATTAAGGCACAAGAAATCAAACCCTAGAACGAATAGATTAAAACAAAATAAATCAAGTGGAGAGAAAGGAAAGGATGAGGAAGATGTATAGAGAGAGAAACAGACGCAGCCATTCTGAAAATTTAAAATATGAGCATATTCAAAGGTGAGGGTAATTAATTATAGAATGCTTTCGATTAAAAAAATCAGTAATTTTATAGTGGGAGAAAGCAACAGGGTGTGCATTGCTGTAAGCATTGTTCTTTGTGCCTATTGTTCATGTGGAGAAGAAAACATGTAATGATGCTTATGCAAGATATGACTAGGATTACTAATATTATTTGTCTTGCCCCCAGGGCACATCTCCAAGTGGCAAAGGGGATGGGTGGTAAGTGCTCAGCGCAGCTGTGTGCTTGGTTCGATTCCCCGCAAGGTGGAATTGGCCTTGTGGCAAGCGGGAGTTATTGAGCGTTTCTCATGCTTACCATAAGCCCTTCCACCCTGGCTCCTTGGAGGCATAACTTGGATTTACCTTCCCGAACCAATGGCCTTGGGCGTGGTCGGTTCGGGCCCTCAGGGTGTGGGCTACACCTTTTTTTTTTTTACTAATATTATTTGTCTTAATTAATTTCACGTTTTAATAACTTAATTTTTCGTCTAATGGTTCGTTATATGTTTGCTTGAAATTAAATAATAAACATCATAGGAAATCTTCGTATGAAATATATTCTAGTAATCTTGTCAAAGGTGGTTTTCATAAGACTAAACCATTAATTAAATTATATTATATCTCCTAAAGGCATATTCTCTGTTAATTATCACTTTACCTGTTAAAGGAGGCATTAGATCTTTGTTTACTAGTTATTATATTTTTAAAAAAAAATCTGACAAGACTTAATTGTTAAGTATATGAAGTTAACTGATGTAAAGGAATACATTTTTTTTTTTTTTAAATGCTAATTAAAGGCCTTTTTCTTTTGATATATATAATAATTCTTATATCTTATTATCAGTTTATTACAGATTTCTGATAAGTGGATGTTACATTATCAAAAATATCCTAGGTAAGACTCGGATCTTTATTATAATTCTTTTACGTAAAATAATATTTTTAATTTTTTTCTATTTTGCCCTTGTTTGATTCCCATCAATTTGGAAAAAAATTGAAAAAGTTGAGTCTTTGGAGAATGTGAGATGTAAATTGCGTTGAAAAGTAAAAAATTATAGGCAGAAAGTCTTAATTATTGGTTCGACACTGCACCAGATAGTTGCTCGATTGAACACTTTGAAAGAAGCTCAAAAATCGTGTTTTACTACATAATAGAATTTTCTAATCAGATGCTTATTATTAATAATAAGATAATTAGGGTATATCAGAAAGTCATTTAAGAATTAATTTCTTCTCTCTCTTTTTTTTTTTAAGGGGAAAAAAAAAAATGCAAGCTACTACGTACAATACGACATAAACAAGTCTAATCAACCTAATTGAGGGGATATCATTTCTATCAAGTTTAATTAGTCTTCTAACATAACCTTTGAATTCCACCTCTTTCACCATCCTGAATTGCTTTTCCATCATAGCAAATCTATCAAGTTTAATTAGTCTTCTAACATAACCTTTGAATTCCACCTCTTTCACCACCTTGAATTGCTTTTTCATTATAGCAAATCAATGTCACTTTGTTTCCTTCTCTCCAAATATGTGATATTTTAACTTCCATTAATCCAAGTTTTTGTTGAATAGATTGCAACACATATTGGACTCCCCAAGTACTAGATTCACTACTAGAAATTGGGTCTTTCAGTACAGATTTTCCGTTACTAAAGCCTTGAATTCCATTCATAATGAGCTTCACCTACCGATTCTCCATTGCTATTTCGAGGATTCTAAAAGTTACCAACGGAATATCAGTTGGCAATACATATATATCACTTTAGTTATAGAAATTCTATTGGTAAAGGTGCGTCCTTTTAACTACCGAAATTCCATTGGTAATGACATAAACTTGCTAACCAAATTTGCATTGTAATGTCGTAGACTATTACCATCCGAACTTCCGTTGATAAAGTCACAAACTTTTACCAACCAAATTTTTGTTGATAATGGCTACATATGTCATCAATAAATACTGAATTTAATTAAGAAAAATGAAAAGTGATACACCCAATCCGACACATTCCATATGGCCCAATCCAACTCAACTGACCCAGACCCCCCCCCCCCAAGCAACTATTGTATGTGATTTTTATGTAAATGAGGATTGTCGAATATATGTGATTCGAAACCATGAATTGAGGATTGTGAAAGTGCAACCCAACTAATGGAACAATTTGTATTGATGTTTTTATTTTGAATTTTATTTATCACTTAAATGAATAACAATTATATAAATACAACAATTAAAAACAATTTATTTTCGAAAAAAATTGATGACTCTTCAACAACGGATTCTATCAAAGTTGACTAATATTAGCAATAAAATGTCCGTAGTTAATATGAATTAATTTACAGTAGCGAAATTTTTTTAAGTAAAAGTGTGGAAAAAGTATTAATTTACATCACCTATGGATATTCCGATGGTGAAATATACAAAAGGAATATTTTAGATACGGAATACCCAATGGTAAAGAACTATCACATTTACCAACAATACTGCTGATTACAAAAGGTGAAAAATATAACCGTTAAACGAATAATTAGGTAAGAAATTTCCTTAGTTAATTGTAATGGCAATACTTTAGGTATGGACTATCCTTTAGTAAAATGTAAAACAAGTACCAACTGTTATTCGGTTAGTAAATGTAGTATTCCTATTTGATAAGAAAAATGTTTTTACCAACTGAACATCCATTGGTAAAAACCTGCCTTTACCAACCAAATATCCATTGGTAAAGAGTTGCCGTTTATCGAGGAATATTCCGTTACCACTAGACATTCCATTAGGAAAAGTATTTTTTCTTAGGTTTTACCTTTTACCAACGTAATTGCCATTGGTAAAGGTTTCGCATTTTACCAACAGAAATTTCATTGGTAATGAGTTTGCCTTTTACCAACAGACATTCCATTGGTAATGTTGGGAACTCGAGTTGTTCTACTCAAAAAATTGATTTTTGTGATTAAATCATCCCATTACAGGATTTTCTGTTTTACGTATTTTACTTGGAATAAATAATTTTGCACAAATAATTGTTTTAGGAGATTACCCTTGTAGCGTACTTTACAATAATGTTCATCAACTGCTTCTTGACATCAAAGCTTCAAAATCTCAAGATTTCCTCGTTGTTCTTCGATGGCGGCCATGCAGGTGTGTGGTCACCTTTCTTTAGATCTTGGTTACACTAGGATTAGAATTTTGAGGAAACATATACTACACACTTTAGTGTGTGTCTCGCCACTTTGCAAACTAGGTTAAGAAAAATAGTGTTAGGAGACTATTTATAACCTCTTTACACTCTAAAACCCTACCAACCCTAGTACCATAACTTAGACTCATTTATGCACATCCCAATACAGGTAATAAGCCTGTATAAGCTTATTATAGTGAAGCCACCGAGGAAACCTGATCGGATCCAATTAAACTAAGCTCTAATAAATTAATTATGACCTGATCAGTCAAAATTTATTAATTAATCACGTTCTATTCCACTAAAAGAATGAGGTTGCAATCTTAGTAAAATTGTAATTACTGAAACAATAATCAATAACTTTATCCTCTTACTTATCGCTCTTATATGTTATTCCCGTCGATCAACTCGAATATTCAGAGCAAGCTAAATTGACCAAAATGCCATTCTCTGAATATTCATAAAATCTCAACTCTCATTTCTATATGAGAGTTCGATGTGATCACATCATATTATAGAATTCAACATTCATCTTCGAATTAATGAGCTCAAATTCAATTGTCCACTGAAAGAACTAGTGTGATTATGATCATACCTAAAAGGTGATGGATTTCATAATACGAATATATGTTGCTCGTTAATTCACTTTAATTGCCAAAGTACCCAGATATTGATCAATAATTTGATCTCACCCATTGATACCTCAAAGAACTTCAAGTTAATAATCGAAATCCATTATCCGATTAGGACTAAGGTACCACGTACGATAGGCAAGTGAAACTAAATTTGTTTGATCAATGTCACAAACTAATTTCATGTGATCCTGTCCAATACGTTCCAAACATACTCTCAATTTTATTACTAAAATCAAAGATAGAATTTTTAATAAAACCAAGACAATCTTATCAAAATAAATTCTACATATATATTTATTGATCGTGAACATTAATTTTAGATCGAATTACAAATTAAATATTTCTGTGTTTAATAAATTAAACACTCAATCTGTAATATCAAATCGACCTGTGAACAAATGTGACTTCATATTAATACAATCAATTAATATTTTATTTCAAATGTCGCGAATTATACTCTATGAGCATATATAATTCCAACAATACCTAATGGATATTTCGTTGCTGATGATGATATGGGAAAAATATATGAATACTTTATTCACGAAATATCCGTTGGAAAAGAGCTATCACATTCACCAATGAAAAATTTGCTGTTATTTACCGTAGGTTAAAGGATATAATTGTTAGAAAAATACATTAGGTACAGAATATCCTTCGGTAAAGAGATATCATCTCTACCAGCAGACATTTTGCTCATGATTGCCGTAGGTTAAAGTCTTTGACTTTTACCAACAGATAATTCGTTTCAATTTACCAACTGATACAATCCGTTACTAGTTATCCGTCTGTAAAAAAACTATTTTTAGTAGTGATTTATGTTTGATAAGGAGGATGGTTGCTTTAGAGTCTTTCTCTATCCATACCTTATGAATATCAAACAACCAGCAAAGCTTGAGACCAGTTTCAATGAATTTGAGCTCGGCCTCGATGATCAAACATTCGTTATAAGATTTATAGAAACCCCACATCACATCTCCAGCAGTCCAACACCCGCTAGCTTGATAATTCTAATAACACTCATCTTTATTTGGTTATGTTTAGCTTCATTCCTTGCAATCGAAAAAAATCGAACAATGATCAGTGGTAGGGTAGATCTAATATCCCCTGGCCTAGATTTATATTGTATGACCTAGTGCATCAACCTGAGATGATGGTAGTTAACTTCTTTCACAACCAACAGATTACAATAATATCTCCATACCAGTGTGGCTATCTACCCATCCAAAAAAAAATGCTTGTTCCTTTGTTTTTATAACACGTTTATCAGCGTGATAGATCTAATAACAAATATAGAGTAAATTAAAGTTATTCAATACAATAATACAGATCTGATTTTTAATTGATAAGATCTATAAATATTTTCAAATAACATTATATTAATATTTCATGAGAACAGTAATCGTAGATCTTTCTATAAAAAATAATTGGTTGTTACTCCTGTTGTAGTACAATATTATAATTAATATTCTAGAAGAATGTTAATCGTAGATTTGTTAATAACAAATAGTTTGTTATTACTCTTGAAGTAACACAAAAATATAATTAATATTCATGAAGAATGTTACCTGCTCCTAAGGAGCATGAATTATTATTTTCAATATTCTAAAAAAATATTGACATATTTCCCTTGAAAACATAATATTAAAATATAGTGTGTTTTCGAGAATTCAAGATTTGCAGTTTAGAATTCGTCGGATCAGGCTAGCTTACAGCACCTATGATCAAACATTGATATTTGAGCAGCACATGGTTCGATCTTCATGAAATTAGGATAGAACATTCACAACTCATTATTCTTCTTAAATAGTTATACGAACAATATCAAATTTCAAAATACTACAAAAATTTGAAATTTTACATCTTTGAAGAATATGAGATTTGTTAACTATGCAAGATTTTCTAAAATTTTCAAATTCTAATAAATTCAATATTTAGATTATTTTTTTCTTTTTTTATATATATTTATCTGTAAATCGGTTAAATATTTTTTATTTTACTATTGTTCTTGAAGAAACATGTATTTTTATTATGATACAAAATTGCTCCCGAAAAACACAACATTATAAATATTTTGAAAGAATATTACAAAACTGCTCCTGAAGAGTATGACACTACAATTTCAGTATATGAGAAGAATGTTGATCTATTACTCAAGAGGTGCATACTTTTATAATATACTATAAGACTAATTAATTATTATATGAAACAAAACACGATTCAGATAGTTAATTATTCCAGAAGAATGTTGCAAAATTATTTGAACCAATTCACACAAATTAATATTCTGAACGAATATTATCCTAGAAGAAGAGCATCTATAGTTATTAATATTCTCGAAGAATATTTTATTTTTGACATATCTAGTTAGTTATCAGTGGATCAATAAAGATGCAAAATGATAATTCAAATGAATATTTAATGAAGAATCAGAAGATTCTACAATCCAACGAAATCATATATAATGCTTGTTCTATGTATCATAAATTGGTCTTTCCACTACTAGCTAAATATAGAACGAAATTCTTATAATCTTGAAAGTATTTTAGTGTGATCTATGGGGCTCACTCACCCTTCATGTATATCATCTTGAAATTTTGAATTGAAAATTTGATCAACTAGATGGTTACCTGTGTAAATAGAAAACTTATACATGGGTATACCAGATTATTTGATCAAGTTATTGTATTATGAGAAAAATGATAAAATGCTAGTAAGTTCATATCCCAAAATAAATAATGATTTTATGTATTGGTTGAGATAATAACAAAATGTGTTTACAGTAGTTTTGTGAAATTAAATGCCTCCACATTTTCCACAATATTTATATGATAATATATATATATATATATATATAAATTCAAGTACCTGATGGTAAAGAAGTCTCTATATGTTGTCTATATTGAGATGATATGGAATACAAAAAGTAATAATAGTCGGCAATATACATTACAATGATCTATTATAAAAACATGGACATTGAATCCATCAAATTTTGGCCAAAGATGAAAATTCCAATAAAGAGATTATTTTATAGGACCTCTAGTCCTAACACTTAAAAGTGTGAAATTAGTGAAATACCAATAAGTATTTGTACAGATTAAAAATAGAATTACATTGTCGTAGAATAAAACTTGATGCACACAAAGTTTCTCAAAAGAGCTAGCATTGAATATGAAATAATATGTGGTGGAAGCATTTATAATCAAATTAATAGTTTGGGCCTTTTGATATAATAATGAGTGAAATCAAAATTGCTGATTTTCAACTCGGTATTTTGAGACTATTTTTTTATGTATCAGTTGATTGCGATACATTGGTATTTCTAGTTAAATGATTATAAATTATATATGTGAAAATTATTTCTATTCAAATATTATACTATACTCCAATCAATTGACAATTGCGATCTAAAAGATGCATGAAATATACAAGTATGATCATTGAAGAATTTAATATATGTCAATCATAGAATTAATTTTGAATAGAATATGATTTGGGCGTATAAAATGAAATCGCATGAAGAACGACATAAATAACCATGTAAGATAATATATTGAAATTAAAAATAGGGTATACCATTATTGTTAAGTATATTTAAAATTCCTAACAGTTAAATTTCAAGATACTAATTCATGGTTCATTATTTTAATACCCCAAGTTTAAAAATCTAAAACCTAGGTGCGTTAATTTCCATTAACGTTATATGCGGAAATAAATCGTTTAATCATTAACATTTTCATTTTTTTCTATTATACAAATCTATAGAAATTTCGGCAGAGTCTTCTCTGTAATTTGGACATAGCCAACCTGTAGAGGGACCTCAAAACCATTTTTAAAATACACATCGCAACTCATTCAATCCCAAACATCATCCAAACCATTACGATAAGTCCCAAACTCCTCAACAATATAATTCCAAGTAAATAAACTTTAGCAAATGAAATAAGAGGTAATTTAACCTCAATAATACATGAATTAAAGAATAAATAATGAGAAATTGAAATAAATTCTAATTTAACTTTATTTTAAAGGGGTTGAAGCGGGTATAGCCTGAGTCAGCTGTCGAGTGCTCTCCTCGGATCACCTAACTTTCATCACCTGAAATGTTGGGAAGGGATTGGGGTGAGTTAAAGCTCAGTAAGTAAACTTTATGCATGAAATGCATGCTTATGACATGAATGCTTTAAAATTTTCATATATGTATCCCCATTTACTTTACTTTCCAAAACTTTCAAACTTTTCAAACTTTCATTTCATTTCAAAACTTTCACTTCATTTCCATCGTGAGCTCACTTGGTGTATCTTCTAGTCAATCAGATAACAGTAGGCAATTCTTATTTGGACCTAGATTAACTTTCACATTTCCACCGCAAAGCGGCTCATTCACTTCATTCCACCACAAAGAGGCTCATTCACTTCATTCCACCGTAAAGCGGTTTAACAGTCCACCGTAAAAAGGTTGAACATTTCGTCGCAAAGCGACTTAATTCGGGTACGCCGCTCCCCCGCGCCCCATTTCCCACTCGCATCTTTCATGAACTAGAAGTACACTCATTCTTTCTTAAAAACTTGGGATACATAACTTTTGAACAAACTTGCACATTGACACATTTCTTTCATTTAAAAACATTTGACTTCCCAATTCCGATGCCAATGCATGCTTGATGATGCAATGACATGATAATGTGCATGCTTGAACATTCTTCATAATAACATATACTTTCATAAAGTAAATGAAATTCATCAAAGCAAGTAAGTTGCAAGACAGTCATTTACACATTTCACATTTACATTCAACTTCTATAAAAAATAGGGGGAAGTTTACTTACTTGACATCCTTAGTATTTACCGTTATCTAGATTTGCAAGTGGAGGAGCCTCGGCTGCCCGTGTCGTCAATGTACCAAAATCCTAGTTGTATCCATTCATTAATAAAGTATGCTTTTAGTCCACAAACACATTCAAGACTCCTAAACGAGATTAAGAATTCTATGTGGCTCACAATTTAACCCAAACGCGTACTTAAGCCATGTCTAACACATATACTGTCATACACGAAATGAGAGGTCAATTTCGGTGGACACTTAGGACACTTTGTTATCTATTTACTCAAAATTCACCAAAAATGTAGAATCTGAAAATTACTATTTAGATTCAAAAATTTAACTAATTCCAATTGAACTAACCCTATAATGAACTACCTAAAAATTATAATTCACTTTAAACAAAATTTAACGAAAACGAAAACATTCCATAAATTCCAAAAATCTGAAATTTTCAAATTAACCCAACGTTTAACTAATAGGAAATCAATTAAGTTGCTCAATTAAATAATTTTCGAAATTTGATAATTTCATATTAGAACTCCAACATAGGCTTAAAAATCAATCAAAATGTCCTGCTATCTCGAAGTTCCATAACTGATTAGACACAGGTACAATTATATTCACACACATATTTCCCAAATCTCTAATAATAATTTAATTTAGAAATATAACAAGAATCAAAGTCCGATAGTTAGTAAACATCTTTTTATGATTCCCAAATCTGAGGTTACAAAATTTTTTCCAACTTGAGGTAACTAAAAATTCAACTAAATTATCAAATTCATAATTCTCGAAATCAGAAAATTACAAAAATATACACACAGTACAGATACTCACAGTTCATATATTCGCATATCTTAGCATTACTAAACCTCAATTAATGGTATAATTCGAAATTAAGTAAACTTAAATCTGAAAATGGTGATGAACTTAAGCACATCCATGAACACACATATATATACATCTATACATACATGTATGAACATTAATCAAACCTCAAAATTAACCTTTAAAATTCGAATCTACATAATTTGAAATCTGAAAATTTGAAAATCTTAACATATATACATACACTCAACTCATATATACATCAACAAATACATACAATTCCATATATACATACACCAATTACGTGTGTATTGTGTGTGTGCGTTCGTGTGCAGTGTGCGTGACTGCATGGGTGTGTGTGTGGTGCGTCGGTGAAGAGAGAGAGTAAGGGAGGTGAGGTTGCGACGTGAAGAGAGAGCCGAGAGAGAGAGAGATGTCGGGTGTGAGAGAGAGAGACCGTGAGTGAGATGTTAAAGATAGGGTTAGGTATAAACTTTTGGAATTTACAAATCAGTCCCTCAAATCTCCTCTTTGGTTTAAGTAAGTCTATAAGTTCTATTTACCCTCGATTGTCACTAAACTTCCCCCCCCCCCCTCCCCCCCAAGTCTCAAATTTGCATAATAAAATAGAAAATAACATGCTTAGGCAATAAAACAATTAGTCACATAGAATTGCACGTAAATAATTAAAATAACCAATTTATAAACTTTCAAATTGGTACATTGATCGAGACGGCGTCCAAGTCCTTCCACTGCAAAATAATTTCAATTATTGACATTAAAGATCATAAATTTATAATTTATAATTTATAATAACATTCACAACAATATTACGTGAAATTTAAAATTGCACATAAAAATGAAAAGCGGTCTTACAATTATTCACCGGGAATGAATAAGTTAATTGTTTCCCTTAAGTTAATGAGTCACTTCCATATTTGAAAGATGGATTAAATGTATTGATAAGTATTGAGAACATGATTTGATGTAGCATGTTCAAAATGATTAGAAATGTAATATAGTTCTTCAAGTCAAATGAAAAATTGAATTTATATTTGAAGAACAAATAATATGAGGATTTGGTTTTTATATATACTATGAACATATTTGAGATTTCATCGAATAAAAATTGAAATAATGATACACAGTATCAATATATTTATAATATTCCTATAAGGGAGAGCTAATATACGTTGCTCTATTTTTTCCTTAGTTGAGATTTTGTCCCATTGATTTTTCTGGCAAAACTTTTTATGAGGCAGATTTTATAGCGTACTCAAATGAATAGTGTACTCTTTTTCCTTCAATATGATTTTTCACATAGGTTTTCCTGATTAAGTTTTTTAATGATGCTTATTCTTTGTGTAATGAATATTTATAACCTACAAGACATTAATCCTCAAAATAACTCTTATATGTTATAAATTATTAGACTCTTGAAGATGAAAACAATAATATTTGTTCCAGTGAACCACCATACTAACTAAATTTAATGAGGATAAGTAAATATATTGGATAAAGAAGATATTGCGTGAAGGCTATGACGAAACAACTGGATACCTAATTCATCATATTTTTGATATTGAAGAAATTAGCATCCAAGACACGGATATATAGCTTGATACAAGTATTAGTTGAAATCGAGGGGGGGGGGGGGGTAGCTGTATTATTTTTGATTCGCTCAACTTTCGTCCCACCGATTTTTTTACAAGGTTTTAACGAGGCAATACATTAGTACTCAATTTTTTGTAATAATTACTTGTTCTATTTTTCACTTTGTTTGAATATTTCCCATTGTTTTTGTCAAAAAAGGTATTTAACGAGACACTTATTTATATAAATAGATACCAAAAGGTGATTGTTGTGAAATTGTGAGATACTTATTGAAGTATATTTACTATTATCATATATTTAGATAAATCTTATCTATTGTAGAAGAGTTCATTCTACTATAGCCCATATTTGATATAAATTAAAATCAGAATTTAGTAGATTTAGATAAAAGTTGATGAGATATGCGGTTAAAATTCATTGTTGACTTTGACCTGAGATTAACTCAAACAAATATGGGCATAATAGTAACTCTTGTTTTGTATCATATAAATATGGGACTTTAGTTCTCAATAATATACACTTAAGACAGGCATTAAAAAAATGCCCTAGGAATTTCTTTGAATGGAGATTTGAGTACCATGGTTGGCACTTGGTAACATATAGCTCATCAAGTGAATGAGTGTACCTTTTAAGATCCACTTCAAGAAAACATGAAAGCTAATACATTGACAAGAGGGCATTGGGTGTCGGCGGGGCCTAACACCCAATGAATTTTGAATAAAATGAGTTTTAATAAATAAAGGCCAAACATAAGCTAAACTTATCCAAACCGTACATGGATTTGCAAAGAAAAAAAAGAGAGTATATTATATAAAAATTTAAAAAGAATTATAAGTAGAATTATCTATCAAAGTTTTGAAATTATAAACATAGGAAACTCTTCAACAAAACATGGCTAGCTCCAACAAGATAGATTAGAAAAGAGCAAGATTTCGGGAAGCATCAGAGGTTTCACTTGGAGTAAATATCAAGCAATCACTTGGTGATAGTTTAGGTTTACATAACCATTTCACATATAATCAACGATCGCTTGAGTTTATACCAAGTAATCACTTGGAATTAAATATGGGAATTCTGGGATTTTCTCTATTCTCCTCCTTTTTTTTTTTTTTTTGATTATTTACTTGTATTGTAGTATTTACCTTAGGCGAGATAAGCAAGATTTGATTTATTTATGTCGATCCTCACTTGTATAAATGTATTATTACTTAAAATGAATAGCATACCAGAAAGCTATTATTTAAATTGTGTTTTTTGACATGGTATCAAAACCACCTTCAATCTCCTACTGATTGCTATAGGAAGTTTTGAAGCATGATTTTTTTCTCACAATTTTTTTTCTCTTCATTACATTGTATTTCGAGTTTATTTTTATTTTTATTTTTTTTCTTATCTGTTGTGGTAGAGGGTGATGATTCTTTGAAGAAAGGTAATTATGCTATAATGTTTGGGCTCCATGTGCTAGAAAATTCTATGTTTATTACTCCAGAATGACTTGATGGTACCAACTACATTACTTGGCTTTAAATGCTCAAATTAAGATCAGTGGAAGGAAGCATTGGGTTATATTTCAGGGACCATGTCTGCACTAAATAGTGTTCAGTAAGAAGATTACGAGGCTTGGGAAGATTAGAATTTCCTTGTTAAATCTTGGTTGCTTGATGTGATGACGATTGATCAAATCTCTCTTTCTTCGATTGACTACAACAAAAGAAAAATGGGAAGCAATCAAGCAGACATATTCTGTTGAACAAGATATATCAAAGGCCTACCAACTAGACTGCAAGGTAATTGATAATCTTCAGAAATGGGGTATCTATCATTCCCTACTCTAGCAAATGACAATGAGAAATATACCACGAAGATTAATTCTCAACGAGTTTATACGTTTTTAGAAGGGCTTGATTCTTAGTTCGATGGAGTGAGTGTCCGAATACTTGCTTATGCTGTGGTATGTGTAGTAGCTAATCGTCAGGATGACTTGCTGTGACGAGTAATTTGAAAAGGAGTTGTGATAGCATCTAGGAAAAAGTTGACATCCAAGAAGGATATGAAGTGTACTCATTTTAAGGTTACAGGTCATATCTTATATACTTGCTTCCAAATTCATGGATGCCCAAACTGGAATCCAAAGGCCAAGAATGCGCCCCAAGTTTCTTCCATCGTTAAGGATGGTGATCTTAATTCAACTGGAAATCTAGCTACTACCCCAAGATTCAATCCTAATTCAAGTACGTGTTTTACTGAAAACAGAGCATTGATAATTGACTGTAGTGCAACGGATCATATAACTTGTGATCAGTATATGTCTAGTCATTTATCCTCTAATTTCCCAAAGGTCCATTACCAATGCCAATGGGGTTTCATTTTCATTTATTGGTATTGGTATTATTACATTATCCTCTAATTTAACCATCAAAGATATATTGCTTGTACTGTCATTAAATTGCAACATTTTCTCTATTTCCCAATTAATAAAATCTCATAATTGTGTTGTCGTGTGCTTCCGTACTCACTGTGTGCTTTAGGATTCATATCAAGGAGAAGGTTGACAGTTGTAAGGAGAGTAGAGGATTGTACTATCTATAGAATGGCTTACAAAAATCCAACGGAAAAGGACAAGTCACTTGGTAAATGAAGTGTAGTGAATAAAAAAAATGAGGGAATCTGCTATGGCATAGGAGTCTAAGGCATCCTTTTTTTGCTTATCTTAGAAGATCATTTCCCTCTCGATTTCATTAATGTGATTTCTCAAATTCTGTTTGAAAAAGTTTGATGTGATCCGGACCAAGCATCGAAGGGTGAAGTCGAGCCATCGGCAATATGACAGTGATCTACGTGCAAAACGGAGCAAGTTCCGTGTTGGGGTCGAGCCGAGAAGAGGGATGGATCAAGCCGAATCAAGAAAAAGAAGTAATTTGGGCAGTAAATACCTTACGGCCGTAAAAGAGGATCTTCACGGCCGTTAAACATATATTCACGGCCGTAACACTTATTATCACGGCCGTAACAAGTTATCGAAGGAAAAGGCAGAATTTCAGGCAGAAAAGGTCTTACGGCCGTAATGTCCAGTCTTACGGCCGTAACATGCAAACCGAAGGAATTTCACGGCCGTAAGCATTGTGTCACGGCCGTAACTAATAGCACAATTTTGAACAGAAAGGCCTTTACGGCCGTAAGATCGTTCGTCACGGCCGTAAACAAGCAGCGCCAGATTTTTCGGATTTTCCAATTATTTTATTTCCTTTTGGTTTTTTAGTTATTTTCCTATTTTAGAATTTTAGTCTAATTAGAATTCTATTTTAAGTAAATTAGATGCTATGTTATTTTGCTTATTTATATTCCTTTCCATTCATTGTAAAAACAGAAGTTTGATTTTGAGATTAATAATATTTGAGAGAAGATTCTCCAAAATTGAAAGGTCGAGTTTTCCCTTTATTTCGAACTTATCAAAGATCTGTTCTTTGTGGCGTTCACCCAACGAACTTATCAAGGAATTGACATCCCTTGTGGCGTTCACCAATCTTGGTTTTTCAATCCGCATCGTCATTAATTGCGTCGTGATTGTCGGGTCAAGGTTTTACCGTCAAATCTATCTTTTAATTTCCGTTTATTTATTCGTGTTCTTGTTATTTTTGTGTCAGATCTGATTTAGATCTTTCCTAGGGTTTTAGATTTCGTTATTCCGCGTTTTCGACGAGATTCCCCGACTGGGATCTCATCAAAGTTGTATCATGGAAAAAAGTCATCGTCATTTTTTCATTTAAGTGACAATATAGCAAATCTCAATTTTGTTACAAGTTCATTCAAATATTTAGGGACCGAAACCAATTCTTACTCTTAATGGGATAAGGTGGTTTGTAATATTTGTCGATGATTGCACTAGAATGACGTGAGTTTACCAATTGAAGCCCAAAAGTGATTTGAGTACCTTTTTCAATTTTTTCATGAAATAGTGACTTCCAATTTTGGTGTTCCAATAAAAAAAATTCTCCGTTCTAATAAGGGGATACTCTAAAAATGAGTTGATAGATTTCATGCATTTGGTAGGTATTATTCATCAAACTTTATGCCCTTATTATTCACAACAAAATCGTGTGGCAGAGAGCAAAAATATACACTTATTGGAAGTTATTAGATCTTTTTGTTTGGGGACATGTGTCTTCTTATCTATAAGGTGAGACATTGAATTCAACGTTCTACTTGAAAAATCGTAAAACATCTAGTGTCCTTAATTTTAAGAGACAATTAGATATTTTATCTAATCATTGTTGTTAATGATAATGATAACGCTGAACATTTTTTCCCTGATAATACTGAACATCTTTTGCTTGATAACATTGAACACTTTTCTTATCATCTCCCACCTCGATCTAATCGTTGTATACCTCCTACTAGTTATGAGCTTGACCCCAATTTCAAAACCAGATAGCTCATTAGCAATTTTATGACCTCTCATAGACTATCCAAATCATATATATTTTATGTGCTACAGTTATCATCTTTTTCTATTCCTAATAAAATGCAGGAAGTTTTAGCGGATGCTGATGGACTAAAGTTATGGCATGGGAAATAACTTTGAAAAAATGACACTTGGGGATTGTGTCTCTACCAAAGGGAAAGATAGGTATAGATGAGTGTTTACATTGAAACATAAGGCGGATGGAATTGTTGAGAGGCATAAAACTTGGTTACTTGCAAAGGGGTATACATAGTCTTATGGTATTGATTACCATGATACTTTTGCACCTGTTGCCAAACTGAATAAAGTAAGGGTACTCTTATCCTTAGTAGCCGTTCGGAATTGGTCACTTCTTAAGTTCAATGTAAAGAATACATTCTTGCATGGAGATTTTACAGAAGAAATATATATGGATCCTCTTTTAGGTATAGAGAATTACTCAAACACTACAAATATGTGCTAACTCATAAGTGTTGTATGGATTGAAACAATCTCTGAGGACTGGTCTATGAAGAGCATTGGCTATAAGCAAAGTAATTTCGATCACACCTGGTTCTTGAAGTACAAAGAGGGTAAGTTTGCTGCATTAGTTATCTATGTTGATGATATGATGGTGACAAGTAAAGATCAAGGTGAAATTCAAAGATTAAAACGACACTTGGCTTAAAATTCGAGATGAAGCATACTTCTTGGAAATTGAGGTGACTAGATCAAAGAATGGTATTTTCTTATCTTGACGAAAATACATTCTTGACTTGTTACATGCATGTTTGGATATAAGCCTGCTAATACCCCCTATTGAACTGAATCATAAGTTTTTCCTATACTTGAATGTAACTCTTACTGATAAATGAGGATACCAGAGACTCGTAGGAAAATTGATTTATTTATCACATACTATACCTGATATTGCATTTGTAGTAAGTGTAGTAATTCATTTGTGCATAATCCTCGTAAACTCCATATGGATTTTGTTGAGTGAATATTGATGTATTTGAAATCTGACTCGGGAAAAGGGTCGTTGTTCACAAAAAAAATCACCTAAAGGTGCAAGGATATACTGATGCGGATTGGGCAAGTTCAACTAATGACAGAAGGTCTACCTCAAGTTACTTCACTTTAGTAGGGAAAATCTTGTGACATGGAGGAGTAAAAAACAACCAGTGATAGCAAGACCTAGTGCATAAGCAAAATACAGGGGGTATGATTGAGAAATTTATTAGCAGATTTAGAAGTTGATTCTCAAGATGCAGTGAAACTTTATAGTGATAACACTTCGGCCATTGAGATTACCTACAATTCACTTCAACATGATTAGACGATGCATGTATAAGTTGATAGATATTTCATTAAAAAGAAGCTTGAAGCGAGTATCATAGTTTTTTATTTTGTGAAATCAAAAGATCAATTTAGTTGATCTACTCACTAAGGACATGGCGAAGTTAGAGTTTAATAATGCCTTAAACAAGTTACGCATGTATGACATCCATGCACCAACTTGAAAGGGAGTGTTGAAATAAAGATGAAGATTTCGAAAACCAACCAAAGATTTACCCAAAGCGATCGCTTGGAGTAAAGCAATTGATCGCCTAGGAATTGTTTTGGTTTGAGAAACCATTTCACATATAATAAAACAATCGCTTGAGTTTATATCAAGCGATCATTTGGAATTAAATATGAGAATCTTGGGATTTTCTCTTTTTTTTTTTCTTTTTTATTATTTTCTTGGATTGTAATATTTACCTTAGGGGAGATAGACAAAATTTGATGTGACTATGTCGATCCTCACTTGTATATTTATATTGTTAATTACAATGAAAAATATAATTGAAAATTATTTTTCAAATTATGTTCTTCGACATCAACAACGTGTGATCTACTTACCTTAACTTTTCAACAAGCAATGCACTCACATTTTATTCCTTCTCTCTTTCCACACACTCATAGATTCATATTTAGCTTATGTACGTACATGTTCTATCTTCTACAAATCTTTTCATGTTAAATTAACCTTTGTTTAGTAACATTATTTGATTCATAAACTGGTTTATCATTAAATATATTTTCTCTATTTGCTAATTTTAATAAGCCGATGGTAACGAAAGTGTTTATCTTTATTATTTTAAGAACATCTTCAAAACGTTTATGAATACGAAATGATTGTTATAAAATATTAATATTAGTTAGGTATGAATGACCAATTACAATTATACTCTTCTAAATTTTACATATTACGATTGTGTCATTGTATACCTTTATAAATAGGGGCCTAAGTTTTCATTTTAGGTACACACTAATGAGAAGCATTACTCACTCTCTCTCTCTATATTTCTATCTTTCTATTCTCTTTATTTTAGTCTAATTTTACAACAATGATATTTATTTTAAAAAGTGGACACACACACACATATATATATATATATATATATATATATATATATATATATAACTTTTAAAAATAGAGAGGAGGTTTGGAACTTATCTTAACAACCAATTATTATATTATACTTTTATAAAGCACCATTGTTCCTCTCCTACTGTATGAACTAAATATCATGTTTAATTATTTCATCTAATTTTTAACAATAATTTGATAGAGATATTTTTAAGTGACATTATGACATAACGCATATTTATGGATGGTGAAAAAGTAAGTAATGTATGACATCTCATAGTATAACTTAAAAATTTCTCAAAAAAATTTCTCTTTATAATTATTCAATTTTTAATGTTTACCAATGAGTCGGGATTGTTTATTTCGATTTTGTTTTCAATGCACTTTTGCAGGGCTGCACGCACATAAATGGGGGAGGCGTGTCACTTGAGATTAATGTTGAAGTCAAAATACAGGTTAGCTATCTTTCATATGCATCTGTTGGCCACGAGGCAGTAATCACATTCACTGTAAGAATCGGTCAAACCTTTCAATTTTGACCGTAAAGACTAAAGACCCAGCCAGTCCACGTGTTTGACCCACCTTACCCTCACCCTTACCCTTTGAGGTTAATTTGGCATTAATGTTATTCCCACACTTACGACTGGATATTTACCGATTCAGTTCGATTATTAAAGGAATCAAAATCGAATCGGAACTTTCGATTTGATTTCGGTTCGATTCCTTCAAAGATAAGAACCAAACGATTTCGATTTCGGTTCGATTTTCGATTATTTTTCGATTTTTGTTCGATTTCAATTAAAAAATTTAAATTTAATGCAAATACAAAAAAAAAATTAATTGTTGACAAAAATTAAAGGTAAATACAACCAAATAAAGCTTCCAATTAAAATTAAAGTCTAAATTCATGTATTACCACAAATGTGTATCTCAGAATCTTGATAGTTAAAAAAAAAATTCTACTCTAAAACAATTCTTATTTGAAAAGGAAATCACGTCGAGAAAGCAAGAACATTTGAGTCTCATTAAAAGTAAATTCTACAAGATAATAATAATATAATAGTATATTAAATGACTTAAAAGTAAATTACTAAATTCCATAATAATAGTGTATCAAACAGACAATATTTCATACACTGTTTAAGTGTCTATACATTAAAGTGTGGTTCTACTTGGATAATATTGTAAGTCATGGATTTCTAATTAAAATACTATCAATCTAAACAATATTTCTCAAATGAAAAAATTGTGAGTAAATTTATACTCATCTGACCCATTGTCTACACATTAAAGCGTGAACATAAATATATTTTGCTATATAATTCAATGAAAAACTCAAAAAAAAAAAAAATTATTGGTTTTGATTTCGATTTTGGTTTTGATTTTAAGAACTGATCGGTTTCGGCTTCGATTTTGAATTTTTTTTTTTTAAGAATCGAAATATTTTGATTTTTTCGTTCGATTTACTTAGTTTTTGTCCACCCCTTATACGCATATTATGTACCCAAAATTAATTAATGGACAAAAATAGTGCTTACGTCTTCCTCATTTGTTTCCAAATTAACAGCATACAAAGATACGTCTCACTACTCTCTTAGACTTGATTTTTATAATTGACATTTTAAATAAATAATGTTACCTCATCTAGGAGAATTTAAGATGGAGTTCTGTTTGTATTTTATTTTGTATTTTTATTTTCGAAAATGATTTACATTTCCTATTTTTATTTTTATTTTTAAATTTGCTGAAAACGCGTTTGGTTTGTCATTTATGAAAACTGTTTTTGAAAATAAAAAGCTGAAAAATACGTTATATTTGAAATTTTGTAGAATAATTCTTAAACTATTTTTAATTAATTTGCTTGCAGAATACTACTGGCTTAAACTCAAATTTTCTTTCATAATATATTGAAAACATGATTACTTGCAACACATTAATGTGAGTACTAAGAATCTACATTATCACAGCTTTGTCAGGTTCGAGATTTGAGGAAGCTATGGTTCTATTAAAATCTATAAAATACAAATTCTTTCAAAACCACAAGAGTTCATTTATTAAAGCATTTTTTGAAATATAACAACAAAAATTCCCACTTAAATTTTTTTTTTTGTAATGTTTATATTGAATTCAATAAAACTTTATTTTAGTCTTAGTTCCAAGTTAAGATAATTCTCCACAAATTTAAAAAAAAAAATTTTAAAAAACTTTAATTAGCCTTAGTTCCAAACTAGTATAATTCTCAATATATATATATATATATATATATATATATATATATATATATATATCTTAGTTTCAAGTTAGGATAATTCTTTAAAAAAAAAAATCCTAATACTCGTTTTCCGTGTTTTGAACATTTTTTGATGAAATACACTAAAAATGCCCAAAACGAGGTTTTGGGCGTTTTACGTTTTTTGTACATTTTTTTTTTCCAAAATACATTTTCGAAAATTTTAAAGAGATCGCATTTTTAGTGTTTCCGAAAATAAAAATAGAAAAAGATCTCAAAACAGTAAAGAGAATAGGGCCTAAGCTTTTTAGGTTTCCGTATTTGATTTCTCCCGAGTTTAAAATGTACTCCCTCCGTCTCATAAAAATAGTTCCTTATCCACTTTCACACGGATTAAGAAATGTCAATCAATGTTGTTGGAAAAATATGTTTTACACTCCCTTTTCCTAATATATCTCAGATAAATTTTGTAATTTCTCACAAAATTAAAAGAGTATAAATGCATTTAAACTAATAAAAATTCCATTAAATAAGGATAAAATATGACAAAATATTAACTTCACTCTAAAAATATAAAGTTGACTATATTTTTGGGACAGACAAAAAAAGAATAGTATACTATCTTTATGAGACGGAGAGAGTAGTAAAATGAAATGACAATCTTACAAGATTGAAAAAGTCTGCTAACATTTTGATAGACTATTTCAATTTTTTCGGTTTCCGATCGATTCTAGTATTTTCATGCCCATTTGAAAGAATTCGAGTAATGCTCATTCTTGTATCACGTACTAAACTCTTTCATTATTATTTATTCACTTTAGGAAGGGCAACGAGGCGAGTATTGGACGGGGATGTCTTTTTCCGTCTCCGCCCTGTTAAAGATTTACCATCCCTATTCCCAACCCCGCCCCATCCCCATTTAAAAGGGGACGGGGGCGGGGGACTGGTCGGGGATGTGAAAATCCCCATTTACATCCACATTTGTTATTAATTTTTATTTTTTTAAGTTCTAAAATAATTTTGTACAGACAATATAAGGAAACATGTAAAAAGAATCCTAACATTTTCTAAATTTAATAATTTTTACACATCATTTGAACATTAATCGAGTATATATGTGTGTGTGTGTTCATCTTTGTTTCTGTCTTTAAATTTGAATGAAAATTGTTAATTGGAAACTAAGATCGAGGGCGGGGCGGGATGTGATGGGGATAAGATGGTCATTTCCGTCCCCAATTTGAGGATATTTCTTCATCCCGATCCTCGCCTTTGTCGGGATTTCTCGCTTCGTTCGAGACAGGTCCCGATTCGAATATTCTCGTTCAGTCATCCTTAATTCACTTTTTTGTCATATAAGTGTTTGATCCAAATTCTAAACGTGTACATGTGGTACACCTACCCTATTCTTCTCTGCCGACAGGTAGCAAGTTGGGGTTTGTAAGGATTCAGGCATGTGTTCTTTTAAATTTAAATGACAAATAAATAAAATTTTTTGTGTCAAATCAAGAAATTGAAATTATTTATTGATTTATTTATGTTTTTTAGGTAAGATGAAGGGTTAAAAATTGAAGAGAGAAAATGTGGATAATTAAGAACTTGTTTCGTAGTGATAAAAATTTTACCACAATTTTTCAAACTCAATCTCAACCATCAATTCTTAGTCAAGCTCACCGTTTTTTACTTTTCAAACATTTTTAAACCACACATCCATCAAAAAATAAAAAAAAAATTACAAAAATCAAAAATTTTCACATTACCAAACACTCTCTAAAAGTGGTATGAAAAATTGTATAATTTAAATTTTTGTAATGATTACAAATTAAATTTTCTGCTTGCCCAGTCGAACCTTAGCCACCATTTGGTAAATATCTTTTTATTTATTTATTTATAAATCAATTTATAAATAATATAAATTTTCAAACCACTTTTTAATCATACATTTTTCTCTATCCAATTTTTAACAACTATTTTTTATATTAAAATCATAAATAAATCAGTTTATAAATTAAACAATGTTATTAAACCTTCTCTTACTGTATCTACGTCAGTTCTCGAAACCTTAAAAGGACTCCAGTCCACCCCCATTCCCACCTACCATACCCTACACTACCCATATTCCCCCGAATTTCCGGGCACCTTCTTTTCTTTTGTATGGGATTCATCAAAGTGCAACCAATCACTGATAACCCACAGTTCACTGTCCACACTTTCATTAAATACAGATACAAAAATTTTATCAAAAAATAAAGGAGAGTGGGGACACTTCACTTTAAGATTTGAGTGATATGAACCCTACATGTAAATTTTTTTTTATATATTTTTTTATATACCCCATATGGAGATGAGACTCGATTATAGGAAAATTAAAATAATGCACCCATGTGAGGGGTGTACAAAAAAGTATACACAAAAAGTGTACAAAAAATTTAATTCTATATATTATGAATAAAGTCATGTGTACGCTTTTTATTGTACACTCATTCATATAGAGTCAATTATTTTAATATTCCTATAAATGGATCTCACCCCATGTAAGTGAGATGTACAGAAAGTGTACAAATAAATGTGTATATATAGCATAATTCATATATTATTGTATGTATCTATGGTTTTGCTCTTCTACCATTCGTGGGTGGGAGAGTAAAATACCCATTAGAGATGAGGAGTGATATTACATTTTTTTTTTTATTTTTGGCACTATATTTACCCGTAACACACAGATTATTCCTCTCTTAAGGGGATTTTGTTCCAATCTTGGCTAGGCAAGTCCATTGGCGGAGCCACATGGGGGTCGGAGCCACATGGGGGTCAGTGAGGTTCATGACACCCACTGAAATTTGGTTTTTTTTTTTTTAAATCAAATAATAAAGGTTGTGTAATCCCAAGTGAAATTTTGAAATATGTATTATAGATTTTCAGCTTTCTTATATTAATTCATTAATTTTAGTTTACATTATTATTTTGTTCAATATTTTGTCTTAAATTTTGGACATATTTTAATATTTATGTTTAATGCTTATGTTGAAACTCCACTTTAGTATGGTCTGTTTTAGCATATCCATGTTAAATATTTGTTTCTTATTCTTTCTTCTAATTCTATTTGCTTAATTTGAGTTAAATATTGTTAAATTTAATTTAGGCATATTTTATTTGATTTCAATAGTATTATGTATTTTATTTTGTTTTAAAAAAATCTATATAGTTAACTTGTGCCCCTACTAAAATTTCTTCTTGGCTCCGCCATTGGACACGTCCCCAGAGATTTTAACCCTTGATTTCATTATAAGAGGTTTGTGAAGACATCCTTGGTATCGGTAGAACATTTATCTCTGAGTGAGTTAGTTCCTCATTAGTCTAAGCCCATAAGGGAATCCCTCAAGTCTTTGAAACCATGGAGCGATGGAGGAACTGGAATTATAGGTCTTTGAGCCTCGTTCTATCGACATGACTTAACAATAGGTAGTGGAGAAATTGGGGCTTGCAAATCAGCCACTTTAAGCGGTTTAGGGGTATCAGGAATGTCCTCACAAACTTCATATTATGAGGTCAATAGTTCAAATCTTTAGGGACGCGCCCAACTAAGACTAAGAAAAATTTCCCTTAAAAGGGGAACAATCAATGTGTCACGAGTAGACATAGTGCCAAAAAATACCGTAACATCATAAAACGCGTGTTTTACGATGTTACGGTATTTGTTGGCACTATGCCTACCCGCAACACACCGATTGTTCTTCTCTTAAAGAGATTTTGTTCCAGCCTCATGAGATCAAGAATTCAAATCCCTAGGGACGCGTTCAGTCAAGGAGGATAAAAAACTCTCATACCCGTGAAGGGTAGGTGAGCAAAAATTTGTATCCATATTCATTTATCAAAAGTTTGCAAGTACTTTCCATTTATCGAGTATCGATACTTCTGCCTAACTAGAATTATCCCCGGGCTCAATTAATTGTTTTTTTAGGCCCTTGTTGCAAAGGGATGGGCAGTTCATCTATTGACCAAAGTATCGAGTCTTGACACTAAGGAAGTACTAAAAGTATTTTCCCACTTCCCTTTCCTTCCAGCCAATCTACCAGTGAATGTTTCGTAACCTTCTACACCATGTAAGGTTTTGGTACATATATGCACAGCGGAAATTAAACAAACACGAAACCATAGCACGGATCAACCTTACACTTAGATAGAATTTGTGATAAAGAATATACCTTTGATGAATCTCATGGATCTGAAATTTGAAACGGGAGGTACAAAATTGTCACCACCAGCTGTCCAATTGTCCAGCCTCTAACAGAAATCCACACAGCGAGTTGATTCTAGAACTCCATCAATCTCCAACTATTGAAATGGATTCGAGAGAATTGATTTTTCTCTTTGTGCTAGCAAGCGAAAAATCATGCGCTAGAATATTACAGAAAAGCGACTCTCATATGATTCTCATCATTTTCTCTACATTAGTGCACATATTAATATGTGTACCTCAAAACCCTAACCCTAGTGACAATAGGGCTTTTAATGGGCCTTGATTAATTAATCATATTAATTAATCTAATTGTAAAGTCCGGCCCAACAATTGGGCTTGTACATTAATTCTAACAATCTCCCACTTGGACAAGATCCAATTCCAGATATTCAATTCTTGCATTTTTTGTGTGACCCATTAGGTTCCATTCACGATGGAAAACGTTGTGTTATTATTATTCCAATCTGATTGGAATAAGATGAATTCAAATCTCCATTTCTAATTCATCCCCGACTCTCCATGATCAATTAATTCACGTCGCCATCCTAGATTGACATCTAGCAATGTGTCAAGGCAATCCATGTGAAAGGAAAAGTCACGTGGCATAACAAGACTAGTTCATGTGCGGTTACCGTGGAAATATAATCCCTTCATCAATATAACCCAATTGGTTAAGAGATATGGATAGTGTCAATTTCATTTCAACCAATTATGTTATTCACTTTTTATCTTAGTTGATCTTATTATGACTGAAAAAACCTTTTTCAACTCATAATTTCATCCCGTCCGAGGAATTTATATCAACTTAAGTGAGAGAAATATAGGTTATAATCTCCTACTACCCAGGAGTGATGAATCCTCTTATTGGACATACACAACCTTCATATGACTCTCACTATACCCGTACGGCGTCATCCTGATGACTCCCTCTCAAGAGCCAACATCAACGCTCTCCAAAGCATAGCAATCCTCATATAAGATTCTATGACGTCCTCAAGTCAAAGGACCAAATCCACAACCGCGCATTAGAGATTCACCACTAACGCTTGGATAGTTAATCCATGTGGAATCTCTAGGCGAGTCATCCAATGCTTTGTTCATCTAACAATGCATCAACGTGTTCATTCGAATGTCCCTCTACATTCTATCTTATGAGATAAGCTACTTTCTTCATAAGAAAGAAACGCAACACATGCTAGTCTAACTGCAACAATAATATCCGTATCTTGTTGTTACTTCGACTAGGAAAAATTTTAGAATAAGATATTAATGACTTGTATCTCACAGTCACAACACCTTGTGACTTACAAGTTAATTAAACTTACTCTACGGACTCTATTATTTAAATAATGAGTTAAACTCAATATAATAATATATCTGCCTTTATTGAACCAATGATAATGTGTTATGCTATCTTAACTATTGGATTTAGAGCATAACGCTGACATACTCCCACTCAATCCAATAACTCGTGTATCTTATACATAACGAGTTTATGTGACAATCACATTCCTGTTGGGATAGTGGATTTACATGTGGATCTTAGACATGTGACTCTTCACATATTCAACATTTGCAAGGTTAGTGGGCATGAATTCTATTTTTCTACAATCTTCAAATAAGATAGTAGCCCCTAAATACATACTCAGATCATCGATGAGACCCAGTTCCCTCGCTTGCGCGATGGCTCCATTGTCGTCACAGTACTCATTACTGGAGCTACAATGTTGGGAACAGTTATAGTTCACTAATGAACTTAACGATCGAGATTGCTTCACAAGCACTTATGTATTTGGTCTTGGTTGTATAGTTAGCGGTCTCTCTTGTTTGAACAATTTCAAGCTGACCACACCACTACTATGAGTTTATTAATAATTAGATTGAATATTTTCTTCATTCCTTCCTGGACTAAAGGATGGTATCTTTATACCTAAAGACTGTAAGTCTATATTTCTCCTTATGTCTACCGCATTCTTAGTACTTCTCAAGTACTCAATAATACAAAAGGTATCGTACATAGTGTCGTGTTTAAGATCTCATTGTCAAACAATCAAGTATCTTCTTCACATCATTCTTTCTCAATATGTGTTCTAAACACCATTTTGAAAAGATTAACCCAAAACACTTGGGATATAATCCTACATTGGATTCACTCATGCTAACCCCATTAGCATTTCATCTATGTACGTGGATTGAGAAATCAAAATAACCTTCTAAATCTATCTCTATAGATTCTGGTTCCCAAAGTGAAGGTCTTATTTCTCAAATCCATCATGGAGAAATTCAAAATAATTGCACTTTCTTTTTAAAGGTTAGAGACTCAACTTCTGATCAATAATATGTCATCTACATATAGTATCAGAAATATTAAACACTCCCACTAACCTTTTATATATACACATTCTTTATCTTCAACTTTTGATAAAATCAAACATTTTGATTATCTCATCAAAATTAAGATTAAAGCTCCGTGAGGCTTGCTTTAATCTATAGTAGATATTTGTAGCTAGTATACTATATTTAAGTATATATAAGGATTCAAAAATCCTATAGTTACAACATGTTGCTACTGCAAGCAGAATTCGAATTGATTCAGAGTAGACGCATTTACAATGTATGGGTCTTACCCATTTCAGGTGAATCAAACAAGTTCCAAAACTTGTTTTTATCTCGAATTCTATGGCTTCCTGCCATCTCATTTAGTCAATGTTTGACTTAGCTTCTATGTAAATAAAGGCTCATTATCCTTGATGACTAATACAATATTAGCAATCAGGGAAGTGTAACTCAACAGAGTAAACATGATCCTAATATCTTTACATGGAGCTAGTGCGTTCTCAGTCGTGATTACGTCCTGAGTAACGATAGCGTCCTAAGCATCGATCTGTGCCTCATCCTATGCAAACACATATTCGAGCTTATTTAATCGGTTGAGTATATATGTGTAATCATAAACTCTTTCATGTTCTACTTTTATTCCCACTGTCCTCTCTTAGATGAACTGTTTCTCTAAGATATTGACAAAATTCGAGGTAGACTTTCTTTCTCGATAGGAATGTAGAAATAATATCCAACCATCTTTTGGATATCCCACAAATATACATATTGGACTAAGACTATTTCTTATCCAAATTTGGTATACTTCTAATAAATATTGAGGTCTTAAATCTTAAGGCGATGAAGATTAGACCTTTTAAATCCATATCTTATATGGACCTTCATCAACCGATTATCATGAAACACGACTAAGTGTATAATATTAAGTTTTTAGTGCAAACCTCCAAAAACTATTTTGGAGATTTTGCGTGGCTTCATCAATTATTGCATCAATTGTAATCTTTGTCCTTTCATATTCGTCATTGTGCAGAGACGTATATGAAAGAGTTATCTATGCGAAAATTATGTTCTCATAACACAATCTTGAAGTCAATCACTTTGAAATATTCTTCACTTTGATCAAATCTACGTACTTAGAATATTTTTCTCATTTTGGCCTTCTAATTTATATCTGTATTATTTGAACTTTTCAAACTTTCAGTTTAAACTTTATTATAGATAACAATGACAATCATGGTTATTTAATGATTAAAGACCACTCTGACATATGCCCACTTACATCCAAATGTAACAGGCTCAGTGGATCAACCATCCCACTTTTCCCTTTTTTTAAAGAAAATTTGACTTGTCAATTTACCTCCAAGGTGAGATATACATATATCTCTATTAATTGAATCAGTCAAATGTCAGATTTAAGTGTGACTTCTTCCATGCCTTATTAATATTCAGAATGTAGACTATTTGTTATTTACCTAACTTCCATATTATCCCATCTAAGTTAACGAATAACTATTATTCTTAATTAAATAGGATAGTTATTTCATGTCCAAACATGAAGTGGAAGTGTCGTTCTTCATAAGAACTGTAATTAACAATTATCTAATTTTAAACCAAATTAGAAGGCAAGGAAAGGTGATAGCTTCTTAAGCTGTTCAAGAACATTTGCTTTATTACCTACAAATAGGTATATCACCATTTTTCACAATTATTCTACTTTTAGCCATTGTATATTATCGGTATCTAATACTCGATTGGTTAAGTAGATTATTTAACCTCTATCGAATAGAAAACTGAAGTAGAAGATTCACCAAACTTCTCACTTCTTCAGTTCAGTTAAGAAAGCCTCGCAATTATAAATGTACTGTCCTATTATTGGCATGTTCAAGAAGAGTATTCTCGATCATGTCATGTTTTGATTCCATATTATCCCATCTAAGTTAACGAATAACTATTATTCTTAATTAAATAGGATAGTTATTTCATGTCCAAACATGAAGTGGAAGTGTCGTTCTTCATAAGAACTGTAATTAACAATTGTCTAATTTTAAACCAAATTAGAAGGCAAGGAAAGGTGATAGCTTCTTAAGCTGTTCAAGAACATTTGCTTTATTACCTACAAATAGGTATATCACCATTTTTCACAATTATTCTACTTTTAGCCATTGTATATTATCGGTATCTAATACTCGATTGGTTAAGTAGATTATTTAACCTCTATCGAATAGAAAACTGAAGTAGAAGATTCACCAAACTTCTCACTTCTTCAGTTCAGTTAAGAAAGCCTCGCAATTATAAATGTACTGTCCTATTATTGGCATGTTCAAGAAGAGTATTCTCGATCATGTCGTGTTTTGAGATCATTTCTCAAAGGACGACGCCAATTTAAGAATTTCAGTCTAATGAACTTACAGAGTGTCAATTACACTTCATAAGTTCAAGCAACAACTCAAATTTTAAAACTCATACAACAACAATAAAAAAATAAAAAATAGAATCACGTATTATCATGTATAAATTAATTTAATAAGGTCTTTTATTAAATCAATTGCTCCCACTGTTTCACTTGAATTAATGACCCCCAACATTAATCTCGTAGAATCCTGTTAGATTCACAGTAGGCTAGGATCCCGTTTATTCCATTAGAACCTTGAGTGACTCAACAAGCTCTAATAAAACATCCAGGTAGATACTCTTATCAATCACATCTCCATGTGACTCCTAGATCATCAAGTAGACAACTCTTTGTCGCATACATCTTATGTATTTACTTGATTGTGCCTCCAAAATCTCATCTCCTTGAGTGACTCAACAAAAGATAGATTTCACTTAAATTCTACCCATTGTTCAGAAACATCTTATGTCTCATAGTGATAAAACACACCTTCCCACTTGCAGCCTTGAGTAACTCAACAAGCCGCATCGAGGGCGGATTCTAATTTTTCACTATAACAACGGAAGGCACTTTGTATTAACCAATTAATATGAATTTAATAAATTGCTTCCAAAATTATATCATTTTTTATTGACTCAAAATGATGTTGTTTTGGTTTAGGTCTTACCCATTGTTCAGAAGTATCTGATATTTCATAATGAGAAACATATCTACCATTGAGTAGCCTTGAGTGACTTAACAAGATGACATCAATAGTAAACTCTGGTTTTCATTATAACAATGGAAAGTATAGAACTTAATATAATTTTAAGTGAGGGGTTTGTCTCATCATTCCTATGTATATTAACTAACATCCACAATGCAATTAATCACACATATATTATTACTGTGGATGATTATGGACAATATCTATCTAGTTTTCTCAAGCCATGAAGAAGAATAGTTGGTCAATTCCTAAGGGACACTGCATTCGATCATCGAATGCTAGATGCAATAATCTCCATCTGTTGCTGCAACCTGTATCCTATACTAGTTGTCTTTTTCTGGCCAGCTCCAACTTGTATCATATACTAGTTGGCACGCAGGCCTGTATCAAAGGACGCATGGCCCAAATAAATTAAATAATAGGCACGCAGGCCCAACCAACAAAGCAGAATAAATTAACCATACATTCAACCAATCACATGGGTCGAGTCCATAATCATCTACTAAATACACATTCATCACATAAGTGTATTATAATATAATATCTAATATTATATAAACAAATTTCAAGTTTCTAGCAATTTAGGTCATCTAAATTAATTTAGATAAAATGGATAGGAACAATAATTAATTAATCAAATTAATCAATTACTTTAATTAACGGGTTTATTTAATTAAAATCAAATTTTAATTAAATACTAAATTAGAGTCCAACTCCAATTTCAAGAATCTAAGGCTAATTCAATTTAGGATCAAATCCTAAATAAGATTCAATTAATAATCAATTAATCGAACTAAATAATTATTAAATCGAATTTAATTAAACATCAAATTAGAGTCCAAACCCTAATTCCAAAATTAGGACAAATTGAATTAACATTTTAAAATAGGATAAAACTCCTAAATAAAATAAAATTGAATTTGGGGTCAAAGTTATATATTTTGTTAAAATCCTATTTTAACAATAATTTAAAAGTCGTGAAATTTTTAAAATGAAATTTTGAATTAGGTAAAAAAATTTAAATTTCGGTCAAACCCATTTTAAATTCTAGTTTAAAACTATTTTAAGATTTGCATTCAAAGTCCATTGAGAAATTGCATACTGACCCAATTTAAAATTACTAACAGCCCCTTCAATTTCATAAATTGCATGATAGGCCCTTTATTTAAAATTGCAACTTGACCCTTAAAACGAAATTGCAAGCAAGGTCTTGATATTTCAAAAATGACAGGAAAGGTCCCTGCTTCCAATTTAAAAACCCTAATCAAAAATTGCAAATTAGCCCTTGCAAATTCCCAAATTGCTGAGGAAGCCCCGCCCCCAAAAATCTGAAATCGTTCGAAACCCTAAAATTTTCTCCTGATCCACGGTGGCACCGACAATGGCGGCGCCGCGTCTCCCACCCCACAGGGGGACTCCCCGCTGACTAGCAGCAGTGTCTTGCCATCATGAGCAGCGTCTAAAGGAGATGGTAATCAAAGCAGCGAGTGCAGCAGCGTCAAACGCTGTTATCAAACAAGGTTCGCGACTTGAGGTCGCCGCTGTCATACAGCGGCGTCCTCTGATTCCCTAAGACAGGGCGAAGCGCTGCTGCTCAGCAATGGCTTTTCGTGCTTCGGCTTGTAAGCGGCGACTGTCGCCGTTGCAGTTCGCGCACAGCGCGATGCCACTGCCAAGCGCCAACGACGGTTGATGCCGTCAGTCATGGTAGCGGATGTCACTGCCGCCTACCTTTTCGATCAGTTTTGGGTCCAATTTTTCGACCCAGAATTAATTTCTTATCTCAAATCAGATTTGAACAAGAAAATCAATTTTCTCAAAAACTAGAAACAAGAAATATTAATATTCAATCATATTGAATTCATCAAAGAGTTTAACAAATTCTAACAAGTAACAAGGCAAACTCTGATACCACTGTAAGGTTTCGGTACATATATGCACAGCGAAAATTAAACAAACACGAAACCATAGCCCGGATCAACCTTGCACTTAGATAGAATTTGTGATAAAGAATATACATTTGATGAATCTCGTGGATCTTAAATCTGAAACAGGAGGTACAAACTTGTCACCAACTGTCCAATTGTCTAGCCTTTAACAGAAATCCACACAGCGAGTTGATCCTGGAACTCCATCAATCTCCAACTATTGGAATGAATTCAAGAGAATTGATTTTTCTCTTTGTGCTAGCAAGAGAAAAATCATGCGCTAGAATATTACAGAAAAACGACTCTCATATGATTCTCATCATTTTCTCTACAATAATGCACATATTAATATGTGCACCTCAAAATCCTAACCCTAGTGACAATAGGACTTTTAATGGGCCTTGATTAATTAATCATATTAATTAATCTAAGTGGAAATTACATACACACAAGTTTTTCAAGTTTCCATTTCAAAAATAAGATTTAAACCTTATTTATACAAAAATCAGGTTACAGTTCAATTTAATATATTAATACTTTTATTATTATAATTTATATCTTCCACCCTACCCCAGACACTCACGCCCACTCCCCCACCAACAAACATAATCCATTCAACCAATTCTGCTCAACATCTTCTTCTTCCTCTGCTGCCACCGTTGATGGCGGCACTCCCAAGTCCAAAACATTCCTGCCGCAACAGTAGGTCTACTTCATCCTCTACAAATTCTACCTCCTATAGAAAGGTCGTTCATCAAATTCAATGGAGGAAGTGCGCACTATCATTTTTTTGTGACTGTGTCCAGACTCATCTCTAACCACTCCATCTCCAGACTACACGTCTCTAACCTCTCCCTCACCAGGCACCGGAATGCTTGCCGACACAACAGAGGGTTATAGGCCCTGCAGCAACTGATCATCTCTCCCGTTGCAGCCTGTATCTTCGTGACACCGCTCCAAAAGTTTGTCCAGTGGTGAGTAGACGATTGGTGGAGGTAACGGAGCTGCGATGGTAACGGAGCTGTTGATTTCTGGCGGCAATAGGTGGTGGATCTATTGCAGCAATGGGTGGTGGTGGATCTGCTGTGGTTGTAGTTGGTGGTGAGGTGTTTGTGTTTGTGTTTGTGGTCGTGGTTCAGGTGTTTTTGGTGGTCACTGTGGCGATGGCAGAAGGTGGTGGCGATTGAGGTGTTTGTGGCGGACCTGTGGTGGTTTTAGTTGGTTGTGAGATGTTTGTTTTCGTAGTGGTTCAGGTGTTTGTGATGGTGGCAGTGGCGGTGGCGGTGGTGGGTGCGAAGTTGGAGATTGCGGTGGAGGTGGTGGTGCAGTCGTGATATTGGTGGTGGTGCGGTGAGTGGCAACAATGGTGTAGGTGACGACTGGCTGGAGTAGGATTAGCATTGAGTTGTCTTGGATTGGGGGCTCTAGGGTAGGGTGCGATGGGGTGGGGTGGGTTGGGGTGAGTGGGGTGGGTTGGGCTGGGTTGGGGTATAGGGGTGGGTAACTTGTTTATGACCAATTATAGATGAATGTAACTCACAATTTGTTAATTTGTGACCAATTATAGATGATTGTGACTTATAATTTGTTAATTTGTGATCAATTGTAGATGATTGTGACCCACGGTTTATTTATTTGTGACCAAGAAAAAATAGTGACTTATAAAATTCGAGATTTGTGATCAATAAATAAGTTGTAATTTAAGTTTTGGTGGTGGTAGTGGTATGGTGTGGTGCGGTTGTGGTCGGGATACTGTAAGATATGATGCACTTGTGACCAATTAATTTGTAATAGTGATCAATACTGAGATTGTGACCAATTAATTTGTGACCTTTTATTTTTTGAGTTGTGACTAATTATTTTGAAATAACATCTGTGACAAATTATTTAAGTGATTGTGACCAATACATAATATGTGACCTAACAAATTTAAGATTGTGACTAATTAGTTTGAAATTTGTGACCGAAATAAGTTTTGACCTATAATATTGTGATTTGTGATCGAGAATCAAGTCGTGACCTAAGAAATTTATAAATTGTGACCTATAAAATTTATGATATGTGACCAAAAAAAACTAGTGATTTGTGCAAATTGTGATCTAAAAAATTCTTGATTTGTATTCGAGAAAAAATTGTGACTCATAATTTGTTAAGTTGTGACCAATTGACTCAAGATTTACTACTGAAAAAAAAAATCGTGACCTACGAAATTCGAAATTTGTGACCGAGAAATAAATTGTGACCTAAAAAAATTGTGGCTGTGACCATAAACTTATAACCTGATTTGTGACTTGTGACCTAAAAAATTGTGACTTGTGGCCATAATAGGTGTGACCTAAAAAATTGTGACTTGTGTGATCATACATAATAAAATATATAATTAATTATGACCTGAATTTTGAAATAAAACCTTAAGTTTCTTAATTTTGAAAATGTGTAATTTAAAAACCTTACTTATGTATTCTTCCCTTAATCTAATTGTAAAGTCCGACCCAACAATTGGATTTCTACATTAATTCTAACACACCATATATTAGTGTCACTCTTCACTCTCTCCGCATGTACCTTTTAGGATTTATATCTTAGCCTTTGTTCGTCAATTATAATTTAAACAAAAAATTAAACTATACAATTTCTCTAATTACATTTTAATCACATATTTTTTCTATCATTTTTAATTACACATTTTACCTAGAAAATACAAATAATCAATTTCAATTGGTTTAAACACCGTCAAACACTCCATTACATGTATACTGCACATTTGTCAACTGGCTATGCATTGAAAATTGTTATTAATATATATATATATAATTGAAGGGAAAACTTGAGAAAGTTGCCTCAGTCAAATTTTAAACAATATAAGGTCTTAATTAGTTTACTCGACACGTGGGACACATATAACGCGTTTAAAAACAAATAATTAGGATTTGTTCGTCTTAAAAATTCTTGTATTTGGGATTAAAGATAGCAAAATGATTATTTAATGGTGTATTACTTTAACTTAATAAACACGTGTTACTTTTGTAACTCATGTATCGTACAAGTTTTCGCTAATATCTGTAGAAGCCATTAATCATGATTAATCTCGACAAGGAAAGTAAAATTTTGATTATTGAATTTAATATAATTATTCTGATTTCCCAAGAGTGATTAGTGAAACTACATGACAATATAAGGAGTAGGGTAGCATTCTTGATAAAATATCCAAAACCCTCGTGACAGAATAATATAAAATAAAAACCTTATTTATCATTAATTTGAATAAAAAATTCAACCATACACAAAATAAGACGAGAAATCAATTATAATTACGTTACAAAAATATCTTCTTCTTCTTTTTTTTTTTTTTTTTTTAATATATTCTCCAATTATAGACCAATAATTAATGATATATCTCTATCTCGTCTCATCTGATAAATTGAAGTAAGAAATAATTAGGCCTGTTTTTTTTACTGTTTTGAGGTAGTTTTCTGTTTTTATTTTCGAAAATACTAAAAACGCGTTCTCTTTACCATTTTCGAAAACGCATTTTGAAAAAAAAAAAATTGTACATAAAACGTAAAACGTCCAAAACCTCGTTTTGAGAGTATTGTGTGTACTTCGGTAAAAAAAATGTTCAAAACGCGGAAAACGCGTTTTGAATTTTTTTTTATTTTTTATTAAGAATTATCCCAACTTAGAACTAAATTCAATACAAAGTTTTTTTTTTAGCCTTCTATCCTAACTTGGAACTAAGCCTAAATAAAGATTTTTTTTTTTTTTTTTAGAATTATCCTAACTTAGGACTAAGCTTAAATAAAGTTTTATTGAATTCAATATCAACATTAAAAAAAATTAAGTGAAAATTTTTGTTGTTATATTTCAAAAAATACCTTTATAAATGGACTCTGATGATTTTGAAAGAACTTGTATTTTCTGAATTTTAATAGAACTACAGTTTCCTCAAATTCCGAACCTGATCAAGCTGTGTTAATATAGACTCTTAATGCTCACATTCGTGTGTTGTATGTAACCATATTTTCAGTGTATTGTGAAAGGAAATTTAAGTTTGAGTTAGTAGTATTCTGCAAGCAAATTAATTAAAAATAGTTTAAGTAGTTATCTGCAAAATTTCAAACAGAACGTATTTTCCAACTTTTCATTTTCAAAAACAGTTTTCAGAAATGACAAATCAAACGCGTTTTCAGCAAATTTGAAAACAAAAATAAAAACAGGAAATACAAAACATTTTCGAAAATGAAAATACAAAATAAAATATAAACATAACGCTACCTAATTATTTCTTACTTCAGTTTATTGGATGAGACGAGATAGAGATATATCATTATAATTATTGGTCTATAATTGGAGAATATATTAAAAAAAAAAAAGAAAAAAGAAGAAGATATTTTTGTAACGTAATTATAATTGATTTCTCCTCTTATTTTGTGTATGGTTGAATTTTTTATTCAAATTAATGATAAATAAGGTTTTTATTTTATATTATTCTGTCACGAGGGTTTTGGATATTTTATCAAGAATGCTACCCTACTCCTTATATGGTCATGTAGTTTCACTAATCACTCTTGGGAAATCAGAATAATTATATTAAATTCAATAATCAAAATTTTAGTTTCCTTGTCGACATTAATCATGATTAATGGCTTCTACAGATATTAGCGAAAACTTGTAAGATACATGAGTTACAAAAGTAACACGTGTTTATTAAGTTAAAGTAATACACCATTAAATAATCATTTTGTTATCTTTAATCCCAAATACAAGAATTTTTAAGACGAACAAATCATAATTATTTGTTTTTAAACGCGTTATATGTGTCCCACGTGTCGAGTAAACCAATTAAGACCTTATTGTTTAAAATTTGACCGAGGCAACTTTCTCAAGTTTTCCCTTCAATTATATATATTAATAACAATTTCACAAGTCGTAAATTTGATTAAAAAAATTTAAAAAGTTGGAATCCATATGGTTGACGGAAGGCAACATCAAATTCAAGGTGACTCAAGTAAGAGAAGGCTGTGTGCTTGGTTCGATTCCCCGCAAGGTGGAATTGGCCTTGTGGCAAGCGGGAGTTATTGAGCGTTTCTCATGCTTACCATAAGCCCTTCCACCCTGGCTCCTTGGAGGCATAACCTGGATTTACCTTCCCGAACCAATGGCCTTGGACGTGGTCGGTTCGGGCCCTCAGGATGTGGGCTACACCTTTTTTTTTTTTTTTTTAAGTAAGAGAAGGCTGTGGGAAATTAGTGGAAATTATGTCCCTTTTGCTAGTCATGTGATGTACCAATTAGTAATTCTATATTATGGTAGTTGAATTTACGTTCGGAAGAGACACCGTGCATATTTGACTATATATGTTTAAAAAGTTATTTGTATTAAATTAGTAATTCAATTTATTTATTTGTTGGACCAATTTTGCTGTTCAAGCCTGCATTTGCTTTCAGTTTTGTACCAATTTTTACTTTAGTCCAAAGTTGGTAGCTGAGTCATATCATTTGGACTAGCATTGAAGCCCATCCTTCTGTGCCGATTATAGAGCCCATTTCACTTCAAATCTGATTAATGGAACCGGGTCAAAGCCCACTTATCACCACCATCTTATCTGAAGCCGTTGGATCAGATTAATCAATCATGGCCATCCACCTGTGATAAAAAAGGACGCTCCATTATCTGAAGAGTCAATTATTCCAGACTCTTCCATACGCTTAACCTTATTTTTCTCTCCGAAAAGACGATTTATCGCCTTCATCCTGTTCTTTGTGATTTCTTCCAGAAATTCATAGATTTAGCCTTGTTATTTCTTAGTGGTTGATTAGATACTGATATATTGTAAATCAGTCTACATTGTTTTGAGTTTGGCAGAGTTTTCTGTAACTCATTTGTTCTTTGTGGTTTATGTTGTGCGATTTCTATGTTTTTGGGAAGATTTGTATATTCTTGAGTTTGGATTCTGATTTCTGTACTTTTACGTTTATTCTATAAAGGTTTTGTTTCTTTTGTATTTATACATTATTTTTGTTCTTTGTGGTATGATCTTGAGCCTTTAATCCTAACAGTTGTATCAGAGCCTTAGGGTTCTTCGAAAAACCTGTGGATTAGACTCAGATCTGGTATATCCAGATTTTTCTTTGTTGGATCTAGGGTTTAGGAATCGGTTGCGTTTTTCTCAAAACGAATTTTAGGGTTTTTTGATCTGTGAAAAACTTTTAAGAAATAATTACTTTCTTAAGTTGTTTTTAACCCTTACTGAAATCGTTTTGTTTTCTGAAAATATATTTTGAAATTTTCAAATTCGAAATTATTTTTTGAAGATTTTTATATAAAATATTTTGAACTTTGTGGTTACTGTTCTTTTGAAACCTATTTTAAAATTAGGGTTTCTGATTTTCTTGAGTATTTGAATCTTTTATTCTGAGATCATATTTTTTGGGGATCTTGAAACTCGAAATATTTTCTATATAATATTCTGATTTCTGGGAAGGATCCTACATTGTTCTTGGTGGCTGTTCTTCGTGGAGGATACTGGTACTATTACTTTGTGGCCCTGAACTTCTGGTATTCTGATTCTTTGTGGAAGCTGCTGTAACTTATTAAAAAATTGCAATAAGGTGATATCATTTAATTACTGCAATCTTATACTGTAAATTTGTTTTCAAATTTCACGTTCTCTCCCAAATCTATCCGTTGAAGCCTATAGCTAGGACCCCATATCTTTCCTTTGTCCAGGATTTCATTGAGAATTCGGGAATATGAGTGAGTGTGAGAATATCCAGTATAGGTTGAGGGATATACTGGAAGAATAGCTTTTCTCAGTATACTGTTCTGTGTGACTTCTTGATTGTGTAATTAATTCTGTTGATTTGTGATCACCTTGATTACTCAGTTTCTGATTACTGTGTTCTGAATCTTTGTGAACCTTCTTGAACATAAGTTCTTGACTCTGTTTAACTGTCTTACTTAGTGACTGTGACCTGCATTGTTGTTTTCTGCTTGATTGTTTGTTTTGAACTATTAAAGCTCCATTACTTGAAATTTTTTTCAAAATCTTGATCATTATTTCAATGGCTACTGTTAAGGTAGATGTTGAAATCTGGAATGGTAAAGGGGATTTTAACCTCTGGAGCCAAAAAATATGAGTTTTACTACTTCAAATGAAATGTGCTAAGGCTATAGACAATGGCTACTATTAAGGTAGATGTTGAAATTTGGAATGGCAAAGGGGATTTCAACCTCTGGAGCCAAAAAATGCGAGCTTTACTACTTCAAATGAAATGTGCTAAGGCTATAGATAAATCCTGGCCCCTTGATACCCCTCAGGACAAACAACTTGAAATTGATGAAATTGCTTGGAGTACTTTGTTTTTGCACTTATCTGATAATGTCATTAGACAAATAGGCAAGACAAAAACTACTATGAAATTGTGGGATAGATTGGAAGAAATTTATGACACTGTGTCTCTGCCTGATAAGTGTTTTGTGTGGAAACAATACTTCTCTTTTAACTTTGATCCATCTAAGGATTTGGATGAAAATATGAGTATGTTTACTAAGATCACACAAAGTCTGTTAAATTGTGATGAAAAACTTACTAATGAACAAAAAGTTGTTTGCTTACTGAATGCTATGGGGGATAAATTTAAGGATTTGAGGAATGCCTTAGAGTATGGGGCAGAAGTTCACCACTGAAATTTTCCATACATCCCTTAAGAATAAAGAGTTAGAATTCAAAAATAATCCTAAGGAAGCCTATAATGTGGTAGGAACCTCTAGGAAGAAGAACTCTTTTAGGAAGAATAAGTCTGGAACTAATTTCAATAAAAATTGAAATACTTCTAGCAATAATAGGGACTGGAATAATAAGCCTGCAAAGGGTAACTTTCAAAATAAGGGCAATTTCAATAGTTCTAAAGACAATAACTTTAGAGGTCAGTCTGGTTTCAGAAATCAGGATAATAATACTAAAAGTTATAACAATTTCAGAAACCAGAACAATTTTAGAACACAGGATAACAATGCTGGAATTGCAGATGTAGATAAGCCTCCTAGAATTTGCTTCTACTGTGGTCAACCTAGACATCATATTAAATATTGTTTTAAAAGGAAAAATGAATAGGGAATTAGTAATCAAACTGAGGCTGCAGTGCAAGACAATAATAATAATGGGGGTGGTTTATGTCATTACTGAATCAGATAACAAGAATGAATGGATTTTAGATTCTGGCTGCACCTTTCATATGTGTCTTGAAAATGATATGTTTGTTAATTTCAGTGATAATTGATTTGGTTCTGTGAAACTTGGCAATAATATTTCTTGTGATGTGAAAAGTATTGGAAATGTTTTGTTACAACTTGATAATAACAAAACTCTTACTTTAAACAAAATCAGATATGTTCCTCATTTGAAAAGGAACATGATTTCTCTTGGTTTTTTAGATTCTGAATCCTTTGATATTGGAATGAAAAATGGTTATTTGAGTATTTTCAAAAATAATTGTCTGATTGTTAGTACTCCCAAAATTAATGGGATATATATGTTGAATACCTTGCCTGTTTATACTAAGTCCTTTAATGCTGTGTCTGACTTGAATAAGACTGTGTTATGGCATAAAAGATTAGGCCACATAGGTCAAAAGATACTTAAATTACTTGAAACCAAAGGTGTATTTGGTAATGATGTGTTGCATAAACTTGACTTCTGTGAAAAATGTGTGTTAGGTAAATAGAAAAGAAGTTCATTTGATAAAGGTGTTCATAAATCTTCTGATGTACTTGAATATTTGCATACTGATTTGTGGGGTCTTGCTAGTTCTGTTTTAGGTTTCAGATACTTTCTCATTATAGTGGATGACTTTTCTAGGAAAACCTGGGTGCATTTGCTAAAAACTAAGGATGCAACAGTGCCTGTTTTCAAAAACTGGATCACCTTAGTTCAAAATTTGAAAGGAAAAAGAGTCAAAACTATTAGAACTGATAATGATTTAGAATTTTGTAACCAAGAGTTTGATTCTTTTTGTAGCACAAATGGGGTTGCTGAAAGGATGAATAGGACACTCCTAGAAAGAACTAGACGTCTTTTACTTGATTCCAATTTGCCTAAATTTTTTTGGGGTGAAGCAGTCAAAACTGCCTCTTATCTGATAAATCTTTCTCCCTGCAGTGCCATTGATTTTAAAATTCCTGATCAAATCTGAAATAATTATCTTCCTGACTTTTCAAAATTAAATGTTTTTGGGTGTGCTGCCTACTCATACCAGTCTGAATCTAAACTTGACTCCAAATCTTTTAAATGTGTTTTTCTTGGGTATGGAGAAGGGGTCAAGGGTTATAGATTATGAATCAAGGAACAGGGAGGTTACAGGGTCATTTTGAGTAGGTCTGTGGTTTTTAATGAAAATGTTTTTCCTGCAAAGATGAAAAATTACTTGATCCTGTTAAAGAAAAGGATTTTATAACTTCTGAGCTGAGTGCAGACCACTTAGGTGATGAAAATGGTCTGCCCAATACTCAGTTTCAGGTGGAGCAACCCCTACAGTCTCCAAATGTCATTTTTGAACCTGAACCTGAACTTGCTGACACTGAGCCACAACCTGGTGATATCCCTAAAGCTGAAACAGACTTAGAAAATTATCAACTAGCAAGGGATAGACCTAGAAGAGAGATCAGACCTCCTCCTAGATTTGAGGATCCTGATTTTGTGTCTGCATTCACTTATTCTGATCATTTAATGTTTGAACCTGAATCTTTTGAAGAAGCTGTTTCTTCTAAAAATTCCAAACTTTGGCTTGCAGCTATGCAAGATGAGATGGACTCACTTCTGAAAAATGGTACTTGAATTTTAGTCAATAGACCTGTAAATAAAAGGATAATTGACTGTAAATGGATTTTTAAATTGAAAGAAAGTGAGTCTAAGGACATGAAACCAAGGTATAAAACTAGCCTTGTAGCCAGAGGTTTTTCTCAAAAAGAAGGAATTGATTTTAATGAGATTTTTTCTCCTGTAGTTAAATACACTTCTATCAGAATTCTATTTGCTTTGGTTACACAATTTGATTTAGAACTTGAGCAAATGAATGTGAAAACTGCTTTCCTTTATGGTTCCTTGGATGATACAATTTATATGCATCAACCTAAATGTTTTGAAAAGAGCAGAAATTCTGATTTGATTTGTTTGTTGAAAAAACCCTTATATGGCTTGAAACAAGCCCCGAGGTAGTGGTATAAGAGATTTGATTCTTATATCCAAAGCCTCAATTTTCAGAAAAGCAAATATGATTCCTGTTTTTACTTTAAACTTGGTAAAACTGATTTTATTTACTTACTTTTATATGTGGATGACATGCTTATTGCTGGGCCTAATATGCATAACATAAATGATCTTAAAGGTAAACTGCATTCTGAGTTTGAGATGAAAGACATAGGAAATGCTAAAAGGATACTTGGCATGGATATATTTAGGGATATGCAATCTGGAAAATTGTTTCTAAACCAAAAACATTACATTGAAAATGTTTTAAACAGATTTTGTTTATCTAAATCTAAATCTGTGTCTTTGCATTTGCCTGCACATTTTAAATTGTCTGTTGAACATTGTCCTAAGACTGATGATGAAGTGCTTAGAATGAAAAATGTGCCCTATTCTAATGCAGTTGGATCTGTTATGTATTTGATGGTCTGTTCCAGACCTGATATAGCTTTTGCAGTAAGTGTCTTAAGCAGGTTTATGAGCAATCCTGGTGAGTTGCACTGGGAAGTCATGAAATGTTTTGTGAAATATTTGAAAGGTTCTGCTAGACTTAGTCTAGTATTTTCTAAAACCAAAAATGATTTCAAACTTAAAGGTTTTGTAGATTCTGATTTTGCAGGAAATGTTGATAACAGAAAATCAACATCTTCATACTTTTTTACTTTAAATTCTTCATGTATTAGCTGGAAATCCCAGCTAAAAAAATTGGTTGCCTTATCATCAACTAAGGCAGAATACATAGCTGCCACAGATGCTGTTAAGGAATGCATGTGGTTAAAAGGGTTATTATATGAAATTTGCTGCATAACTGATTCTGAAGTTGAACTATGTACTGATAGTCTGAGTGCATTACATCCGTGTAAAAATCCTATTTTTCACAATATGTCTAAACACATTGATGTTAAATTCCATTTCATAAGGGTTATTATTGAAAAAGGCATTGTGAAACTTGTTAAAATCCCTACACAGGTTAATCCTGCAGATGCAGGAACAAAGATCATTCATATCAATAAATTTAAAGATGCACTGAGTATTTTAAACTTAGTTGAATTTTGATACTTCTCTATTTTTGTTTTGCAGTTACTGGAAACAGCCAAATTGAGGTGGAGAATTGTTGGACCAATTTTGCTGTTCAAGCCTGCATTTGCTTTCAGTTTTGGACCAATTTTTACTTTAGCCCAAAGTTGGTAGCTGAGTCATATTATTTGGACCAGCATTGAAGCCCATCCTTCTGTGCCAGTTATAGAGCCCATTTCACTTCAAATATGATTAATGGAACCGGGTCAAAGCCCACTTATCACCACCGCCTTATCTGAAGCCGTTGGATCAGATTAATCAATCCTGGCCATCCACATGATCAAAAAGGACGCTCCATTATCTGAAGAGTCAATTATTCCAGACTCTTCCATACGCTTAACCCTACTTTTCTCTTTGAAAAGGCGATTTATCGCCTTCATCCTGTTCTTTGTGATTTCTTCCAGAAATTCATAGATTTAGCCTTGTTATTTCTTAGTGGTTGATTAGATACTGATATATTGTAAATCAGTATACATTGTTTTGAGTTTGACAGAGTTTTCTGTAACTCATTTGTTCTTTGTGGTTTATGTTGTGCGATTTCTATGTTTCTAGGAAGATTTTTATATTCTTGAATTTGAATTCTGATTTCTATACTCTTATGTTTATTCTATAAAGGTTTTATTTCTTTTGTGTTTAAACGTTGTTTTTGTTCTTTGTGGTGCGATCTTGAGCCTTTAATCATAACATTATTATTATTATTATGTACTAGTAAAAGTTATTTTGAGTTACTTTTTGGTAAGGATTTATGAAATTTAGCTTTTTACTCCGAAAGGGGGGAAAAAAAGAAAACGATAAGATATATTTATTATATAAAAATGATTGGAGAGTATTAAAAAAATTATACTCTGTAGTATTTGCCTACTCAAATGGGTCATCAGTTTAAAATGCATGTTAAGTTCACAGTTCACACAGGTAAGAGAAGAATGATACTTTAAGATGGAAATAATTTTTAGAGAGAGAGAGAAAAAAAAAATTAAATAAATTTGACGCGACAAGATTTGTTTCTTCCGATTGTCATGGTTGAAGCCAACACTTCTTGACAGTCCTTCTAATCTGTAATTATTTCAATTAATTTCTTCTTACTTTTTACAAACTTCATGTATTAAAATATATAGAAAATATGAGAAAACCGAATAAACTTCAAGACACAATAATCGTTATCTTTTAAGAGATGTTTTTCTCGCTAGTCCAAAGAAGTCACCATGGGGTTTAACGAACGTCTCTTTTAGGATACAGTGGAAGTATTTGATTTTAATTGTGATGTTATGATCAAACCAAGATAACACTATATGATTGTATTGATGATGTCAAGAAAACGAACGAAGAAGAATGAATATGAATTGTTATCACTGCAAACGGGGGAACTCCTCAATATATAAGGGAAGAAAACGTCCATAGGGAAGAATGTGTTGGTTGGAAGAACCCGTTTCCATGCGGGAAAACATACTTCAAAGCGGCAAGCCATTCACATAAAAAGAATAAGTATATAAATAAATTATTAAAAAATATCTAACACATCATATAATTATTACTTTACGACATGATTAATAAGTGGGTGCATGGAATATTGGACTTTGTCAAAAATGAACTAACTAAAATTACTCCATCCGTTTAATAAAGATATACTTTGTTTAATTTTTACATCTATATCTCAAATTATATGTCAATAAAGATAGATTTTGTTAGGAATGACAACGGAGCGAGTATAGGGTGGGAATGCATTTTTCCATCCCTGCCCCATTAATGATTTACCATCCCCATCCTCGCCCCGTTCCCATTTAATCGGGGACGGGGATGGGGGCGGGGCGGGGCGGGGCGGGGCGGGGATGAGAAATCCCCGTTTACATTCCCATTTGTTTTTTATTTTTGTTTTTGTTTTTAAGTTTTAAAGTAATTTAAACAAACAATATAAGGAAACATGTAAGAAAAACTCTAATATTTTCTAAATCTAATAATCTTTACACATTATTTGGATATTAATCGAATATATATTAATCTTTGTTTGTATTTTTATTTTATATTTAATTAGATGAGAAAATACAACTCAATAAGCTCAATAAATAATAATCAGTAACTTTTTCAAAATAAATATTTAACGTTTATGACTTGATAAGTAATAAATTTTTTGTTCAAGAAATTTTGACATCATAAAACTTTTGTACAGATAATATAGGATTTTTTTGAGCTTTTTAAATTTTAATGGAACTTGCTAATCGGAGATGGAGTTCGCGGACGGGACGGGGCGGGGATGTGGATAAGATGGTCATCCCCGTCCCTGCTTCAGGGATGCTTTTTCATCCCTATCCACGCCCCATCCCTTTTTTGTAGGGGATTCCCCGTCTCATTCGAGATGGTTCCCCGTCAGGTTCGAATATTCTCCGCCCCTTTGCCATCCGTAGATTTTATTTCCTTTTATGTATGTCTCAAATTATAGGCTATTTTATTCATATATATATATATATATTGCTTTTCTAATGTCATTATTTAATGTACATTATTATCAATAAATATATATATACTTGATCTTATTTAAATTATTATTTAATGTAGGAATAAAATTAAAGAAAAAATATATTTCTTTAAGAGACTAGTTATAAAGTAATTTATGTGAAAAGAAACAAGATTATGATCTTCATGAGACAAATAGATTATTATAAAATAATGACTAGTGTTATACGCACATGGTGTAGATTAGCAATGACAATGGGCGGGTCTAGGTTACCCAAAATATTTTATCCTGCCCCTCCTCGCGACCCGGTTGGCCGCAGGATGGGTCAGGGCGGGGCGACCCATCCACCCCGCCAATGACATGATTTTTTCTTTTCCTTTTTTTTGAAAAGTCGTTAATGAAATTTTAGGCGTCGAACTAGTTAGAGTTTTTAAGTTTGAACTTTAAAGATAATATATATATATATATATTTGAAGGAAAAATAAATCAATAAACAACATAATGGTGTAGTGGTTGTGTATACTGATGTTCATAAGTCCCACCAAGATTCAATTCCTCTGAACCTCATTACATTTATTTTTCAATTTCTCATTCCAATCAATTTATAAAAAAAAAATCCATGCTTCGGGGCGGAGCGTCTCGAGTCCTTCGAGTCTTGGGGCATTCGAATTTTTTTGTCATCCCTAGTGTAGATAGGGGTGAGCTATTTAGAAAAATCCTTTCAAAGAAAAAAAAAGTGATGAGGGGTCGGTCAATCTCTTAAAGAAGTCGACTTACCCAATTTTCAACCGTTGGCTCTCTCTCTCTCTCTCTCTCTCTCTCTCTCTCTCTCTCATGAGTCATTGATTTCGATAGTGATGTAATGGGCAAAAATGCGGATGATTGACATGTCTATATGCAGCGAACTTTTGGTCCCAAATTTGGTTCATGTAGCGCATATATATATAAATATGTGTTTAAAAAGTGGAGAGAGAAAATGTGTTGATAAGTGTATTTTATATACTTATATCTATCCTAAAAGTAAGATTTTATTTGTTTGTTTTAGAATATTTTCTATTCATTTACTTATTATTTTTTTATATTTTAGAAATATTTTAAAGTCGAGAAAACAAATGAATTGAGGCAAAAAAAAAAAAAAAGTCAATGGGTGATAAAAATGCTAAATTGTGCAAATGAAGAGTTGATGAAGTCAATCAAGGCGCTAATTGAAAGAAAGATCGAAGAAAAAATCAAATTGAAAAAAATCAGAAGTTTATGGACTAAATTGTATCAATTAGAAAATGTAGGACCTGCTGTGCAATAAAAGATCGAGGACCAACTTAAACAAACTCAAAAGATGAAATTGCATGTTAGCTGTATAACCGCGTGGTCGCACATGATAGACGCACATGGTCGCATGACAATTTCAGAAGTAAACATTACCAGAATTAGATAGCCGCGCGGTCGCGCGAGTGTCCGACTAGGCTGCGCAACTGGGTTTTTCCTTGATTTTCAGCATATTTTCTCCTCTTTTGACCTAGGTTTCAACACAACTTTTAAATACCTAACTTAGGGCATGTTTACGGGGGTCCCAACTTGTTGAATTCATGACAAAAAGTTGTCCAATTGTTGAGGAACTCATGCAAAACCGAAAGCACAATTGAAGACCAAAAATAAAAAAGATGAACGGGGTGACATCTTTTTATTTTCTTGTGATTTATATTCAATCAAGTTTCTAGACTAAGTTTTTCATTGTTAGAATTGTGATGATACTTTAATTCTTGATTCCATATTTTGACTCTACGTTTAATTTTTACAATTTACGGGTTTGATACAATTAATTGTGTTTTTATTTTCATTTGTAATTTGGGACGAATGATTATTGATATTTGTGATGTTTTTCTAAGTTCGAAAGAATAGGATTACATTAGACTTGAAATAATTTTCACGAAATTCGATACGGGATAAAAATATATTCCTATACTTTGGTAATCTCAAAAAATCTTCATTAATTTATAATGTTTTTCTACATGCTTCTCTTGTGGAAAAAGAATTTTATGCATCACTCGAAATGGGAAATAAATGACTTTAGGAATACGGATTTTCAAAACTCCAATAAATTGTTGTTATATGTCTAAGTCAAAATATGGATGATAGAATTAAAGTGGATTCATAATTCTAACATGTTTATTTCACAGTTTTCACAAAATCAAATCTTTTGTCTGTTGTTTTTAATTGTAATTTTAATTTTCAAACAAAAATTGTAACGCCTCAGAATTTTTCGTAAATAAGCTTCGGAGTGTTACTAAAATAACTTGACAATAATGCGGAAGCGTAAACAAAATAATTCTCTACTTTTAAAATAAACCGTGTTCATAATCTTGCCAAACATTAAATTGAATTTTTTTTTTCAATTAAATCATAATATTGAACTTTAAAAAAATAAACATCTCTTAACAATAAATAATATGATATAGAAAAATTAAAGCTTTTGAATTCTTTCAAATCCCTTGGTAGTCCACATCATTCCACCAAGATCCAATCGATCCAAATTAGCCTGTAAAATTTAAAATAGGAGTGAGTATTTAAAAACACTCTGTAAGATATGTGCCAATTCAAATTCAACATAATATAAATATATGGTACATTTAACACAAAATATTTTCCTCGTTTAGAGTAGCTGGTCGCGATAACAACTAGCTCAATGAATTATTTAAAAATCCCCACATCGATCTCAAAGGATTTAACTTCGATCCCGAAGGATTTCACATAACATCCCGAAAGATTTAATTTTGATCGACCCGAAGGTCTAAAGCATTAAAAGTAACAATATATATATATATATATATCATGAAAAATTAGAATTAAATCACTTGCAAGTAATGCATTTTACCTTAATAGATAAATCGAAGTTTGAAAGTAAAAATTTGAATTAGTATTCCAATTTATAAATTATTGGCTGCTACTAGAAAAGTTTATGTGATCGTGGTTATATATATATATATATATATATATATATATATATATATTTACTTGGTATTTATTAAGGCGGAACTAAAACTCTTAAATCCGTGTATATAATTTGAAAAGAATTTGAAAAAGAATCCTGGTCCAACACGTGAAATTGGAGTAGATATGTTATCCAATTTTTAACTCTTAAAATTTTATTTGACTAAGTATTCCTTTAACCGAATATAACTTATAATGTGTTCTTTTAAATTTAATATGAAATGTTTTGTATCAAATTAAGGAATTGAAATTATTTGTTGATTTATTTGTATTTTTTAGGTAAGATGACTGGTTAAAAATTGAAGAGAGAAAATATGGATAGTTAAAAAGTGATATGAGATTGTGTAATTTATATTTTTGGTAATGATTACAAATTAAATTCCAGCTGAACACACCCTTAATTGTGATCGAAAAAAATAGCTTTATCTTTAATCAAGACTCCTAATTAATTATGATTTACAAGACGAGTTCAGTATTGATATACCAATTATCTCTAACAATAATTAAATATTTTCCCCAAAATAAACTTCTTGTTAAAATATAAAACACTTTAGTCCTTTGACTTTTTAAAGTTGTTAAAAGACATCAAGGATAAAATCGTATCACTAACTATTATATTCTTCTAAAAAAATTGGAGTATAGTCTAAAATATAATTTACACAATCTATGTGGGTACAATATCTGGATTCATAATTCACTTTATTACTTTTATGATCCGTACACTTGCGATAAGCAACATGTGTGCTTAAAAAATATTTTGAGAAATTTTATTATTTATAAATTGATTTATAAATTCTAATTATTATATTAAATAACATAGGCTAACTATTTAGTTATGCCTTGCATGGGCCTTACGGATGACCAAAAAAAAAATCCAACTGGGCCCAATTCCATTAGAGGCGCCCCGCTCCAAACAATCAGGTTCGCGCCACGCGAGTTTAGGGTGAGACCTCCCCCCCTCCCGTCCTGCCAATTTTTTTTATTATTTATTTTCTTAAATTATTAATAAAAGAAATAAAAACAAAATGTTTTTTAAAAAATAATTAGTAATTTATAAACGGGGCACTAAACGAGACAAGAATGTCGACCCGCCCTAAACTCAACCCATTGCCATCCCGAGGCCCTTGAAGTACCTTCTTTTAAGTCTTTTACAAAGAGATAATGACAATGTGTCATGATAGTATGTATAAACCAACTACTTGTATAAAGTCCTTCACAAGGAGATTGATAATCGCCGTATTGTTTTTTTGTGAGATCATTCAATGTCAGGGCTCCCACCTCAACTCATGTGAGAGAATTATCAAACTCTTTGTCAAGAATATTGCACAAGTAGAATAATTGACTATGCATACCATATTAGAACTAAAACTTTTGATTCTTTAATGCACATATAGAAGCAAATAGGAATTAAAAAATAATAATATCATTTCGAATCAAGAATATTTCGTGACAAGAAAAAAAATGTATAGCAAGTGTTTGGTAAAGAAAATAAATTGGTTTATAAATCAGTTCATAAATTACATAATTTCTCAAATCACTTTTTAATCACACACATTTTCTTTTTCTAATTTTCAACACTACTTTTTATTTCAAAATTATAAATAAACCAATTTATAAATCACACAGTGTTGCCAAACAACACCTAATATTTTATACTACTAAGTGAATTATTTTCTGTTTAGACTAATAGATCCATATAAAAAATGTCTATATAGATTCAAAGCCGGCTCTTTGTTCTCGTTCTTTAAAAAGCTGATTGTAAGGATAAGTGATTGCTTTCTTTGACCCTTACTACCCTACCTGAGAACAGACACAACACTTTTATTTGCAAATCATTTTGTTTGTTAAATATGTATTTTAAAGTCATGTCAAAATTGAACTCTTAAAATATCATAAATTGATTTCAAGCAAATATAAATTCAAAATTTACTCAAAATAAATATAAAATAAATTTCACAAATTAGATTAATTATTCAAAACGTACATTTATTTTTGAAAATATTATTGAGAAAATTTCAGAATTATTGTGTCCTTTTCATATAATCCTAGTGCTTCAATGGTGCCTCTCTAATGAGTTAATGTTAATTTTGTCGTCTTATGAAGTAATACACTAATTAATTATACTTTTTTTTAATAATCTCAAACGACACATCACCATCGACCAATCAGAACAAGTTTACGGACTCAAATAAAGCTATTAATTTCTGCTAATCCGATGCTTAAATCCGAGGTCCCCACCATCTTTGTTACCTAAACATTATTAATTATTCGTCTAATACCTCACTGTTGGACGCTTGGCAATCAATATGTCGGGACGCTTTTAGTATGTTCAATACGAAGTTCTTCTCTCTCACACACATATTAAATTTTGATAAAAATTGATGAAATATGAATTAAAAAAATTATGAAATTGTGAAGTCCTAATCTATGGAATGTGTTATTAAAATTACTATATTGCTACAAGAAAATAATGATTTACATTTACACGTGATAATATATTACTAAATTAGAATTTCTTAAGCCAAATAAAAAGTAATTTTTATATTATCTTAATGACACTTCATCTACATATATAAATCATTATATAAGTCTATTATATACTAAGAGGGGTGTATTCAATTGGAACATTTAAAGACTTTTGGAGACTTTAAAAGTTTATGTGTATTCAATTGAGACTTTTGAATACTTTCTAAAAGTTTAGGTGTATTCAATTCAGACTTTTTAAAGTCTCTACAATTTCTGTGGTATTCAAATTGAGAGTGACTTTTAGAGACTTCTCTAATGGCTGGACTTTTAGAGATTTTTGTTTGGAAATTAAACATAATTAATCTAAAAAACAATCTCTCATCCACCTTGAGATTTGTCAAGACTTCAAGATATCACCCCACCCCACTCCACCAAAGATCCCATTTTCACCCCACCCTGCCACAGCAAATCATGCCAACTAACGTATCTTCTTTCCCCCCAATTTCAACACCACAGATTTATGGATTCTAAACCATTCCGCAATTTTTAAAAAAACATAAAAAAGATAAATTGAGTTCATTAGATGGAGTTGTCGCTATTGATTTAGAAAGTTGCCAACAATTAAAAAAAAAATAAATAAATAAAAGACAAATGTTAAACCAAAATTATCAGACCATGAAAGTTAATATGAGGTTTTATTATTATAATATTATTCGATAATCTAACAAAAAAATGTTGACTCAAACTTAATAAAATTTCAAAAAAAAAAAAAAAAAAAATTGAATCAGATAATGAAAGTGAATAGGAATTTTTATTATTTTTTGTTATTCTAACATAATTGACCTGACATAATTTTTTTAAAATTTTTAAAATAAGTTTTTATTGATATGAGAAATATGATTTATTTTGTTATATTCCATGGATAATTTGGATATACAAGAATTTGTTTAAAATATTACATTTTATGTCTTTTTCTTTAACAAATGAAAGTTTTTGAAGTCTCTGAAAGTTTTAAATATATATATATAGAAGTCTACAGAAATCCAGGGAGGACTTTTATTAATTCTTAACAAATCCATAGAAGTTACTTGAAAGTTCATGAAATCCACTGAAGTCACTCACTTAAAAAAGTCTCCAAAAGTTACAATTGAATACACCCCCTAAGAAAATGCATAAAGTTTTACAACCGTAAAATTAATTATTATATTTGACCTTGACTTTTTAACAGAGTTTTAGACAACCCCAATAAACGTAAAATTTGTTCAACAAAGTCCTCATGAATGATCTAGTTGTTGGGATATGTGCCTAAAAAGTGTTAGGACTTAACTGAAACGTAATAAATGATTAATTTTATTTGATAAAATATTTGATGTTTATTTAAATTTGCATTTTATCAACATATGTAAGTTGTGACAAACTGTCTTTGATTATTTATTGAAAATATGACATATGTACTTATCGAAGTATAAAAGATTTATATCATATTACAATTAAAAATAATTTATTCCTGAAGTTAGCATAAATGTAGGCACTTTATTCTATTAAGGTTCATTTGTTTATTACTAGTAGTAGGTGATTTATCTTGATTGTCGCCACTGGATAGTTGTGGGTAATAATATTGATATACTTCAGTATAAGTATATTGGATTGGACCATGGTGAAATTAATTCTATAACATGACTGTGTACAAGAATTAAAATTCCAAATGATTGTCTTAATCCATCTTGGATGTTGTTTATTATGTAATGATCCTTACGAACTTTAATATGCTATGGGTGAGATAATAAGAGTAAGTGTTAATGTACTGGTGCTATCACCTTAAAGGTGGAAGATCCTCCCCTGGTTCGAATCACCCTGAATGAAGAGTGGACGAACAAAATGCTGAACATATCAGAGAAGTAGAGAGAGGCCAAAGATTATATAAGAGCACAAGAGGCAAATTTGATTGGCTTGGTGGAAACAAAAGTGAGGAAAAACAATCATTGATATGGTCAATAAATCTGGATGTTGGGATCTGAGGGAAAGTGGAATAATAAATAACACATTGCAAGATGAATTCGTTGCTCTTATTATTTGAGTTAATGAGACCGCTTAAATATTCTAATGTAGGTATGATTTTAGGAACCGAAGCTTAATATTTTGCAGTTGATGCTAAATATAAATCATAGCAATAAGAATATTGATTTGAGCAAAGTTTTTAATTAATTGGGTGTTACGGTCAGTAGCATTCATTTAATTATCGGTCTCCTATGGGGACAAACTATTAGATTGAAAAATCAAGAGGATTAATTGGTTAAGAGAATTAATTATTTTTCTTAAGTGATTGTTTTATATAATTAGGAATTGCAATAAGAAAATTTTGGCTAATCTTGTGTATTGGATTGTTGATCCTGAGTTGTCCACATACTTGTGTAATCTTTGATCTTGAAGGACTATCAAGGAAGATTAACAGATGAGGAGTTGGGTCAAATATTGAATATCAGAAATAATTATTGCAGATCTAAAGGTATTCCACTGCACACCTTTAGGTAGATAATTAATTGAGTTAGAATTGATTAAAGTTCAGATCATTCTTGTTTTCCGAAAGGAAGATTAAATTTTTTATAAATTAGTACTTTCTTGAATTCCAAATTCCAACACTAGTTTTCTTAAGCGAAATCACACTTCTAAATAAAACTCGATAACAAAGCCTATGAGTTGTTGTGTTATATGGTATGTACTCTGCGAGCAAGAATTTGAAGAATTAAGTGTAATACTAGTGATTTTCACAATTTTACTTATTTGTCATTAGTCCACTAGTTTCTTTAATTATTCTAGTTGATACTTTTTCCCTTTTCTTAGCGAGCATCTATGAGGTCTTACTCATATAGCATCATATTGAATTCACACCCAATAATTATATGGCCGTTTTTACCATTTTTTAATTTTATATCATGATCATGAAATGGATAAATTTTACAGTGATCAATTATAATATAATATCGTTTTGAGACAAAATTGTGATAATAAACAAAGAGATCTTTCTAGATACATAAAAATGGTCTTATTCGGTGGCATGATTGTCCCATTTAGATACACAAGTTATACCAAATTTTATGGTCATTTCAAGAAAAAAAAAAAATCCAAGGTTTTGTCAATCAACGTGAACGGGACAGCAATTCATATGGACCAGCTCCAAAGTTGACCCGTTACATTATAAGATTTTGAAGGATATGTTTGGATCAGTGAGTTTATGGTGCACCACTGGGGCACCATAAAATTTGAAATTTCCAGTGTTTGGGTACAATTTATAAATAATTACAATCATACATTTTATCACTAGAAGGTAGAAGAATTTTATATTCCGCGTACAAATTAATAAGAAAAGGTTCTTATTTGTAGGGAAAAATCTCGAGACAAAAATAAAATAAAATTTGTAGGTATTTGTAGTTAAAACATCATGGGAAAATACATTAGACGACAAAAATCGTAATTTTGTGGGCTAAAACATCTCCCTACACACCATTTGGAGACAAATGTAATTTGTAGTTTAAGTTATTTCCAGACAAAGTTATTCGTCTGCTAAAGTTAGTTTGACCGACGACATATGTTTCGTAGGCACAAGATAAAAATTTAATTGTACCTTTCCTTACAAAAAAATTTTGCATCGAAAAAAAATTATAGGTTTAGTCCTACATTTCCATATTAAAAAAATTGTGTGGAAGCATATTTGTGTGCTAATTATATTATTTATCCAAAAAATAATATAATTTGTTGAGAGAAATTGAATCATTTTAAAAATTTTATTTTTTTATTTATATTATATAATTTTTGTTAGCCTTATTGAAAATAAAATAAAGATGCAAAAAGACAATAAATTAAACTAATTAGACATTTAATTAGTATCAATAAATATTTGATCCTGAAATAATAATATACAAAAATAAAAATCATCCAATATAGCAAACATTTTTCTTACTTTCTATATCTAATATAAAAAAACTCATCATCACCATAAATTAAATATGTTTCTCTTCATCACCAATATTTGGGGTGGACAAAAAAATCGAAATCGAAATAATCGATCTGAAACCCAAAAAAATAAATCGAAACAGGTCAGTTCTTTAGGAAAAAATCGAACCGAAATCGACAAAATGGAGAATCGAAAATCGATCGGTTCTTATATGAAAATCGAAAATCGAACCGAGAATCGAATATTCTTAATTTAAATTAAGCCAACATGACACTTTTTGTATTGCTTTACATGATAATTTTTGAATTTTTAAAAAAAAAAATCAAACAAAGAATCGAAAAACAACCGAACATGATCGAATAGTATGTATCATAACATTTCAATTTACTAATACTTTAGACAACGTTTACTATCATTTACACATTTTTTTTTTTCAATTTGGAGCTTAAGTTTAACAAATTTTATTGATATAATTTGGATGCTTTATTTAGCTCTATTTAACTTTGATTTTTGCAAATAATTAGATATTTTTTGTATTTGCATTAAATTTAATTTTGTTTAATAGGAACCGAACAAGAATCGAAAAATAATTGATAACCGAACCGAGCCGAACCGAAATTGTTCAGTTCTTGTTATTAAAGGAACCAAACAGAAACCGAACCGAGAGTTTCGGTTCCGTTTTGATTCCTTCAATAACCGAACCGAACTGACAAACGTCCACCCCTAACCAATATCATCATTTTCCTCATTAGTATCACCCTCTACTGATAATTGAGTACATGGTGGTAAAACAACGCCAAGAGTCTGAATACAAAGTTTTTTCATAGAGATATACCATGTCTGAATTAATTCCTAACAAACTTCAATTTTTTATTTTTATTTTTCCATACTTTGCTCGATCTTAATTCGGACAGCATTAGCTGCCTTTCGAGCAACACTTTTTTCTTTCAGCTCATTTTCATGTCAGGATCAAAAAATTTCAATAACGTTTATAAAATGTTACTTCTCAAGTCTGTACAAAAGCATATACTTGTCCTGTTATCAGATGCCACCCCTCCTCAAAGCCATATTCTATCACATAGTAGAATGAAAACTATATTGCAATATTTTACAAATACAAGAGATATGAAAATCATGATGTAACCAGAAACCTGAACAAAGAACTAATTTTAACTATGAACCAACCCAAAAAAAAAACTGTACCCAATTCCAAACACCCAACAAAGAATTTTTTTTACTAAGAACAATGAAACATAATGAAGTAACCGCCCTCCAATCCCACGTAACTGCCCTCGATTTTCCAAATGAAGTGATCGTCAAACACAATGAAACTCTAACCAATAGCAAAAAATTACTTAATGCTAAACTAACTAATTTTCTGTTACTCCTTTTTAGGAATATCACACAACCAAGTAAGTCGTATATGAGTAACTTGTTTTAAACTGTGTTCCAGCAAGTAGCTTTAGGCTCTACTATTCACTGAAGTTCTAATGAGCTAATTACTATCCACTACTATGGCACCAAATCTAATTCACCCATGTTTTCTCATGAATAAATTTGAAGATATGACAGTATAAAAATTGCAGAGCATAGCAGCATACAAATAATGAACTAATTAGAGGGTGATGAAAAACACTTTGATAAGATTTGAAGCACATAATTAAACGTTGGAAAGATCCCAACTCAGGTTGTGGACGGATGGTGGAATCTTGACCCAAATTCCATGACGCGAGGATGGACGATGCGGAAGAAAGAACCAAGACTTTCGAAACGTCACAAGGATTTGTTCAGTTTCCTTGATAAGTTTTTGATTTTGAACGCCACAAAGAAACGATCTTTGATAAGTCCTAAGAAAACTATAGGAATTCACCTATAAATTATTGAATCAATCAATAAACTGTTTATTAAAACCAAAAATTGTCTGTTACAATGAATGAAATAACATATAAATAATGAAAAATGATCTAACAACTAGGATAGCCGCTAATTAGCTCAAAATAGAATTCTAATTGACCTAAACAATTAAGCCTCTGTTTGGCAAAAGCAAAAAAAAAAAAAAAACAAATTTTTAAACAACACAATTCCCCAAATTATTTTTTAACCACACATATTTTCTCTCTCCACCTTTCAACCACACATCTTACCTATAAAACATAAAAAAACATGTTTTTAAACACCAAAATTTTAACAAACAGAGGCTAACACTGAAAAGGAAACAAAATTTGCGGAATTCAGGATGATACTTGGTTACGGTCGTGAACGTGACACTTATGGCTGTAAGTATATTTCTGTCAAGGTTTACGGCTGTAACAATTAAATTTACGGCCGTAAGTATTCAAATGCTGGAAATCTTCATTCTGACCCGAGAGAAGGTTACGGCCTTGACTAGTTGGGCTTACAGTCGTGAAGATATTTCTGATCCTCGAACTTCGATCCTTTGACTTGGCTTAATCCGTTTGTCTTCTCGTCTTGACTCCAATATGAAACTTGCTTATTTTTCTATGTAGATCGTTGTTGCATTGCCCGCATCTTGATTTCTCATTTTGTCTCCTACTTTGGATCACATCATCCCCCCCTCTTGAAGTTGATTCGACCTAGAATCAACTTCTGGTCTGCTTTTCAAATGCGTCCTGCCTTTGGGGGGCTTGATGTAGAATTTTCCCACCTAGATCAAATGGAAAAATTTTGCTTCCATGCCATAGGAATAACCAAAAGTATTAGGTAACTTGGGTGGCATAGATGGATTGATTCATGAGCGTCCTTAGCCATTTATGGTGTGACTCAAGCTCCCAAGTGTAACCAACCTGCAAAAGAGATTTAAATAAAATAGGGTGGGAAATGTTAGTTTCAAACTTATAAGATATGGGTCTTTGTATTCATGGCTCATTATCTCCAATTCATTTTCCCCAACAACGAGGCCCTTCACTTCATCTCCAATTCATAATATATTTCTCACTCTTCTTTAACCATTTAACCACAACCTCTCTTTTCTACTCTTTCTTTTACAATCTAGCCATTTTTTTTTCTTTTTGCCTCTCTTTCATACCTCATCCTCTCCTCATAAATTTTTGCTTGAATCTTCAAAATTGCCTTCAGATCAATCTCTTATCCCCTCTTAACCCCAATTTCATCCCTAAGTTTATGATCACGCCTATATTGCCTTTCATCATTATTGCTCCTTATTCAATTTAGTTACCTCTTTTTCTTGTTTATCCATTCTCATCCTAATATCATTCAACAATCTCAACACACGATCTTTATCGTTACCCCCTCTAGATGGAGATTTTTCTTGAAAATTTGACATTGTGAAATGGAAGGAAAAGTAGAATGGAATGAAATATTTGGCACAAGAACTAAAGAATGAATTTTGGGATTATATGTGAATTTTTTGATTTTTTTATATATAAATCCGAAATTTGACTACGAGTGTGATGAAACAAATGGAACTGAATTCAGATAAGAATTGACTAAAATAAACACTTTTGAAGTTTTGTTGGAATTTTTTTTTATGGATCAAAAACTGAAAATTTTTACTGGCACGAAGAAGAAGACCCAACAAAGAAAACAATATATGAATGATTCACAAGTGACATGCTCGATGATAAACACAAGGAATTAGATTAAGCTAAATTCAGAGTCCAATTCTGATAACAAATGACAAGATTCGAAGCGCGAAATTAAACGCCAAAAAGTTTGGAACCCAAGTTGCGGATTGAAGGTGGAATCTTGACCCAAACTTCACCACGCGAGGATCGACGATGTGGAAGAAAGAACCAAGACTTTCGAAATGCCACAAGGAATTTTCAATTTCCTTGATAAGTTTTTGATTGTGAATACCGCAAAGATTATCAATCTTTGATAAGTTCGGGATTGTTGTGTAAAATCGCAAGTATACGATATCGCAATCAAGTAATAAAGTGACTTTTGAGTCGAGCGATCATTCCTACGAGTACTGTTTACTAAGTACCGAAATATTTTAGTTCTACACTTTATTTGAACAGACAAAGAGAATTTGTGATTGTGAACTAAAACTAAGAAATTAAACAAAAAAATTAAATTTGCGTTTTTGTTTTAAAAACGTTTGTAAGGTAGTTGGAATTCACGAATTCACCTAGCCAATTAAATCAATTCCAATTTCAGATTTTATTTTCTAAATATGTGCTCGATCGAATTCACTGATTCAAAGTGAGATTCCTCTCTCGAGTTTAAATCAATCCTACCTAAATAAGTCAACCTTGTATCTCTACAGCGGGTCCGAATATTCCTTATCTAGATGCAATAAACATGAGAATTCACACACGACCGCAATAATAATAAGAGTATATCTCTATCTCTCGTTCAATTACTGGATTTATTACCTAGATCTATGTTATTAACTCACCTCTCGGATTATGAAAATAACACATTAAATCATGAAAGAGTGGCCATTTTATTCACGCATTAAACTCAATAATAAACAACACATGCATTAAAGCGTTAAAACAAGGAATATGGAATTAAAATAATTAACTAGGCTACATCATTCATCCCAACATAGAATTTAGTTACACATCTTGATTAAAGAACAATAAAAATAAAATAAAACGTTCATTGAAAACAAGAAGAAAGGAAAGCATGCACCAAGTCTCAATTCTTCTATTATCTTCAATTCACGCCCCTCCGCGATGCTTGAATCTCCAAGAATTTTATGTTGAAATCTCTGTTGTAGCTCATTCTATGGAGAGGCCAAGGTCCAGATTTCGTGGCTCATGTGTTGTATATATAGGTTTTGGAGAAACCTAGGTCAAGAAAGAGAGAATTTTGTTGAAAATCGCGAGAAAAAGCCCACAGTCGGTCCAATCGGATAAGCACGCGATCGCGTGGCTTCAACCCTAGCGATCGCGTGGACTTCGTTTAAACTCTCGGGTTACAATTTTGCATCTTCTCGCGATCGCGACTTCCATCTTTTTTCGACTGTGTAAGTTGGTCCCTGACTTTTAATTGTACCTTCAATCCTCAACTTCCAATTGTTGCAATTTAGTCCCCAAACTTTGTCTTCTTCTCGATTTGCCCATTTAAGCTCTCAAATCCTTTAATTAGGTCCTCCAACCTCTGATTTGTTCACTTGAGCACCATGGACCTTCCCGGTTGACGTCACATATCTCTCACTTGTTCAATTAAGCTCCAATTAACATCCAATATTGCCTTTTTTCCATTAATTGCTTCATTCTTCTTCGATTGGGACATTTTCTGAAAAGTAAACAAATAAACAAAAATTAAGGGGCATATATTCTAAAACGAAAATAATTTCTTCTAATTTAGACATACATATAAGTGTATAAAACACAGTTATCAAATACCCCCAAACTAGAATTATTGTTCGTCCTTGAACAATGAGAAATAAATTACAAAAATCAAAGAAATAAGAGAACAAATATTTTTGTTGTGTCAACATGTTTACCATATGCTTCCATAGTACAAACCAATTTAAGCTTTAAGCAAGAGTCATGAACAACAATGCAAAATAATTTCTAGTTATATCCTGCCAGAGTTTCCAGTGTGTGTATGAATAGCCAATGTCAAACGCATACTTATGCAAAAGATATGCTCAACACTATGTTGCTCATTATGCATAATCAAGTCCAAATCCCATGTGTTCAATCTATGATTTCTAATGAAATTCCTTTCAAAGCTCATGGATGATCACCACTTTCTGCTTTTCTCTCACATCCCGGGTTTTTATCTATAGTGGTTTCTAAAAATATTCTTTGCTTTTTTCACACGAGGTAGTCATAATCAGAAATATGCACGCATAACAAATCAAACGAAAGCATACCCCAATTCTACAACCTCAGCCACCACAGCTCAGTCAACTAAGCTTATACCATACATTTATATATATATATATATACTTTTTCTTTTGATGGACGACTTTTTCTTTTAATTTTCCCTGTCTTTTACCATCTTTGTGCAGAACTTTTCATACTTGCTTTCTATATGACCCATGTAGCAAGCTTTCAGATCGGAAACTCCCAAACCAGTTGGCTTTAGGGTACCAGGTTCAAAGAACCCCTCAGACGTACTTGGCCGAGTCATAAAGGCTTACACAGAAAAGTTAAAGATGTTATAATGTCTTATGTGTAAGTCCACTCTCCGTACTTGCTTTCTAATTGACCCATGTAACGAGCTTTTGGTCGATGACTCCCAAGCCAGTTGGCTTTAGGGCACCAGGTTTGAAAGACCACTCGGACTTACTTACTCGAGTCAAAAAGGCATTTGAAGAGTAGAATAAGACCTTCAGCATTTTTCTATTTTTATGTTGGAAATGGTTTATATACCAGTTGACCAAACTGCAATGACTAAAGTGCAAAACCAAGAACCACAGACATCCAACCCGTCAATACATACAAATTCCAACCGTTTTACCCCCAAACTTGCCTTTTAGCATGATTTGTTCTAATTTAGGGATGAGATGTCTAACGATCTAAGTTCAGGGATTTTCAAGTCATTCCTAAGTTCAAATTGCATAAATTTTGCCCCACATCTATTAAACAAAATCCCTTACACAAGCAATTATCCAATGCTGGCTATGTGCGCAATGAATATGAATCTAGCAAAACATAACTAGTTCAAAATAAGTTCATGCTTTCATGTTGTCCAATTTTCAAATCTAAGAAAAAATTGATTCATACTATATCCTAGGCAATAAACATGTCAACACTGTTTTCAATTTTTTTTTGTCCCTAAAGAATCGAATGAATATAAAATGAATGAAGAATGCAATGAATTTTCACCCCCAAACTTGAAATGAACATTGTCCTCAATGTTTGTAAAAAAGATTCAACAATGTAAAACACGACAAAGAAAAGAGAACGAGAACTCCCCAAGTGTAGATGATGTATTTCTTTGAAGCTTCCTGTTGCACTGCATTGGATGAATCGTCCCTTTGTTTGTATTGTTCAAATTGGGTTGGCATATTTTGACTATTGTTTTCCTTGCAAATAAGAGATAATTAGCATTAGAAGTCATAAACATCAATAAGAAATAATGGAAGTTCAGTACCACACCCCCAAACTAAAGTTAAAGCAAAATTTTGAATTTCCAACAATGGTAGACCACACATATTCAAGCCTTGATATCGCCTAGCAAAATACAAATTTTTCTGAGCCATATTTTGATATGTTAAAGTTCACAGCATGGTCTACAACATATTAAAAATTCAGGTCATTTGGAGTTCAATAGGGTCATGAAAAATTATGGAGAAGTGGGTGACGTGAACTGATTTTCTAGTGCAATGGCCTGCAGTGGGCTGCAATGGGGCTACCTTGATATAATGTTAGTTTTCATGATTTTCATACAATGTAGTGTACTAATTCATGAACCAAACATACATACTCAATAATAACCATGTCATGAAGATAAATACTCGGAAGAATCTCTCAAATTTGAACAAAAATCTCATTGGAGCATTTTATTGAACACTTAATGTGCATTACAAAAATCAAAGAAAGTGCATCAATTTGGAACATTTATTGACCCAAAAATTTTACCTATTAAATCACAAATCACATTCTCCAACATGTAACCTAAACCCATTCTTCACCATTCACAATTTCAAAATCCCAGAACTCAAAGAAAATTTCAAAATTTTGAGTATATATTGATTTAAGTGAAGAATTTCATACCGTTTGCTTGATTTTGAAGTGAAAGAAGCGATGACGTTGATGTAAAGAAGTGTTGATGGCATACACAAATAAATGAAAATCATGTTTGGAGTGATTTGGGGAGAGAACGAGTTTGTAATGTTTGAGATTGAGAAAATCAAGTAAAAGGCTTTAAACTGCCGGAACTGGTCTCAGTTCAACGACGCGATCGCGTGGTAGAAATTTCAGCGATCGCGTGGTCAAAACCTGTAGTACATTTTAATTAAAAACTCATTCTCACGATCGCTCAAGAGTTGTACTGAGCGATCCTCGTTTTTAACCCCCTAATCACATCATGATGTATGCAATGATTTTTCAAACATTAACTTTATGATCTAAACTAGTGTGTTTAATGTGTGGGATGAAAATTAAAAGCCTAGTTTAACAAAAATATGCAAAATTAAAAAACATACCTAAATATGCCAAAAATAGTGCAACAAGCAATAGAGTTTTAACATGCAAACATGTAAAACCCTCCAACATGTTACCTATCATGCATTTATCTAAAATTCAGCGCAAATAAATAAATAAATTATTAAAGCATAATAAATAAAAGGGAAGAAATGTTGGGTTGCCTCCCAAAAAACGCTCTGTTTTAAGTCTGAAGCCCGAATTTAGCACATCAATATCATGGAGGCTTGAAAGATGATCTCAGAGCCTTGCATATCTTGCAATTTCCAGCTTTGCAGTTCTCCACCCGTTTTCTCACTTTCTTTAATTGCAAAGCCCCGTTTTTAGCCAATTGTTCAAGGATGTTAGGCTTTTCTTCCTTTTTGTCCCTCCATCCATCTTTTGCCTTTACGAACTCATGTTTTGTGATTAGATCCTCCTCAATCTTAATACCCCGCTTGGTCTTTTCTTCTGGTTTCTGGACCACTCCCTCCACCTTGAAGCAACTTTCTTTTAAAACTTCAAGATCTTGCCTTGGCTTGATGTTGAAAGTGACTTGTTCCTTCTTGACCCTAAATATGATTTCTCCCTTTTCAATGTCGATTAAGGCTCTTCCAGTAGCTAGGAACGGCCTTCCAAGAATGAGGGGCATTTGAGTGTCCTCTTCCATGTCTAAGATCACAAAGTCAATTGGGAAGAAGAATTTTTCTACTTTTACTATCACGTTCTCAACAATACCATACGGGTACTGAATGGATCTGTTAGTTTCAGTGTGATATTGGTTGGTTTAGGCTCCCCCAAAGCAAGTTTCTTGTACACAGACAAATGCATTAAATTGACACTGGCACCAAGATCACACAATACATTATCAAAAGTAAATGTACCAATAGTACAAGGGATTGAGAAACTCCCTGGATCTGTTAGTTTCTGTGGCAACTTCTTTTGGATAATGGCATTGCATTCCTCACTAAGAGCTATTGTTTCATGATCAATCAATTTTCTTTTGTTTGACAGCATCTCTTTCATGAATTTCAAGTAGAGTGGCATTTGAGCCAAGGCTTCAGCAAAAGGGATGTTTATATGTAGTTTCTTGAATATCTCCAAAAACTTCCCAAATTGTTGTTCCTGATTCCTCTACAGTCACTTCAGATAGCTGAACCCTGCTCCTTGTTGTTATTGCATTAACATGCTCACGAGGGTTAGTTTCAGTATTACTCGGTAACTGTCCTGGCTGTCTTTTTGAGCTGCTAGCTGCCAGTTCTCCCATTTGTTTCTTCAAATTTTTTATTTCAGCAGCTTGATTCATTAATTCTCCATTCTGACTCTTGACCAGCTGGATTAACATTTCTATGTTCTCGGATATGTTTTTCTGAGATTGTTGCTGTTGCTGAAATCCAGGTGGGCGCTGAACAGTCTGATATTTAGACCAAGAAAAATTTTGGTGATTTTTCCATTCTGGGTTGTATGTTTGTGAATATGGACCACCCTGCTGTCTGTTCCCAATTAAGTTGACCTGCTCTGGATTCGATTGATTTTGCTATAATGGGCAGAAGTTTACAGCGTGATTCTCAAAGCAAAAATCACACAAAACCATTTGTACTGAATTCACTGGCTGCACACCCATACTGTCGATTTTCTTTGTTAAAGCATCCAACTTAGCACTCAAAGCTGTAATCTCACTAACTGCAATAATTCCCCCAGACTTTGGTGTAGATCTATCTGAGTACCACTGGTAACTGTTCGCAGCCATCTTCTCAAAAATTTCAGATGATTCTTCATATGTCATATCCATTACTGATCCTCCAGCTGCTGAGTCGGCGTACTTCTTGTTTTCATTTGTTAGTCCATTGTAGAATGTCTGGACTAAGATCCAATCAGCTATTCCATGGGTAGGACATTGTCTAATGAGTTCGTTAAATCTTTCCCAGACTTCAAAAATAGACTCTCCTGACTGCTGACTGAATGATAAAATCTCACGCCTTAGCTTTGACATACGGCCAGGTGGGAAAAATTTATCAACAAATTTCTGGCTCATAATTTCAAAAGTGGTGATTGTATGCAGGGGCAAAGTGTAGAACCAAGCTTTAGCTTTGTTTGCCAAAGAGAATGAAAATAACTTCAATTTCACAGCATCATCTGAAACTCCATTCATGCGCTGCATTTCACACAATTCCAAAAAGGATCGAAGATGTGCATGAGGATCTTCAGACGACAATCCATGGAAAACACATTAGTTTTGGATCAGTGAGATCAAAGAGGTTTTGATCTCAAAATTGTTGGCTTGGATTGCAGGAGGTACTATGCAGGTTCCAATGTTCCCCACAGGAGGAACCATGTAATCTCTTAATATGTGCCTTCCATGATTTTGTTGTTGTCCATTCACAGCTGCTGGCAAATTTTGTTGATTTTCGTGATTATCCTGAATTCTATCATCTGCCATGGCTAAGTCTGTTTGTTGAGTCGCTTCCAACTGTTGTCTACGCCTCTGTCGAAAGATGCGTTCAATTTCTGTATCAAAAGGAAGCAAATCAAATGACTTAGTCCTTCTTAACATAAATTAAATAAAACAAAAATTAAAAAAAAAACTGAAAATTAATATAAAAATAAAAATAAGCAAAATAAAGTTCAAAGTAAAATAAGAACTAATAGGTATCGATATTAATTAACAGTCCCCGGCAACGGCGCCAAAAACTTTTTTTGTAAAATCGCAAGTATACGATATCGCAATCAAGTAATAAAGTGACTTTTGAGTCGAGTGATCGTTCCCACGAGGACTGTTTACTAAGTACCGAAATATTTTAGTTCTACACTTTATTTGAACAGACAAAGAGAATTTGTGATTCTGAACTAAAACTAAGAAATTAAACAAAAGAATTAAATTTTCGAATTTATTTTTGTTTTAAAAACGATTGTAAGGTAGTTGAGATTCATGAATTCACCTAGCCAATTAAATCAATTCCAATTTCAGATTTTATTTTCTAGATATGTGCTCGATCGAATTCACTGATTCAAATTGAGATTCTTCTCTCGAGTTTAAATCAATCCTACCTAAATAAGTCAACCTTGTATCTCTACAGCGGGTCCGAATATTCCGTATCTAGATGCAATAAATACGAGAATTCACACACGACCACAATAATAACAAGAGTATATCTCTATCTCTCGTTTAATTACCGGATTTATTACCTAGATCTATATTATTAACTCACCTCTCGGATTATGAAATAACACATTAAATCATGAAAGAGTGGCCAGTTCGTTCACGCATTCAATGCAATAATAAACCAACACATGCATTAAAGCGTTAAAACAAGGAATATGGAATTAAAATAATTAACTAGGCTACATCGTTCATCCCAACATAGAATTTAGTTACACATCTTGATTAAAGAACAATAACAATAAAATAAAACGTTCATTGAAAACAAGAAGAAAGTAAAGCATGCACCAAGTCTCAATTCTTTTATTATCTTCAATTCACGCCCCTCCGCGATGCTTGAATTTCCGAGAATTTTATGTTGAAATCTCTGTTGTAGCTCGTTCTATGGAGATGCCAAGATCCAGATTTTGTGGCTCATGTGTTGTATATATAGGTTTTGGAGAAACCTAGGTCAAGAAAGAGAGAATTCTGTTGAAAATCGCGAGAAGAAGCCCATAGTCGGGCCAGCCGGATAAGCACGCGATCGTGTGGACTTCGTTTAAACTCTCGGGTTACAATTTTGCATCGTCTCGCGATCGCGTGTTATGTATCCAACGATCGCGACTTCCATCTTTTTTCGGCTGTGTAAGTTGGTCCCTGACTTTTAATTGTACCTTCAATCCTCAACTTTCAATTGTTGCAATTTACTCCCCAAACTTTATCTTCTTCTCGATTTGCCAATTTAAGCTCTCAAATCCTTTAATTAGGTCCTCCAACCTCTGATTTGTTCACTTGAGCACCATGGACCTTCCCGGTTGATGTCACATATCTCTCACTTGCTCAATTAAGCTTTGATTAACATCCAATATTGCCTTTTTTTCATTAATTGCTTCATTCTTCTTCGATTGGGACATTTTCTGAAAAGTAAACAAATAAACACAAATTAAGGAGCATATATTCTAAAATGAAAATAATTTCTTCTAATTTAGACATACAGATAAGTGTATAAAACACACTTATCAGGGATGAACGCCACAAGAATATCAAACTTGATAAGTTCGGGTTTGTAATGCGAATCCACACATTTACCAAGTGAATAACACTCAAATTGTTTATTAAAATCCAAGCTTACCGTTACAATGAATGAAATAATATATAAATAATGAAAAATGACCTAACAACTAGATTAGCCGCTAATGGACTCAAAATAGAGTTCTAATTGACCTAAAATAACTAAAACTAAAAAGGAAACAAAATCCGCGAAAATTCTGTACGATACTTAGTTACGGCTGTGCAGTTACTGCTGTAAGTGTGCTTCTGTCAAAGTTTATGGCTGTAACAATTAAATTTACGGCCGTAAGGATTCAAATATTGGAAATCTTCATTCTGACCCTAGAGAAGGTTACGGTCATGACCAGTTGGGCGTACGGCCGTGAAGATACTTCTAATCCTTGAACTTCGATCCTTTGACTCGGCTTGATCCGTTCGTCTTCTCGACTTGACTCCAATATGAAACTTGCTCATTTTTTTACGTAGATTGTTATTGCGTCGCTCGCATCTTGATTTCTCATTTTGTTTCCTACTTTGGATCACATCACACTTTACGCGTAACAATGCCAAACCTCCAGATGCCAAGACTGAACAAAATGAAATAGTTACCTAAAAGTATGATTTCACCTATGAATTTAATAGAAGCCTTTAAATTTTGGGATATGGAATAATTCTACTAAGGATCAAAAGCAAAATGAGTGTATCCTGGACGAGAAGGAAAATATCTAACACAAAACATTTACATATAAAGATTGACTACAAACTTACTGTGTCACGACGCATGAATAAACTATTCCATCCTCATGTATTTCCACTAGCTTTAAAAGCCTTCCTTTCCTTGACACTCTTCTTCTTCTTCTTCAATGTTTTTGACAATTGTTGGTAAAATTATTGGTCTTGTAGATGAGCATCATCAGATGAACTAACAGATTACTTAGACTACCCCAAAAGTTAAAAAACAAATGCACATAAAATGTTAGATTGTTAGTTGCTTTTTAATAAGAATGAAACTCAAAGACACTCTCATGACTAAGGGAATTCCATGTAAACCATTAGAGACACTTGCAACATAATGGACCTCTCAGATGTCACCAAATTTACTAAAGTGTTCTTCCAACTCCTCTTCACAGTGTTAAATCAGAAAACATTTGATGTATAAGAGAAATGGAAATAAAAAGAAAGAGATTATAAATACCTCCTCTTCCCCATTTTCAATATCATGCCACTGTCACATCCCTCTTACCCACTTCCACATGAAATCCTTTTAAGTAACCATGGAGAAACAACTCAATCCACCAAGGTGAAATCATAATCTGTGACTAAGAAAAATCATGAGCAAAACTAATCTCAACAAAATATCCAAAAATAGATATGAACATCCAGTTGAGCCCAAGATTGTGATCGTAGATTTCCTTAAGATGATACATATAGAAACTCAAAAATTCACTAGGCTTTCGACAAAGTTCTCTAAGCACCTTCAATCAACACCCATCAACAATCTTAAAGTGATCGACAACACTCCCTTTGGTCAATCAAAACTGAATTCATAGGTGATCGGCATTATTTCCTGACCTCCTTCTAAAAGGGCCGGATATAAAAAGGTCCATGGTCGGCCTCGTCAAGGTCTATGGATCATCCATATTGCTCGACCTACCTTAAATATGCCCCACATCAGCATCATTGATCGAGAATTTGAACCTGGGCTTCATCTCGGGCATAACGTCTGGTAAACTCGACCTGTTTAGCTTTCTGACGTTAATTAGGGACCTTGAGGTCGGCCCATCTCGGCCTTATCAGGAAAGAAGCCCATCGTAGATCATTCCTTGCCCATGGGCTTCATAAGTGAGCCCATTTCCGGAACCAGCTAAAACAGGCGTAATCATAATTGCAACTTCTTTGAAAGGAAAGTTCAAATCTCATAAGGATTCTTCCTCTAAAAGGTAAGTTTGTGTCATGGAGACTCCTTCTTCATATAGGAGAAGGTTACAGGTTTCAAAGCCTATAAATACAGCTCCTCTGATCAAATAATTCATTCATCATTAATACAGTTTTCCAGCTATATATTTCTCTATTTTTCTCTCCAGAAAACTAATTTCCACACCAGAGGGGCGACGGGGGGAATCCTCCTCACCTTTTTTGTAGGTCATCCAAGGAAAATCCATTCATCTTTTGCAGTGGTCAAGCAACTCCAGATCTTGCCAAGTCAAGGTTAGGAATTCTTACAGCATCAATTGGCACCGTATGTGGGAAAATTGTTCAATTAGCAATGGTCAATAGACATCAAAATCGCTCTTCCACATCCACGGGATGACCTCTTCCGGCCCCTACACTAGTTGAAGGAAATAATCCCCCACCTCTTGAAGATGTTGAGGAAGAACAACGTCCAGAAGTTCCACCAGACAACCAGCCAGTTAGTCGAGAAGCTTTCAATGAACTCTATCGACAGCTCCATGATCTCCGTAAAATTCTTCAAAAGCAAGCTAGTCGTCAAGTAGTACCTGACATGAACACTCCTGGAGCGATTCCTAGGGAAGATCACAGGCCAATCAATCCTGTGGATATCAATTCCCCGGGAATAGATGGGGCCCATCCCATGACTGAAGGTTCCGCCAACTTGACACAGCGAGAAATTTCTAGAATTATTCAGGAGGGAATAATGGACGGGGATAAGATAGAACACACAAAGTCGGACTTCTTTCACGAGAAGAACCCCTCTCACCCTTGAAATAACATCATTTCCCTTGCCAGAAATATTCAAGTATCCTCAAATAAAGGAATACAACGGAACCGCAGATCCCAACAACCACTTGAATACCTACACTGATGTCATGGACATGCAGAATACTCCCGACCAAATATTATGCAAGGCCTTTTCGCAAACCTTACCCAATGTAGCTTGAGATTGGTTTTCCACAATACCATCAGGGTTGATCTCTTCCTTCACCGATCTTACTGAGAAATTTACAGCCTTCCTCGCAAGTAGCAAGAGGATAAAGAAGACAGTCACTTCCCTCATACAGTTGAGACAAGGGCCTAGTGAGACACTACGAGAGTTCATAACCCGCTTCAACGGTGAGAGGCTTCAGATTCCCGATCTTCACACCACATCGGCAACTTCAGCTCTAACCCTAGTAATACGAGGCCAGGAATTCAGAATGTCCTTGTCTAAGAACCCGCCTGCAAACGTAACCGAACTCCTCAGAAGAGCAGAAAAATACATAAATATGGAAGAAACCTTGTTGTTAGTAAGAGCGTAGGATCAAATTCATGGATCAACAACAACACAATCTTCAGAACCCGTCAAGCAGGGAAATAAGAGGTCAAGACAAGAAGATGGGCGAACTTCTTCTCGATCTAGCTCAAAGGGGAACAATTACGTGCAGCAGAATTCCACCACATTGAATGCACCTCGGTCTCACATTCTCATGGAATTCAAAGGTCGAGAGGACTTGCACTGGCCAAAGCCAATCGGAGGAAAAATTGATGAGCAAATATTGCGATTTTCACTAGAGCCCGAGTCATACCACTGATGAATGCAGAATTCTGCAACAGGAAATAGAAGCTCTTATCAAAAGGGGGTTCCTAGGACATTTGATTCAATGGAGAATCTACCTTCCAAGTATAAAGGGGTCAAGTTATAGCCTAGCAATAATCCAGGATCATTCTTCCTAGAGATTTTATTGGTATAATAATATTCTCTAAATTCAACTTAAACTATGATTTCAATTGTGTTTAAATGGATAAAAAGAGGATATAGTTAAATTGCAATGAAAGGAAAATTTGAGTAGAATTATTCTTCCGGTATCAATTGGGCTTTGCAAATAAATTTAGTATGAATTTCTTGAGATCGATAAGATTTAAACATATTAGTAAGAAAATTAGTCAATTTATTTTACGGCATTTAGTCGAGCATGTTGTGTGCATATTTAATACATACCACATCAATGACATTCATCCAAGTAAAATAATTTGAAAACTTAAAAACAATTTATAAACTCTTATCAATAACAAGAATTCATTCATAAGAAATTAAAACACACTCATTGAAATTAAGAATAACTCCTCTCAAATATAACTTAGTCGGACATAATTAAATTAACCGAAATCAAAATCAAATAAACAATTACCATTCTAGGAAGTAAAATTCAGAATTTTAAAACTAAAAATTCTACAAACAAAATATATATTAAATCCAACATAACATAAATAATCTCAAATTATATAAACTAATAATTAAAACAATTCAAAATCTAAGCAAGAATATGAAAATTGGAACCAATCACCCAAACACCAATTTCAGCTTCCCCCTCAATCTACCATGTGCTTTCAAGTCAGAGGAACTGTGGCTGCTGTGTGGTTGCTGGACGAGAGCAGGGCTGCTGGAATGGAGAAGAGGTTGCTATCGAGAGTTGGAGGATGGGGACTGGTTCTGGGAAGTGTGAGAGATGGAGGTTGGAGGTGCTGGAGGTTGCCGAGAGTATTGTGTGTTATGTGCCTTGTGACTGGTTTTGTGAGAGTGCTGGAGGAGCAGGCTGGTTTTGTGGTAGAGAGCTGGTAGTTGGCGGCTGTGTGTTTGGTTGAAAGAGGCTGAAGCAGGTTTAAAGAGTAGGCGCTCAAGAGAGAAGGTCAGTTGCTGGTGTTGAGTGGAAGGAAACTGTATGAACGAGAGATAGATGGTGAGTTGCGGCTGTGGTTGAAGGAAGAGACATAGGTGAGAGCTGTGTCTGAATATGTAGGGTAGAGCAAAGAGTTAGGTTCCGTTTTTGAGAGAGAGTTCAGCTGGTTGACAGAAGTTGGCTCCATTATGGACTTTTAGGGGTCCATTAAATTATGGATTTTTGGGTTGAAATTGTCCAAAATATACATGTAATCAAATAAATGAAATTAATAACAAATAAAGTCAATTTAGAGTTTAAGAATTAAAATGGAATCTTTTATGATTTTTGCTCTAAATAATATAATTCATATCCAAAAATCGCAATTTTTTATTCATTTACCTATCTAAAATAAGTAAAATTGGACAATAATCACACTCCCCAACTAGCTTTTTGCTAGTCTCTAGCAATTCAAGCGAATTAACAACATGTCTACCTCTATGAAAACTTCCAATGTAAGTCAAGAATGAATTTAGATAGTCGAGCACAACAACTTTGTAAAATTAAGAGATCAAGCATTATATCCAAATTAATCCATAAAAACATTCCCAAAATTTTGTTTGTGTGTGTGTTTTAAGGCGATCCATCCAACCACTAACCCCAACACATACAATGTCGAGTATTCATTCAAGCCAAGCATTAACTCCATATACTCACGGATATGTGCATTTTGTTTTTGAACTAGTTAGGGGGTCACTTATGGAGTTCGAAAACTGATCACTCAAGCATTCAAAAAAAAACAATGGCCATATATATATGGATGGCAGCAATGCAATTATTGACCTCATGAAAAACTCACAACCATTGGGACTCAACTGTTCTTACCACAAGCCAACTTAAGATAAAAATGTCAATGTCAATGTAAAGGTGATGATTGTGTTATTAAGGGAACTGATAAAGAGTGGTGGAAGAAAAGATTTACATGTTCCAGTGATAATAGTAGAACAAGGGATTCCAATGGAAGTATAGGATGCAATGGTAGCAATTTTTTTTTTTTTTTTTTGGATAGGATAAGGAAATAAAAGAAGTGAGTAGAAATTGAGGACTTCCAAAATATAAGCAAGGATAATAGTTTTCACTTTTAATCACACTTCAAGCTTACTTTCTTCTTCACATCCTTTACTTTCTTTTCAATACGTCTCCCTTCTCTTTCTCTTTCTCTCTTTTTTTTTTAAACTGAAATCCTCTCAAATAATTTTTCAACATTCTCCTCTAGTTTCAATGACTGTCAAATACTTTCTAACTCCACTTTTCTTTCGTTTATGAACTGATCATTTGTTTCTCAAATATGGAGCAAAAATCACCATCCTCACTTATACTTGAAAGTAGAAACAAGGTTATGTATTTATGGAAGCAATGTTTGGATGCAATGTCGTCTTTAATGTGAAATAGATGGAAGGGATTTGTGGCTATGAAGGGATTTGTGAATATGAAGGGATTTATGATTAGCTTCAAAGGATCAAATTTTTATTTGACATTGACCTTCATCGTTTCTTAAGTATAAACCACCACCAATCCACAATCCGTGTAATGATGCCCAATGGAAGTAGCGATATCAAACAAGGGCAATTTAAGAAAACCACCTATCACTCAACTCTCATGATGAACAAATAAAATTACTTAAACTTGAGAGAGCTCTAGTTGTATGTTTGGCTATCCATCTTACCACAAGGCTTAAATTCGTGCATAAAAATTATTTTTTTAGGAGGTAGGTCTTTACAGAATAACAAAGATATAATTCAAGACTCAAGATGTACTCAATTTTAATGCTCAACGATCACAAAAATTAATACAAAACAAATACATTTGACTTACTCTCCCCCCTACTAAAATCAGACATTGTCCTCAATGGCTTGAAGAGAAGAGAAATGAACAGTGATTCATAGACACAACTAAAAATTAAATTAAGATAAAGGAGAAGAGTGTACCTAAGAGGAGGCCTATGCACATGAGCATTTATTCAAGAATGAAAAACTAAAAAAATGAAGGGAAAAAAGAGAATAAAATCTGCAAAAATAAAATATATACATGATAATAACAAGTTAGTTCCAAGAAAATCAGCCGCTGGAATCAGGGTCCAGCAGAGGTAGTTCATTAATTTCAACAGAAAAATTATCCAAAAATGGTTTCAGACGTTGTCCATTAACTTTAAAAATAGTACCCGTTTTTGGATCCAAAATTACAACTGCTCTATAAGGGTAAACAGTTTGTACAATGTAAGGACAAATCCATTTGGTTCTCAACTTACCAGGAAACAGATGAAGCTTAGAGTCATATAATAATACTTTTTGAGAAGGAAAAAATGATTTTCTAAAAATTCTCTAATCGTGAAAAACTTTCATTTTCTCTTTTGAAATTTTTATATTCTCATATGCTTCCAAACGCAATTCATCTAACTCATTCAATTTCAATTTCCTAAATTCACCAGCTTGATCTAAATCAAAGTTGAGTGTTTTGATTGCCCAATAAGCTTTATGTTCAATTTCAACCGATAAATGATAAGGTTTTCCAAACACAATTCTATATGAGACATTCCAAGAATAATTTTAAAAGCAGTCCGATAAGCCCATAAAGCATCATCCAATTTTATAGCCCAATCTTTTCTATTTGGATTCACTATTTTTGTCAAAATGCCTTTAATTTTCCGGTTGGCTAATTCAGTTTGACCATTAGTTTGAGAGTGATAGGGAGTGTAAATCTTATGCCTAATTCCATATTTCTTTAGCAAGGTTTCAAAATGTTTATTACAAAAATGTGTTCCTCCATCGCTAATTATGGCCTTAGGCATACCAAACCTAGAAAAAATATGTTTTTTCAAAAATTTGAGCACAAATTTATGGTCATTTGTCTTACATGGAATAGCCTCTACCCATTTTGACACATAATCAACAACTACCAATATATAAAGATATCCAAAAAGGGGGGAAAAGGACCCATAAAATTTAATCCCCAACAATAAAAAATTTCAAGCACAAGGATTGGAGATAATGACATCATATTCCTATGGTTGAGACTACCAAGTTTCTGACATGCTTCACAATTTTTACAAAATGCATGAGCATCCTTAAATAAACTAGGCCAATAAAAACCACATTGAAGTACCTTAGTTGTTGTTTTCTGTGAAGAGAAATGGCCTCCACAAGCATGAGAATGACAGAAGGTAAGAACTTGTTGTAACTCATCATCAGGAACACATCTTCGGATAATTTGATCAGCACAATATTTGAATAAGTATAGATCATCATAGAAGAAGTTCCTTGCAATAGCTTTCATTCTCATTTTGTCTTGGACACTCCAATTTGAGAGCATATGACCTGTAACCAGATAATTAACCAAGTCAGCAAACCAAGGAACAATATTCAAGCTAAATAACTGTTCATCCAGAAATGAATAAGAAACTTTTGAATTTTCACAATTTAATATGGATAAATGATCAGTGACAACATTTTCCACCCCTTTTTTGTCCTTAATTGTAATATCAAATTCTTGCAGCAACAAAATCCATCGAATGAGTCTAGGTTTAGCATCTTTCTTTGTGAATAAATATTTAAGAGCAGAGTGATCAATAAAGATGGTAACAAGAGTCCCAATAAGATAAGTTTGGAACTTTTCCAGTGCAAAAACAACAGCTAGCAGCTCTTTTTCAGTGGTTGTGTAATTCAATTGAGCTTGATTCAAAGTTCTACTAGCATAGTAGATTACATAAGCTTCTTCACCTTTCCTTTGGCCAAGCACTGCCCATACAGCTATATCACTTGCATTACACATTAATTCAAAAGGTAGAGACCAATCAGGTGATCTAACTATGGGTGCAGTGGTGAGTGCCTTTTTTAAATGTTCAAAAGATGCAGTGCATTCATTAGTCCAAACAAATTCTGTATCATGCATCAAAAGAGTAGTCAAAGGTTTTGCTATGACACTAAAATCTTTTATGAACCTCCTATAAAAACCTGCATGCCCTAAAAATGATCGAACATCGTTTACAATTAAAGGAATAGGCAACCTAGAAATTGAATCTACTTTTGCCTTATCTACTTCCATGCCTTTAGCAGAAATTATATGACCTAAAACAATTCCTTTTGTAACCATGAAATGACATTTCTCCCAATTAAGGAGAAGTTGCTTATCCTCACACCTGCATAAAAAAGCTTTCAAATTTGTTAAGCAATCATCAAATGAATCACCATACACAGAGAAATCATCCATAAACACTTCCAAAAAATTTTCTATCATGTCACTAAATATGCTAAGCATGCATCTTTGAAAGGTTGCTGGGGCATTACAAAGACCAAAAGGTATTCTTTTAAAAGCAAACGTCCCAAAAGGGCAAATAAAAGTAGTTTTTTCTTGGTCTTCTAATGCTATTTCAATTTGATGATAGCCTGAAAAACCATCCAAGAAACAATAGAATGAATGTCCAGCAACTCTTTCTAGCACTTGATCTAAAAATGGTAAAGGGAAGTGGTCCTTTCTGGTCATGAAATTCAGTTTCCTATAATCTATGCACATTCTCCAGCTACTAGGTACCCTTTTAGTTATCATTTCTCCCTGTTCATTTTCAACAACAGTAACCCCAGTTTTCTTAGGAACTACTTGAGTAGGACTTATCCACTTGCTATCTGCAATAAGATAAATGATACCTGAATCAAGTAATTTTAAAACTTCATTTTTAACAACCTCTTTCATGTTAGGGTTTAGTTTTCTTTGAGATTCCCTTGAAGGATTAGCATTTTCTTCTAGCAAAATTCTATGAGTGCACACTAAAGGACTAATTCCCTTAATATCTGCTATAGTCCAACCTATTGCAGATCTATGATCATTCAACACTTTTAACAATATATTTTCCTGATCAAAAGTAAGAGTAGAAGAGATTACCACAAGGTATGATTCATTAGGTCCCAAAAATTTTGATGGAAGAGGTTTAAGCTCTAGAGTTGGCATCTTCTCTGCTGAGGTTTGCATGGGTGTCTGACTTACATTCAGGGGCTCAATGGTTGGCTGCCAAGCTTTTACGGCTGCTGTTATTGCACTTTTTGAAGAGTCTTGAATGCTGTTCAATTCGAGATTTTGCTCAAGTTGCTCATTAGGATCTTCTAACTCAATTAGCAGCTCTTCCAGCATGTTAACGTCCTGCACTTCACCAAAATGTTTTGGTTTCCTACAAACATTGAAAATGTTAATTTCCAAAAATATATTTCCAAAAGTCAACTTTAAAATACCACTCCTACAATTTATTAAAGCATTTGAAGTTGTAAGGAATGGTCTACCAAGAATAACAGGGATTTGGGGGGAAGTCTTAGGTGTACTTTGAACATCAATAACAACAAAATCAACTGGATAATAGAATTTATCGACTTGAACCAAAACATCCTCAATTATCCCTCTAGGCATCTTAACATATCTATTTGCTAATTGTAAAATCATGGGGGTAGGCTTAAGTTGACATACACCAAGTTGTGTATATACACTAAAGGGCAAAAGATTCACACTTGAACCAAAATCTAGCAAGGCATGACTAATACGAGTGGTTCCTATCATACAAGCAATGGTTGGAGAACCAGGATCTTTAAATTTTTAAGGAGTTTGGCATTGTATGATAGAACTCACTTGTTCAGTTAAAAAGGCTTTGTTCTTAACAACTAGCTTCCTTTTCACTTTACACAAATCCTTAAGAAATTTAGCATAGGCAGGGACTTGTTGAATTGCATCTAATAGAGGAATATTTACCCTAACTTGCTTAAAAACCTCATGATTTTCTATTTGATTTTTGGTCTTATTACTATGTTGTAATCTTTGAGGAAAAGGGGCAGGGGGTGTACTCAATATTGTTCTAGGTGGTTCCTGAACATCAGATAAAGATTTTAAAACAATATCATCAACAGGAGGTTCAGCTTGCTTACCCACCAAGTTCTCTTCAGGTTCAGGAACTTGGATTTGCTTACCACTTCTCAAGGTAGTTACTGCTTTCACATGTCTCAGATTGGACTCATCGACCCCATTGTACTGAGTTTGAGGATTTGGCATTGGTTGATTTGGAAACTTACCTTTTTCAGGTGCACTTTCCTGGGTAGTCAATTTTGTAAGCTGAGATCGGATGTCATTAATGGCCTGAGAATTTTGATTGTTGATTGCAGCTTGACTTTGCATGAATTGTTGAATTCGGTCTTCCAGACTTCTTTTCTGTGGTGGCATATAAGGTGTTGGCTGTGAAGGTCCAACATTGTTGCTAACATTATTGCTTCCTCCTTGATCATTCCTCAAACTAAAATTTGGATGATTTCTCCAACCTGGATTAAAAGTACTCGAATATGGATTAGAATAAGGTTTGGAAATCATATTGACAGCAACAGATTGATCAAAATCCATCTCTTTTAGTTGGGGAAGTGCAGGGCAATCAGAGGTTAAATATTGTACATCTTCACAAATTGAACACTTTTCTAAGATAGTGGAAGAGGAATGGACTTCATTCACTTTTTGAGTTTCCAAATTTTCAAGTTTTCGAGTGTTGACAGCCAATCAGGCATTTATGTCATCATTTCCTCTAAGTGAATGAATTCCATTTCCAGATACAATCTTTGGAAATTTAGTTTTTATTGGAACTTCCCTATCAAACTCATCAATATTATCCCAAGATTGGACATTTTCAACTAAATCATCAAAAAATGTGAAAACTTCATTAGGGTCTTTTGCAAAGAAATCACAATTACTCATGATTTGCACAAATTGCCTCATTTCTGGTCTGAGCCCTTCATAAAAAAATTTAGTTAACATCCATTGCTCATAACCATGATGGGGACAAGATAACAACAAATCCTTGAATCTTTCCCAACTAGTGTAAAAAATTTCATTATTCTTTTGGGAAAAATTCATGATTTGTCTTTGAATAGCGATGGTCCTTTGTGGAGGAAAAAACTTTTTAATGAACTCTTTCCACATATTTGCCCAATTTTTAATTGAACCATACCTTAAAGAGTTAAGCCATGACTTAGCTTTATCCTTTAATGAAAAAGGGAAAAGCTTAAGTCGAATGACTTCCTCAGTGCAATTTCTTTCAAGAAAAATAAAACAAACCCCTTAAAATTCCTGGATGTAGTGATAAGGACTCTCTGATGGCATTCCATGGAATCGTGGCAAGTGATCTATCATTCCCGGTTTAAAGATGAAGACCGATGCATTTGCAGGAATCACAATGCATGACGGAGTGCTAGCCATCGTTGGGAAAATGTAATATCTAAAACTTCGAACGACTGGCGCCTCATTTGGATCTGCATTATCTGCCATTTCTACCTGCTGATTTTCAAGAATTAAAAATTGGTTAGTGGGTTCCGATCTTACTAATCGCTTAGAATTATCTTGAAACCAAATAGACATAAACAAAGAACAATATCAAGAATAGTAGTAGAGAAAAAAAATAATAAAATAAAAATAATTCAGTAAAAATCAATTAACACCAAAATAATCCCCGGCAACGGCGCCAAAAACTTGATTCAATGGAGAATCTACCCTCCAAGTATAAATAATCCAGGATCATTCTTCCTAGGAATTTTATTGGTATAATAATATTCGCTAAATTCAACTTAAACTATGATTTCAATTGTGTTTAAATGGATAAAAAGAGGATATAATTAAATTGCAATGAAAGGACAATTTGAGTGGAATTATTCTTCCGGTATCAATTGGGCTTTGCAAATAAATTTAGTATGAATTTCTTGAGATCGATAAGATTTAAAAATATAAGTAAGAAAATTAGTCAATTTATTTTACGGCATTTAGTCGAGCATGTTGTGTGCATATTTAATACATACCACATCAACGACATTAATCCAAGTAAAATAATTTGAAAACTTAAAACAATTTATAAACTCTTATCAATAACAAGAATTCATCCATAAGGAATTAAAACAAACACATTGAAGCTAAGAATATCTCCTCTCAAATATAACTTAGTCGGACATAATTAAATTAACCGAAATCAAAATCAAATAAATAATTACCATTCTAGGAAGTAAAATTCAGAATTTTAAAACTAAAAATTATACAACCAAAATATATCTCAAATCCAACATAACATAAATAATCTCAAATTATGTAAACTAATGATTAAAACAATTCAAAATCTAAGCAAGAATATGAAAATTGGAACCAATCACCCAAACACCAATTTCAGCTTCCCCTCAATTTATCATGTGCTATCAAGTTAGAGGAACTATCATCCAGCTGTTATGTGGTTGCTGGACGAGAGTAGGGCTACTGGAATGTAGAAGAGGTTGCTGCAGAGAGTTGGAGGTTGGGGACCGGTTCTGGGAAGTGTGAGAGATGGAGGTTGGAGGTGTTGGAGGCTGCCGAGAGTACTGTGTCATGTGCCTTGCGACTGGTTGTGTGAGAGTGCTGGAGGAGCAGGCTGGTTTCGTGGTAGAGAGCTGGTAGTTGGCGGCTGTGTGTTTGGTCGAAGGAGGCTGAAGCATGTTTAACGAGTAGGCGCTCAAGAGAGAAGGTTAGTTGCTGGCGTTGAGTGGAAGGAAACTATATGAATGAGAGATAGATGGTGAGCTACGGCTATGGTTGAAGGAAGAGACAGAGATGAGAGCTGCGGCTGAATATGTAGGGTAGAGCAAACAGTTAGGTTCCCTTTTTGAGAGAGAGTTCAGCTGGTTGACAGAAGTTGGCTCCATTATGGGCTTTTTGGGGTCCATTAAATTAGGGATTTTTTGGATTGAAATTGTCCAAAATATACCTGTAATCAAATAAATGAAATTAATAATAAATAAAATCAATTTATAAGAATTAAAATGAAATCTTTTATAATTTTTGCTCTAAATAATATAATTCATATCCAAAAATCGAAATTTTTTATTCATTTACCTATCTAAAATAAGTAAAATTGGAAAATAATCAACATTACGTGGAGAAAGATGATAAGGGTCCTCAAAATCAGGAGAAAATGGAAGAGAATAATAAGCTCCCTGGGACCATAAATTTTATCGTCGGAGGTATGGCTTCAGGGGTGATTCAAATAAAGCCAGGAAGAACTATGCTTAGGCATTGGGAAGTCAGGAGGTCGGGTCGGCCAGTCATGACCATGATATCTCAACCAGCATCAGTTTCAACAACTTCGACATGTAAGGAATTTCATACCCCCATGACGACGCAGTCGTTATTAGTACCATGATTGCGAATTTTGGTGTTAGGAGAATACTTGTTGTGAATAATGGAAGCCCAGCTAATGTTCTTTCTTTGGAAGCATTTGAGAAGATAATGCTTCCAAAAGATCGGCTTCAGCGGATTATTACTCCATTGACAGGTTTTGGTTGAGGTACAGTAAAACCGGAAGGTTTGATAGATCTACCCACCTATCTGGGATCTGGAGAAAGGCAAGTTACGAGGATGACTCCGTTTCAAATTGTACAAACTCTGATATCTTACAACGCCATCCGGGGAAGACCATTCTTAAACAGCATCAGAGAAATTGTGTCTACATATCACTTAGCAGTTAAGTTCCCCACTCATGCAGGTATCGTAGCAGTGCAGTCAAGTTCCCCACTCCCAAAAATGGCCAAAGAAGAGCTAGTACAGGGTTTGAAGAGAAATCTTGACATCTTCTCTTGGAGCGCCGAGGATATGCCCGAGATAGACCCCTCACTTGCCGTGCATAGGCACAATGTTCGTCCTGATAAGAAGCCTGTGAAGCAATGGAGAAGACAATTTGCTATCGAAAGAAGTCAAATTATCAAAGAAGAAATTGATAAACTTCTCAAAGAAGGATTCATAATGGAGGTGAAGTATCCAAAATGGTTAGCTAACATGGTCTTGGTGAAGAAAGCTAATGGTAAATGGCGAGTCCGCATAGATTTCACAAATCTAAACAAAGCATGCCCCAAACATAGTTATCCTCTTCCTCGGATTGAGAGATTGGCCTATTCCACATTAGGTTATGAACTTTACAGCTTCCTTGACGCTTTTTCGGAGTATCGTCAAATCAAAATGGTCGAGGAAGACCAAGAAAAAACATCATTCCTTGCTGACGAGGGAATCTACTACTACAAGGTCATGCTATTCGTACTAAAGAATGTAGGAGCAACCTACCAAAGACTTGTGAATGTGGTCTTCTCCAAATACATTGGACAGAACATAGAAGTATATGTTGATGACATGGTGGTGAAGAGCTCAAGAAAGAAAGACCATGTGACTGACCTGGAAGATATATTCTCCACACTTCGACAACATCGGATGAAGTTCAATGTTGTAAAGTGTGCTTTCGGGGTAAGCTCGAGAAAATTTATAGGATTCATGATCGCCCAGCAAGGAATAGAGGTCAACCCGGATAAAATCATGGCCTATTTGACAATGGAGCCTCCCAAAAGCATCCGGGAAGTACAGAAACTTACAGGGAGAGTGGCAGCATTGGGCCGTTTCATGTCAAGGGCAGCAGATAAATGTTTTCCTTTCTTAAAATCTCTCAGAGTTAACAAGGAGTTCAAATGGGACGAAGAATGCGAAACTTCCTTTAGAAGACTCAAGGATTACTTGGGAACACTCCCAATACTTGTAAAATCGAATCCGGGAGATCATCTTCTTCTGTATCTAGCAGTTTCTGATCATGCAGTTAGCGCCATTTTGGTCAAAGAGGAAGGGAAGATTCAAAAACTAGTCTACTATGTTAGTAAGATGTTATTAGATGCAGAGACTCGATATATGCTAGCAGAGCAGCTTGTGCTTGCATTAGTCATAGCAGGCAGAAAATTGAGGCCTTACTTTCAAGCCCATGCCATAATAGTCCTCACAACCAACCTCTGAAACAAATTTTGCAAAAGTTTGACCTCTCTGGTCACTTCCTTAAGTGGTCAATTGAACTCGGGGAATATGACATTGAGTTCAAGCCCCGACCTTCCATAAAGGCACAGGTCTTGGCAAACTTTGTCATCGAACTTGCCCCAAGACCTTGGAGGCCAATAGGTCATGGTAGGAAAGAGGATACATGGACTTTGTAATTTGATGGAGCATCTCGAATGCCACAGGATTGAGGGCAGAAATCATACTAAGAAAGGATGATGCACGATGGAAATTTCGTGCCCAGTTAGATTCCACTTCCCAGCCACTAATAATGATGCAGAATATGTGGCTTTCATCGTCAGACTTCAGGACGTGCAACATCTCGGGGTCGAGCATGTCAAGGTCATGAGTGATTCACAGTTGGTGGTAGAACAAGTTAATGGAACTTTCGAAGTAAAAGATGAGAAGATGTCATTTTATAGAATGGTGGTACTAGACTTGCAAAGAAAGTTCAAATCTTGCATCATAGATAAAACACCAAGGTCCGCCAATCACAAAGCTGATGCCTTGTCATGACTCACTCTTTCCAAGTTGCAAGAGCTCTAGTAACAAAATTGTTAAGATACGGTTACTACTTTACAAGCATGAGGAAGGACACCCTCAACTATGTGAAGACTTGTGATAAATGCCAAAGGTTTGCATCCCGACTACATCAACCAGTGAAAGAGCTCTCTTCGATCCTGTGCCCATACCCATTTGCACAATAGGGAATTGACATACTTGGGCCTTTTCCAATAGCTCGTAGCCAAGTTATGTTTTTAATATTGGCTGTGGAATACTTCATAAAATGGGTAGAGGCAGAACCTCTTGCCGTAGTCTCAGAACAAAAGTTGGAGTCATTTGTTTGGAAATCGATCATCTGCCATTTTGGTCTTCCCAAGACATTGATCACTGAAAATGGGCGACAGCTCGAGTGCCAAGCCTTCAAGCAACCTGAGGACTCGCCTTGACAATGCTAAAGGTGATTGGCCCCATCTCCTTCCTGAAATTCTGTGGACGAATTGAACAACATTCAATATAGAAATTGGGGAAACTCCATTCATACTATTTTTTGGAATGGAAGCAGCTATTCCAGTAGAAGTGACGGTTTCCAGCTTTAGCGCAATGACTGCAGAATCACCCGATCATATTGAGGGGCAAAGGGAAAGTCTAGATGTCTTGGAAGAAATCAGGGAAAATACCGCCCTAAGAATAGCTACTTATCAACAAGCCATGTCCAAGAAGTTTAACATCAGAGTCAAAAAGAGGGATTTTAGAATGGGGGATCTTGTCTTACGCTGAAGTGAAGAGCCGGTCATCAACCTGGGAAGCTTGGTCCTATTAGGGAAGGACCATACAAAGTCATTCGAAATGTCGGGAAGAGCTCATACAGTCTGAGAACCATGAACTCCAAGTCCCTTCCTCGACCATGGAACATCGAAAATCTAAAGCCCTACTACAAGTAGGCACCATTCTTCTGTAAGTTCTTCTTGTTAGTCACAAAATCGTTTAGTTGTAGAAGATTTGGGTCTGCGATAGTCAAGAAAAATGCAACCCTAAGAATAGTTGCTTATCAATAGACCATGTCCAAGAAGTTTAACATCCGAGTCAAAAAGAGGGATTTTAGAATTGGGGATCTTGTCTTACGCAGGAGCGAAGCCACCAATCATCAACCTGGGCAGCTCGGACCTATTTTGGAAGGACCATACGAAGTCATTTGAAAGGTCGGGAAGAGTCCATACTGTAAGACCTTTTCATTTTTCTTGAAATTTTAAATTTCACGTAATATTGTTGTGAATATTATTATAAATTATAAATTTATGATCCTTAATGTCTATAATTGGAATTATTTTGCAGTGGAAGGTCTTGGACGCCGTCTCGATCAATGTACCAAGTTGAAAGTTTATAAATTGGTTATTTTAATCATTTACGTGCAATTCAATTTGATTAACTGTTTTATTGCCTAAGCATGTTATTTTCTATTTTATTATGCTAATTTGAAACTTGGGGGGAAAGTTTAGTGTCAATCGAGGGTAAATAGAATTCATAGACTTACTTAAACAAAAGAGGAGATTTGAGGGACTGATTTGCAAATTCCAAAAGATTTAAAACCTTAACCCTAACCTAATTAACCCTCACTCACGCTCTCTATTCGGTCTCTCTCTCACCTCGCTCTCTCGGTCTCCGCCTCGCTCTCCCTCTCTCGGCCGCTCTCCCTCTCTCTGTCTCTCCTTCCTCTCACCTTCGGCCACCACCATCACCACCACCGTGCACCCCCCATCACGGTAAGACTCCTTTTCCCCTTCCCCCTCTCATTCACACACACACACACACACGAAACCGCACACACGGTTTTACACACACACCCACTCACACACATACACAATTTTATATGTTGAATTGTATGTATATATTGATGTATATAGGAATTAATGTAAGTATATATGTAATTTCCTCACAGTTTCAGATTTCAGTTCTTGTTTGATTTTCGAATTTTATCATAAATTAAGGATTTAATGATGTTTGTGTGTGTGTGTGTGTGTGTGTGTGTGTGTGTGTGTGTGTAAATTATACAATGGATTTTCAGATTTTTTTGACCTCAGTTAGTGAACAATGTGTATAAATGTATATTCCAAATTTTATAATAAAATTTAGATTTGAAGAAAGATTTTATTTAAATGTATGCATTTTCAGATTTTGGAATTTAAAGGATTCAATTAGCTCTATTGTCTAGTATGAACGTGAGTTATAATTGAAATGTTTAGATTTGAGGAAAATTTCAAGAATAGTTAGAGTTGTTATTTGATCATTTTGTTAATTTTGGTTTAAGTCAAATATATTCACTTGAGGTTAAAATTAATGGGTAAGAAGATTTTCTAATTCGCAATGAAATTGGATTTTTGTTTAGAATATGGCATGCTAGGGTTTGACATAACTTTAAACCACGTTTGAGTTAAATTGTGGATCACGTTGAAGTTTTAACCTCAGTCAGGATTTTGATTTACTATTGAAAAGTATTGTGATTATGTGTATACTAAATTAGAATTTCAAGTAATGAGGTGGTTTTTAATTCAATTTTAGTGTATATGTTTGACTTATAGTTACAATTTTCAGACTTTCTAAATTTATGAAATTTGTAGTTTAGTTAACTGTTCGGGTAAAGTTTGAATAAATGGTGATTTTCAAATTTATGAATAGTTAGAATGCAAATTGGATTTGTCTTTGTGAAATTTAATTTTTGATGAATGTTCTATAGCTTTGACTTTGTGTAAATTGATAAGTTAGATTTCAATTATTTCTATTGAAGTTAATCTCTTATTCTGAATGTAGTATGATTTGTATTTGACATGGCTTTAGATTCCATTTGGTTTGAATTGTAAATCACCTGAGAGGCTCAACCTCATTTAGGAGTTTCAAATGTAATTTTGAACTAAAATTTTATTTCACTTATTGAATGGGTACAACTAGGATTTTGGTACATTGACGTCACGGGCAGCCGATGCTCCTCCACTTGCAAATCCAGATAACGGTAAATACTAAGGATGTCATGTAAGTAAACTTCCCCCTATTTTCATAGAAGTTAAATGTAAATGTGGAATGTGTAAATGACTATTTGCAACTTACTTTCTTTGATGAATTTCATTTACTTTATGAAAGTATATGTTATTATGAAGAATGTTCAAGCATGCACATTATCATGTCATTGCATCAGCAAGCATGCATTGGCATTGGAATTGGGAAGTCAAATATTCTTTTTTTAAATGAAAGAAATGTGTCAAGGTGCAAGTTTGTTCAAAAGTTATGTATCCCAAGTTTTTAAGAAAGAATGGGTGTACTTCTAGTTCATGAAAGATACAAGTAGGAAATGGGGCGCGGGGGACCGGCGTACCCATTTTAAGTCGCTTTGCAACGGAATGTTCAACCGTCTTACGGTGGACTGTTAACCTGCTTTGCGGTGGAATGAAGTGAATGAGCCGCTTTGCGGTGGAATGAAGTGAACGAGCCGCTTTGCGGTGGAAATGTGAAAGTTAATCTGGTTCCAAATAAGAATTGCCCACTATTATCTGATTGACTAGAAAATACACCAAGTGAGCTCACGATGGAAATTAAGTGAAAGTTTTGAAATGAAATGAAAGTTCGAAAAGTTTGAAATTTTTGGAAAGTAAAGTAAATGGGGATACATATATGAAATTTTTAAAGCATTCATATCATAAGCATGCATTTCATGCATAAAGTTTACTTACTGAGCTTTAACTCACCCCAATCCCTCCCCAACATTTTAGGTGATGAAAGTTAGGTGATCCGAGGAGAGCACTCGGCAACTGACTCAGGCTATACCCACTTCAACCCTTTTAAGATAAAGATAAATTAGAATTTATTTCAATTTCTCATTATTTATTCCTTAATTCATGTATTATTGAGGTTAAATTACCTCTTATTTCATTTGCTAAAGTTTATTTACTTGGAATTATATTGTTGAGGAGTTTGGGACTTATCGTAATGGTTTGGATGATGTTTGGGATTGAATGAGTTGTGATGTGTATTTTAAAAATGGTTTTGATGTCCCTCTACAGGTTGGCTATATCCAAGTTATAGAGGAGACTCTGCCGAAATTTCTATAGATTGGTGTAATAGAAAAACGTTATTTTAATATTTTTAAATGATTTATTTCAGCATAAAATGTGAATGGGAGTTGACACGCCTAGTTTTAAGCATTTAAAATTGGGGTGTTACACATACGGTCTAAGAACCATGAACTCCAAGCCCCTACATCGAAAATCTAAATCCCTACTACAAGTAGGCACCATTCTTCTGCAAGTTCTTCTTGTTAGTTACAAAGTCATTTAGTTATAGAACAGTCGGTTCTGTCTCAATGTATGACGTTACAAATTATTTCTCTACGAATAATTTACAATATCTGTCTCAAAGCATGACGTTACAAATTATTCCTCTACGAATAATTTACAATGTCTGTCTGAAGGCATGACGTTACAAATTATTTATCTACGAATAATTTACAAGGTATGACGTTTCAAATTATTTCTCTACGAATAATTTACAAGGTCTGTCTCAAGGTATGATGTTACAAATTATTTCTCTATGAATAATTTACAAGGTCTGTCTCAAGGTATGACATTTCAAATTATTTCTCTACGAATAATTTACAAGGTCTATCTCAAGGAACGACGTTACAAATTATTTCTTTACGAATAATTTACAATGTCTATCCCAAGGCACTATGTTACAAATTATTTCCCTACGAATAATTTACAATGTCTGTCATATGGCACGACGTTACAAATTATTTCCTCCGAATAATTTACAATGTCTGTCTCATGGCACGACGTTACAAATTATTTCCTTACAAGTAACTTTCAAGGTCAGCCATTATCCCTGACCTTACAAATTATTTTCTCAAATTATGCAAAGTCAAGGACTTGAACTCTTCTTTTTACAGAAGGTTGACAAGGTCGGTCTACATGCCCGACCTTGGCCGACCTGACAAACTATTTCCTTAAATCACAAAGTCAAGAGTTTAATCTCTTCTTTGAACAAAAAGTTTAAAAAGACGGCCAACATGCCCGATCCCTCAACTATTCCTGTAATTTACACAAAATCAAAGGTTTGACCCCTTCTTTGTGCAACAATTTACAAAGTCGGCCACGACGCCCACTCTTACAAATAACTTCCTCAAAATTACAAGTCAAGGGCTTGAGCGTTCCTATATACAAAAATTTATAAGGTTAGCATATATACCTTGCCTTATAAAATATTTCCCTAAAACTACAAAGTCTTGACCCCTTCTTTGTACAAATAATTTACAAGGTTAGTCATATAGCACTACCTTACAAATTATTTCTCCTAATAAGTCACCTCATGTCAGAAATACTGTTTATCAAGTAAACAAAGTAAAAGGAACAGATTGAACAAAAATTCATATTCATTAAAACTCAAGAGTACAAGGAGTCCTCGAGGCATACCCCGAGTATTTACTTCAATGATTACAAAAATATACCAAGTATGGAGGACGGGCATCATTGTTGAGGGTCGGGGTCACTAGCATCCCTCGCCACTTCTTTAGAAGCAACTTCCCTTTCTTCCTCTTCAAGGAATGGCGTCGGGTCGAGCCCTTTTGCCACCAAAGGAAACTGGGACAACGGGCTCATAACAAGGTTAGGAGCATGAAGTCGGATCCATGCTCGAGCCTGTCTCATCCCTTGGGCATAGGACTCCAGTGCATAGTTTCCTAGTGCCAGATCATACTCTTCTAACCTCTTGAATGCCTCAATCTCCTCGGCCTTAGTAGCAGCAATCTCCTCGCGAGCACGACGGAGATAGTCGGCAAGCTTACAATTCTCCTCCCGGGAAATGTCTCGGTCCTGAGTCATTAGTACCAAATCAGACTCGACCTTAGCAAGGTTTTCCTCAGTATTATTGCCTCGGGTGGCCTTGTACTGCATAGAGTTCACTAGCTGGCTCGATGGTTAGCCCCGCTTAACACCCTGAAGGATAAGGCCTTGGCCAATGCTGATCAACGACAGGTCGGGATAAAAAATTTCAATTACTTTAATATTTGAGTTATTGTGACACCAGAACTACCAAGGACAAAGGTTCAAAAAGTACCTTCACGACCGCATTCAAAAAGTGGTCGATCCCCTGCTCGAGCGCGACCTCCTGTGAGTATTTTTCCAAGAGGCCTGGGTGATAGCTTTCCTCTAACTTCTTCCTCAAACTCAGACAAAGAAGGGGCCTCAGATGATACCTCGGGAGTAGGAGAGGCGCGTGCAGTTTCCTTCCTAGGTGGAGGGTGATGAGTACATTGACCGTCCTCCCTTTGAAGAGGAACCTCACTATTCCTCCTAGAGGTGTCCCTTGAGCCGGACTGGGTATGGCGCGGCCTCTTCTGGGACCGTCGTCGAACGATCCCATCCTCTTTCCTTTTCTCAGCAACAACCCGAGCTCTCTCCTCAGTCGCCTTCCTTAGTTTATCTCCATCAAAATCCATTCCTGCGAAGGACAAACAAGGCAAAGGGTAAGAAAGTAAAAGGGACAAAATCAGGAAAGACATGGGATTTAATAAAAGGTCAAGTACAAAAATACTTAATTTACAAAGCTAAGGCCTACCGGGCTGCAAATAAAGGCTAGCCTGACCCAAAATCTTGTTGGTAGTCAGATCAGAAGCCTCCTCAGCCAAGAGTCCAAAATCACAAATCCTTATGGCATTGGCCAAAAGGTAGGCCACTGCCTCCTCCCTAGAATTTCCCATCCTATTAAAATTATTTATCTCTGGTCTCCTAAAGGTCGGCTAGAATATATTTTCACCTTCTCGGGGCTTTACATAAAAAAAAAAAATCCTTCCAGTATTTTAAGAAGGAATCCAGGGCACCTCAAAACGTCTCTTCCCACTCAAATAAACAAAACTATTACACCGGGGTAAATACTTTAAGTCTAAGAGACATTTACACAGATTTACGGTTGACTCGATCCCTAAACTCCTACACAAAACAAAAAAATAAACCAAGAATCTCTAACCATTCGGAGTGAGCAACCTGGAAGAATGCACGCGGTGAACAAGAAGTCTATGAAAAAATGGTGGAGAGGGAACCTCAGCCCAGCCACAAGTTCCTGTGAAACACTACCATCTCCCCTTCCCGGCAGTGATATGACAATTCGTCCCTCTCGGGAAGACAGGCTATATACCTATCAGAAAGGCCATACTTCCTCATATCCACCTCAACCATGTGCTCTTTCATTTTATTATTAAAATTAGGGAACTCAAGGTCGGTGTCACCTGCTCTCTCGACTAAGTTCATATTATCCTCAACTCCCTCTTCACTACACGGCTTTCTGCGTCGGGGAGGCGGCAGTGGTTGGTAAAAACCTAATGGCTCGACCTCTAGAGGTTTGTCTAGGTTTTCTACTTCCCTAAGATCACCTATGGTAACCTGCCTTACCATTTTTCCTAGAAATAAATTACAAAAATAATAAGGTCGGGCAAGGTTGAGCTAACGTAAAAGCTATATTCTTCTTGAGGTAACAGATCGTGCTAGACGCTAGAAGATTTCTTTGGTTTCTCAAAAATTCACAATGTAAAACGAATGAGAGAATAGGGACCACATATTTAAAGGAAAAAATGGCGAGAAAAGTCTAGAAATCTCCACCCTTGTCCTAGCCACGTGTCAAACATCAGATCAAAGACTGTTCATCATCTCATATTGAATAAAGGGGATGTTAGTTGTCAAAACGCGTGACAACTGTCAAGTGTAAATGCGCCTAGAGATCCAACTCGCGATCTCTAATGCACGGATAGTTTCCCGACCTCCTTCTAAAAAGTTCGGATATAAAAAGGTCCAAGGTCGGCCCCGTCAAGGTCTATGGATTAGCCGTATTTCGTGAACTACTTTAAATATGCCCCACATTAGCATCATTGATCAAGAATTTAAACCCGGGCTTCATCTTGGGCATAACGTTGGGTAAACCCGGCCTATCTAGCTTTCTGACGTTAATCAAGGACCTTGAGGTCGGCCTATCTCGACCTTATAAGGCAAGAAGCCCATCATGGATCATTCCTGGCCCATGGGCTTCATAAGTGAGCCCATTTCTAGAACCAGGTAAAACAGCCGTAATCGTATATGCAACTTCTCTGAAAGGAAAGTTCAAATCTCATAAGGATTCTTCCTCTAAAAGGTAAGTTTGTGCCATGAGGACTCCTTCTTCAAATAGGAGAAGGTTACAGGTTTCAAAGCCTATAAATACAGCTCCTCTGATCAAATAACTCATTCATCATTAATACAGTTTTCCAGCTATTTCTCTCTTTTTCTCTCCAGAAAACTAATTTTCACATCGAAGGGGCGACGAGGAGAATCCTCCTAGCCTTTTTTGCAGGTCATCCAAGGTGAATCCATTCAACTTTTCCAGTGATCAAGCAACTCCCGATCTTAACACGTTGCCACATCAAGGTTAGGAATTTTTATAGCATCAATGTCAAAAAAAAATTCTATCATTCGTCAAACGTTACACAAGCCATAATAAAGTGGAGTTGGGAGTTTTTTTGAAGACAAACATCCAAGAGCTTTTTTTGCTTAGTATGGGAGAAAGACCTCCCTACAGTTGGTTGATTAAAAAAAGTTTAATTGTGACTTGAAATTTTAATTATTATGCTTTAATTAAATTGTTATTTATAACATTAGTGTAAAGAATTTTATAATAAAGTGTTATAAAAAGCTTAATTTCTTGTAGTGGTTAATCGGAGAATTTTCCGTGTCACTCTCTTTTTCTTTTTAATTATCTTCTAAGTTATATTTTATAAGAATTAAAATAATTAAAAAATTATGAAAGTTTTTCGAACTATATTAGTCTACGAATTGTTCAATTCTTTTGTCATCAAAAATATATCTTGCCTAGCAGATTTATTGTCAGGAAAAGTTTACGTGTTCGTGAGCACGAATCATCTTAATTTAAAAATTTTGGATCTAAATCATATCCCTACGAAAGTTAGTTTTTGTGATAAAAAAATCAAACTCCGCCTAAAAATCTAATTTTGTAGGTGGACAATTTGTAGTTTAAGCATAAATATTTTTGGAGCCAAATTCTTATCCCAAATAAAACTCATTTTGTAGGAAAAACTAAACGCGGAAAATTTGTAGTTGATGTATAAATATTTTTGGAGCCAAACTTTTATCCCTACAAAAAATTGTTTTGCAGGAAAAAAACTCCGCATACAAATTTTATTTTGTATGTGAAAATTTTGTATTATAAGCGTAATTTTCTTGTAGTGTATAATTATAATTCATTATTATCTACATATTTTTTTAATAATTTGTAATGATCCGCTGTTTTCCCCCTAATTTTAAGAAATTAAATTTTAATTTTTTTAATCCATGTATCGATATACGTGCAGAAACCCAGATAAGGTTTACATGTGGCTGAGTTGTGATTTGCTGGAATTAATAATTTGGCCACTTGTCAAACATGAATAGGATGAATTTATGCAGGTTAACATGACCTGCTTATAGCATGCATGAGTCCTCAACCTAGATTTAGGGCAATGATTAGGACTTAAATGATTTTTTAGTTGATTATCTTGGATTTCAGCTACAAATTCGTGGCTATAAATAGGAAGCTATATTCTAAACTTGGAGCCCAGATTCCTAAATTTTCCAACCTTCAAAGGTAGCTTTTTAATAAATCATGTTAGTGTGATGTTCAACATGTTGGGAAATTCTACAATGATCTTGAAGTAAATCAAAGAAAAACAAGAGATTTTGTAGATTTCAGAGATCAAATTGTAGAAGCAGTTCCCCCATGTATCGATACATAAAAAATTAAGATCTAAATATATATATCTATACTATCATGATTTTTCAGAACAAAATAGAAGTTTGATTTTTGATTCTTCCTTGTTTTCAGGTTCCAAACAAGGTAAGCAACACTGTAATCTTGTTATTGGTCTTAAACACTGCTTCGTGCAAATTTACTTGATATTTTAACTAGTTCTTGTCTTGCTAAAGTATTTTATTGCATTAATTATTACAATCATTACGTTATCTTCCTTATTATTAAGCCTCACGGCGCTTGCCTTGATATACTGGAATTATGGAAACTTTTCCTGCTTGAAATACATGTGAAATAACACGCTTGTATCGGGATTATAAATCGTTCTTGAATTCTTGCTTGCACGGGATAACATTTAATTTGTAATCGGGCCCTTGTGAAATTCATATTTTCTTTAAAAGAAAAGTTTTTTACTTGCTGAATACTTTGTATTCATATTTCAAAATTTACAGATGCCTAATCTTACTATTTTCAAGGCTACAACGAATTGGTGGAAAATATTTGATGATAGGCCGACTTATATGTACATTACGAAAACCAAAATTTGGAGTTACTCCTGTAATACTTGACTCTTTCTCATTATAAATATACAAAAGTTAAAGTAGAATATTGTGATGAACACACTTTTGAACTTGTGTACTTATACGTTTAATAGTAGGTAGTTTTATTAAGTTTGGAATGGTATACGGGGTTTAATTTTGACCGTTGTAAAAACCCCGTATAAAGCCATATAAGAATAATAAAATATGTAAATTATGTGTGTTTTATTGTTCTTATATATATATATATATATATATATATATATATATATATATATATATATATATATATATCGATACTTGATTATATTTACGTTTAATGAACTTTAGTTACAAATTTCAAATACTAACGGATAGTAACTGACTTACATGTATCGATACATGTAGTAAATTCTCAGTTTTTCTGACTTGGAAACAGAAATCTTAATTTAGAGATTCGATATTTTATTTTAGCTATATGTATGTTTTTAGTTTTATATTAGTTAAATTTAAACTTGTACAAATCAAGAAATGATAAACTAAACTAGGTATGAAGATTTGAAATAACAAGTGATATCAGTCTTCAACTTTCAAATATGTAATATACCAAAACTTAGTAATGCTGTGAAATCTAAAGGTATCGATACAAACAGTATCAGAAATTTTAAAAATTTTACTAGTTCCTAATGTATTTGTTGTATTCACTACATAAAATTTAAAATTTTAAAATAAAAATTTTTGTGCACCACAAGTGTTGGTATCAGAGCTTCGGTTTGCAGGTTCTCTAGACATCGTGATACATATAAGTTAACATCTTGTTTCCAACCTATCGAGGTATGCTTATTTTAAGTTATATTTTATGACATATTATATGAATGCTTGAATAATATATTTTAACTCAAATAAAATGGAAACTTCAAGCATTTCATCCATAACATGAAACATAGATACAAAAAGTTAAAGTTAAATATTTTACATTTCAAAACATAATAAAGCCTACAGGATACATTGTGCGGGGGAGGGAATGAACTAAGTCTCAGGAGATCCAGGATCCATCGGAACCTCAGTAGGAGCATCAAGAACATAGGTCTCGATCACTAAATGCTATCCGATCACTCCAACTCGAGTAGATAAATCCTGGATCGACTGTAGAATAGTCATCCATGCCCTCCTTGACTCTACAAATGCAGTCCAAACTGGAGTCTAAAATGATGTACCCTGAGTCTTGGTGGCATGCCCCACCCTAACCTCCTCCCTAACTTAGCTAGCCTCCACACAAGCATCCATACCCTCAACACTAATACACACACCTGCAGCACCAGCACAAGCAACCTAACCTCCAACTCCCTATCCATGACCACCTACTATGGGATGCTTCGGCACCCAAACCTTTGGTTGTAACTCAGTATACATCTTAGCTAAAGTAGCATATCCAAATGTTTGGTTCAGATGAAATGGTTGTAAGAACTCCCCCTCATGACGTAGAATCGTCATCACCACTCGCCCATATAATAACCTACTATTACAAACACTCACAATCTCTATTAAATGATCCAAAATGAGGTTTACTAAGTCAACTTGTCTCCCATGCACAGTCTCTCCATAAACCATAAGTCCTCGACCTGTAATGTCGAATCCTTATACCCACAAGGCTTAATCAAGTGTGTGAACATAAGATGTAGAAATCTTCTATGAAATGGTAAAAGTGGTGCATGATCAGAAACATTCATAAGTGTAGGATCATAAAAAACAAACCTACATGCACCTACTTTCTCAAAAGTAATAACTAAATCTCTCCACCCTCATGCATTTCAAGGATCCCTTGAATCTTTGAAGGACTAATCAAAAAAGCCTTTCCCTTCACCATTGTCTTCAATATTCCATCACCTCAAGCTACTCACTCGCTCTCGGTCTCCTCATCACAACCCATTTTTATTTTTGCATTTGCATAAAACATTTGAATTAACCTATCACATACTTTTTCCCCATTTTCTAGAAAGTTAAGCCAACCGAAATGCTGAAAATATGGTAGGTATTCAAATTGAAAGGAGCAAAGAAAGGAAATTTTTAACACTCTTCCTGGTACAATTGATAATTTATTTAATGCAAGAAACGGGATTGAGTTTCTGCACTACTAAAGAATGTGTTTGGAAAGGTAGTTAATTCATCGAACTCAGTATCACTAGAATCATGTGGTTCGACCACTTTCTTCTTATCAGTACCACCTCTACCTCTACCACGACTAGATGACGAAGAAGGCTTACCTCGGGTTGTAACAGGGACAACATGCCTACGTCGTTCAGTGGGTCATGGATTAACATCAATGTCATGAGAATGTTTAGTGCGTGGTTCACACATTACAGAAGGAGATATCTCTTCAGTAGATTCTGAACAATTTGAAGTGGATTGGGATTGAGAGTTTTCATAAGTGTATTGGGATTTTTCGGTGGCGTCTGAAGAAGGAATTAAACTGCCAGCCTGCCCTCCACCTCTTCTCATTTTTCTCGAAACCCCATGCTTATTTCTTTTCATATTGATCATATAGAATGAAAGCAAGATCGGATTTGTGAAATTGGAAGAAGTTTGAGAGATCTGGAGGTTTGAATTTGATTTTTTTTTTCATGAAATGATAACTGAAACCCTATTAAATCGCTATCAAGTATTGATACATTACTTATATGTATCGATACATTCAAGTGGTGATTAATTTCTGCCTATATATGTATCGATAAAGAATAATTTGTTAAAATTTTATTTTATTTTAAATTTTGACATAATCTGAATTTCATGTTTTGATATGTTCCAAGGTCAAAAGATATGTCTCATATGAGTTCATCTTGACCCTCGAAAACTGCAGCATCAATGAATCGATTGACTCGAGTAGTTTGACTACAAGCTCATCAAATCGAACAACTAGTAAACATAATGGTGAAAGTCAACCTAGTCAAATTCCTAATGATGGTGGAGCGATTACTAAAAGATTTCGACGCTTGAAACCTCTGGTATTTGAAGTTTCTAAAGACCCAATAGATGCTTAAATTGAACGAATGTTCTTATACGCACATACACCTAACGAAGAGAAAGTAAATTGTGCAACATTACATGGATGTGCTAGTTACTAGTGGGATACTTTAATTCAATTAGAAGGAGTCGCATCTTTTGATTAGGAAAGGTTTTGTGAAAATTTTCATAACAAATATTTATTGGCATTAGTACAAAATCAGATACTTAATGAGTTTATTCAATTGATGCAAGGATATATGACAGTAACAGAATATGTGAAGAAATTTGAGGAGTTATCTCGATTTGCTGAACATATGGTCAGTCAGCCCTGACACAAAATAGATTTTTTTATTGAGGAACTGAAACATGATCTAAGTAGGGATGTGTTAATGTCTTCTTTGACTACTGATACTATTCGCTAAAATTCTATATCACAAGAGCACGAGTCATGTTTAAGTAATAAAGTGGATTTTTTGAGTTCGAGTTGTCGATCCACGAGGAATGTATACTCAAGTACACACTCTAGTTAATTCAATTTCAACAACAAAATCACACAATAAATTTTTGGATTGTTTTTGTGAATGCATAATTTAAACAAAATAACTTTAAATTCTAATTACAATAAGGAAAATGGAATATTAAAAAGTTGGGATTCATGATTTCACTTAAACAACACTTATTTAATTTGCATTTTGTAAAAATACTATTTAAGATAAATAAATGCAAGACAATAATCATAAATCAAAGTACACAAAATTAAAAGACTATAATCATAAATTCAAATACTCAAAAATAAATAACTCAAAATAAATAAACAAACTTAAAATTACTGAGTTAAGTAACACTAATCATCCTGAGTTAAGTAACACTAATCATCCCAACAAAATACTGTTTAACCCATAATAAAATAACACACTTAATAACTAACATAATCATTTCAATAAAAAATTAAATAGAAGATTAAAAACAAGATAATAAAGAGAACTCCCCTTCAAGTTGATTTTTGAGTTGAATGCCCCCATAATTCTTTACCTTTGGTTAACTTTCTCCTTTCACATTCAAAGTCTTCAACAACTCAACATAATACTTTAAAATGTGCAATAAATACTATGTAAATAAAGATGAAAGCTTGAAATAACAATAATTAAAAAATCTTAAAACCCACAAAGATGTTCAAAAAGAAGAAAAACTAATAAAAACTCAAGAACTTTAAAGATGCTTAAAAGAGAAAATGTAGACAAAGTCACAATAAAAATAAAAGAGTCACAAAGAAAAGCTAACCCTAGTTGAATCTCATACTTTGGTATTTACATTAATCAAAAATACCCAAAAATAACTAAAAAATCAATAAAAATTGTCTACAATCAGCGAGAATATTCGTATGAGCTGAACCAGACCGACATGGTATATGGCTCGATTTTTTTTTTTTTTTTGATAAATGTAACAGCACGGTTGCGCAATCTAATTTTTACGAGCAACATTGGGCTCTACTTAAGTCTGGTTTGAGTCGCGGCCACGTTGGCTCGAAACCGTGTCCGCGTAGCCAAGTAGAAACTTAACTTTGAAACTTAGTCCCTTTTTTAAATTGCAACGAAGTCCTTCATCTTTCAATGTTGGTCAATTTGGTCGCCACATTTTTTATTTCTTTCAAATAGGTCCTTCAAAATTACACTTGAGGTTCTTCAATTTTAGAAACTTGCAATTTGGTCCCTAGTTTAATTGCACAACAGGTCCGCAACTTTTGAAAAGTGCCAAGTTGGTCTCCAAAGTTCTGATTTCAACATAATTTGCATTCATTTTGTAATTTTTCACCCCAAACTTGAATGTTAACCTATTTAAACATAAAATATGAATAATTTAGTAGATATTTGCTTAAGATGTTCCAAAAATGTTAATTTAAGGGCATAAAAGGGTATAAAAATGCACTTAATAGCAATCTTTTCAAATATAGTAGAAAGAGCTTTAATGGCTGAACAAGCAGAAATCAAGATAATGAAAGCTCGAGAAATTTGAAATCAAAATCCTCGAAGGTCAATGACTCGATAGAACCCTCGACCTACAAATAGAAATGTTGGCAACAAATTCTTGAGGTCACTCCAACCTCAACCAACCATCAAGAAGACTAAAATAAAAATCGCAAAAGTAAATCCATGATAGCTGATATTGCAGGAAACCACGTAGAGGTCCTTGTCAACCCAACTGTAGTTGTGTTATGACTGCGGAGAAAAGGCCACTTGTTACAAGATTGTCCCAAACAAAAAACTAATCAGACCAAACCTTTGCCACAATCTGGCTGGGTTTACGCTGTGTTGTAACGAGAGGCATAAAAAATAATAAAGTAATCATAGGTACGACTTACTTTTTTTCTAAACTAGCTCATACTTTATTTGACTCTGGTGCTACTCATTCATTTGTGTCCGCCCAATTTGTACAATGTCATCAAATACCCATTAAACAATCATCAAGCATTGTGAAATCGCTTTACTTGATGGAAAAGTATACCAAACTCAAAATCATATATCAAAAGCTCAAATTCAAATAAAGGATAATAACTATTCTATTGAACTTATCATGTTTGATATCATACTAGGGATTGATTGATTATCCAATTATGGGGTAATTTTGAATTGTAAAGCCAAGGCCATATGTTTTCCAGAAAATGAACCTATATCATTTCCACCCTCTGGTAAAAACCTCCAAGTTAATTATCTCTTCAGTCAAAGTTATGAAGATGATTTCTCAGGGACATATTGGATATTGGATGAGTTTATATCAAGTTTAAGTTGATCAACTACTAGAATTTCCCATGATTCCTATTGTTCAAGATTTTCTTGATGTTTTCCCAAGGATTTACCTGGATTACCTCCTAAAAGAGAAATTGAGTTTAACATTAAAACCGTTCTAGGCACCAATCCTATATCCAAAAATCCAATTTGTATGGCCCCTTAAGAGTTAAAAGAATTAAGGAATCAATTGGATGAATTACTGGAAAAATGATTTATCCGACCCAGTACTTTTCCTTCGGTCGCACCATTATTATTCGTAAATAAAAAGGATGGTTCAATGCGATTTTGCATTGATTTTCACGAGCTAAATAAAGTAACCATTAATAATAAATATCCTATTTCAAGAATTGATGACTTATTAGATCAACTACAAGGATCAACTACTTTCTCAAAGATTGATTTAAGATCTGGATACCATTAGTTAAGAATCAAAACTGGAGATATTCCCAAATCTGCCTTTAGAACTCAATATGGGCATTTTGAGTTCTTTGTAATGCCATTTGGATTAACAAATGCTCCAGCAGCATTTTATGGACTTGATGAACCATATTTTTCAAGACTTCTTGGATAAATTTGTCATAATATTCATAGATGACATCTTGATCTACTCCAGAGATAGTTATCAACACGCTAAACATTTAAGAATGGTTTTATGAACTCTGCAAGAAAGAAGCTCTATGCTAAATTTCTCGAAATGTGAGTTTTGACTAGACAAAGTAATTTTCTTGGGACATATGGTATCAAAAAAAAAAAGAATTTCAGTGGATCCCAGTAAAGTTGAAGCGGTTTCTCAATGGAATCAACCTACTACACTTACTGAAGTACAAATTTTTCTAGGTTTAGCAGGATATTATCAAAGATTTATTCTAGAGGTTTTTTAAATAGTAGTACCATCAACTAGATTGACACGAAAGAACATATCTTTCAAATGAAAAGAAACTTGTGAGAATAGTTTTCAAGAATTGAAAAAGAGACTGACCACAGCTCCGATATTAACTATTTCACGTGGAGACATGGAATTCACTATATACAGTAACACATCAAAAAATGGTCTTGGATGCATATTAATGCAACAAGGAAAAGTTATTGTCTATGCTTCTCATCAATTGAAATCGTATGAACAGAACTACCCAGTACATGACTTAGAACTTGTCACAATAGTTTTCTCCTTGAAGATAACATTACTTATATGGAAAACATTGTGAGAGTTATACTAATCATTATAGTCCCATGTACGTCTTTACTCAGAAAGAATTAAACATGAGACAAAGAAGATAGTTGGAATTATTGAAAGATTATGATTTTGAAATCAACTGTCCTCCGAGAAAAGATAATGTAGTTGCTGATGCATTGAGCTGAAAGACACCCACTAGAGGGAAATGACCCAATGAATTCCAAAAAGATATGGAGAATTACAACTTACAGTTTTGGAGTCCAAAAAAGCTCAAATGTATACTTGAACAATACAACCTACATTACTAGAACTAATAAGAGAAGCTTATAAAATAGATATTTTTCCAGATAAATTACGGTATAGAATGAGTCATGGATCCTCTGATTTTAATATTTGAAGTAAGGGAGTTATTACATGTAATGCTTGAATTTATGTTCCACCACAAATATAGAAAAGGTTTTGGAAGAAGGACATAGTACTCCATATTCAATTCATCCTAGAAGTACAAAAATGTTTCAAGATATTCGGACTCGATATTGGTAGCCAAAGATGAAAAAAGCGATTGATGACTTTGTTGCTAAGTGATTGACTTATCAACAAATAAAAGCAAAATATAAGTGACCAGCGGGTTCTTTACAACCACTACCATACTAGTATAGAAATGGGATAAAATTACTATGGATTTTGTCAGTGGTCCAGTCAAGATGAGTTATAAAATGGAACAACTCGCTAATCTATACATTCAAGAAATTGTTCGATTACATGGTGTACCTTTATCTATCACCTCAGATCACGATCCTCGGTTTCTATAGCAATTTTAGCAAGAAATACACAAGGAATTGTAAACAAGGTTACACTTTAGTACCGCCTTTCATTTGCAAACCGATGGACAATTAGAACGAACAATTCAAGCATTGGAAGACATGTTAAGAACATGTGTACTAGATTTTGAACAAAGCTAGGATCATTATTTACCCTTGATTGAGTTTCCTTACAATAACAGCTATCAAGCATATATAGGAATGCCACCATATGAATCTTTGTATGGAAGAAAGTGCCATTCTCCTTTAAATTGGAATGAAATTGGAAAACGTTTATTAATAAATTCTGATATGCTAAAAGAAATGTTAAAGGTAGTGGAAAAGATAAAAATTCACCGAAAAACAACGTAAGATCGCCAAAAGAGTTATTCAAATAAAAGAAGAAGACCACTTGAATTCACAGTGGGCGATCAAGTATTTGTGAAGATTTCACCAATCAAACAGTTACTGAGATTTGGAAAGAAAGGAAAGTTAACTCCAAGATACATTGGTCCTTTTCTTATTTTGTAAAGAATTGGTGAAGTGCATACAAATTGGAATTTCCAGAAAAATAGCGAAGGATTCATAATGGCTTTCATATTTTGACTCTTAGAAAATACATTTCAGATCCATCTCATGTTTTGAGTGACATTCCAAACAACGTGCAGCCTGATTTAAATCTTGAAGAAAAGCCTATTCAAGTCTTGATGAAAGAAGTTTAAAAGCTTCAAAATAAGACCATGCTATTAGTACGAGTTTTATGGAAGAGCATGACAATTGATGAAAAAATGTGGGAGAGAGAAAATGAAATAAAGAAGAAATATCCTGAACTCTTCTCATAGGTAATTTCGAGGATGAAATTCTTTTAAGAGGGAAGATTGTAACGATTCGCTATTATTCCACAATTTTAAGAAATTAAATTTTAATTTTTTTAATCAATGTATCGATACATGTTTAATATGTATCAATACATGCAGAAACCAAGATAGGGTTTACACATGGCTGAGTTGTGATTAGCTGGAATTAATAATTTTGCCACTTGTCAAGCCCCAACATGATGAATTCATGCAGGTCAACACCACCTGCTTATAGCGTGCACGAGTCCTCAACCTATGTTTTGGGAAATGATTAGGGATAAAATGATTTTTTTAGATGATTATCTTGGATTTCAGCTACAGATTCATGGCTATAAATAGGAAGCTATATTCTAAACTTTGAAACAAGCAAAAACATTAGAGAGAGAGAGAGAGTTTAGATCAAATTCCTAAATTTTCCAACTTTTAGAGGTAGGTTTTCATTTTGATTTATAGTTTTTTATAAACCATGTTAGAGTCATGCTCAAGAAGCTAGGAAATTCTGCAATGATCTTGATGTGATCCAAGGTAGGAGATCAAAGGAGAAATCAACCTACGGGCAATGCCGTGGCAATCTACATGGGAAGACGAGCAAGTTTTGTGTTGGGATCGAGTCAAGATTCAAATTGGACCAAGTCACTTCAAAGGATCAAAGATTGATTCAACTGGAGCCGCACTTAGGTACCAAAATTGAGGCGGAACCTTCAGAGCTCAACCACACGATTGCACGGTTCAAGTGAATAAGATTTTTCACGATTTTTAATTTAATTTCCATTTTTATTATTGTATTTCGTATTTTCAAACCCTAGTGCGGCTAGGTAAGATTTTATGCGTATTTTTACTTATATTATGGTTTGTTTTCATTGGGAACAATTACCTTTGAATTAAAATTGTGAGATTATTGAGTTTTTACTCTTCAAGAGAAATGAGGATTCCTTTTATTATTCTTCAAGAACAATTCTAAACTTATCAAATATTGTGAAGTATTTGTGGCTTTCCAATCATAAACTTATCAAGGAAGTTGACATCCCTTGTGGCGTTTCAAAAACTTTTGTTCTTTATTCCGCATCGTCGAGTCATCGCATCGTGATTGTTGTGTCAAGGTCCTATCGTCAATATATCTTTTCTTTTTATTTCTTGAAATTCTTGTTTCTTGTGTTTTGGCTGAATTTAGATCTTTCGTATCGTTTATGTTTTATTCTGCATTCTTCGTCATGTTTCCCAAGTGGGATCGCATCGGGTGATATCAGAGCTTGGATTTAAATTCAGTTCCTAAATTCAATTCTTGATTTTTCTTGTTTTTCTTGTTCTTCATGCGAGTCAATTTTTCCTTATTTTGATCCATTAAAAATCCCAAAAAAAAAATAAAAAAATTCAAACTTGTTTATTTTAGTCAATTCTTATCCAAATTCAGTTATGTTTGTTTTGCTGTGATTACATTGTGACGAAATACAACTATAGCGACCGAGAATTTTCAGTGACTAATTTAAATATTATTTAAAATATGTCGCTACGACCTTGTCCATTTATTTTAATCACATTTTCGTCTAGCCATTTTAAGTGAAAATTTAAATTATTTAATTTATCTTAGTTCAATTTAAATTGAAAGTGTCTCATTTTTATTATTTTAAGGTCCAAATTTATTATGTACCTTTAAGCCCAATCGGTGAATTTCTGACTTCCATACAAATTTCCACACGATTTCAATTTACAGTCAACCAATGCTCCATTATCAATCCCAATTTCCCCAAATTCCTGTGAATGAACTATATGCTAAACTAATATTCATTTTCACATTTTTTTTTTCAATTTCAGCAAAATTTAATCCAATTTTCCAAAAATTCTTGATTTAGACAAATTCAAACTGATCAATAAATTCCTGGCCAATTTGGAAACCAACACACAGATCACTCCATCCAATTTTTGGTAGTTTCCCTTCCCCAGCTCATAAACCATTCTTGCATCCCCAAATTCTCTCCTTCAACCCCCTCAATCAGTCCAAATCCCTTCAATCCTCCCCAAGTCATAGCTGCCAAAAGCTTACCAAAAACGTGTACACAACCAGGCATAAACTCCCTCTTCTCCCCCATCACAACTCACGTTCACAACACAAAATTATTCTCTGCAGAATTTTTGGTAAGCATCCCCCTCAAACCTTAGCCAAACCACATTTACACAATCTGCAAACATATTGATTCACACCATCACCCCAATTAATACCCAATCCAATTAATGGAATTGGATCAATTGAAAGTAGTTTTCTTCAATCCAAACAATGGATTCGAAGAAGGCAAGGAATTCAGATTTCCCAACACACGCATACACAAATCACCTAAACCGAATCACACCACTCACAGTCACTGGCTCCAATCCCACAGAAACTATTTCAAACACATTGCAACCCAATCTTCATCCCAACAACGCCCAAAACCTCCATCGTCCGCACCACCACCAACTGATGCCCCCCCGGTCAAACTCCAACCCACATCAAAATGAGCACCACCACCCTTCACCATCGAAAACACCATCCCCAAACCGTCACTTCCCTTTCACCACCGCCACCAATCACCTCCACAAAATGACCAGAAAATCAAGAAACAAAAGAAGCCCAAATACTTACCTCGATTCTCAATTCGTTCGATTGGATTCTCAACCAAAAATCATCAGAAACGGGCCTCGATTTACCTCGGTTCTCTCAACAAAAATCTGCCCGAACAGCACCTTTTTTCACCACCCCTTCATAGACCCATAACCACCGCGGGATGATGGTGACACCACCGGCCAAGTGTCGGCGATTGGCACACGGCGGCCTCGGGTTGGAGATGGGCTGATCGCCATCTTTCTCTCCTCCCGATCGTCTCTCTGGTTTAATAGAGAGAGAGAGAGAGAGAGAGAGAGAGAGAGAGAGAAATGAAAATTTTGTATATTTTAAAGTTTGATTTTCCAAAATTGCCCCTTTTGCCCCCAGTTCTTTTTAAAGTTTGATTTCAGTCCTTCGTTTTAAATTATCTTTTATTCAGCCCTTTAGTTTTGAAATGATTTAATCAATCCCCAAATCCTAAAGAATTGAATTCGACCCTTAGTTTTAAATTTAGTGATTTAGTCCCCAAGATTTCTGAAAATTCTGTTTTAGCCCAACTCTTTTCAAACCAATTATTTTGGATTTTCAATTCAACCCCTAAGCTTTTATTTTCATCTTAAAACTTTAAATCCCAAAATACTAATTTTAATTTATTTATAGGGCTAGACAAGGCGCGAGAACATTAGAAAGTGTTTATTCCCATTTGCTCAATACTCGAGAAATTAAGGTAGACTCTTATTCACAAATTTACGTTTTTCAAAAGTGCGCATCAATAATTATTTGGATTATAAGTTTAGCATGTACGATTGTGTTCATGAGAATTACTTGCTTTCTGAGCATGAGACTATGTTACGATAATTTACTTGCTTAAATGCATAAGACTTGAACTTGTATGTTCATGAGAATACTGGTGATCTTTAGACACTTGAGACTTGAATATCATGATTATGTGTTTTAATTTATGATGTTAAATGATTATTATGCGCGAATCTACTAAGTATTTCTATGAAATACTCACGTTTTCCAAAATAAATTTTGCAGATGACGGAGTTGGCGACAAGGCGTGCGATGGTGGCTATTATTGAGATTTCAGAAATGTTTTTATTTGAAATTGAAACTTATCTATTTCATGTTTATTCCAAGTTTATTTTAGAATTATTTAAATATTTGAATTGTTGACCTTTTGGGTCAAACTTTATAAAATTATGAGTAATGAAATTTCAATTATTGTTTTATTTTCCGCTAAATCATTATTTTCAAAGTTAATGGAGATGATGAAGTGGTGTTCCGGGTGTTCAGAATCCGGGGCGTTACAACAACTGAACCTGAGAACTAGGGTTTTTCAGTAATTGATTCATATTTTATCTAATTTACGTTTTTATTTTATTTTCAAGTTATTTACAATATTTGAACTCGAAAAACCCCCATCTATTCTGATTGACACAGCACTAAATTAGTTCCCATTCCTTGTGGGATCGACTCTTACTTCCGCTTCTACAATTAAATTGAATAATTTGCGAGTAAGATATTTATTTATTATTTTGGTACATAACGACGAGCATCAAATTTTTGGCACCGTTTCCGGGGAGCGGTTAACCAATTTAGTGTTTAATCAATTAGAATTTTATTTTTCTGCATTTATTTTATTTTTATTTTATTTTCACTTTATTTATATAATTTTTCGAAAAAAAAAATTTCATATAATAATTATTTGTGCTTCTTTGCTTATATGCTTAAAACTCGGTCAACTAATTGTGAAATTTTTGATCTTGACCCATAAATTGAGAGAACTTTTCGACAGCAAAGGAGAGCAGCATGACAAATGGCAGCTAACAACAGAACTCTTAAACAACTGGCTACCCCCGATGTGGCTCAGCAGCCCTTATGTATCACGTTTCCAACGGTGGAAGAAGGAAAAACCTTCGAGCTTAAATCTGGGCTCATGCACTTATTACCAACTTTTCGAGGGAACCCCGGCGAAGATTCATATAGGCACCTAAAGGAGTTCCATGTGGTTTGCGATAGTATGAGGCCCACGGGCATTACCGAGGAATAAATAAAAATGAGAGATTTCCCATTTTCATTGAAGGATGCCGCCATCGACTGGCTCTATTGCCTACCATCGGGAACAGTTACTACTTGGAACGACATGAAAAGGCTCTTCTTGGAGAAATACTTCCCCGCATCGAGAGCCGGTACCAATCGAAAAGAAATATGTGGGGTGCGCCAGAACAACAATGAAACATTATATAAGTATTGGGAGCGTTTCAAAAAGCTCATCTCCAGCTGCCCCCATTATCAGATTAGCGAGCAACTTTTGGTGCAATACTTCTACGAAGGTCTAGCGCCAATGGACAGAAGTATGATAGACGCCGCAAGCGAAGGTGTGCTAATGGACAAGACACTGAGCAAGCTCGGGCTTTAATCTCCAACATGGCAGAGAACACTCAGCAATTCAACTCGAGTAGGAATTCCCAAGTCCGCCGAGTAAATGAGGTAAGTAGTTCCAATATTGAAGGTCAATTATATGAACTGACGAATCTTGTTAAGCAGCTTGCTGTAGGGAATTCGAAACAAGCCAAAGCCTGTGGAATATGTTCGAACTTTGGACATCCAACGGATACCTGTCCGGTATTGCAAGAAGAAAACAATGAACAGGTAAATGCTGCTGGAGGCTTCCCTTTCCAAAGGCAACAATACAACCCATACTCAAACACGTACAACCCCGGGTGGAGAGATCACCCCAACCTGAGTTACGGAAATAACAAACCCCCAGGTTTTAACCCAAACAAGCCACAAGGGCAATTCCAGCAACAAGGGACTTTCCAACCACAGGGGCAATATCAACAAAAACCTATAAATTCAGGTATGTCTCTTGAAGATATGGTTAAGACGTTGGCGACTAACACGATGCAATTCCAACAGGATACCAAGTCGAGCATTCAAAACCTGGAAAATCAAATGAGCCAAATGGCCACTGCCATAAATAGATTGGAGGCACAATCTGGAGGGAAGCTACCATCGCAGCCCGAGGTAAATCCCAAAATTGTGAGCGCCATAACTCTCCGGAGTGGAAAGGAAGTTGAGGGTCCGCAATTGGAACCGACTGTACTTGAAATGGAGAAAGATGAAAATGAAGGAGTCGGGAAGAGAAACGACACTTCACAAAACCCTCGGGTAAAAACTGACTCCCATTTAAATGTTAAACTAACACCTCCACCTTTTCCTAGCAGATTAGCAAAGACAAACAAGGAGAGCAAGGAAAATGAGATGTTGGAAATGTTTAGAAAGGTTGAAATCAATATCCCGCTATTGGAAGCCATCAAACAAGTCCCCCGGTATGCAAAATTTCTAAAGGATTTATGCACTAGCAAACGGAAACTGGTGGGAAACGAGAAGGTAAGAATGGGGGAAAGCGTTTTAGCCTTATTTCAGAGAAAATTGCCTCCTAAGGGTAAGGATCCCAGTATGTTCACTGTGCCATGTCAAATAGGTAACACCAAGGTAAATCGTGCACTGATAGACTTAGGTGCATCCATTAACGTAATGCCTAGATCCACCTACATTGCATTGAATCTTACCAAAATGTCTAAAACAGACGTTATCATCCAACTAGCCGACTGTTCCAATGCATATCCAGACGGGGTAGTTGAGGACGTTTTAGTGCAAGCAGGGGGATTGGTTTTTCCAGCAGACTTTTACATACTAGATATGAATGATGATCACTCCCCTAATTCTACCCCTATATTGTTAGGAAGACCATTTTTGTGGACCTCCCAGGCCATAATTGATGTAAGAAAGGGGGTGTTGACCATGGAATTCAATGGGGAGGTAGTGCAATTTAATATCTACGATGCAATGAAACACCCAAATGATGTATGTATTGTTTACTCTATTAATGACATTACTCCTGCTGTGCAGAAAATTTTCAAGTTAAATTGCAGGGACGAGCTAGAAACAGCTATTGTGGATTCGCTAAGGCAGGATGATGATAGCGACGTGGGTATACGCAAGGAATTATAGGATGAAATTACTGCACTTAATTCACTGGGACCCGCACCGCGCAGGTATGCCGTAAAAATAATTCAACTGACAGATTATCCTAACAAATTGCTACCCTCTATCTTGCAAGCCCCAGTGGTGGAAATGAAATCTCTACCCGCCCATCTGAAATATGTATTTCTTGGTGATGAAGAATCTCTTTCCGTAATTGTTTCATCCAACCTCACAAATCTAGAAGAAGACAAACTGGTTCGGGTCCTTCGGGAGCACAAGGAGGCGATTGGTTGGACCATCGCGGATATCAAAGGAATCAGCCTGTCAATCTGCATGCATCGAATATTGCTTGAGGAAGAAGCTCAACCATCGAGACAAGCCCAGCGGAGACTAAATCCAGCAATGATGGACGTGGTAAAGAAAGAAATTTTGAAGCTGTTAGGAACAGGGATGATTTACCCAATCTCAGACAGCAAGTGGATCAGTCCAGTCCAAGTGGTGCCAAAGAAATCCGGGGTCACGGTGGTAGAAAACAAAGATGGAGAACTTGTACCAACTAGAGTCCAAACTGGTTATCGGGTATGCATCGACTACAGGAAGGTAAACGCTGACACTCGAAAGGATCATTTTCCCCTTCCCTTCATGGATCAAATGTTAGAGAAATTAGCTGGTCATTCCCATTATTTTTTTTTAGATGGTTTCTCAGGATATTTTCAAATTGCCATAACTCCAGAAGATCAAGAGAAAACCACTTTTACTTGTCCATTTGGCACGTTTGCATATAGACGCATGCCCTTCGGTTTGTGTAATGCTCCTACAACATTCCAACGTTGTATGATGAGCATTTTTTCTGAATACATAGGACAAATTATAGAGGTGTTTATGGACGATTTTAGTGTATGGGGCTATTATTTTGATGCATGCTTGGATAATTTATCATTAATTTTGAAACGTTGCATTGACACTAACTTAGTCCTAAATTGGGAAAAATGTCATTTTATGGTAGATAAGGGAATCGTGTTAGGTCATGTAGTGTCTGAAAAGGGAATAGAAGTTGATAAGGCTAAGGTGGACATCATATCTGCATTACCTTACCCTGCCAATGTGCGGGATATACGATCTTTTCTTGGGCATGCAGGTTTCTATCGTAGGTTCATCAAAGACTTTTCCAAAATTGCAGCAGCACTGTGCAATTTGTTGCAAAATGATGTCCCATTTAATTTCATCCAGCTGTGCAAAAAGGCCTTTGACCAACTAAAGGAGCGGCTGACTGCACCCCCGATCATTCAACCACCAAACTGGGATCTTCCATTCGAAATAATGTGTGACGCCAGTGACTATGCAGTAGGAGCAGTCCTAGGGCAACGGGTTGGGAGAGCGGCCCATGTGATTTACTATGCCTCCCGAACCCTGAATCAGGCCCAAGCCAACTATACCACCACTGAAAAGAAACTTCTATATGTGGTATTTTCTTTAGAAAAATTTCGTCCTTATTTATTGGGTTCTAAAGTGATTATTTTTAGAGATCATGCAGCTTTACGACACTTGTTTGTAAAAAAGGATGCGAAGCCTAGAATCATCCGCTGGATACTTTTATTACAAGAATTTGACTTGGAAATCAAAGATAAGGCAGGGTCCGAAAATGTAGTTGCCGACCATCTTAGTCGGGTAGTGAAGCCCAAAGACGACCTACCTCTGCGTGAAACCTTCCCAGATGAGGGTTTATTTTCCATCGAAGCAAATCCCCCATGGTATGCTAATTTGGTAAATTACATAACTTCTAAACTAATTCCTATTGGTTTTTCGCAGGCACAAAAAGCATAAGATGAGAAGTGATGCTAAATACTACATCTGGGATGACCCGTACCTGTGGAAAAGATGCCCCGACCAAATCATTAGAAGGTGCGTGCCGGAATCAGAATACCAATCAATCCTTACCTTTTTCCATTCATATGCATGTGGTGTCCATTTTGGACCTAGAAGGATGGCACAAAAAGTATTGGAAAGCGGGTTCTTTTGGCCGAGCCTTTTCAAGGATGCATACATTTTTTGTAAGTCTTGCGATAATTGCCAAAGAACAGGTAACTTATCCCAACGAGATCAAATGCCTCAAAATCCCATTATTGTATGTGAGATTTTTGACGTTTGGGGCATTGATTTCATGGGACCCTTTACCCCATCGTTTGGTTGTAGTTACATTCTTTTAGCTGTCGATTATGTTTCAAAATGGGTGGAGGCAAGGGCCACCCGTACTAATGACGCTAAAGTTGTTGCAGATTTTGTAAAAGCTAAGCCCCTGTTCTCTTTGCTGTTTTGAGATCGTTTTCTGTTTTTATTTTCGAAAACGCTAAAAACGCGTTCTCTTTACCATTTTCGAAAACGCATTTTGGAAAACAAAAAAAAAAAATTGTACACAAAACGGAAAACGCCCGAAACATCGTTTTGGGCGTTTTGTGTGTATTTCGACAAAAAATGTCCAAAACGCGTTTTGGGAATTTTATTTATTTATTTTATTATTATTATTTTTTTATCTTAACTTAGAACTAAGCTTAATATAAAGTTTTTATTTTTTTTATTTTGTTATTATTTTTTTAGAATTATCCTAGCTTGAAACTAAGCCTAAATAAAGAATTTTTTTTTTTTTTTTTTTTTTTGAGAATTATCCTAACTTTGAATTTAGTTTAAATAAAGTTTTATTGAATTCAATATCAACATTACAAAAAAAATTAAATGAGAATTCTTGTTATTATATTTCAAAAAATGCAATGATAAATGGACTCTGGTGGTTTTGAAAGAACTTGCATTTTCTGAATTTTAATAGAAGTAGAGCTTTCTCAAGTTCCGAACCTGACCAAGCTGTGTTAATATAGACTCTTAATGGTCACATTAGTGTGTTGCATGTAACCATATTTTTAGTGTATTGTGAAAGGAAATTTGAGTTGAAGTTAGTAGTATTCTACAAGCAAATTAATTAAAAATAGTTTAAATAGTGTTTTGCAAAATTTCAAACAGAACATGTTTTCCAGCTTTTCATTTTCAAAAACAATTTTCAGAAATGACAAATCAAACGCGTTTTCAGCAAATTTGAAAACAAAAATGAAAACACAAAACACAAAACATTTTCGAAAATGAAAATACAAAATAAAATACAAACAGAACGCCACCTAACATTTTTAGCAGGTTTGGGATACCCCGAGCTATGATCAGTGACAGAGGGACGCACTTTTACAACCGAACAATTGAAGCCTTGTTAGGGAAATATGGAGTGATGCACCGGGTATCAACCGCGTATCACCCCCAAACTAGCGGGCAGGCCGAAATCTCCAATAGGGAAGTGAAGTCCATTCTAGAGAAAACAATTCGACCAGACCGGAAGGATTGGAGCATTCGACTTGATGATGCTTTATGGGCCTACCGAACCGCTTACAAGATGCCAATTGGTATGTCTCCATACCGATTGGTATTTGGAAATCCGTGCCACCTACCGGTGGAACTCGAGCATAAAGCTTATTGGGCCATCAAGCAATGTAATATGGATTGGGGAGCAGTAGGGGATCATAGGAAGCTCCAATTGCAGGAATTGGATGAAATACGGAATGAGGCTTACGAGAATGTAATGATCTATAAAGATCGACCTAAAGCATTCAGTGATCAACGAATATCTCGGAAGAGCTTCTGTGAGGGCCAGAAAGTGCTACTGTTTCAGTACCGGCTCAAATTGCACCCAGGTAAGCTTCGTTCTCGTTGGGTAGGTCCTTTTGTTGTTACTAATGTATCTCCCCATGGTGCAGTCGACATTAGGAGCTTGCGTACGGATAAACAGTTCAAGGTCAATGGGCACCGTCTCAAGCCGTATTATGAGGGATTCCAAACCGAGAACTTGGAGGTAATTGCACTGGAAAACACCAACAAAGGGCACTAGTCCTGCGCGGACTCAGTCGAGCCAACGACTGTAAACAGCGGTGCTGCTCGGGAGGCAACCCGAGAGGGAAGTTTCTTCATCCCTTCAACTCTCTATTGTCGTATTTTCATTTTGGTTAATTTTAATTTTTTTAGTCATTTCATTCACTTAAAAAAAAAAAAACATGAATTTTCCAGTGGCCCTGTTACGGCCGTAAGATAACCCCTTACAGCCGTAACTCAATTCCAGCGTTTTTATAAAGAGGCCTTATTACGACCGTAATTGAATCTTTGAAAAAAAAAATTCAGAATGTGACTTACGGCCGTAAGTCATACCTTCACGGCTGTAAGTATGTCCTTTTTCAAAATTTTAAACGGTCCCCTCGCGCATAAACCCCCCCCCCCCCATTTCTCTCCCAATTCTTCATAACCTCCCCATTTCTCTCCCACGTTTCTCTTCCTACATTTTTACTCCCTTACATTGTTTCCACGAAAATTATTTCAAATCATCCCTCACCTCCTTCTCTACATTTCATCTTCACCAAGCTTCCAAGGTATGTATTTTATTTTTTTTTGTTTTTGTTTTTCTTTCTTTTTCTTTCCTTTTTGGCGTTTGTTATAGTCTATTGACGTAGGTTTCTTGATTCTTTTCTTCTCTATTGATAACTTGTGCCTTGCTTGGATGTTTTTGTTTATATGGGCATGTTTCATGGCTCATCTATCTCAACCAAAACTCTTATTATCCATTGCATGCCACATGTTTGTCAAAATGTTTCAATGACCATGAAATCGCTAATTTCACTCCTTGTTGCTTTGATGTTCCTTCTGTGGCTATTGTGATCTTATAGCCACCATGATAAGGGTTCATTTGAGGGCGACTATGATGTATGGGATTGATGTTTATTCCTAATACTAATTGTCACATGGTTTTTCCGAACATCGCATAACCCTTACATTTGACGTGTGTCATCTAGGAATACATGATTAGGATCTGGCTCTTGCGCCTATTTTTATGCGTGCCCCTGCTACTTAATCGGTTGATTGCACATTCTGTTGCATGTTTTACTTTTTCCCATGCCAAATGTACATGTTCATTATGCTCTTCATGCTGCTTTGATTCTCGACTAATTCCCTCGCTTCTTTTACAGGATTTTCTATGGCACCGCCGACTAAGAAAGGGAAGCAAGTGGCGGGGGAATCCTCGTTTAAGCCCCGCCAGGAGAAGAGTCAATCTAAGTTGTGTATTAAGGAACGACTCTTCCTCCTAGAGGACTTTCAGGAATGGAGGAGCGATGACACAATCATTGCCCCGCACCAGTTTTGGGCCCGCTTCGTCGAATTCGGTTGGGTAAAATTCTCGAGTGATCTGCCTTTTGGGAATCCCCCGCTGGTATACAAATTCTACATTCAATTCAACAAATACATTGGGGACGAGGGGTCACTTGACTATCACCACACCAGAGTGGCGGGGAAAAGAATCAAGTTTGATAAGGAGGTGGTGGAACACTACTTGGGATTAAATAGCACTGGAGCTGTCCCCATGGCATCAAATGCAAGTGTTTTCTTTCCGGACCAGGAGGTACTCCGTTGGGCTTTGAAGCCTGAACTCCACGACTCCCTTAATGTCGTCCATCCGCACTACAAGAATCGGGATTTACAGAGGGACGCCTGGTACCTGCATCAGTGGGGGTCGGGGAGCTTATTCCCTTCCACTAGCCTCACTACGGTGTCTATTCGCTACCTCCGAGTCTACTATGCCATCACCATGGGAATCAAATTTGACTTGGGTCGGCACATCTAGGACACTATCTCCACCTATGCCAGCTTGATGCCACAGAAGCGGGGCATGCCTTTCCCATGCTTGATTACCGCCTTATGCCGGGCTCAACGAGTTCCCGCTGCAGTGAGTGACGACACTTTGGGGCATGGGAATCGCCTCACGAAGGCGAGTTTGGAAAATGCTCGCAGGCAGATCATCGCAAAGCGGGGCAGAGGAGAGGATGACTCAGGGGAATCCGATGATGATCAGGGCGCCGAGGAGCCCGCAGCACGGGAAGCGCCACATCAGCTCCCTGCTCCTACCCCTTTTGAGCTGCAAATGCTGGAAATGATGCAAGCCTTCCAAAATCAGCTGAATGCAATGCAGGAAGATTAGCAACTCATGCTGGAAGAGCAGAGAGCCCTTCGGGAGGAGATTCGACAATTGCAGAGACCCCGTGACGATCAACCGCCACATTAGTCCGAGGCAGTTTCTTTTCTTTTCCCCCTTTATTGTTTTACTTTTCAATGAGGACATTGTATTGTCTAAGTGTGGGGGGGGGGAATTGAATTGATTATGAGCTTAATGTTTTTATTTTCTTTCTGTAATCGAATCGTTAAAATTCAGTTTGAGTCAGCATCATTTTTAGCTTTGTTCTCTACTTGTGTCACATATCTATGCACTTAGGCACTTGGATAGGAAGCAGCCCACTTTTGGTACAATTTCTTTCTTCTTTTTTTTTGAAAAAAAAATCCTTGCATAATTGGATATAAATTGAGCACATAGAGATCATCTCGTCCAAAACTTCACAAATAGGTTGAAATGAAAAGTAAAATTGTCAAATATCTACAACCTAGTCAACCCAACCCACAATAGACAGATTATTCCTTCATATATAACCCTGAACGTTCCAATTATTATACTTTTGTGAGTAGTGATGGTTTGAATACTTTTAACCATTATCCTCGGCCAATGGACTTAGATTTGGAATGAAGATCAAGCAATGACCTATAACTCATAATTGGATGGGAGAAACACATGAAAACCATAATTTGTGAGCTTTTGAGCGTAAGAGCTATTTTTAATACTTATGAGCTTGTGATTCTTTGATGTGTGTCCTGCATGGTTGGGTTATGCTTGGATGTACTTTCTTGTGCATACCGTTGTAACTTCTTAACTTAAGTGCAAATTATAGCAAAGGCAATAGGTTAAGCCAAATTTGACTTGCTAAAAGAGCCTACCTTGCTACATGGACCAATAAAAGCCCTTTGAGCCTTAGCCTTTCTTTGAATTTTTTTGCCACGTTACAAGCCACGAATACCCTTTCTTTCTCATTATCTTTGTTTTGAACCCATAGAGAAGGGATTCGAAAGCTTTTGTTGATTAGGGATTGTGCTATGGCCTAAGTCTAAGAAGTTGAAATAGTTATCTTGTGTTGGGCGATGGTTGTGTAATGGACTGAATTCAGGGGATTGAAATTCTATCTTGTGTCACTTGGTGACTGCGAAATGATTTGAACAATAGAGAAAAAGTTGCAGTCTATACTCGAAAATATATATATATATATATAATTTGAAAAGGAAATTTAGTCAAGGAAGTTATTAGTTGAGGAAGTCAAACACTCAACTTGTGAAAAAAAAAAAAAAAAGAGAAAAGAAAAGAAGAGATTCAAGTGTAAATAGAGTTGGGTAGCGGGAAACAATAAAGATCATATTAAGGGAGAAGGAAGTAATGTTATTTGGAATTGACTTAGCTTGCAAAGTTCCTTCTCGACTCAGCCTAAATATATCCTTTTTCCCTACCTGACCTGAAGCCCCGTTACAACCAAATAAAGACCTTCGCTTTGCACTTGTGTTATTGTTGGCTCCGGTTATGACAGTTTGGCAATCTGTGGTACTGACTTATCCATGCAGAGAGCTGAGCGAGAATTCAAACCCTTATACACTTTGTGCGAAGAGAGAAATATCTTATGAGGGTGTTAAAACCCATTACATATGCTTATGAGTGGTTTGAATTGCTTGGTCTAGGGTTGGTGCTATGAATGTGGTCGGGGATATTGTGTTGACTGAATTCACATCATAAATAACTCGGGTTACGCAACTGATTTCCCCTAGAGTTCGGCGAAACTATTTCCCTTGTAGTCACTCATAAATGGTTGGGAGGTGAGTGAACACGAGAGGTGTAAGGAAATAAATCATATCGAGCCATGATTGGGATGGGAAATAAAGGGGCGTTTCATCTCTAACACACACTAACATAATCCGATCATGCAATGGAACATTTTTTTAAAGAAAAGTGGGTTGCAACCTCAAGTCTCTAAATTGTAATCTATTGTTTAAATCCTATTCTTTTCTTTACAAATCTTTGTTCGGGGACGAACAATGGTTCAAGTGTAGGGGGGTTTGATAAGTGTTATATTTACGTTTATTTTATGCACTTATACCCTTGAATAAGCAATAATGTGATTCTATCTAAGTATTATTAATGCATTTTATGTTTTATATTGTATAGGATCGTAAAAGAAGAGAAAAGAAGAAAAAAGGACCAAAATGCATTCAAAACTGAAGTTTGGGGACTTAGGTGCAAATAAAGTTACGGCCGTAAGGTTACACGTTCACGGCCGTAAGAGTGTTAACAGTGTTAAGAGAAATCAGCAGAAACACATTTACGGCCGTAAACCAGAATTCACGGCCGTAACCTTCTAAAGAAAAAAATCTGCAGAGACACAATTACGACCGTGAATGGATATGTCACGGCCGTAACCTCAATTTAAGGAAAATAAGCAGAAACCGTGTTACGTCCGTAAATGAAATGTTACGGCTGTAACTCTTCAGTCAACAATTTCCATATTTTAATTCTTTCCATAATTTTGGGATTTCTTGAGCCCAAAGCTAGGGCACGAAATTGAGGCTATAAAAAAGGGAATTTCATTACAAGAAAAGCATGAAATAGTTGTTGAAGGAGGAGCGGCTTGCTTGAAGAATTGAAGAAGAATTAAGCAACTCGAGAAGGTGAATCAAGAAAGAAAATTCCAGAATTCTTCATGGCTTTGAGCGGCTAAGTTCTCTACCTAGTTCAAAGGGGTCGTTGTAATTTAATTCCTTTGTTTATCACTTTTCCAAACTAGTAACGTATTTCTAAATTCTTTACTTTGATTTGTTGGATTCTTATACGTTTTCTTTAATTGAATCAATGCAATTCTTTATTTGATTAAGGCCTTGTCATTTAATTTGTTGTGTTGAGATTTTCTATTTTGAATGATTGGATCCGTAATAGTCTTTTTGTTCAAATCATAGTAGCAAGTGGAAATTTAATATTTTTCATAGAGAATTCCAACTTAGGTAACTTGTCACGAGCTTGTGTGATTGATAACCTAATTCACCCTAATTCTTCTCAACCATTATATAGTTGTTGTCTTAAATCTAAAGAGCCTATTTTAGGTTATTCAATGGCCAATGTTTGATTAGAGAGCTTGTTCTAATTGAATGCACTAAAGGAAGAATAGGAATAGTTAGAGCTTATTAACTATTTACGGGTGATAAATCAAAGAAGAAATTGAATTCGCGTTACTTGGAAAGTGATTACATTGTGACGAAATACAACTGAACCTGAGAACTAGGGTTTGTCAGTAATTGATTCATATTTTATCTAATTTACGTTTTTATTTTATTTTCACGTTATTTACAATATTTGAACTCGAAAAACCCCCATCTATTCTGATTGACACAGCACTAAATTAGTTCTCGTTCCTTGTGGGATCGACTCTTACTTCCGCTTCTACAATTAAATTGAATAATTTGCGAGTAAGATATTTATTTATTATTTTGGTGCATAACGACGAGCGTCATCTTCCATAAATTCCTTATTTGTTATCCTTGATAGGTTCTTGGGTGATATTGGAAAGAGAATTTTGAGTGATCCACGAGTGATAAATTTGGTGAGGAATTTTATCTATTTTTCTTGTTATTAACCATGTCTCGTAGGGAAAAATCTTCTTCATCTTCAACAATGAGCGACGAACAGAAAATTAAATTGATTGAAGACATGAAGCCACAAGTTGAAAAACTCTTGGCTATGATGGATGAAAGAGAAGCACAATGGAAAAAGGAGCAATCTCAAACAGATTCTAGAGCTAGGAGGGATAAGAGGCGTGAATCCAATACTAGGGGTGGAGATGGGGTTGATGAAAGTCCATTGAAGCGAAAAGAAACATAAAAACGGGATAGTGATCATATTCCAAGAAGGAGGGAGGAGCCAACATCCAAAGGTAAATATAATTTCGAGTCCAAACCTCCTAAGGATAGAAATACTACATGATTTAAATATTTGGATTTGGGTTACATTGCTCTTCAATGTCCACATAAAAAGGTTAGATGTGATGTGATGTGAAAGTTATTTATGGAGATAAAGTTGAGAAAATGCCTAATGATAGTGGTAAATTGAAAAATATTGCAGTAGGTGAATCACTTATTAATAGGCGATCTCGTAGCACTAGGTGTAAGGAGAATGATGTGAGTGAGCAAAGATGTAACATTTTTCATACTAGATGCTTTGTAAATGATAAGGTTTGTAGTGTGGTGATTGATGGAGGAAGTTGCACCAACGTGGCTAGTACTACCTTAGTGGAGGAACAGGTTTTGGTGACTTGGCAGATATTCTGATGAGGTAGTTTGTGACGTGGAGCCTATGCATGTTGGTCATATATTTTTGGGGAGGCCATGGTAACAAGATTGGAATACGAATAGATACAGTCTCGTGAAAGGTGGGAAGAAGTTTACTCTAGTTCCATTATCCCCAACGCAGGCCCTGGAAGACCAATTGAAATTGAAAAGTGAGTTTGAGGGGAAAAATAAGAGAGTTGAGGCCACGACCTCAGAAAAAGGAGAGGGAGTGAAAATTAAAGAAAAAATGGTTGAGGTCCAAACCTCAGAAAAAGGAGAGATTGGGTGCAGAAAGCAAAAGAAAAGAAAGTCTACTACAAAAATGAGTCTATTTGCACTTACTCATGCTAACAAACCACTCCCCAGTTCTATTAATTTTTTTTGCAGGTACCTAAGTCAATGTCCAAACTTAAGGTTAGGATTGAATTTCATAGCCAGAAGAAACAACCCAGATCCAATGAACGCACAAAGCACCAAAATGAACATTGAGCCAGCAAAAGAAAATATAGACATGATCCAAGAGCCAACAAACCCAGGAGTTACAAGAGGATTGGACAAGTTCTAGATTCGAGGTCGAATCCTTTTCAAGAGAGGGGCGATGATGTGATCCAAGGTAGGAGATCAAAAGAGAAATTAGGCTACGGGTGATGCCACGACAATCTACATGAGAAGACGAGCAAATTTTGTGTTGGGCTCGAGTCAAGATTCAAATTGGACCAAGTCACTTCAAAGGATCGAAGATTGATTTATCCGGAACCACCAAGCGATCACGCAGGGCACACGGCGCGCGCCCTATACGATCACGCAAAGGTACCGAAACCAAAGCAGACCCTACAAAGCTCAACCACATGATCGCGTGACTTCCAACCACGAGATGCGCAGTTCAAGTGAATCAGATTTTTCTTGATTTTTAATTAACTTTCGTTTTTATTATTGTATTTTGTATTTTGAAACCATAGTACGGCTAAGTATGTTTTTAGGTGTATTTTTACTTATATTATGTTTTGTTTTTACTTATGTTTTCATTAAAATTGAGAGATTATTGAGTTTTTACTCTTTGAGAGAAAGGAGGATTCCTTTTCTTGCTCTTCAAGAACAATTCTGAATTTATCAAATATTGTGAAGTATTTGTGGTGTTCCAATCAAAAACTTATCAAGGAAGTTGGCATCCCTTGTGGCGTTTCGAAAACTTTGGTTCTTCATTTCGCATATTCGAGTCATTGCATCGTGATTGTTGGGTAAAGGTCCTATCGTCAATCTATCTTTTCTTTTCCATTGTTTTTATTTCTTGAAATTCTTGTTTCTTGTGTTTTGGCTAAATTTAGATCTTTCTTATCATTTGTTTTTTATTCCGCGTTCTTCGTCACGTTTTCCAAGTGGAATCGCATCAGGTGGTATCAGAACTTAGATCTAAATTTAGTTCTTGATATTTCTTGTTTTTCTTGTTCTTCGTGTCAATCAAGTTTTCCTTATTTTGACCATCAAAAATCCCACAAAAAATTCAAACTTGTTTATTTTAGTCAATTCTTATCCAAATTCAGTTCCATTTGTTTTGCTATGTTTGTAGTCAAATTTCGGATTAAAAAAATTCCGATAATTACCCAAAAAAATTTGAATATTCCGAGAATTTCTCAATTCCTTTTTTCTTCGTGTCTTCCATAAATTTCTTAATTGTGATCTTTGATAGGTCCTTGATAGTTGTCCATAAGGTCTTATGTACCTTTCGAGATAGGTGTCTCACATCCATGGGGACGAGCCCCTATCGAGCTTGATGACACATGAGCTTTGGCTCAAATGAATGGAGCTTCAGCTCAAATACAAGTTTACTAGGGAGTGTAAGTACTCTTCTGACCTCGTTCTTAGCAAAGCACATTGAATGGCACAAGGTGTCGACTCTAATAGAGGAAGGATCCAAGAATGTAAAAAAATAAAAAATAAAAAAAATAATTGAAAAATAGCAATGATTATTACACATCACTTTACCAAGAAAAGAAGGAAAAAGAAAAGATTGAAAAGTACATTCCATTTCATAATATTGATTCATTGGTATAAAATTATTATATGGGTTTATTTGGTGACCAGTACAGTTTTAACCACTTAAATGCTAATGTGAAATTACATTGATGATTTAAAATCATTATATGAGCTTATTTGGTGACTAGTATAGTTACATGAGAAGTTTAACCACTTGAATGCATTAGTGTAATTACATTGATGATTTAAAATTATTATATGACTTTATTTGGTAACTAGTATTGTAAGGCCGCTTTTCATTTTTCGTGTAATTTTAAATTTCACGTCATATTTATGTTAATGTTATTTGAAATTTGAATTTTAATTAATTTTACGTCAATGATTTGGAATTGTTTTGCAGTGGAAGGATTTGGACGCCGTCTCGCTCAATGTGCCAATTAGAAAATTATAAATTTGTCTACTTGCAATTTATGTGAATAATTGTTTTATTTCCAAAGCTTGCCAATTCCTATTTTTGTCAAATTATTATAAGTGGTAAATTTTAGGATATTTTGTAAATTTATGATAGATGTGTACTTAATTTTGAAACTTAGGGAGAATGAGGGACTAGATTGCAAATATCCTAAAGATTACACTTAAACCCTAACCTAACCCTCATTCTCACCCTCTCACCCGACGCTCTCTCTGTCTCTCGGCTCTCTCTGTCTCTCGCCTCACCGAACCTCCCCCGACCACGACCCAACCACCACACCACCAACCTCACGGTAAGGAGCTCCCTCTCGCACGCACACACACACACACAACGCAGACACACACACACACCTTCACGCACGCACACACACATACACACTTCGATACACACATATATATTTATTAATTTTTATGTATATATGTATGTATATGTATATGTGTGTATATATTGTGAGTGTATGTAAATGTGTGTTATTTCTCATATTTTTCATATTTAAGCTTACCTAATTTCGAATTATACCGTTAATTTGGAGGTTAGTAATGCTCATGGATGTGTGTGTGTGTGTGTGTGTGTGTGTGTGTGTGTGTGGACGTGTAATTTCACAGTAGATTTTCAGATTTCAATATATATATATATATATATGGATCTTGCACTGTATATGAATGAATTTCAAATTTGGGGCTTAATTGGATTTTTGAATTTTTAAATTTTTATTTGAGATTGGAGATATGTAAGATTATATATGTATATTGTATAATTTCAGATTTGTGGATTCATTGAATTAATTGGTTTTGTTGAGTTTATAACTAAATTGGAATTGTAATGTATTTTCGAATTTAGGAAATTTAGTTCTAATTAGTGTAACTGATAATTGATTTCGGTTAGTTGATTTGGAATTATCTTTATAATTTCAAAGATTAGAGTAAAATTTTAAATGTGTACTTATTTCCAAATTTCAAAATGTAGGAGCTTAACTATTAGTTCACCTTGATTCTAAAAAGTGGAAATTCAATTTAACTTTTCATATTTATTAATAGTTAAGATTTTTGATTTTTTTGTAATTTAGTAAAGTCGAATTATAAAATTATAGCTTTGTTAATTGAGTTTCTACTAGTTTGGGTAAATTGAGAATTTCGGATTTCCGAACGGTTAGGGTTGTAATTTCAGTTAGTTTAATTGAAATTTTTGAATGTTGAGTTAATTTGAGATTTTCAAATTTATTGATATTTAGAATATTAATCGAATGATTTGGTAAAGTTAGGTTCTATAATTCTTAATTTGAGTTTGAATTAATAGATAAGAAAAGCTTTCTAGAGTACATTGAAATTGACATCTTATTTTCGAATATGGTGTTGTGTGTTGGACCTAGCATAAGGTCACGTTTGGGATTAAATTGTGAATAAAATAGAAGTTTTAACCTTGGTTAGAGTTTAAAATGTGATTTTGAACTAAAAGTATATTTTATTAAATGAATGGGTACAACTAGGATTTTGGTACATTGACGTCACGGGCAGCCGATGTTCCTCCACTTGCAAATCCAGATAACGGTAAATGCTAAGGCGTCAGGTAAGTAAACTTCCCCCTATTTTTATAGAAATTGAATGTAAATGTGAAATGTGTAAATGACTGCCTTGCAATTTACTTTGATGAATTTCATTTACTTTATGAAAGTATATGTTATTGAGAAGAATGTTCAAGCATGCACATTATCATGTCATTGCATCATCAAGCATGCATTGGCATCGAAATTGGGAAGTCAAATGTGTTTTTTTAAATGAAAGAAATGTGTCAAGGTGCAAGTTGTTCAAAAGTTATGTATCCCAAGTTTTTAAGAAAGAATGGGTGTATTTCTAGTTCATGAAAGATGCGAGTGGGAAATGGGGCGCGGGGGACCGGCGTACCCGAATTAAGTCGGTTTGCGACGGAATGTTCAACCGTTTTACGGTGGACTGTTAAACCGCTTTACGGTGGAAATGTGAAAGTTAATCTGGTTCCAAATAGGAATTGTCCACTGTTATCTGATTGACTAGAAGATACACCAAGTGAGCTCACGATGGAAATGAAGTGAAAGTTTTGAAATGTTAAGTGAAAGTTTGAAATGTTTGAATGTTCTGGAGAGTAAAGTAAATGGGGATACATATATGGAATTTGTAAAGCACTCATGTCATAAGCATGCATTCATGCATAAAATTTACTTACTGAGCTTTAGCTCACCCCCATTCCCTCCCCAATATTTCAGGTGATGAAAGTTAGATGAGACGAGGAGAGCATTTGGTGGTAGAGTCAGGCTATACCTGCTTTCAATTTTTGAAAATAAAGTTAAATTAGAATTTATTTAAGTTCTAAGTAATTATTTCTTAATTCATTTATTTTGATAATTGTTTCGGTTGAAATTAGTTAAATGAGTTATGGCATTTTTAATATTGGTTCTATTACCACTTATTTCACTTAATTATAGCTTATTGATATAAAATGTTGTGTTGAGGAGTTTGGGGATTGAATTTGAAATAGTGTGGTGACGTGGGAGTTTGCTGTAGAATTGGAGTTGAATGTTGAATGTTTGAGTTTGAATGAGTTGAGAATTGTATTTGTAATATGGGTATGATGTCCCTCTACAGGTTGGCTAAGTCCAAATTACAGAAGAGACTCTGCCGAAATTTTTGTAAAATTTTATAATAGAAAATTAAAATGTTGAGGTTTTAAATGATTTCTTTTCCGCATTTAAGTAAAGAAAAGTTAACACGCCTAGGTTTAAGATTTTGAATTTGGGGTGTTACATTTTTGGTATCAGAGCTAAGAGTTTTAAAAGCAATTCTGTAGACTTTTAAAATTTATTTGAAAATGGTTCAGGTACTGAGCACGCCTCAAGTGTTTCTCCCTCGATCATCTGGTAAGGTAATTTTTGTCTAAATTATGAAATGTTAATTGATATTACAATTATTGCAAATTCTTGCATGTTAATGTTTAATGTCGTAAAGTGAAAGGTTAAGAATGTTATTAGTGAATATGACTAATATATCTTGGTTATATTAATGAGGAAGTGAACAGGAAATGGTTATTAAAAAAAAATTTGGGTGTTATTTATTAGTTCATTTCGTGAAATAAGAAATGGATATGAATGGTATATCGGCATGAAAGTATACAATGTCCAAACGAGAAGCTGAAAGGTCATCGAACTTAGTATAGTTACATGAAGTGTTTAACCACATGAATGCTAATGTGTAATTACATTAATGATTTAAAATCATTTTATGAGTTTATTTGGTGATTAGTATAATTACATGGATTATTTCAATGATTCATAGTCTATGAACTCATGTGATGACTCAAATGTGATATATGAAATGAACTGGTGATTTCAAATTATATGAGTAGATAATGGTAGAATCTATATTAAGCCTAAATTTTAAAAGTGAAATTAATGAATTAGAATAATTGTGGAAATGTGTATTATGCTTAATATAAGTACATCGATGCTTACCCTCAAGATTTAAGTTAAGACTTGTGTAGAATGAAAGTGAAGACGGTAGATATTGATACCTCTTTATTCTTTGAATGTATTTGATAACTCATGCTATTGGTAACCGTGTACTCGATGTGAAGTAAGTAAATATAAAATCTCGGTTTATTCTTTGTAAGCATGTGGGATATTTATTTTTATAAAATGGACTCATCTAATCGAGAGGTATATTCTCATTTAATATTCCTATGAAAATTTATGTTATGTGAATATGTGAATGTGTGATTCTTTGTTCACTAAGCTTCATGACTTATAGTCGTTTCATGACAATATAGGAAATGGATCAAAAGACATATGAGCTAGTGAGATCGTGGTCGAGGACATCGCAGAACGGCATCGAGTTTCATATTATTACTAAGAAAGAAGTGTGGGTACAATTTCCTCTATACCCGGAAATCTATTTAAGGAAAGGACCTATAAAATGGTTTATGTTTATGACTCTTTTTTCTCTAGAACCCCCTGGTACATCATTCTTTATCTATTAAGATATTAAGTAATGTACGAATTATTTTGTATTTGAAAAGGGACTCTATGTAAGTAAGTTGTGAAAGTTGAGGTAAACCCCTTTTTGTAAAACAATAGGGATATACCATTCCACTCTTTTTTCTATGGGATGAGTATAATGGGGTTTTGTAATAAGGAATTTATCCCAAGAAAACAAACTCATATTTTGATCATGTCCCATTAAAGTTAAGATATATTTCTATGAATATGTCAAGTTCCGCTCTAAATTTTCTTTAAAATTTAAAATATTTACAAAAGGGAAAACTGATATTTATTTAAAAGGAACTAAACGTACTGTCTAAATTATGTCTTTCCATTGCAAGATTTAGTATCCTATTTTACAAGCAAATTTATGATACGAGTAACAAAAAAAAGTTTAAGGAAATTCGGAATCGTGACAAAGTGGTATCAGAGCCCGACTAAATAATTCTGTAGACTGTAATAGTATGACTCCCCATTCTGAGATGTTCTCTACCAGGTATGAATGATTTTTCTCGATTCCATTTTGTTTGAATATTTATTAGAATGCATATTATTGTAGTTAAACCTTAAAGAGATGTTCCATGGCATGATTATGCATATTATGTGATTTAAACATATGAAGGGATCGCAAAAAGGGAATAAAATATCCATACATACCGCAAAAGTTATAGTACACCAAATGTTATGTTATTAAAAACACAAAAATACATAACTCGACTAGAGCAAAGGTCTAGTCATCATCATCATCATCATCATCATCATCATCTTCTTCTTCTTCTTCTTCTTCTTCTTCTTCTTCTTCTTCTTCTTCTTCATCATCATCATCATCCTCATTATCTTCATCACCTTCCTTTTCCTTTTCCTTTTCCTTTTCCTTTTCCTCCTCTAAACTCTTCTCCTTCAAATTCTTCTATGGCCTTAATGGATTTCTTTATTGCATGAAGCTCCTCTCGAACTTCGATTTGAAAAGACCACATGTTGATCACAAAGTCATCCCAACTCTTAGCCTTGGGAGGCATGCTAGCGGCATGTTCACTGATTTAACACCGCAAGTATACGGGTCGTGACAAGTAATATAGTGGGTTTTTAGAGTCCGAGTTATCATACCCACAAGGAATTGGATTAACTGGGAAAACTATTTTAATTCCCACTTTATTTGAATGATAAATAATTGAAGATGTGGCAATCCTAAAGATTAAGCTAAAAACAATAAATAATGAATAAAAATGTGTTTTCGAATCAATTGATGTAAAGTTGGGATTTCACGATTTCACTTAGTCAACACCTTCAATTCCACCATTCTAATTTTAATCTACTAATGTGATTGGTCGAGCTCACTTATGCACATAAAATTTCCCTCTCAGGTTTAAATCAACTCTACCTAATTAGTCAACCGTATTAACGAACAGTTGGTTGTAATAATAAGGTGCATGAAATACAAGAACTCAATTAAGACTACAATAACAACAAACTTATATCTCTATCGCTCATTCAATTACCAGATTTTTTTCCTAGGTCTAGATCATTAGCTCACCTCTCGGATTATGAAAACGATCCAATTAATCAATGAATTAGTGGCCTATTAATTCACGCATTGAACACAAAATAAAATCATAACATGCAATCAGACCATAAACTTAGAACAACGTAATTGAAAGCGTAAAACTACACTATATAATTAATCCCAACAATTTGTTTAGTTACACATAATATAGGAAATCAAAACACGGTAAATAACTAAACTAAACATCATAAGCAAATTAAAGAAAAAGTAAAAGAACTCTTGCACCGAGAAGTGCCTTCACGAATTTCTCTTAGAATCTCCTTGCCTTTGCCTCCAATTTATGCTCCAAAATCTCCAAGGTAAGATGGTGAATTGTGCCTCCTGAATATGTGTGCCAAAGGTCCTCAATTTTTGCATGATAAGTCCCTTTTATAGATTTTTCAAGAAACTTAGGCTAAACAATGCTGAAATCCATGCATGGGCTTTTCTCTCGCTGGGCCTTATAGCATCGCAGCCGCGCAAGCTAACCTGTGGTGGCCACGTAGTAGAACCAAAACAGGTTCTGTTAATTTGAAGATTTTGGCACGACCATCTGGTAGGTTGAGTGTGGCCGGGCTATGCAATTCCTCCAGCATGTTTTCATCTTTTCTAGTGTGTTTAAGTAGGTCCCTGAACTTTATTCGCACATGAGTCCTTCATCTTTTGATTGTAGCAATTGAGTCCCTGAACTTTCCAAATGCTTCAAATTTTCTTCCGAACTTCAATCCATCTTCAATTGAGCTCTTGAATTTAGATTTCTTCCTCTTGGCTCTCCTTGGAAATACCATTTGATGACGTCAACATCCATTTTGCTCTTTTTAGTTCCAATTATCTTCCAAATGTGCATTATTCAATTTTATTGCTTCATTCTTCCATGTTTGGGAGAATTCCTACAATGTAAACAAATATAAAACAATTATGAAATAATTATTTAAGAATAACAATAATTTATTCTAATTTAGAAATACAAATAAATGTATAAAATACACTTCTCACAGCATATCTAGGAGGTTTCCATGCCTTAACCCAAATACCATTTTGAAAAAAAAAAAAATCTTTTACAAGGGAAGCTTTTCCTATTTCACTAGTTGGAGACAAAGGACTCATCTTCTCACCAGAAAAGTCTACTCCTAACTTATGTAGCAAATCAGTGATTAAGCACCCAAAAACCATGATCCTAGTCTTGGGATGGAGAATAAATTCGGAGATACCAAAGATGATCAAATCACAAATGTTTACCTATGGCCGGTGGCAATCCTCCACATCATCCAAATGTCTTCTCTAAACAATTGAGATAACCTACCTGACCTAGGCCTTTAGAAATGAACCACGATGAGGGGTAACAACCTCATGCTACTACTTAATCCAACAATATCCGACCAAGGAACACTCAACTCTGGATCCTCATAAACAACTTTACAAGCTTCCAGCAAATCAAACTTATCCCTAAATGCTTCCCCAGGTAAAGGAACATCATACAAGTTTGAAATCAAACTCGCATCAATTACATAATGATTTCCCTTTCCATATGTCGAGTTATGGTATTGTATCTCTTCCCCCTAGTCCAACATGTCCGCATTGCAATAAAAATACCTCACCAACCTCTCACAATAATGTCCCTCAATCCCCAACAAGTCAAGCCAATGTAAGTCCTTAAACATCGCTAAATATGGGAATTGAATAGATTCAAGGAAAACCATGTTAATGTACCTTCAGGGTGCGAGAGTGCAACCCTTATACTCTTCCCAACTAGCACTAGAAACTACATCCTTGAAATCGATAATGGGATACTCGACCAGCTGGACTTAAGACCAAGATGAAGAGCCTCAAGTTCGAACGGTACCACTAGCCTTCTTCCTTGTAGTTTCTTGTTTTCCTCATGGGTAATGGTAGCCTTACCCTTCCCTTTAGAAGACTTAGTTGGAGCCATTATATTTTGGAAAAATAATGGAGATTAAAGTTAGGGATTTGAGAATTTGGGAAGTTGACAGGGAGAAGAGCAGTACAGCCGCGAGAGAGAGAGAGAGTGTAACACCCCAAGTTCAAAGATCTTAAACATGGGCGTGTTAACTTCCCTTCACATTATATGCGAAAATAAATCGTTTAAAACATTTAAACTTCTCGTTTTCCATTATAAAATTTTACAAAATTTTCGGCAGTGTCTCCTCTATAACTTGGCCATAACCAACCTGTAGAGGGACATCATACCTACAATACATATACAATTCTCAACCCATTTAAATCCAACATTCAGCATCCAACCAACATTCCAAAATTCAACTCCAACATAAATTCCCAAACTCCTCAACGATAATACCTTGAAGTAAAAATTTATAAATTCCTGAAACATAGTATAAACTAATCACCGGGAAATACCATACTTATTTTAACTAAGAACTGACAAACTAATTCAAAATGATTTATCAATTTAAAAGAATAACCAATAAATAATTTTTGAAAACCATTGATTCGTTTCTACAAGGAATGAAATTATGAGTACTGTCCGAGTAAGCATCCAAATGCTCTCCTCGGATCATCTAACTTTCATCACCTGAAATGTTGGGGAGGGATTGAGGTGAGCTAAAGCTCAATAAGTAAACTTTATGCATGGAATGCATGCTTATGACATGAATGCTTTAAATTTTTCATATATGTATCCCCATATACTTTACTTTCCAAAACTTTCAAACTTTTCAAACTTTCACTTCATTTGAAAACTTTCACTTCATTTCCATCGTGAGCTCACTTGGTGTATCTTCTAGTCAATCGGAGAGCAGTGGGCAATTCTTATTTGGAACCAAATTAACATTCACATTTCCACCACAAAGCGGTTTAACATTCACTTTCCCACCGCATAGCGGTTTAACAGTTCACCACAAAGCGGTTGAACATTCCGTCGCAAAGCGACTTAATTTGGGTACTCCAGTCCCCCGCGCCCCATTTCCCACTCACTTCTTTCATGACCTAGAAGTACACCCATTCTTTCGTAAAAATTTTGGGATACATAACTTTTGAACAAACTTGCACCTTGACACATTTCTTTCATTTAAAAATATTTGACTTCCCAATTTCGATGCCAATGCATGCTTGATGATGCAATGACATGATAACGTGCATGCTTGAACATTCTTCTTAATAACATATACTTTCATAAAGTAAACGAAATTCCTCAAAGCACGTAAGTTGCAAGACAGTCATTTACACATTTCACATTTACATTCAACTTCTATAAAAATAGGGGAAGTTTACTTACCTGACATCCTTAGTAATTAATGTTATCTTGATTTGCAATTGGAAGAGTCTCAGATGACCGTCACGTCAATGTGCCCAATAATCCTAATTTATATTCAGTCATTAAATAAAATATACTTTTAGTTTACAAATAAATTCGTTATTCATTTTAATACTCAATAAGAACCATATTCGAACTAAAGAATGAATCTGAATGCACATTAGAAGGTATACTCATCTTTTAAATTCAAACTCAAACTCAAAATTACATAACTTATCCTAACTTTACAAAATTACCCAATTACAATTATAGTTATTCATAATCTAAAAATTAACAATTTAGCTTCGAAATTTAAACTAAGCCTGAATGTGAATTTACACACATGTATATCTATACATTACTCAAATTCTAATTATCAAATTCAAAATTAGACTATAATCCAAATTTGAAAATATACAAAATATACATATATATAATCCTCCCCAAATCTGAATTTACAATTATAAATCTGGAATCATAGCTTAATCTGAAATCAGAAACTTTAAACAAACATTTGAAGAAATCTGAGATTAATACCTAAGGATGATATTTACATCAATACATATATAGACATTACCCAATTCTCCAATTTAGCAATTATAATTCGAAAATGCAACTAACTTAAATCTGAAAATATGAAAAATCTTTACATATTTACACACACTCAACATATATACACATATATACACACATTGACATCAACATAGGCTTGTGTGTGTTTTCGTGAGTGTAAACCGTATGTGCTCGCATGAGTGGGTGTTTTGTGTGTGCTGTGGGTGTGCGGGTTATGCGTGGAACTCGAGTAGGTGTGTGATCGAGGGAAATAGGGGGAAGGAAGAAGGTAGAGGGGTGCCTTACCGCGGTGGTGACCGGTGGTCGCAGTCACCGGAGATGAGCCGCGCGAGCGAGGCACACGAAGAAGACGTCGAGAGAGGGGAGGGATCAATGGCGAGGGAGTGAGGCGAGAAGAACGAGTCTGAGGTAGGTTTAGTAATAGGTATAGGATTAAGATTTAATCTTTTTAATTTTCCAATTTACTCCCTCAAGTCTCCTCCTCTGTCTAATGAAGCCCATAAGTTTTACTTACCCTCCAATTGTCACTAAATTTTCTCCCAAATTCAACTTAATGTATTTAGGCCATTTACAACTTTAAATAAATGAAAATAAGTATCCTAAGCAATTAAAATAAACACTTAGACACATAATTGCACGTAACAATTTATAAATTTTTTAATTGGCACATTGATCGAGACGGCGTCCAAGTCCTTCCACTGCAAAATAATTCAAATTATAGACATTAAAGATCATAAATTTATAATTTATAATAACATTCACATGAATATTACGTGAAATTTAAAATTGCACGTAAAAATAAAAAAGCGATCTTACAGAGAGAGAGAGAGAGAGAGAGAGAGAGAGAGAGAGTGTGTGTGAGAGAGAGAGGAGGAGGAGGAGGAGTTAATGCCTTGGGCCTTAATATTTAAATTATACACTTGGGCAGGGTCACTTATGTGATGGATTTGGCTAAGTTGAATTTCTAAAATGGACCAAAAACTTTTGGGTCTATGAAATGGATTATGGAATTGAAGTTTAACTTAGCAAATGCTAAAAAAATTTGAAATTTTCAGTATTAAACTAAAATTCTTATTGAGTGCTTATGTGTTAGGAAATTATTTTTTTATATGTATGTATATATACCTAAATATAAATATGAGCTCTTGTGCATGAAATAATTATCGTGCAATTAAGGGACAATGTACCCTCATTACTAAGTGTATCATTTGGAATAAGTCGCTAAAATGAGATTCTTCTTATTAACCTACAGACACTAGGAATGGCAAGAACCAATCAAACCATTGATCAATTGACTCAACTTATTGAGCAACAGTCGAAGCAAATTGAACGACTTATGAATCATCCCATAAGTGATCCAGAAAGGGAAAGAAATTAAGGTAGTGAACATTTCAGACGTTTGAACCCACAAAGAAATTAGAGTAGTGAACATTTCAGACGTTTGAACCCACCTACTTTTACTGAAGCAAAGGACCCAGTAGAAGCAGAACACTAGTTAAGAACAATGTAAAGGATATTCGAATATGCACATATAGGTGAACCTGAGAAAGTTATATGTACATCCTTTATGGTTCGTTGAAGTGCAAGTCATTGGTGGGATACTTTGACTAGTATGGGCGAAACCGCTAACCTGACATGGACGGGTTTTGTGAAATATTTAAGAAACTGAATGAATTTATTCAGTTACATCAAGGATCTATGATAGTAGCTGAATACATAACGAAATTCGAGGAATTGTCTCATTTTTCTACCCATATGGTTGCCAACAATAGACATAAGATAGATAGATTTCTTGAAGGGCTCAAATCTGAGTTGAACAAAGATGTGCAAATGTCGAGAGTTCAGAACATGACATTTCCTGAAGTGACTGATAAAGCATTGATAGATGAGCAAGCTGAAATGAAGATATCTAGAGCTTGAGAAACGATATATCAGGAAAAGAGCCAGAATATGAACAAAATAGGTTTTCCAAATAATCAAAATTTCAGAAATGAATGGAGTAATGAGAATAAAAGGAAATGGACGGGAAAACTATCAAGAGAAGGATCACAACAAAAGAGCACAAACGTAAAGGATAAAGTTGAGAAAAGAATTAGTGACAAGGGTAATGATCCTTGTAAGAAATGTGGCAAACTTCATAAGGGTGAATGCCTTTTGGGAAAGAGTGTATGTTTTATTTTCAAGAACTTTTGCAACAGTTAGACCAGAGGTTGGAACGAGTAATGATGTGATAGAAGGTACTATTCACATTGAACCTATTTATCCTTTATTTGACTATGGAGCTACGCATTCTTGTATATCAATGAATAAATTAGGGATACTTGACTTGAATACTAAGATTCTCCCCTTAGAAATGGAAATAAGTATCCCCTTTAGAAAAGAATGCTATGCAAATCATTATGTTCTAACGGTACTGATAGAAATTGAAGGGAAAGTGTATCCGAAGGATCTTATTGTATTAGATTTAAAATATTTTGACTTGATTTTAGGCATGGATTGGTTAGCTCATTTTAAAGTAACACTTAGCTGTAGAGAGAAAACCCTAAAGATATCGGTTCAAAGGAATATAATTTTCCCAAACACCACTAAAACTTCCAAATTCACTATTTCCACGTTAAAGGCAACTAAACTCTTATCTAAAGGTGGAAAAGGATTTTTAGTCATCTTACACCAAATTCAAACACATGAGAAACCGAAATAAATACCAGTAGTACGAGAATATCCTGATGTCTTTCTGAGGAATTACCAGGATTACCCCCTGAATGGGAAATCGAATTTGGAATTGAGGTAGTGCCAGAGACTTCACCAATTTCTAAAGCACCCTACAGAACGGCACCAATAGAACTTAAGGAACTGGAAATTCAGTTGGATGAATTGATTCAAAAAGGTTTTATTATACCTAGCACATCACCTCTAGGAGCTCTAGTACTATTTGTGAAGAAAAAGGATGATACAATGAGGTTTTACGTTGATTATCACGAATTGAATAAAGTGACCATCAAGAATAAATATCCACTACCTAGAGTGGACGATTTATTCGATCAGCTTCAAGGATCAGTTATGTTTTAAAAAATAGTTCTTAGATCTGGATATCATTAGTTGAGGATTAAATCAGATGATATTTCAAAAACTTCCTTTAGTACTCGTTATGGTCATATGAGTTTTTAGTGATGCCATTCGAGTTGACCAATGCTCCAGCAGCATTTATAGATTTAATGAACAGGGTATTCAAAGAATATTTGGACAAATTCGTAATAGTATTTATCAATGATATTCTTATTTACTTGAAAACAAAAGAAGATCATGCGACATACTTAAGATTGTGTTGCAAATTCTAAGAGAAAAGCAATTGTGAGCCAAATTAAAGAAATTAGAATTTTTCCTGGAAAAAGTTGCATTGTTGGGACACATAGTATCAAAATAAGGAGTTGAAGTTGATCCTGGTAAAGTTAAAGTTTTATTAGACTAGCCACGACCATCTTGACCCATGGAATTAAGAAGTTTCTTGTGTTTACCAGGTACTATAGATGATTTGTTCAAGATTTTTCAAAGATTGCTACCCCTCTCACCTAATTGACTCGCAAGAATCTACAATTTAAATGGAATGGAGTGGAGATTGCGAAACGATTTTTCAAGAATTAAAGAAGAGACTCACTTCAACACCTACTTTAACACTTCCTTCTGGCGAAGGTACTTATACCATTTACAGTGATGCTTTTAAACAAGGATTAGCAGGTGTACTTATGCAAAATGGTAAAGTAATCGCATATGCTTCCAAGAAATTGAAACCATACAAAAGAAATTACCATACACATGATCTAGAATTGGCACCCATAGTGTTCGCCCTGAAAATTTGGAGGCACTATTTGTACGACGAAAAGTGTGAGATTTTTATAGACCACAAGAGTTGGAAATATTTCTTTACCAAAAAAGAGCTGAATATGTGGTAGCGTCGATGGTTAGAATTATTAAAGATTATGATTGCACCATCAACTACCACCCAGGAAAGGCAAACGTGGTAGCAGATGCATTAAGCCAAAAAACTCCAAAGAATTCAAGAGACTTGTGTAAGGAGATAGAAAATCTGGGTTTAGAAATTCTCTCATCGGGAAAACCCAAGTTATCAACTTTGATCATTCAGTCAACTTTACAAGAAATGATCAAAGAGGCACAAAAAGCGAATTTATTTGCTGAGAAGATGAGAAGAAGGATATCTTCTGGGAAACCTTCTCACTATCAAATATCTACCCATGGATTATTACAGTATAAGGATAGAATTTATGTGCCTGAAAAGAAGGAATCTGGAAAGAAAATTTCCAAGAATCACATAATGCTCCTTATGCATCACACCCTGGTTCAACAAAAATGTACCACGAGATAAAAACATTATACTGGTGGCCAGACATGAAAAGAGAAATTGCTAATTATGTAGCCCAATGTCTTATTTGTCAACAAGTAAAGGCTGGACATCAAAGACCTGCAGGTACCTTAAAACCCCTATCAGTACCTGAGTGGAAGTAAGAAGATATATCAATAGATTTCCTAACAGGATTACCCAAAACAACCAAAGGGTATGATGCTACATGGGTTATGGTAGATCAATTGACGAAATTAGCACATTTTCTACCTATAAACATGACATACAAAATGGAGCATATGCAAACTTGTATAGTCAAGAGATCTCGAGACTACATGGAATACCAATAACCATAGTGTCCAATCGTGATCCCAGGTCTTTGTCTCATTTTCGGAAAAGTTTGCATGATTCACTGGGAACCAAACTACAATTTTGCACCGCTTTTCATCCTCAAACGAACGGACAAACTAAAAGAACTATCCAAATTCTTGAGGATATGCTCAGATCTAATGTCATGCAATTCGACGGAAGTTGGGATAAGTACTTACCGTTAATCGAATTTTCATACAACAATAGTTACCAAGAATCTATCAAAATGCCATTGTATGAAGCATTGTATGGTAGGAAATGTCGATCACCTTTATTTTTGGATGAAGTAGGTGAACGAAAGAGTTTAGGACCTGATTTAAGACATGACACAAATTGTGTGAAGAATTCAGACAAATATTTTGGCAGCACGGGATCGCCAAAAAAACTATGCAAATAAGCGGTGAAGACCTTTAGAATTGAAGTTGGAGATAAAGTTTTCAATAAAATATCCCCATTCAAGAGAATTTTCCGATTCTAAAAGAAAGGAAAACTTACTCCGTGATATATTTGACCTTTCGAGATTAAGAAAAGAGTTGGTTATTTGGCTTACAAACTAGAGTTGCCCATTGAGTTAGCAAAAGTACAAGACGTGTTTCATGTATCCACCCTCCCAAAGTTCGTTCCTGATCCTTCTCATGTACTTAAAGACATTCCTAATGAGATTCAAGCTGATTTAACAAGGGAAGAACGACCCATAAAGATCCTTATGCGGGAAGTAAAGTGTCTTCATAACAAGGAGGTACCCGTTGTAAAGATATTATGGAGAAGTAATACAGTTGAAGGAGAAACATGGGAACACGAAGACGAGATGAGAAGGAGTTTTCTAGAACTTTTCTAGGTAAATTTCGAGGACGAAATTCCTTAAGGGGGGAGATTGTAACACCCCCAAAATTTTACACATAAATTCTAGAACTTGCATTGTTTTACTTCCTCATTTAGATAACCATTGATGGGATAAAGAAAGTGAAGCTCCATAATCCATGATATTAGGACTTAATTATGACGTTTGAGATTATGTAGACTAGGTTTAGAACTCAATTGGAATAAATTTCATAAGTAACGGGTAAGCTAGAATTTAGAAACCCTTTGAAATTACAAATTTGTCATCTCTATGGACTTGATTTTGAGAGCATTTTGTATGATCCATAGTAAATTCTAGCTAATGCATGTTACACTATCCTATAGTTCACGATGAGATCTAAATATTGGTACCAAGTTTGATCATATTTGAGGCCGGGAAGTGCCTCAAGTATCGAGTCAAAGTTACACATGAGAAAGAGGTACAATGCTGAAAAACTTGAAAATCTTTCTAAGTGTTGGATCCTACCCGAATAGCCATGTTTGATTAAGCACCACAAATTGTGGAGTTATCTATTTGCTTTGCATGTGTATGCTTTACAAAGTTTGTAGCATGAAATTTATAACCGTATAAAGAACGACCTAATCGCATTTCGTTTGGCCCCCCAAATATCGACCCAAAGTAGGCTATACGAAATGGAAAATATGCCTTATTTTTTATATAAATAATGAAACTTGTGACACTTGGCACACATGCATGCTTGATGTCTAAGGCATTGTTTGGGAAGGTTTTATACATCAAAATACTACTTCGATTTAATATTCATTCCAGTAACGGTTAAACTAATGCTTTAAAATACATGAGTTTTTAACTTATAAACTCACCCAAACACACCTTGACCCTATGTCTCTATACGTACATGACCTTTCACCTCCCCTTACCCCTTAATCTCCCCACTCTCGAAAACAAGAAGAAAAACCAAGGCAAATTCTGAATTTTTCATTCCTTCTACAAGCGTAAGATCATCTTCAAAACTTTTAATCTAAGTGATTTTTCCTTCATTTTCTTTCGACTCTATGAAGGTGAAAGTGATAAATCATGTTCAAACACAAGAATTTCTCACTGTTACATTCACAGAGTTTCAAGAAAAAGAAAGACCTCGAAGCTGGAACTCGAAGAAGGACGTTCTGCCCAGATCGGAGGTTACTAGTAACACAAATCTAGGCAAAAAGAACTTAAATTTTAGAAAATTAAAGCTACTAATAACGTCCGATGGTGATGATCTTTGAGAATCCAACAAATTTTTTAAAACTATTGTTGGTCAGATCTTTAATTAACTCGAAAGTAAATGTATAAACATTAGTTTCTCCTAAACTTTTGCCTTGTTTAAACTTTTAAAATCACATGTTTCAGGTTATAAATCAAAAGGCAAACTTCCCAAAAATTGTGAGTAAAGTAAATGTGTTTCTTTTGCTTTTAATTTCTTTTTTCATATAATATGATGTTTTATTTTTCAGATTTGATAAGTTGTGAGATTTTTGATTGAAATTTATGTCATCAAAATAAATTTATTTGGAATTTATGTTACTATTTTATGAAGATAAGTTCCTAGAAAATTAATTTCTTACATTAAACACATTCTTGTGGTAGATCTAATTTTATAATGAGGTATAAATGAATTAAGGACCTATAATTTATTATGAACCATTAATGGATGAAAGGACCATATGAGTAATATTGCATGAGTAGAAAATATGGATTAATGTAGAAATTATGGTAAAGAGTTCGAAAATCTTTAAAACATAACCGAGGTTGATGTTTGAATATAATTTTGAGGTTGAATAATGTTTAATTTTACTACATCTAGACCCTACTAATTACTTTATAATGTGTTAGATGAAGTCTTTATACGAAGTCTAAATTGGGATGAGAGTTTTTAAGATATATTTTGATAAAAAAATCATGATGAGAAATTGATAAAAGGTGACATAAGTAAAAAAAATGATGGAGTTACTTCTTGATTATGTTATCTTCTACGTGTTAGAATCAAGCTTTTGATGAAGTTAAAGTCAAAATTCAGCTTAAGGATGTAACAAAAAGGTTGAAATTATGTGTATTAAACATAGGAAACTTTATCTTATGGTGAAAGAGTTTGTTAGTAATTCTTTGTGTGTTAAAATAAGGATAAGCTAGTATGTTTCATATGAGAAGGCATGATGATAATTAAAGCCTTTTACATGATATTTGATGATTAACATTTTATCTTATCACCACAAGCATGCATGATCATTTCATATGAAAGAGTAAAGTATATACTTACAAAAATGAAGAAATGATTATGTATAAGGTTATTCAAGTGATAATAGTGTGATGATTGATGTCCAATGTTTGCATCATAACAACATATGCATTCATTAAACCTTTTAAAGAGAAAGTATGTTTTGAAATTATAATTATGAAGAATTAAGAATGTCCCTATTTAGGTTGTACACCTAGGGAATAATCCCTAAATGAATGGAAGTCATAACACTAGGTTTCCATAAGGTCTTGTGTACCTTTTGAGATTGATGTCTCACGGACATGGGGACGAGCCCATGTCGAGCTTGATGGCTTACGAACTTCTGCTCAAATGAATGGAGCTTCGGCTCAAATACGAGTTAACTCAGGAGTGTAAGCACTCTTGCAACCTCGTGCTTAGCAAAGCATAATGAATGGCACGCAGTGTACGACTCGAATAGAGAAAGGCCCAAGAATGTAAAAGAAAGAAAGTGAAAAATAGCAATGATTATTGCACATCACTTTACCAAGAAAAGAAGGAAAAAGAATATATTGAAAAGTGCATTCCATTTCATGCATACAATGTCATCCATTTCATAATATTGATTTAATGGTTTAAAATCATTATATGGGTTTATTTACACACCAGTATAGTTACATGAAGTGTTTAACCACTTGAATGCTAATGTGAAATTACATTGATGATTTAAAATCATTACATGAGTTTATTTGGTGACTAGTATAGTTACATGAAGTGTTTAACCACTTGAATGCTAATGTGTAATTATATTGATGACTTAAAATCATTACATTGGTTTATTTGGTGACTAGTATAGTTACATGAAGTGTTTAACCACTTGAATGCTAATGTGTAATTACTTTGATGATTTAAAATCATTATATGAGTTTATTTGGTGACTAGTATAGTTACACAGAGTGTTTAACCACTTGAATGCTAATGTGCAATTACATTAATGATTTAAAATCATTGTATGAGTTTATTTGGTGATTAGTATAATTACATGGATTATTTCAATGATTCATAGTCTATAAACTCATGTGATGACTCAAATGAGATATATGAAATGAATTGGTGATTTCAAATGATATGACTAGATAATAGTAGATATATTAAGCCTAAATTGTCAAAAATGAAATCAATGAATTAGAATAATTGTGGAAATGAGTATTATGCTTAATTTAAGTAAATCGATGCTTACCCTCAAGATTTAAGTTAAGACTTGTACAAAATGAAAGTGAAGGCAGTAGATATTGATACCTATTTATTCTTTGAATGTATTTGATAACTCATGCTATTGGTAACCATGTACTCGATTTGAAGTAAATATAAAATCTCGGTTTATTTTTCGTAAGCATGCGAGATATTGATTTTTATGAAATGGGCTCATCTAACCAAGAGGAAAGTTCTCATTTAATATTCCGATGAAGATTTATGTTATGTGAATATTCGAAGGCACTTGAATTTGTTTAAAGATCTTGGTTGAGTAAATATAAGGAAAAATTTGTTGTTGTATGGACAAATAAAATTAAGTACTTTGGTAACGTAGTGATAAATATGTAATGTGTTTAATGCATTCTAATTTATTTATATTTTAAACATGGGTTAATTGGTCTAACGGAAATTGAAGTTGTGAAAAATTTTCAAAATGGACACTATAGTTCATTCCTTACGCCAATGGATACTGAAGTTTTGGTCTCTTGCTACATTGGACACTTTAACATATTTTTGGATTTTTTTTCATCAATTTGGACTGACTTGCAATAGAATTAATAGTTTGTAATAAAAATTGAGGACCGAATATAAAATTTTTTGCCCAAATCAAAATTGCAAGAAGGTTTCCATCCTCCCTCCTCTTCAGCCGCTACCACCTCCTTTCTCTACACCAACAGTTCAATTACCAAAATCAGAACTGCACTCTTGAAACTCAAAACGAGCAAAAATTTATGAATCGAACAACCCAACAAATAGCCTACGATCTATGCATACATTATATGTATGAATAACACAAGTTCTAAATATCCTCATTCCATTTTTTCAGCCTATTCAAAATCTTCTCCGCTTGTATTTCGACCCATTTTCTCGATCCCTCTCTCTTCAATTTTACCATTTCTTTTTTCTTTTATATATCCACTTTTGTGTTGGCACTTTTTTTGGCCCCTCTATTGTAGTTCCAGTTTTAAAGCCTCCCATAATCTGCTCATTTGATACTAACGTTACAAAAGGGATAATAATTGCAAATGGAGTTTGTATACCCTGAAGCACGTTAAGCCACTTATTCAGAACATCAAGCGAGTCTTCAGATCTATTGAAAATAATCGCTATAATTATTGTTGGCACAATGGCCCAGCTTCTGGTAATCACTGATCATAGTCTTTTCTTTAACTGAAGGTTAAGGAAACGACCCATAATAAACTGCCCAGCATAAGTACCAGTCATGGTATTGCCCTGTCGTTGTTGGTTACGGCGTTTGTCAATTGGGGCGCGGTGGAGATAGTGATGTGTTGATGAGTTCGTGTTTTTGTATATGTAATTGTGAACACTTGAGGCTGTGGCCGATTGATGTGGACATTTAAACCGGATGAAGAGAGGTGGTGGTGACTGAAGAGAGGCTGGAGAGGAGGAGAGGCGAAGCTGGAGTGGAGGGAGGGAGGGAGTGTAGCGACCAAGAATTTTTACGCATTTAATAATTATTTTAAAAAAAAAAAAATTTAGAAAATCGTATCGCTGCTATCTCACCCATATTTTTAAGTAAACGCCGCGACGTATACGTCTAGCCAAGTCAAGAAATATCAAGAAAATTTTAAATTTTGAAGACGAAATTATTTTAAGGGGGGGGTTTGTAGCGACCGAGAATTTTTCATTACTTTTTAAGTAAAATAGAGACGTGTCGCTATGACTTATCCTATTTATTTTTAAAAGAATATTCGTCTAGCCTTGTATTTCGAGCCAATATATGAAATCGAGTCCAAATCGATTTTAAGCCAAATTTCGAATTTCTAAAATTTTAAAATCCAAAATCATTTTTAATTCCTAAAATTATTTTTAGAAACACTCATTCAACCATACAAATTTCATACCAATTCCTTACATGCATACCATGTATACCATTGGTTTCCATATTCTTTCCCCCTTAATTAGTCAATTTAGGTCCAAAATTTATAACAATTTTCCTAGTCAAATTTCATCCTAAACAGCCATGATTTTGACCTAAATTACCAAAGTAAATCAATACATATAACTACACACTCCATTCCCTCCCCCACACGAGCTCACCACCACCTCCAAGAAACCATCACCGCCTCAACCAACACCACAACACTGAAGCTTTCAGCAACTCCCACGTTGGGTATGAAATCCACCTCTCTCGGTTTACCAATTCTGACATGAATTCCATACTCCCCTCTACCTCCATTGCTGAATCGAACCTCCATCGTCTGCAATTCAAATTCACAACCAAAAGTTTGCTGCCTTCTATCCATCGAAACACGGCTGCACCCAAAACTCAACCACCCTTCACCATCAGGTTCGGCCAAGAACCATCACTACTGCCAACCGCCTGCAATCACAGTCCAACCACCACTACCGAACCACTACAGGACCACAGCCATCACCACCGTCTGCACTCATCGCCAACCACCACAGTTTACCTTCCACATTCAACTCTGCATACCCTCACAACACTGCACCAACCATTCCAACCAGCATCATCATCACCCACCCGAGACCACAACCAACCTGCATCCCGGCGTCTCCCTTCGCCACCGCTTGGACCACCGACTGCCTCCAACACATCACGGCCAAACCACCATCGCAGCCACAGCATCCCCACCAATCACCCAAAACAAAACCCAAATTAACCCAAAACCACGAATAAGACATAATCCAGTTACTCACCTCAACCACCGCCGGAATCACCCATGGAAATCGCAGCCCGAGTTCGAATTTGATTCTCGGTTCCAGCCCCAAATCGCTCCAAAATCGCCCAAAAAGCCCTCTCCTTAACCACACGCTTTCACCACCGCCTCGTACCGGCGGCGCCTCGCCGGCTGAAGTGCCGGCAGCACCTGGGCGGAGGAAGGGGCTTCGCCCCCTTCTTCTTCGCTGATCTATCTCTCTCTAACGATAGAGAGAGAGAGAGAGATATGAGGGATAATATACATATATATTAAATTTACATTTCAGCCCGTATGTTTCAAAATCTTTTGCTTCAGTCCCTCAACTTTTAAATTTATTCAATTCAGTCCCTTTTTGGTTCCAAGTCATCAATTTCAGCCCTTAAGTTTTAAATGAGTTTAATCAGCCCTTCATTCTTAAAAATCTATTATTTCAGCCCCATTGTTTAATATTCGTTTTGAGTTTCAACTCAACTTTTGAAAATATTCATTTTAGTACCTCACATTTCAAAGTATACATTTTAGTCCCTCGACTTTCAAAGTATTCATTTTAGTCCTTCAACTTTCAAATCATCAATTTCATTCTCAAATTGTAAATTATCGTTTTTAAACTATAAATTTCAAAAGACTAATGTAACTTATTGGCTAGACGAGGCGTACGGAGATTCAGAGGATTTAAGTCGGTTCTCGCTCAACTTTGCACTCGTCGGATTTAAGGTAGACTCGCCCCCATTGTAGCGACTCAGAATTTTACGCAATTTTATAATTATTTTAATATTTAGAAAATTGTGTCGCTACTATTTCACTCATTGTTTTGAAATTAACGCCGCGACGGATTCGTCTAGCCAAGTCAAGAAATATCGAATTTGTTCGATTTTAAATTAAAATCCGAATTTCTAAAATTATATTATTTTAATTATTTATTCAAAGTATTATTTTCAAAATGTATTTTTCAGTCCAAAATATATCTGTTTTAAAAGCGTTTCTTGATCAAATATAGTTAAATTTTTAGTTGATTTCATCCCCACGTTTTCTCCTCCTTTCTTTTCTCTTTACACCAAATCCATATCATATTAAATCAAATTATGATTATTCCATTCAATGATTTTATTTTCCACTATTCCCCACAAATTCCTTTACAGCTCCATTTTTCATTATCCTCAGTACTACTCCGCCGAAAGCCATTCCCTACTGCCCAAGTTGAACTCTACACCACAAACCTCCCATGTGCAAACTCAATCTCAGCATCACCACCACAGCTTTTCCATCATTATATCAATCCACTAACTCACAACCATTCACTGCAAAGGCATCTTCTACTGCCCAAATTGAACTCCACATTCTTCCACAGTCTCGCCAATTACTCAGAATCATCATCTTCATCACCAATCAGTTACATTCACAATTCCAGCAGTTACACCCAAATTTGCAGCCACCATCACTACACAACCGTCACCACCCCTGCAGCACCACCAATCATCATCATCACCAAACTGCACAATTCAATGATCTGTACAATCCATGATCATCAATCAGTTACACCACAATTTCATCACTGCCATTTCTCTGCCTTCAGCCACTAGCCCAAGAATCACAACCACCAAATCTCAAATCCAATCAAGCCCCAAACTCAAAATCAAAACAAGAAATAAGTGAACTCAGTTACTTACCTCACCTCAGACCACCTCTTCGCCGGAAAATCACGACCTAAACCGCGAACCCTAGCTTCGGTTTCACACGGTTTTACACCTAAACTCGCATCAAACCTAACATAAGATATGTTTATGAGGATTTACCACCTAAGTTCGGTAAAATTCCTGTCTCATATGTTTATGAGGATTTCGATCCTATCTTATGTTATGATGGAAATGATCCCTATGAATTTCAAGAATTATGTTTTGGTATACTTACTGTTATTATGATTTTACTGCATAAGAATTCTTGCCACCTAAGTTCGGTAAAGTTCTTGTGTCTCCCTATGTTTATGAGGATTTCAATCATATCTTATGTTATGCTTTCAAAAGAAATTATGCTTGGCATAATTAAAATGTTTTTACAAGTATATGGTTTTCAAAGAGCTGTTTTCAAAGAGCTATTTTCAAAGAGCCTATGATTTGCAAAATATGTCCCGTGCTGTAATGCACAATATGAGTTTTATCAAGAGCCGTTTTATAAAGAAGCTCTATCAATGCCCGTTTTATAAAGAGCCGGGATTTATGTGTTTAATCATCTTATAAATTAATTAATTTGCGATGAGTCTACTGAGTATTTCCCCCATGAAATACTCACCCTACTTTTTAACAGTTTTGCAGATTTCGGAGACGGTGGCGAGCGATGAATGATGGTGGCAATAATCGTTAAACGGTTGAAAGTTTGACGTTAATGATTTCCGTATTTTCCAAACAATCGAATAATTTAGATAAGTTCATTTATTTGAGAAATTATGATACTGTCAATTTCTTTACAAAATTAATGGTTCGATTTACTATTTCAAATGGTTTCATAAATGTTTTCAATTTTATCGGTCATTACAGTTTATTTAATGTTGCCAAAAATGAATTTCAATTATTTCTTCCGCAAAAAATATTATTCGAAAAATTTAGACAGAAAATGACGTAGTGAACCGGGTATACGGAACTCGGGGCGCTACACCTATTAATTGATTTATATTATAATTGCATGTGTTATGTGGATTTGTGTGATTTTATGCTTAATTGCATGAGAAAAGAATATCTCTTTTGAGATAAAGAATTATGTTATGCTGGGCATAACTTATCTGCTAGCCAAGAAAAGAAAAGAATGTGTTCATTTGCGTTCACTATGTGATGCCTATGAATAAGAAAAGAATGTCACTACATTATTTGCATAATTTCTTGTTCAATTATCTTGTAGATTAATTATTGGCGATGAGTCTACTGAGTATTTCATTTTTGAAATGCTCAACCCGTTATTTTAACAACTTTTGCAGATTTTGGAGACGATGGCGAGTGATGGGCAATGACGGCAAATTACAAATTGATATTCTTTTTAAAAGTCGTGAACTTTGAAATGATTATTTCATTTTATCAAGAATTGTCATTTTTACAAATTTGTACGAAAATACTTATTCCATTTGAATTATCGCTAAACTTTTATTTGATAAATGCGATATTTAATATTTAATCATTTTTCCGCAACAAAGTTTATTCAAGAATTTAGAAAAGTGACGTTCCCGGGTTTTACGGAATTCGGGGCGTCACAGGGAGGGAGGATGGGTGCCTTCTTGCAATTTTTATTTGGGAAAAAAATATACATTGGATCCTCAATCTTTATTGTAAACTATCAATTCTATTGCAAGTCAGTCCAAGTTGTTGAAAATTATCTAAAAATATGTTAAGTGTCCAATATTGTAAGAGATTAAAATTTCAGTGTCCATTGGCATAAGGAATGAAATATTCTGTCCATTTTGTTCACAACTTCAGTGTCTGTCAGAGTAATTAACCCTTTTAAGTATTCTTTGCTTTATAGACTAGATAAATAAGTATTCGATATGTATGTGTTCGCTAAAATGTGTGTACTGCAAGCGGATGGTCGCGTAGAAGTAATAAAATAGACTATTTGAGTCTGGATTGTCGATTCCATGAGAAATGTATACTCAATTACACTCTAGTTAATTTAATCTTAACAAATGAAACACACAATTAAAAGATGGATTTTTGTATATTCAAAATTAAAAAAACTAAGGGTCCGTTCTCTTTGTATATCGATTTTGAATCTTGAGTTTTGGATTTTGTTTTGAGTTTTGGATTTTGGTTGTTTGTTTTGGGATTGCTGAAAACATGTTCTATTTGTGATTTTGGAACACTGATTTCAAATATAGAAAACTGAAAAATGCGTTTACTTTGTAATTTTCTGATATATTTATTTTGTAATATTTTATATGTAAAAAATGGTTGATTTGTTAAATTACATTAATTTTAATGTCAATAAATCAGTTAATTCTCTAATAAATCCATCATCAATATTGTTTCATCTAAAAAAAATTCAACCCCATACCAGCAAAATCTTAACACGGATACATAATGACAAAATAACATAAGAACTTCAAGTGAAGGAACTGTCTCACATTTACAAAAAAAAGAAAAATTACAAAACGCGCATTTTGGACTTTTTAACACAAAATATCCAAAACGCGATAAACTCATTTTGAGTTTCCTTTGTATTTTTTTTGGAAACCAAATTTCCAAAAATTGAAAACTAAAAATGGACTAAAAACAGTAAAGAGAATAAGGCCTAATTTTAAACCAAATTTGTAACGACCAGGAAATTTTTGTTACCTTTAAATAAAATATTATAAAGGCGTGTCGCTGCGACTCATCCCATTTATTTTAAAAAGAATATCCGTCTATCCAATTCTTAAGTGAAATTTAATTTATTTTTAATCATAGTCAAAATTTCAAAATTTATTAAAATAGTTCAATGTCAATATTTATACTTTAGCCCAAAATTTAATCATTTTAGGCCCAAACACTTAAACTCAAATTCAAGCTTTAAGCCCAATTTACAATCATGTTCACGCTTCTCCCTCACGTTTGCATTTTTTTCAAATTTCAGCAAGATTATATCAAATCTTCCAAACCAAGCCGATCAAATTGTTTTGGGAAACTAAATCATAGATTTTCCTTCCAACTTCACCTCCTCCTTCCATCCAGCTTGGATATCACAATATTTCCATAAACCACAAATTTTGCCCTAATCTACCAAAATTAAGTCAGCAACCTATGTTTATTTCTCGCAATCCCTCACACAGCCGAAAAACCACACAAAGCTTCTGCTTCTAGGTAAGCTCTCGACCCTCGCAAATGCTGCACACAAATTCCACAATTCCAAACCAACCACCTCCATCGTTCAAACCATCACCGCAGCCACTACTACACGAAACCAACAACAGTCCCAAACCTCCAACAATCATCCATTATGTAATTCCCTCACCTCATCACACAACTCTTCAACCTCCACTGCCGGCTGGAAAACTCCACAACACCACATATTCAACACCACGAGCAGAACACAATTTCACAAATCACCCATTGTGCCACTGTCAAACGACCGCACCACCACTGCCCCTCCCATATTCACATCATCTTCCCTCAAACCAAAACCCAAAACCAAGAATATAAAATTTCCCAAGATACTACCTCAAACCTTGAACCATTCCAACCGGATTCTCACAGGAGAAACATCTAAAATCCGAACTCTTCAGCCCCAATTTTGCTTGTTTTCGCACCCAAACGCGTGCGAAAAACCACCCTACTCGACTCCACTCGACGGCGATGCCTCGCCGGAGAATCGCCGGCAGCGGAAGGGGTGAGGGAGAGAGCGATTTCAATCGCAGCTCTCTCTCTCAGTTTCTCCTCTGATGAACAAATTAGAGAGATAAATTGGGATTTTAATATTGTGATTTTGATAAATGACATTTTAGTCCCCATCTTTCAATTCGTTGGTTTTGGTCCTCACTTTTTAAAAGTTGTTTTTTTCAGCCCTTTTAATTCAAAATATTTTAATTTAGTTTCAAAAATTTCAGTCTTTCTTAAATTTTCATTTAAATTCCTATATTAAAGTTTCAAAAATTTTAGTACGTAACAAATTGGTCTCTGCAGTCATTAACTCCTACAATCAGCCCTATTATTTTCGAAAAGCCTAATTAAGTCCCTAAACTTTTAAATATTAGTCTTACTTAAATTTTCATTTAAATCCCTATATTTTATTTTTCGTCACTTAAATTTTTTTTATTATTTCAAAAATACTAATTAAATTATTTTTTCTTGGCTAGACGAATCATTTGAAGAATTAAGAGATTGACGTACTTGCCCGCTCCACTTTTGTGAACTCATTAAGTTTGAGGTAGACTCGCCCCCACTAATTAGTTTAGATTATAATTGCATGTTTTTATGTGGATTTACGTGATTATATGCTTAATTGCATGAGAATAGACTAGAATATCTCTTATGAGACAAATTGAGAAATTATATCATGACTTATATGTTTAAATGCATGAGACGAGAATATATTCATTTGCACTCCTTATGTGATGCTTATGATGAGAATTTGAGAATGTCACTGTAACATTAGCATGATTTCGTGTTAAATTATTCTGTAAATTAATTATTGGAGATGAGACTACTGAGAATTTCTTTTTAGAAATGCTCACCTCGTTGTTTTAACAAATTTTGCAGATTTCGGAGACGGTGGCAAATGATGGGCAACAATGGCAAATCATTAAATAGAAACTATTTTAAAGTCGTGTTTTTTTTTTTATGAACTTCATTATTTCATTTGCGTTGAAATTTAGAGTTTCATGAATTTCGCCAGATTATTTTCTTTATTTAAAAAATTTGTCACCAATTTACAATCAATAAACGTGATGTTTGTGATTTAATTATTCTTCTGCAAATAAAATTTATTCGAAAGTTAAGTTTTTAAAGAAAGAAGTGGCATTGCGGGTTTTATAGAATTCGGGGCGTCACAAAATTAAATTAAGGAAAATGAAAGATTAAATAGTCGGGATTCATGATTTCATTTAACCATTGCTTAATTAATTTCTCAACACGCAAATTAAAAAATTACTCATTTACAATGTTAGACCGGATCTTCCGATTTTAACTAATTACCTCTCTTGAAAGAAATAAACCATAATTGATTGGTTAAACCTACTATATTTCCATATCGATTAAGACTCAATCAAAATCATTAAATCTTTGTGAAAATAACTCATATAATCACTTAGGGATAGTAGTATATTTCTATCTCCTAAATTAATACCTAGGGAATTTTGTTATTTGGTCTAAAATGCACAATGTCTCTCGATCATCATACACTCCACAAATCACATATTTGGTGATCAATCAAACACATGGTATAATCTCAATAACAAATACATATGAAATAGCAAGCTCAAAACTAATAAACAAATATTGAAATTACTTAAACTAAGTTAAACTATATCTATCATCTCAATATTAAACAACTAGCTCATTAGATAAATATTGCACAAAATATAACGTTTAGGAAAATACATCACAAAGTATAAAAATTAAAGACTTGCAACTTTTCTAAACATAATAATAAATAATGTTTGACGACTTTTGCCATTGCCATCATTTTTCCTCCGACTCCAAAGGTAACGAAGTTTAGCATGTTTATTTTATTTGTTTATTTCGGATACTTGAGAAATAAATTGTTTTGAGATTTAGACAAGAAATAATGAGAAGACTAGAAAGAATTAGAAAACTAGTATCCAAAATAATGAGAAGAGAGAAACGAGTCTCGAAGCATAATGGGAATTGGTACAATTTAAATGATGATTTTTCATAAAATATTTTGTCCTTAAATTTAAATGAATAATAGAACCGTAACTGGACTTTGCATAATTGAATTTTAGACATGGCATCAATTGATGGGATATCAAACCATATTCTTCGCTTTTGCGCTATACGACACGACGCTATAGCCAGTGGGATTAGGGTGACTAACGCTCAATCTATTAGCCACCTTATATCAACATTTCCAGAAGGTCGGCGAGACTTGGAAAACGAGTTCTATAGGGATGTGGAGGGACGTCTGGGGGAGAATGTAAGCTTCCATACCGTCTGCGACGAATTTGTGATGCATTGGGACCGCTACTGAGCCCTTGCTCCAGTACCAGAAATCATTATCTTATCTGACGATGAAGAGGAACCGGTTGAGATACCCAACGCTGAGTCAGGCACATATGATTATACTCCTGGCTCACCGGGTTATGCCCTAGACTCTCCCAGTATGACCCCGGGTGCACCAAATTATACCCCCGGCACACTAGGATTAGTTTCTTCCATGCCGCTAACGAAGATGTAGAATATATGATAGATTGGCTTTTGACTAGCATTCTTTTTCATTTCCAGTATTGAGATCTCTACGATTTGTATCCTCACTTGAAGGAATTTTAAATTATTAATGAGAAATTTCATCTTTTTTCCTTCGCCTACATTGGAGTGGATTATGTGCTATATTTTGTTTAAACATTTTCATTGAGAAAGTATGAAAAATTTTGTTGTTTCCTTTTAAGGGATATGGCCAGACGCATTAACAGAAGCCTAATGGATCGGGATACCTCATAATAGGCCTACTCGGAACAAGGCCCCACAGCCCAGTCTACTATCATCAGGGACCTACTTCATGCCATGCAGGACTTGAGGCAGGCACCGGCAGGTTCATCGGTACCAACCATCGAACAATTCAGGAGGTATCGCCTGCCCACTTTTGATTTCCGGAATGGTCCATTAGTGGTGGAAGAATGGCTACAAACAATAGAGAAGATTTTCAAGCACATCTCATGTCCTCGAGATAAGAAGGTTTCATGTGCAGAATTCATGTTGGTCTACCAGGCCAGCTTTTGGTGGGAGTCCACATCTCGGACGATGACTAAGGCTGAGCAGGCAGCTTTGACTTGGGAAGAGTTTAAGGAGGAGATCAAAGGCAAGTTCTTCCCATGAGCCCTCCAAGATCACAAGGAGACCGAATTTCTATGTTTGGTTCAGGGTGAGATGGACATCACTGATTATGAATGGAAGTTTGAAGAACTGTCATGATATGCTCCACATCTGGTGGAAACCGAAGCTAAGAAAGCAAGCAAATTCGAGAGGGGTCTGCGTTCTGATATCAGGAAATTTGTTAGCTCACATGAATTACCCACTTATCGAGAGGTTGTGAAGAAAGCTCAGGTTGTGGCATATGCTGGGGCAAAGACTGGAAACCAAGGAAACCAGAACAACCAGGGACATTAGGGTAAACGAAAGTGGCATGGTCCTAATCATAATCAGAACAGAAACCAAACATCTAACAAGAGGCCAAATACAGGACCTACCCGAGGCCAGATGGTTAGTTACACCCTTCCATGTCCTAAGTGCCAGAAGATGCACAAAGGGGAATGTCTTTTTAGGAAACAAGTTTGTTACAAGTGTGGCCAGCCGGGACATTTTGCACCGGATTGTAATGCTACACCTGCTCAGGGTTCCAACCAAAAGAAAAACATTGATCATAACAGAAAAGGGAAGGCCAGAGTATTTTCCATGGATACTGTTGATGACTCTGACATAATTGCAGGTACACCAGTTAATATGGTATTCATATATCTATCTTGCTTAAATTTTGTACACCATGCATTTCCCAAATTAATAAGGTTAACGTAATAACATGCATATTATCTGTCTCCGGTATTCCTGTATATGCCTTAATAGATTCGGGTGCAACACATTCATTTATAGCTGATGCATTTTAACTAGACTAAATTTGATGGGTGAAACAACTGGTAGCGTACTTGAGGTAAGCTTGCCATCAGGAGGAATTATTGACAGTGATAGGGTAGTCAAGGCCGTAAGGATAGATTTCAATGGAACATTGCTTGAAGCAAACTTGAATATTATTCCGATGAAGGACTTTGACATTATTCCGGGTATGGACTGGCTGAGTTCCAACCATGCTACAATCATGTGTCATGAGAAAGAAGTCGTATTTCAGGAAAAATGGAGATGAAGTATTCAGATTTTACGAGTCGACAGTTAAAGCACTTCCTCTCCTTATCTCGGTCTTTCAAGCCGAGAAGCTACTTACCAAGGGAAACTACCAAGGTTATCTGGTTAATCTTCAAGGAAAGCCTTCTGAAGAAGTCAAATTAGAGTCATTACCAGTTGTGTGCAATTTCAAGGATGTTTTTCCAGACGACCTACAAGGCACTCCGCCTGATAGGCAAGTGGAATTTACTATTGACTTGGTGCCGCGAGCTGCCTATTTCGAAAGCTCCGTATCGCATGGCACCAAAGGAATTGCAAGAATTAAAAGTTCAGTTGGAAGAGCTACTAGAGAAGGGTTTTATTAGGCCAAGTGTGTCTCCATGGGGAGTACTTGTCCTATTTGTGAAAAATAAGGATGACAGCATGAGGATGTGCATCGATTATCGAGAGCTTAACAAGCCTCCCAGGATCGAAGATTTGTTCTACCAACTAAAAGGAGCTGCTGTATTCTCAAAAATGGACTTAAGGTCTGGTTACCACCAGTTGAAGATCAAGTCCGCTGATATACCAAAGACAATGTTCAGGACTCGATATGGGCATTATGAATTTACGGTGATGCCATTCAGACTTACGAATGTACCTACAGTATTTATGGATTTGATGAACCGAGTCTTCCACCATTATCTGGATAAGTTCGTCATTGTGTTTATAGACGATATTTTGGTCTATTCCAAAGATTTGGAACAACATACAAAACACTTGAGGATTGTGTTGGAGATACTACGAGTTGAGAAGTTGTACGCCAAATTCAAGAAATGTGAATTTTGGTTTGAGAAGATAAGCTTTCTGGGTCACATTGTCACAATAAATGGCATTGAGGTTGATTATTCGAAAATAGAGGCGGTGACAAATTGGACTACACCAGCGAATGCTGGTGATGTGAGAAGCTTTCTGGGATTAGCTGGGTATTACCGGCGAGGGTTTCTCTAAAATAGCAGGACCCATGACTCAATTGACATAGAAAGGTGTAAAATTTCAGTGGACCGATCAGTGTGAACGAAGTTTCCAAGAATTGAAGAACATACTGGTTTTAGCACCAATGTTAGCAGTACCTAATGGATCTGATGGATTTGTCATCTAGAGTGATGCCTCCAAACAAGGATTGAGATGTGTACTAATGCAGAAGGGTAGAGTGATTGCTTATGCTTCAAAGCAATTGAAACCATATGAGAAGAACTATCTGACACATGATCTAGAGCTTGCAGCAGTGGTACACGCTTTGAAAATCTGGAGATATTTTTTATATGGGAGTAAATGCGAAATTTATACTGATCATAAGAGTCTCAAGTACTTCTTCACTCAGAAGGAGTTGAACTTGAGACAGCGTCGACGGTTGGAACTGGTAAAGGATTATGATTGCACTATTCTTTAACACCCGGGTAAGGCTAATAAAGTTACAGATGCATTAAGCAGGAAGGATGCTGGACAGTTATCAGTTTTAGGAACAGTACAAGAACAATTGATTCGAGAATTTTAGAACCTGAGAATTGAAGTGAGTACCCCATCAATCCAAAGTTCTAGCAGATTGGTAAATTTGACAATTAAGTCAGATTTGAGAAGTAGAATTGTGATAGCTCAGGAAGGAGATAAATTCTTAGAAAAGATCAGAATGGAGGTTGGAACTGGAAGGCGAATAGTCTTCAAGATCGCAACTGACAAAGGGCTTATGTTCAAGGGTCGTCTTTGTGTACTGAAAAATGATTAGATCAGGAATGAAATTTTAGAGGAAGCTCATTCGGCACCGTATGCAGCTCACCCAGGAGGAATGAAAATGTATCGTGATTTGCGCACTACATTCTGGTGGAGGAACATGAAGGGATGTATTGCAAAATGTGTCTCACGATGCATGACTTGCCAACAAGTCAAGGCTGCACATCAGAGATCGTCAGGATTGTTAAATCCTTTGGACATACCAGAATGGAAATGGGAGAAAATTTCCATGGATTTTGTGACAGGTTTACCAAGACCAGTGAGGGGGCATGATGCCATCTGGGTTGTTGTAGACTGACTTACAAAGTCAGACCATTTCCTTCCAGAGTGAATGACTCTCAGTGTAGATCACTTAGCCCAGATTTATGTCAGGGAGATCGTTCAACTTCACGGAGTTCCAGCGTCTATTGTTTCAGACAGGGATCCGAGATTCACCTCAAGATTTTGGAAGAGCTTACATGCGGCTATGGGGACTAAATTAAATTTTAGTACCGCTTACCATCCGCAGATAGACGGGCAGTCTGAACGCACCATTCAGACTTTAGAGGATATGCTTAGAGCCTATGTTCTGGACCTGAGCTGTAATTGAGAAACTCACTTGCCATTGGTAGAGTTTGCTTACAACAATAGTTTTCAGGCTACCATTGGTATGACACCATACGAGGAGCTGTTGGGCGAAGATTTCGATCGCCAGTCTATTGGGATGAGGTTGGCGAGAGGAAGTTATTAGGTCCAGAATTGATTGAAAGGACTGTAGAGGCAGTTGAGAAGATCAGACGGCGAATTAAAGCTACCCAAGATAGACAGAAAAGCTATGCCGATCAAAGGAGAAAAGAATTGGAATTTGAGATTGGAGAGAAGGTGTTTTTGAAAGTAGCTCCTATGAAGGGTACCATACGTTTCGGCAAAAGCGGGAAGTTAAGGCCTCGTTTTATCGGGCCATTCGAGATATTAGAGAATGTGGGTAATGTGGCTTATCGATTGGCTTTACCACCTGAGCTCTCCGCTATATATAACGTTTTTCATATTTCTTTATTGAGGAAGTACGTTCACGACCCCAGTCATGTAGTGAACTATCAGTCAATTTCAATTCAGAAGAATTTATCTTATGAGGAGACACCAATGTGCATTATCAATAGAAAAGTCCATGTCCTAAGAAATAAAGAAATTTCACTAGTCAAAGTCCAGTGGGGTAGACATAGTAGCTATGAGGCTACCTGGGAGAAAGAAGAAGAAATCCTGGCTAAGTATCCAGATATTTTAGATCAAGTAAGTTTAAATTTCGATGATGAAATTATTTTAAGGAGGTAGGGTTGTAGCGACCGGAAAATTTTCGTTACCTTTAAATAAAATATTATAAAGGCGTGTCGCTGCGACTCATCCCATTTATTTTAAAAAGAATATTCGTCTGGTCAATTCTTAAGTGAAATTTAATTTATTTTTAATCATAGTCAAATTTTCCAATTTTATTAAAATAGTTCAATGTCAATATTTATACTTTAGCCCAAAATTTAATCATTTTAGGGCCAAACACTTAAACCCAAATTCAAGCTTTAAGCCCAATTTATAATCGTGTTCACGCTTCTCCCTCACATTTGCATTTTTTCAAATTTCAGCAAGATTATATCAAATCTTCCAAACCAAGCCGATCAAATTGTTTGGTAAACTAAATCACATATTTTCCTTCCAACTTCACCTCCTCCTTCCATGCAGCTTGGATATCACAATCTTTCCATAAACCAAAAATTTTGCCCTAATCTACCAAAAATTAAGTCAGCAACTTGTGTTTATTTAAACCACACAAAGCTTCTGCTTCTGGGTAAGCTCTCGACCCTCACAACTGCTGCACACAAATTCCACAATTCCAAACCAACCACCTCCATCGTTCAAACCATCACCGCTGCCACTACTGCACGAAACCAACAACGGCCCCAAACCTCCAACAATCATCCATTATGTAATTCCCTCACCTCATCACACAACTCCACAACCTCCACTGCTGGCTGGAAAACTCCACAACACCACCAATTCAACACCATGAGCAGAACACAATTTCACAAATCACCCATTGTGCCACTGTCAAATGACCGCACCACCACTGCCCCTCCCAAATTCACATAATCTTCCCTCAAATCAAAACCCAAAACCAAGAATATTAAAATTTTCCAAGACACTTACCTCAAACCTTGAACCATTCCAACCGGATTCTCACAGGAGAAACATCCAAAATCCGAACTCTTCAGCCCCGGTTTGGCTTGTTTTCGCACCCAAACGCGTACCAAAAACCACCCAAAATTGTCCTCTATACAACCACCCTACTCGACGCGAATCGTCGACAGCGAAACGGGTGAGGGAGGGAGCGATTTCCGTCGCAGCTCTCTCCCTGTTTCTCCTCCGATGAACAAATTAGAGAGAGAAATTGGGATTTTAATATTGTGATTTTGATAAATGACCTTTTAGTCCCCATCTTTCAATTCGTTGGTTTTGGTCCTCACTTTCTAAAAGTTGTTATTTCAGCCCTTTTAATTCAAAATATTTTAATTCAGCTTCAAATATTTTAGTACGTAACAAATTGGTCCCTGCAGTCATTAACTCCTACAATCGGCCCTATTATTTTCGAAAAGCCTAATTCAGTCCCTAAACTTTTAAATTTCAGTCTTCCTTAAATTATCATTTAAATCCCTATATTTTATTTTTCGTCACTTAATTTTTTTTTATTATTTCAAAAATACTAATTAAATTAATTTTTCTTGGCTAGACGAATCATTTGAAGAATTAAGAGATTAACGTACTTGCCCGCTCAACTTTTGTGAACTCGTTAAGTTTGAGGTAGACTCGCCCCCACTAATTAGTTTAGATTATAATTTCGTGTTTTTATGTGTATTTACGTGATTTTATGCTTAATTGCATGAGAATAGACGAGAATATCTCTTATGAGATAAATTGAGAAATTATGTCATGACTTATATGCTTAAATGCATGAGACGAGAATATATTCATTTGCACTCCTTATGTGATGCTTATGATAAGAATTTGAGAATGTCACTGTAACATTTGCATGATTTCGTGTTCAATTATTCTGTAAATTCATTATTGGAGATGAGTCTATTGAATATTTCTTTTTAGAAATTCTCACTCAGTTGTTTTAACAAATTTTGCATATTTCGAAGATGGTGGTGAATGATAGGCAATAATGGCAAATCATTAAATAGAAATTATTTTAAGGTCGTTTTTTTTTATGAACTTCATTATTTCATCTGTGTTGAAATTTAGAGTTTCATGAATTTCGCCAGGTTATTTCCTTTATTTAAATATTTTGTCACCAATTTACAATCAATAAATGTAATGTTTGAGGTTTAATTACTTTTCCGCAAATAAAATTTATTCGAAAGTTAAGTTTTTAAAGAAAGAAGTGGCGTTGCGGGTTTCACAGAATTTGGGGCGTCACAAAATTAAAATAAGGAAAATGAAAGATTAAATAGTCTGGATTCATGATTTCACTTAACCATTGCTTAATTAATTTCTCAACGTGAAAATTAACAAATTACTCATTTACAATGTTAGACGTGATCTTTCGATTTTAACTAATTACCTCTCTTGAAAGAAATAAACCATAATTGATTGGTTAAACCTACTATATTTCCATGTCGATTAAAACTCAATCAAAATCATTAAGTCTTTGTGAAAATAACTCATATAATCACTTAGGGATAGTAGTATATTTCTATCTCCTAAATTAATACCTAGGGCATTTTGTTATTTGGTCTAAAATGCACAATATCTCTCGATCATCATACACTCCACAAATCACATATTGGTAATCAATCAAACACTTAGTATAATCTCAATAATAAATACACATGAAATAGCAAGCTCAAAATTAATAAACAAATATTGAAATTACTTAAACAAAGTTAAGCTACATCAATCATCCCAATATTAAACAACTAGCTCATTAGATAAATATTGCACAAAATATAACGTTTAGGAAAATACATCACAAAGTATAAAAATTAAAGATTAATTTACAAGATAATGAAATAAATTCTTCCCTTGATTTTTGCTCCAAAATTCCTTGAACTTTACTTGTATTTTCACCTCACTTGTTACTTCCTTGCTTCAATGGTAGACTAGAAGTGTTGATGTAAAAAATGGCAAGACATCTTTCTAGTCAACATAATAGAAATTTTATAAAATATAAATAAATTATAAGACAAATTGCAGTTGGACTCACGATTCGACCTGGATATATCTTTTTATATTGTATATAATAAATTGGAAAATTACATGAGGGAAGAAGATAGCTCTTTACTCTCTCTCCCACCCTCCTCTACAACATAAGAATTAGACATCTTTTATAGGAAGAAATTGATTACACTAAGTAGGGTGAATTGCCACCAAGTAAGGTAAGTTGTTACCAAGTAAGGTGAGTTACCACTAAAAAAATAAGACAACCTCCTAATCTTCTATTTTCCATATCATTATTACAGTAATGGCCATAAAAGGATCAATAAATACTTTTTACTTTTGATTATATTTATTTATGGTACAACAAGAAGTTTGAAATAAAAACTAACAACTAAACTAAAACTAACTAAAACAAAAAACAAAAGAAGAAGAAGAAGAAGAAGAAGAAGAAGACGAAGAAGAAGAAGAAAAGAAAGAAGAAAAAAGAGAGAAAGAGGCTAGGGTTAGAGATCAAGATTGGGGATTTTTAGAGCGGGAGTATTTATACTCCGAAAAAATAGACTTAAAAAGGTCCCAAAAATTGTCAAAAACCAAGCCAAACACGCCCTTATGTGAAAATAAAATAAAAACAGAAAGAAAATTCTGGTTTAGCTGAAATACGTCCACGCGACCACGCGTGGGTATCAGAAATGAGCACTGTCCGAACTTAAGTGACCGTGTGGCTACACCTTGGTCCTAGCCACGAGGCCACGCGGTCAACAGGTTGCAGCTCAAGTTATTTTTATTTGCAGTCAGGTCATTCATCTTTCGATCTTGTTCAATTTCGTCCTCGTATATGGACTTTCATTACAAAAATACCCATGAGATATTTGTACTTCTAGTCCTCCATCTTTCGAGAATGTTGCAATTGAGTCCCAATACTTTTGTTTACTTTCTGTTAGGTCCATGGACATCAAATTTGTTCTTCTTTTAGCTCAATTGCTCTTCAATCTTGTCCATTTTTTTACAATTGAGGTTGTATCTAATTGTACAAGATAAACACAATCAATAAGTAGAGATTTGCTCAATTTGTCATTTAAAATGTTAATTTAAGACCAAAATAAGTATGTAAAACATTTCAAAAAAAAAAAAAAAGTTTGTAAAGCACACCTAAAAACTTGTTCGCTAAAAATTTGTATACCAGAAGCGCACAGATCACGTACAAGTAATAGTGGACTTTTTAAGTCTAAATTGTTGATCCCACGAGGAATGTATACTCAATTACACTCTAATTAATTTAATCTTAACAAATGAAACACACAATTAAAAGATGGATTCTTTCAAATTTTAAAGTAAAGAAACTAACTTTAAACTAAATTAAAATAAGGAAAATGAAAGATAATATAGTTGGGATTCATGATTTCACTTAACCTTTGCCTAATTAATTTCTTAACATTCAAATTGACAAAATACTCGTTCACAATGTTAGACCCGATTTTCTAAGTTTAGCTAATTACCTCTCTCGAGCGAAATTAACCCTAATAAATTTGTTTAACGTAATATATCTCTATGTCGATTAAAACACAATCAATAGCATTACCTCTTTGTGAAAATAGCTCAATGGATCACCTAGGGATGGTAGTATATCTCTATTCCTAAATTAATACATATAACATTTGTTATTTGGTCTAAAATGCACAATATCTCTCGATTATCAAACACTTCACAAAGCATATATTTGGTGATCAATCAAACACAAAATAATCTCAATAACAAACACACAATAAAATAGGTATTAAACATCAATAAGCAAACATTAAAATTACTTAAATGAGTTAAGCTACATCAATCATCCCAACATTAAACAACTAACCCATTATATAAATATTGCACAAAATTTGAGGTTTATGAAAATACATCACAAAGTTTAGAAATCAAAGATTAGAATACAAGATAATGAAATAAACCACTTTCCTTGATTTTAGCTCCAAAATTCCTTGAACTTTGCTTTGAATTTCCATCTCAATTCTTGCTTCTTTGCTTCAATGGATGCTAGCAACTTTTAAATAAAAAAATATAACTTGTTAAGTGTTGAAATATAAATATTCCAAGTCAGCAAGAAGAATAGGTGAATATTAGTTATGTGAATAAATAGCCAAAGTTGGACTTCACGTATGTATTAATATATTTATATTCGGCTTTAAATACCCAAAGTTGGACCCCTTTATGAGCCATCTTCCCCTATATTTATAGGAAAAATGGATGAGCTGGCTTATTACAATACCTCACTGTCTGACATTACAACATAACTAACCTAACTGAACTCTTACATAATACTAGGTAGTTGACTTTTTTGTTCTAACTTATTACACGTCTGAATAACTGTTTCAACTACCATGTAAAAGTAGTTATGACATCGTTCAATCATTACAAATCAATGTCCAACCTGACTCTTCCACCTCGGATCTAAAGAGTGAACCTCGTCTATTCACCGTTGGGAGTGAATGAAGTCTATCCGACCTGACATGTCCAGGTCAAAAATATGATCCGACCTCTCCATTTGTTTCTTGGAGATGGTTTATTCATTGTCCGACCTGACACTGTCAGGTCGGATCCGTTTTGTCATCCAGGTAGGATTACCCATTAACAATTGCCCCTAGGAGTGGAGTTGAAAGGATTTCTGGTCCACTCCTATATGTGCTATTTGAGGATTAATCTTGAGGCCTAAGTAATAATTATATACTGCCACGTGTCATTTGCCCATTGTGGCTAGGTCTGACCATGCCAAAGAAGTGAAATCAGCCGTCATTTCCCTTTGATGGGCTCAAGGTGCCTCTTCGAATTCTATACTGATAGTTAATAATATCCTTATATAAAGAACTCTTATACGTTTTCTCCTTCTCACAACTTCTCTCAGAAAACCCTCAATTTCATTGTCCAGAGTGAACCCTTGGTCGGCTAGCTCACCACACGAACTTAGATTCAAATCTGCCTCACAGTCCAGGTATTTCTTCATCACTTAGAAAAATCATGAGTAATGCCGGTAGCGATAGTGAGGCCACTAGAAATGAGTCTTGGGGGTTGGGTAATGAAAATTTTAGTCCGGGGTCGAGTTCCCATTCCAGTGAATCAGGAAAGAGTGCATCGAATTTAGGTGTTAGGCAGGAAATTCCCCAAGAAGTACAACCTCTCAGATCTGTGAATCCCCCTTTCGTTTCCCATCCGATTCTGCCTACTCAATTAAGTTATGGTAGAGCAGGCCTGTCTAGTTCGAATTCAACGTTTTGGTAGGCCGGCTTTCATCCTTCAATTGTTTCTGAGACTGATCTGACCGAATGGCGTTATAGATTTAGGATTCCAAACTCGTTATTGTTATTCCTGTCTAGGAGTGATGAACGGGCAGACGAACCTCCAGAGGGTTGTGTGGTCGCAAATAGAATAATGTTAGAAGAGGCCTTAGATTTCCCTTATCCCGTACTGTTACCAATTACCTCAGGTAATAAGGTTTAGCCCCTTCCTAAATCACTCCAAATGGGTGGAGAGTCATTATAGGATTCTTGGTTATTTGGAGTAAGTTAGGGTTACCACCACCCCGGGCAAGTGAGTTTGGCTCTATTTATCAGCTCCGATCTGATGGAAAAGACTCAGGTTGGTACTACATAATGGTCCAACCCCGAACTGGTGGAAACTTGGTAGAAGGACTTCCTGATTCTATCAAGGGATGGAGGGACCAATGGTTCTATGTGGGAGGCGAGTGGCAGACTTTGGAGCAGACTGACGAACTGGATTACATTATTTCGACCCATTACAAGCCTTACTGTATATTTCAGACCTTTCTAATCACTCTTGAACTGCCTCTTCTAATATTAATTATCTCTTTTTTCTTTCAGGTCCATCCAATCCTTCTAGATCACAAGTTTTCTAGCAGCAACTACAGAGAGCACGCAACCTTGACAAGAATGAGAGGGACTTTAGAGAGTTGATAATCGAAGAGAATTTGATCAGGGCTGGTCTCACTACCGATCATCCTGCTACCACTTTCCTACCTCCTCCACATCGTAACTATTTGTCACTTCTGAGTTTTATTCCTCCTAAGATCATAACTTATAATAGTTTTTCCAACTTGCAGAACCAACTAAATCAAAAAGAAAGGTCATGTCTCCATTCGACCGATCTGGCTTTGTTGGAAACAAGAGAAAAAGGCCCACTACTGGAGGGAAGTCTTTGCCTCCGGGTTCGGGACCAACTCCCAGTACAGTACAGCCTAGTGGTATTCCAAATCCGGGGCGAAGCCCATCCAGGTCTGGTCATAGCCGGGGAAAGGAGGTAGAAATAAGTTTACCTACCTTGTCTACTCATTTGGACCATCAACCATCTCCAGATCCTCAAGATCAGTCCGACGTCCAAATTATTTCAAAACAACAAACTTCTGATCATTCATACGTCTTCTCAAACGGACCCTAATGTTGTCACTTATTTCGGTCTGCACAAAGGTCGGGCCATTAAGATGGCGAAGTTGAAAGGGAAGATTTCGAAAGCTCTGAGGGACGTCCAATCCAGTAGGTGTCCGGATCCTGGGGCCTTGAAAATTCTTCCTAACAGTGTTCGCAACTCCTTTGATAAGGTAGTGAGGAGTTGGGATAAGAAAAAGGAATACATTGCATCCGACATGGACCTTCTGAATACAGTGTATGCCACCTCAGCTTTTTTGGGATTGGCTCAAAACTATATGTCTCATGTCCGAGCCAAGGCCCACGAGCATGTGGAGCTTCATGACGAACTGATGCATCAGAGTGTTATCGTAAAAGATCGGAACACGTCACTGGAGCAAGAGAGGGAGAAGATGGTTGAGGCCAATAAGACCTTGGAGGCTCAATGTGAAAGCCTGAGTCAAAGGAATGGACTACTAGTATCCGAACTGGAAAAAGCCAACCTTGAAATAGCCGAACTGAAAGCCCAAGCTGAGGCTCAAAAGAAGGCCAAAGTGGAGGCAGAATCCCTTTTTGAGACAATAAAAAAGGATCTCGAGCAGGCCCAATCTGACCTGATGTCAGCTGTGGACGCATACAAGGGGTCCAAGGAGTACGAGATCGACCACACAGATACATATATCTTGGCCTTGGAGGATGCTATGGTTCAGTTCAAAGAGCTCTACCCAGACTCTGATGCTACCCAGCTAAAAGCAGAGCTGGAGAAATTGAAAAAAGACAAGGCAGAAGCCATATCCGAGCTGAACCATGAAAACGCTCCCAGGGTCTAGTTATAGGACCTTGTAAAAATTCTTTTGATATTTTGATTTTCATCAGTTAGGTCATCTGTAGTGGCTTGTCTGGCCCAACTTTTGTTTATGTTTAAATGAATTATTAAATTGAACTTGTTTCTTCACAATTCCTCTGAACTCTCCCCAACAAAATATAAAGTGATTTTGGCAACCTGATAGGATGTTGTAGTCTTTAACTTAGTACTTTACAAAATAAAACTTGTTGCTGAACTGGAGCAATCAGGTTGGCAGGGTCAAAAATAGGTTGGTAGAGTTTCAATTCACTGCCTACTTGAAGTATTCAGGTTGGAGTATGATGCGTGTCGCGATGCACCAAAATAATAAATAAATTCCTTGTTCACTATTACTAAGAATGTAGCAATGGAAGCAAGGGTCGATCCTACAAGGAACGGAAACTAACTTAGTGTCATGTCAATTAGAATCGTAAAGGGGGGTTTTGTTTTGAGTTGTTCGTAAATGATTTAACTAATAAAATAAAGCAATTAAAATGGTTGGAATAAATATCAAATATTGACGAGTCCTAGTTCTCAGGTTCAGTTGTATTCTATCACAATGTTATCACTTTCCAAGTAACGTGAGTTCAATTTCTTCTTTGATTTATCACCCGTAAATAGTTAATAAGATCTAACTATTCCTATTCTCCCTTAGTTGCATTTAATTAGAATAAGCTCTCTAATCAAACATTAGCCATTGAATAACCTAAAACAAGCTCTTTAGATTTAAAACAACAACTATATAGTGGTTAAGAAGAATTAGGGTGAATTAGATTATCAATCACACAAGGTCGTGACAATTAACCTAAGTTGGAATTCTCTATGGAAATATTAAATTTCCACTTGCTACTATGATGTGAACAAAAAGACGATTACGGATCCAATCATTCAAAATAGCAAATCTCAATACAACAAGTTAAATGATAAGGCCTTAATCAAATAAAGAATTGCATTGATTGAATTTAAAACGCATAAAAATCCAACAAATCAAAGTGAAGAATTTAGAACTACGTTACTAGTTTGGAAAAGCAATAAACAAATTGATATGAAATACAACTTCCCCTTCGAACTAGGTATGGACGCTTAGCCGAGCATAGTCATGAAGAATTCCGGAATTTTTCTCTCTTGAATCACCCTCTCGAGTCGCTTAATTTCTCTTCCAATCCTTCAAGCGAGCCTCTCCTCTTTCAATAATTATTTCACGCTTTTCTTGTCATGACATTCCCTTTTTATAGCCTCAATTTCGTGCCCTAGCTTTGGGCTCAAGAAATCCCAAAATTATGGAAAGAATTAAAATATGGAAATTTTTGACTGGAAAGTTACGGCCGTGACATTTCTTTTACGGCCGTAAATGAGTTTCTGCATATTCCTCAAAATTTGAAGTTACGGTCGTGACTTCTCCTTTACGGCCGTAACTGTGTTTCTGCAATTTTTTTCCTTTAGAAGGTTACAGCCATGAGTTCTCCTTTACGCCGTAACTCACATTCTGTTGATTTCTCTTAATGCGTTTAAATCTTTTACGGCCGTGACTGTGCTACCTTACGGTCGTAACTTTATTTGCACATAAGTCCCCAAACTTCAGTTTTGAGTACATTGTGGTCCTTTTTTCTTCTTTTCTCTTATTTTATGATCCTATACAATATAAAACATAAAATGCATTAATAATACTTAGATAAAATCACATTATGGCTTATTCAAGGATATAAGTGCATAAAATAAACGTTAATATAACACTTATCAGAGTACTAAGTAAACTTGTATGATTTCAACTTGTTTGCCTACCTGAAGCGGTCAAGTTGGTGTAGTAAAAAAAAGTGGACTTAAACTCTAAACGTATATCCTAACTGGAGCAGTCAGTTCGGTTGGGTCCAGCAAAGGACTTGGCACTTTAGTGCACATTTGGGTCTCATTTGGGGGGTCCTAAGGAATTTGTAAATTCTGTTTTGGCGGACCTTTTGAGTACATAGCTTTGGGTCCTAAGGAATTCGTAAATTCCACTATGGCGGACCTTTTGAGCACATAGCTTGGGTCCTAAGGAATTCGTAAATTCCATTATGGCGGACCTTTTGAGCACGTAGCTTGGGGTCTTAAGGAATTCCTAAGTTCCGTTATGGTAGACCTATTGAGCGCATAGCTTGTTTTGTCAAGAACACTTGGAATTTGCAAAAAGTTTTATTCAACGAAATATTCTCATGACACGTTGGTCATTACATATTTTGGAATTCTCGATTACTGATAGTACTTCTTGAGATTCTCTGCATTCCATGGGTGCGGTAAAGTCCTCCCTTCTAGAGTTTCTAGTTCATATGCCCCATTCAGCCAGGTTTTTTTTAATTCTATAAGGTCCTTCCCAAGATGGGGCGAGCGAGCCTGACAGAGCTTCCTTTTTTGCTACGAATACCTTCCTAAGTACCAATTCTCCATCCTGGGACTTCCGGCCTTTGACTTTAGAATTATAGTATCTGGTGCTTCTTTGCTTGTAGGATGCGTTCTTCAGATCCGAGTCTAGTCGTTTCTTGTCAATCAAGTCTAGACTGGATTGTAGCATTTCAGAGTTCATCTCATCTTCAAAATGATGTACTCTGCTTGAGGGGATGCCAACCTCAACAGGGATCACAGCTTCAGATCCAAAAGCAAGGGCAAATGGAGTTTCTCCCGTTGTTATCTGACAAGTCGTCCTATAAGACCAGCACTGCTGGTAATTCATCGGCCCAAACCCCTTCCAGCTCATCCAGTCTGGTCTTCAATGTGTGCTTGATGATTTTATTAATTGCTTCCACTTGTCCATTTGCTTGCGGGTGGCAGGGGTAAAATAGTGATTTCTAATCTTCAGGTCTTCGCAGAATGACCTGAACTTTACATTATCAAATTGTCTCCCATTGTCAATGACTATTGAGTGAGGTATGCAAAACCAAATAATGATGGACTTCCATATAAATCACTGGTCTTTTGTTCTATGATTTTTGCTAAAGCCTCCGCTTCTACCAATTTTGTGAAGTAGTCAACTGCCACTATTGCATACTTCGTTGATCCTCGTCCTGTTGGTAAAGGTCCAATTAAGTCAATAACCCATTTTGCAAATGGCCATGGTGCCATGACAGAGGTTAGGTCTTCTGGGGGAGACCTGATCATTGGGGCAAATCTCTAGCACTTGTCACATTTTCTTAATGAACTCGAGGGCATCCTTCTTAATGGACAGCCAGAAGTATCCCTGCCCCAAGATCTTGAATGCAAGGGATTGTCCTCCAGTATTGTTGCCACATACACCTTCATGTATTTCTCTCATAGCATATTGGGCTTCCTCTTCATTCAGGCACCTGAGTAGTGGGAGGGAAAAACCTCACTTGTATAACACATCATCAATCAGAATATATCTGGCATATCAATTCCAGCTCCTGCACAGTTTTCAGTAGATGAACCATCTACATAAAGGGACCAGATTTCATCTTGGTCAGGCAGGTCAATCTCCATGTGGAATTCTGCTACGAAGTCCGCCAATGCTTGCCCCTTGATTGCAGTCCTTGGTTTGTAGGTGATATCGAATTTTCCCAGTTCTACTGGCCACTTCATCAATCTTCTCGAAGTGTTCGGTTTCTGTAAGGTCTGACGTAGTGGATAGTTGGTTAGCACCTCCAGTGAGTGCTCCAGGAAGTAAGTTCTCAATTTTCTCGAGCTCATAACTAATGCCAGTGCTAATTTTTTCATTGGAGAATATCTTAGTTCTGCATCTTTCAATGCCTGACTGACATAGTAGACTGGGTGTTGGATACTGTCCTCTGTTCTGATCAGAACTGGGCTAACTGACCTTTCTGACACTACTAAGTATAATTCTAACATTTTCCTTGGTACTGGTTTGGAGAGTAGGGATGGTGAGGCGAGCTGTATTTTCAGGTCTTCAAAAGCTTTCTGACATTGCTCTGTCCAATGAAAGTTCATTCCCATCTTTAGTGCTTCGAAGAAAGGTCTACACTTATCAGTTGATTTGGAGACGAATCGGTTCAAAGCAACCATTCTTCTAGTCAAACTTTGAATTTCTCTTATGTTTGTTGGGGCTTTCATATCAATGAGGGCTTTGATTTTTTCCAGGTTGGCTTCGATTCCTCTTTGATGTACCATGTATCCCAAAAACTTCCCAGATCCTACTCTAAAGAAACACTTTTGTCGATTCAACTTCATTTTGTATTGTCTAAGAATGGTGAACATTTCAGCCAGGTGCTGCACATGATATGATGATTTGACGCACTTTACCAACATATCATCCACATATACTTCCATAGTTTTACCAATTTTCTCTGCGAATATTCTGTTGACAAGTCTCTCGTAGGTTGCCCCTGCGTTCTTCAATCCGAATGGCATCATCTTGTAACAATATAACCCCCTGTCTGTGATGAATGATGTATGTTCTTCGTCTGGACCATACATGGGAATCTGGTTGTAGCCTGAATACACATCCATGAAGCTCAACGGCTTATGCCCCGTCGTGGCGTCTACCATTTGATTTATGCGTGGGAGTGAAAAACTGTCCTTGGGGCGGCTGTGTTCAGGTCTGTGAAGTCTGTGCATAGCCTCCAGGATTTGTTGTTCTTTCGCACAAGAACTGGAGTGGCCACCCACTCGAGATACCTAGCCTCCTGTATGAACCCATTTCCTAACAACTTCATGATCTCGTTTGTGAGAGCTTCATACCTCTCCCCATTTAATGGACGGTGCTTTTGCCTTTTTGGTCTTACTCCATGATCAATATTGAGCTTGTGACAGGCTAGGTGTGCAGGTATTCCCTCCATGTAAACATGAGTCCAGGCAAAAACATCTCTGTTCTCTTTCAAGAAATCTACAAGTTCAGATCTTACTGGTTCCTGAAGGTCTTTCCCAATTTTCAACTGCAACTCTGGCATATCTAGATCCAAAGTTACCAACGTCAGGTCCTCCACTGGTTTGGTCCTGGTTTCATTCTGATCCAGGGGTGGATCTAACGTTTGGATCTCTTCAATCTGGTCTTCCGTCTGGATACCTTTTACTTGGTGTACTCAGTAGGGGAAGAAACTCATATTACATTCTTGGACCATCCTCTAGTCTCTCCTAACTACTCCTACCCCGTGAGAAGTGGGAAACTTCATCATATAGTGGTATATTGAGGTGGCCACCTTTAGTTCATGTAGAATAGGCCTTCCCAGAATGGCGTTATCAGGGGCGGAGCCCATTAAGGCCCAGCGCGGTCTATGGACCGCGCTGGACTTTGGTCGTCCAGCCCAGGCCCAATATTATTTTTTTTTTGACCCAATCCAAACTCACTCTTTCAATCTTTCTTGCAGGCTTGCAGCTACAGCTCACCACCCAACCACTCCCGTCACTCCCCGTCATTTCACAGCAACTCAGTTATTCTGCAGGCTACAAAGACTACACCATTTTCACGCCATATATCCAGTCGTCCAGAAGAACTGAAGAAAGAACTGAGTTGGCGATTGGCGACTGAAGAAGAAGAAGGGAGAGGGAGTCCCCTGCTGGGCGACTGAAGAAGACGAAGGGTGAAGGGACTCCCCTGCTGGGCTGCTGAAGAAGATGAAGTGTGACTGTGTGAAGAAGTCCTCCACAGGCTGCAGCTCCTCCGCCTCCGTTGGAGCCTGGACGCCTCATGAGTCACGCCTGACGCTTGGACGTTGCCTCTGTTGACGGGGAGTGACGGCCACTGCTTTGCAAGCTTCAGCCTTCATCAGAGCTCGAGGTTGAAGCCTGAAGGTTAGCTCTTGTGCAGCTGTGCTGTGCCTCTCCGGCCTCCACCCCTGCTGCCTAGCCCAGTGACCCTGAGGCTGTGGAAATCTGAATGTGAAATGCACACAGCACATTTAACGTTAAAATGAAATAATAAATGATATTATGTTATGTCATATGTGAATGAATAAAGTATGTGATTAATAACTTATTTGATTTTTGAATGACTTATTTAATTAATAACAATTTGCAACACTTTTTTTTTTTTTTGAACAACTTTTTTAATTTTTGAATTGTGACACAATATCTTGGACTAATGGACTTGTTTGAGTTTTTATCTTGAAATTAGATTTCAAAATATTGATTATTGGATGATATTTTGGGGGTATTGAAAATAATATTGATTTGGCATTTGGGGGTATTTTTAATATATTTGATTAACTTTGTTTAAATTTTCGTAATTTAAGATTTGTGGTTTGTAAATTGTAATTGTTATTTGTTCAGTTTGTTTAATTTGAAAGTTGTGATTTGTAGGAAAAAATCATGTCTACCTTAGATAGATTTTTTAAAAGAAAGTTTCCAGTTGTTGAAAATGTTGATGAGAGGACTTCAAATAGAGTGGATGTTGATGTTACACAACTTCCCACCGATCATGGAAATAGAGTGGATATTGATCTTGCACAACTTCCAACCGATCCTGGATTAAGAATTCCAATTTCAAATTACAATATTAATATTCATGATCAAGTTCGAAGAGCGTATTTGCAAAAGGGTGCTTGTCAACCTTCGGATCATGTATTCCCAAAACGAAAGTTCGGAACATCCCAATTTAGACGATTCCAATCTTCCTGGTTTAAAGAATTTGGTAATTGGTTGGAGTACAGTATAGCAAAAGATGCCGCTTATTGTTTGTACTGTTATCTTTTCAAATCAAGTCATGGTAATCAAGGAGGAGGTGAATCTTTTTTCAGTGAAGGGTTCACGTATTGGAAAAATAAAGAAAGATTTCGACTTCATACGGGTAAACATGATAGCGAACATAATAAAGCTCGAATGAGTTGTGAAGCATTGATGAATCAAGATCAACACATTCATTCGGTTTTGCATAAGCATTCAACACAAGCACGTAGTGATTATCGTATTCGTCTTGAGGCATCAATTGATTGTGTTAGAGTTTTTTTGCGTCAAGGGTTATCATTTCGGGGTCATGATGAATCTGAAGGTTCTCTCAATCCAGGTAACTTCCTAGTTCAATTACAATTTCTTGCTGATCATAATGATGATATTAAAGCTGTGGTATTGGGAAATGCTCCTAAAAATTGTAAGTTAACATCTCCTGATATTCAGAAGGATATAGTGAGTGTTTGTGTTGAAACGATTAATGTTATTATCAAAGATGTTGGAGATTCATTGTTCTCTATTCTTGTTGATGAATCTCGTGATGTATCAGTAAAGGAGCAAATGTCAGTAGTCCTACATTATGTGGACAGTAGTGGACATGTGAATGAACGTTTGATAGGGGTTGAGCATGTTAGTAGTACCACAGCTATATCACTTAAGACTGCAATTGATATGCTATTTTCTAGACATAATTTGAGCATAACTAGGTTGAGAGGACAGGGTTATGATGGGGCAAGTAATATGCAAGGTAAGTTCAATGGTCTGAAAGCACACATTTTGAAGGAGAACTCATATGCTTTTTACATACATTGTTTTGCTCATCAACTTCAGCTAGCTCTTGTAGCTGTAGCAAAGAAGAATATTCAAATTTCTAATTTCTTTCGGGTGGTTGGTGATGTTGTAAATGTCATTGGAGCATCTTGTAAACGTTCTGATCTGCTTAGAGAGAAACATTCAGACTTTATCATTGAAGCATTGGAGAGAGGCGGTGCTTTAAGTGGACAGGGACTTAATCAAGAAACTACTCTTCAGCGTTCTGGTGATACACGTTGGGGGTCACATTATAATTCTTTGATCAGTTTGCTTTCAATGTTCTCTGCTGTTGGTGATGTACTTGAATTTATTTCAGAAGACGAATCTTCTTCTGGTGATCAAAAAAGTGAGGCATTTAATTTATTGGAGTCGATACATTTGTTTGATTTTGCATTTAATCTACACTTGATGAAAAAAGTCTTAGGAGTTTTGAATGAGTTGTCAAAGGCATTACAATTGAAAGATCAAGATATTGTGAATGCAATGGGATTGGTGAAAATATGCAAACAACGACTCCAATTGATGAGAGACAACGGGTGGGATTTGTTTTTGGAAGAAGTTCATTCTTTTTGTCAACGATATCACCTTGATGTTCCCAATATGGATGATGTGTTTATACGCAGTGCACCTCGTGGTCGTCCTCAACGTAATCCACCACCAGAAGTGACAAATTTACATCATTACTGTGTAGATTTATTCTACGCTATCATTGATTTGCAACTTCAGGAGTTGAATGATCGTTTCTCAGAGGTAAATACAGAGTTACTCCTTTATGTAGCTTGTTTATGTCCACAAAATTCATTCTATGATTTCGATAAGAAAAGATTGATTCAACTTGCGGAGTTTTACAAAGAAGATTTTTCAAGATTTGATCTTCTCACACTTGATGATCAACTTGAAACTTATATTTTTGATATGCGATCTAACATCACATTTCAAGAATTGAAAGGCCTTGGTGATCTTGCAGAGAAGTTGGTAATGACAAAGAAAAATAAGGTATATCAATTGGTTTATAAGCTTTTGACTTTGGCGCTTATTCTACCGGTTGCTACAGCTACTGTTGAAAGAGTATTTTCTGCAATGAGCATTGTGAAGGATAGATTGCGCAATCGAATGGGTGATGAGTGGATGAATGATAGCCTTGTTGTTTATGTAGAGAAAGATGTATCTTTGAAGATTGATAATGAATCTATTGTACAACGATTTCAAAGTATGAAAACACGCAAGGAACGAATTTAAGGTACTACATTTGAGTTGAGATTTATTTATTTGTCATTTGTGAAATTAAGTTTTCTTTATTTCATTTAATTTTTCTAGAAAAAAAAATTTCGGGGGCAACCTCATTTAATTTTCGCCCTCACTGACTTCAAATCCTGGCTCTGCCCCTGGGCGTTATAGTTGGATGGTATGTCTGTTACGACAAAATCTGCTATTACTCGCCTGGTACATGGAGGATTCTCGAGTTCCACCATGAGTGCAATTTGACCTAAGGGTGTGACATAATCTCCAGTGAAACCTTGTAACTTCGTGGAGTAAGGGCTGAGATGCTGTTCTTCCACTCCCATTTAGAGGCAGGTCTTCCAGTATAAGATGTTCACGGCACTCCCATTATCTACCAGAGTACTGTGGATCTTCACACCTGAGACAGGCATGGTTATGATCAAAGCATCCGATTGTGGTTGGAGAACTCCCTCAGCATCTCTTTCATCAAAACTAAAGGACTCGTCTTCCCTTACAAGAACTGGAGCCCTTGCTGATAGAATTTGATAACTGTTTCGTGCGTCCCTGACATGCTGATGCCTTTTAGATCCTTCCTGAGTTTGGCTTCCGCCTACCAGCATGTGGATCTCAGCCATAGGTATGCCCCCAATTTTTGCTTGGCCCTGCTTTTCTTGACTCATCTGAGGTTCTTTTGCATACTCTTTCAAGTGGCCCACCTTGATCAATTTTTTGAGTTCTATCATCAAGTCTTTACAGTAATCTGTATCACGACCCGCTGATCTGTGGTACCTACAGTACCTGGATTGATTCAGTTCAGACGAACCTGTCCTTAATGGATGGGGCCTGGGCAACAATTTCCAGTCCTTAATGCTCATGAATATGGTCTCAGGTCGGGCTTTCAGGAGGTCTACTGGTGTTAAGTTAGATGAATGAGGTCGAAAACTTCCTGGTCCTCGAAAATCTCGCTTCTTTTCTTGGCTGAACATGTCACTCTTCTGTGTTTCTTTTTCCTTCCCTTTGGATCGGTCTTGATCCTTCACTTCTCCTTTGTCTTCCATCCTACTGGACTTTGCCTCTTCGGCTCTAATAGCCCTATCTGCTCTTGTGGGAGATTCTCGAAAGGTCTTCGGTCCCTCTTCATGCACTGTCCACCAGAATCGAGATTCTGGCCATAAACCCGACGTTACCACCATTAGGAGTGCATCATCTAATACTTTGTCCGTATCCATAATCTGTCGGTTGAACCAGTCCAGATAGCTCTTTAGCGATTTAGTCCTTCCCTGCTTGATGATTACTAGTTGTTCCTTGGGGGTCGTCCTTGTTTTTGCAGCCATGAAGTTGTAGAGAAACTGAGAAGACATATCCTTCCAATTTATTATGGAGTGGTCTAGTAAGGTACGTAACCACCTATGAGCCCTATCCCCTAAAATCAGGGGAAATGTTCTAAACATGATGGCATCACTAACACCTTGTAACTCCTTCCAAGAAACATACCGGTCTATATGTGCTACTGGATCAGTTGTCCCATTGTAACTTGGAACTTGCGGCACCTTGATCTTGCTAGGTAAAGTCTCATTCAGAATTTCTTTTGAGAATGGGGAGGATCTGAAGGGAGCGTAATTATCAGTCAGGCCGTCCTTTTTCTACCTACCCTCCAGAACGCTTAATTTTTTCTTTAGCACGTCGAGTTCTTCAAAATTTCCTTTCCCGTCAGCATAAGGCGGATCATTGAGATTCAAGGTTGGCGTGTCCTCCGCTGTAGCCTTGAAATTCCTACCTCGGGTCCGAGTAGGCTCATAGTATGGACTTCGTGCAAATATTTCTGAACGGTATGAAGCAGCAGGTTTTCTGTTCATCCCTAATGTTGGGTCCTTCCTTGCAGGAGCTGTGGGATCCCTACCTAATCTGCTAAATACACTGTGAGTTCTTTTGGTCAACCCTCTACGGGGAGAACCGGAATTGCTCTCTCTAGTAGAACTTTCAGACTTATCATGGACATAGTTGAGCTTTCGGCGCACTCGTTGGTTTCCACGGGGGTGATGAGATGGTGCTGGTATGATATGGGGGCCTGAGGGTTCCCCTGTGGCTGATGTTGTATCCTTTTAACTGCTTGTGTCAAATTTTTCAATTGACGCATTACTTCAACCATTTGGGGGTTCGGACAGGACCTGGCCTCCAGGTCGTCTTCCTTCCTCATCCCACCTTGTGCCTCTATATTCTTCCCATGATTGCTCCTGGAACCTTGGTCATCCATGTTATCTGAGTACTGCTGAGTTTGAAGTTTTTGAATGAACTAGTGGAATGGACTGCTATTTTATCACAAGCGTCCCTCCTTCTAGCGCCAATTGTTGACGGTTAAAATATAAATATTCCAAGTCAGCAAGAAGAATAGGTGAATATCAGTTATGCGAATAAATAGCCAAAGTTGGACTTCACGTATGTATTAATATATTTATATTCGGCTTTAAATAGCCAAAGTTGGATCCCTTTATGAGCCATCTTCCCTTATATTTATAGGGAAAATGGATGAGCTGACTTATTACAATACCTGAAGGTCTGACATTACGACATAACTAACCTAACTGAACTCTTACATAATACTAGGCAGCTGACTTTTTTGTTCTAACTGGTTACACGTCTGAATAACTATTTCAACTACCATGTAAGAAAGTAGTTATGACCTCGTTCAATTATTACAAATCAATGTCCGACCTGACTCTTCCACCTCGGATCTAAAGAGTGAACCTCGTCTATTCACCGTTGGGAGTGAATGAAGTCTATCCGACCTGACATGTCCAGGTCGGAAATATGATCCTACCTCTCCATTTGTTTCTTAGAGATGGTTTATTCATTGTCCGACCTGACACTGTCAGGTCGGATCCGTTTTGTCATCCAGGTAGGATTACCCATTAACATAACTAAAAACTTAATTACAAACTAAAAAGGAAACAAAGAAAAACAAAGAAGAAGAAAGAAAATAAAAAGAGAGGCTATGGTTTTTAGAAAAGAAGATGGGTTCTTTTGGAAGAGGGAAGTGGGAGTATAAAATCAGACATAAAAAGGTCCCAAAAAGGACAAAAAATTGAAGTCAAATGCGCCCTTAAAGCTAAATAATTAAGATGGAAATAAAATTCAGACTGGGCCAACATTGGCCCACACGACCGCATTGGCAACAGTTTAATAAACTGTACAATTGCTGGTCGCTTCAGCGAGCGCCCAACGTAATTGGCTGAGGTCCATGATCATTAAATTTGTCCTTCTTCAATCTAATCCCCACATTTTGACGTTTATTTTTTTAAAAAAAATGCCACCGAAATATTTGCAATACAGGTCCTCCATCTTTCTGAGATGTTGTAATTGAATCCTCAGACTTTTGATTTCTTTTATTTTGGTCCATGAACATCCAATTTGCTCTTCTTTTAACTTGATTTCTCTTCAATCTTATCCATTTTCTTTCCAATTGAGGTTGTACCTAATTTTACAAGATAAACACAATTTATAAGTATAAATTCGCTCGATTTTTCAATTAAAACGTCAATTTAAGAAGAAAATAAGTGTGTAAAGCATACTTATCAGTATGCAAGCCAAATGAATTAATTGTGTACCATGCCTCGTCCCGCCTTAAACCCAACTAGACTCTGACCCCTAATATACAGATCACCGAAGAGCATCTTAGATTGTGCTTACAGTACCTCCCTCTAACTCTGGACTCCTTTATCTCCATGTGGATTCTCAAGAATAAATATCTTTCTTCCCCAACTAGAACTCTGGATGCTTCTTTCCAACTTCAGAACTTTGAAGGCTTGACAATCTTTGGTTATGGACCAAAGTAACAAATAATATTGTGATTGGTTTTTAGGAGAATCGAATGAAGTATTTGGATGTTAATCCAATATTCTTTCTACATGTATAATTATCAACCACATTTGGAAAAATAGAATAAGGGCTTAGTGTATGTAGAAGAGTTAAGTAGGGGTGATATAGTTGGTTTTTAACTCCAAAAATAGCGTGCAAATATTTTTTATATACCAGGGACCTCGAGGGCTCCTTGAGAGTATATCAAGCATCTAACTCCCTACTTATGGCGCTCGAGCGCCATTGAGGATTAATGTAGGTATTTTTCTCCTTGTTCCATGTTTGACCCTCCTCAACCCAACTAAGCTATTTTAGCTTGACTTTTGACTTGATTAAAAAATTCATTTTGTTCACAAGATTTCCGATAACAATAAAACCTAAGAAACTCTCTTTGGTATTCTGTGACAAAAACACTTATGAAAATTCCTAATATTATATCTCAACTAGTTGTCTACCCGTGCGATGCACGTAATATATAATTTTTAAATCATAATTTTGAAAATATCTTGATTCAATCACATCAAATAAAAAACATAATTTTAATAAAACTTCAATAAAAAAATGTTATTCAATTTGAAACTTTAAAAAAGACAAAAATATTCAAAATAAAAAATGATAAATGTACACTAAGTATAACGCGTCACTCAAAATTTCACACTCATTTAAATTTTTTTATATAATTTTTTTTTTTTAACTTTTTTCTCTAAAATTTGCTCCTCATCACATATTTTCCTTTTAATATATTATAATTTTTTATTAACTATATTTTTTAATATGTTGCTTACATATTTTTTATTTGAAATCCAATATATTAATTAATATATTTTATTTTTCCTTGTATTTTAAACATGCCAATTTTTGTCAAAATGGTGAAATGATAAAACCTCGATTTGGTAATAATGTTTAATTTATAAACTTGTTTATTTATGATTTTGAAGTAAAAAGTAGTGGCTGAAAATTGGATAGTGAAAATACGTGTGGTTAAAAGGTTGATAGAAAATAATTAATTATTTTTGTAACATACGTATTGAAGAACCTACTCATTTATTGACATATTAGGAAGTAAAATTTCAATAATTCTATTTATTTATTTTCAAAATATATTAATTCAATTTTTTTCATTTCTAACTTAACAAATTTATAAAGCATATATTTATTTATTTTAAAATATATTAATCCAAATTTTTCATTTTCAATGTAACACATTTACATAGATATGATATGACATTTATTTATATTCAAATATATTAATCCAATTTTTTCATTTCCTATATAACACATGTTATTGAATTTGAAACTTTAAAAAAAAAATCTAATCAAAATAAAAAATTATGCATGTACACTCACTATAGCACGTCACTCAAAGTTTGACATGTAATTAAATTTTTTATATAAAGTTTCTTTTGACTTTTATTTACGTTTTTCTTTAAAAATTTACCCGCCTTATCACATATTTTCCTTTTAATATGTTAATTTTTAATTAACTTTATTTTTAATATGGTGCTTACATATATTTTATTCGAAATCCAATATATTAATTAATATATTTTATTTTTCTTTATTTTTTAAACATATCAATTTTTGTCAAAATGATGAAATGATTAAATTTTCTACCAATTTATCATTGTTGGTAAAAAGTTGATAGCAAATAATTAATTATTTTTATAATATACTTATTGAAGAATCTACTCATTTATTGACGTATTATGAAGTAAAATTTAAATGATTTTATATAATGATTTTCAAAATATATTAATTCAAAATTTTTATTTCTAACTTAACAAATTTATATAGCATGTATTTATTTATTTATTTTCAAATATATTAATCCAAAATTTTCATTTTCAATGTAACACATTTACATAGATATGACATTTATTTATGTTCAAATATATTAATACAATTTTTTTCATTTTCTACGTAACACATTTACATAGATATCACATTTATTTATCTTCAAATATATTAATCCAATTTTTCCATTTCCTACATAACACATTTACATAGATATCACATTATTTATGTTCAAATATATTAATCTAATTTTTTTTTTTATTTTCAATGTAACACACTTATACATAGTACATTTATTACAACTCTTACTAAATATGTAATAAATAATAATAATAATAATAATTTTTCTTACAAAAATCTTTATCTTTTATTTATTTATTTATTTTTTATATATAAAAGTAGAAGTGAGGAGAGATAGTCATTAAATGCAATTTTCCCTCCAAAATGACTATCTCTCCTTACTTCTACTTTTATATATATAAAGATTTCTACCAATTTATCATTGTTGGTAAAAAGTTGATAGCAAATAATTAATTACTTTTATAATATACTTATTGAAGAACCTACTCATTTATTGACATATTAGGAAGTAAAATTTAAATGATTTTATATAATTATTTTCAAAATATATTAATTCAAAATTTTTATTTCTAACTTAACAAATTTATATAGCATGTATTTATTTATTTATTTTCAAATATATTAATCCAAAATTTTCATTTTCAATGTAACACATTTACATAGATATGACATTTATTTATGTTCAAATATATTAATACAATTTTTTTCATTTTCTACGTAACACATTTACATAGATATCATATTTATTTATCTTCAAATATATTAATCCAATTTTTCCATTTCCTACATAACACATTTACATAGATATCACATTATTTATGTTTAAATATATTAATCTAATTTTTTTTATTTTCAATGTAACGCACTTATACATAGTACATTTATTACAACTCTTACTAAATATATAATAAATAATAATAATAATAATTTTTCTTACAAAAATCTTTATCTTTTATTTATTTATTTATTTTTTATATATAAAAGTAGAAGTGATGAGAGATAGTCATTAAATGCAATTTTTCCTCCAAAATGACTATCTCTCCTCACTTCTACTTTTATATATATAAAGATAAAGATAAAGATTGTTTGTCAGCCTGTTTCGTGAAACAAAACAACTCTACAACACCAAATTTAAGATCATGTGACAATAGATGACATATATAAGTAGTAAAAAGACCATAATCAAAATATCTACAAATAATATAAGATATCTACATCATGTCAAAAACACCAAAATAACATTAATAATTCAGAATAGATTAACTAGATACACCTGGAAACAACAAAAAACGTATCAATACATAGATATCAAATCTCCATAAATATGATTCCCACAACAATGCTAGACGAACAACCACTCGTGAACAATAATGTGAACAAATATAGGATGAATTAATGAAATACCCTTAAAATTGGACACAAATTACAACCATGCCTAATATAACCAATTGACCTTAGTTCACACCGTTTCTATCACAGTTAGATTGCTGTATCTAAATCCGTCCACCGCCAATCTGAGAATCCGATAGGTACCCATCCTTCAACTCGCATTTCGGTTTTGTTTCAACTTCCAAACATTCGTTGCCAAAATGTGCATTTCGTCTTCAAATCGGGGACTTTTTGCAACGGGCTCCAGTTCCACTAAGAAATCTTCCGGTGAACAGTGAAATATCGAAATTGTGGTGAATACACATCGCCGAGGCCTCTTCAAGAGATCCCAAATGTAAGTCCGATGGTCCTTTCATATTTGTTTCTAAATTGGTATATAGTTTTAAACAGAGCCGTACCTGTGATTTTGTAGACATGAAACAAACAGTTGTTTTTCGAGATATAGGCCCTGAGCTCAGGTCCGGGCCTGGTGTTAAACTTTAGAAACCAAAGTCGGTGGGTCTAAAACCTGTTCTGTGTGTTGCGGATGTTATTGTGATGTTGGACTTGTGTGAGGCGAGAATCCAGTTAGTTTTGTTTTTTGGAATCTGTAGTTGTGATGTTGGAGTTGTGTGAGCTATATATACATGGACATGAAAGAGAGCCTTTTGGTATTATGTTATAAGCGAGGTTCATAACCAGAACATTTTATGTCCAAATGTTAACCATGTCGAAGTTGATTTTGGATTGGTAAAACATATGATGTTATGTTTATATTTAGGGGCGGAGCTAGGAATTTTCTGTAGTGGGGGCAAAATTTTGGGGCGGAGGGGGAGGCTCCCGTCCCTTCTGCCCCCGAATTTTTTTTGAACCAAAAGAACTGAAATCAACTATTTTGACTTTAAAATAGACAAGTTAAATAGATAGACTAATACGAACAAATAACATTTTATATTATTATTTTTATATGCATTTTGTATTTGTGTTAATAATGTATAAGTAGTAAAATTTTAACTTATTGAAATCGATAATACGAATAATAACTTCGCATTGATATTTATTAATTGTACTTACATAATAATAATAATAATAATAATAATAATAATAATAATAATAATAATAATAATAAACAATTTATAAAAATAATTATTACTTCTACTTCAAGTAAACAATCTATAATTAAAATAGTAATCAAGTAAATTTGAAACTTTGGAAATTTTGGTGGGCCAGCTAGCCACCATCTTTGACCATACACATTAATAAATTACTAGAAATGGCAAATGGAGGCTCCTTTTTCAATATTTACAACAGTCACAGGCGCACAATACAAGTTTTGTGGGGGCAAAAACAAAAAAATACAACAAAAAACCTTTATATGTCAAAATTTTCCTTCGGGCAGTGGGGGCAGCTGACCCCGCTGCCCCCACAGTAAATCCGCCCCTGTTTATATTCATAATTTGTATGATGTCATTTTCATGGCTTAACTATACAATGTATTCCAATTTTTTTCGAGTGTATGTATTGATAGTCCACCACTGAAATGACGTCAACTAATAAAGATGTTTGTCGGGGATGATGGACTGCTGGGCACTACTTGTGGGATTGCCATTTAGCCAAGGCAAAGGCAAGATAAACGAATCTACTTGACGCTAGTCGGATCTATTTGTGTTATATTATTCAAACTTGGATTGTCGAATTGATCTTATAATGTATGATTTATTAGTAATATTGATTTTCTTTTTTCTTCTTGAACGACCTTCACTATTTCCTGTAAATTTTTGGAGTTCTTGTATTTGAGAAAGTGGCTTGTTAATGGAAACAACGTCTTCATTTGGATCTTGGGCATCTTGAAAAATTTCTTTTCCTTTGTCTTGGCTGATTTTTTGAATGGATCCTTCTTTGGCCTGACAAAAGTCTGATTCTTTTGAATATCTGACTAAATAATCAAATTTACCACTGGGCAGGCCATGTGTGTCCCAAACATTCTGGGTCTTTGTCTATTTAAAATTTTCTTGTTGGGCTTGTAAAGTAGGGAAATCAACAGTTCCCTGAGTTTGTTGAACTTTAGGCAAGTCCACAGCCAAAAACGAGTTTGATGAGTCTTTACCAGTTACCGTTTGAACTGGACTAGCTACTGCTTTCTTATGGACCGTTCGGCTAGGAAGGTTCCAAATTTAATTTGTAATCATTACAAAAATTTAAATTACACAATTTCCCATACCACTTTTTAACCATCCACATTTTCTCTTTCCAATTTTTAACCCTTCATCTTACCTAGAAAACACAAATAATTTCAGTTCCTTGATTTGACACAAAACATTCCATTTATTTGCCAATTAAATTTAAAAGAACAGGGCATTAGGCTCAGTAGTACCTTTTGAATTGCTCAGCTTAAGGCTGATTATTTCTTTCTCAAGGTCTGTGATCTTCTTCTGTAGGGCCGTTCTTTCTAAGAGGAGGTTCTGGTTTGATTCATTGATAATTCTGAAATTGTTCTGCATGCACTCACAATGAGTACAAAAGATACTCTAGTCTTTATTAGGTGAGAAATCAAGTGGAGGGTCTTGATAATTTTTGAGTGATGAAGAAACATAAAAATTTATCCATATTTGTTGTCTTGTTGACTCAAGAGCTTTTTGCAAATTTGTAAATCCTTTGTAAAGGGGGTCTTTAAAATCTTTGATGCTATCTAAAACTTCTAACCATGTATGAAAAACTCCTAAATTTTTACCTTTAATGACTACATAAAACTTGAATCTAGTTTTGTTCTGATTATAAAGTGTTCTGATAATGCATTCATGGATGCAAGAAAATACTTTTGATCTTTTGAATTCTTGTTGTAAGAGATCCATAAATTATCTTAAATGCATTTTTTCTTCTTTTGAGAGTTATACATGTGCTAGTGTTTTAAAAGAAATGTTGCTACTTGGAAAACAAATAAGTTCTTGTACACCAAATTTAATACGTTCTTGATAATATGGTCTGTTCTGACTAGATGAAGTCTGGAATGAAGCAGTGCATAGAATTCCCTGGTGAAATTCCTGGTCTTGGTGGAGGTCTAGACGTCTGTAACAAAAGATTACATGGAGTCAAAATTTAAAAAAATCTTTGTTTTCAACCATTCTACTTAAAATATCTGCCACTTTATTGTCTATTCATTTAATATGTTCAAATTCTATATTAATTCCAGTGTTAGTTATTCTATCTATAAAATTTAACCATCTTCTTCTACTAGTCTTTTTTTAATCTAGTTTAAGCTTATTGTAAAAAGATACAATTGATACACAATCTGTTCTTATTGTTAATTTTTTGGAAATAATAAATAATTCAAAGCTATCTAATGCATATTTTACTGCTAATAATTCTGCATCTATGTTACTCAAGTTTCCTTTTTCTTTATAACTTCCACTATTATATCTACAAATTCTTTCAGTATTTTTATCTGCGTATCTATTGGGTTTGCATATTAAAATGGCTCCCCATCCTAACATATTTCCATCTGTTTCTATTATCAGAAAATCTGTATCGAATGGCATAGCTAATTCTGGTAAAGTTCTTATTCTATTTTTAATTTCTTGGACTAATTTTATGTCTTCTTGATTAAAATTTCTTTGTCTTGTAGGTGATGTCTTAGAATAAAGTGGTCCTGCGATTTTTTCTAAATCTTTAATAAATGGTCTTGCATAATTTATAAGTCCAAAAAAATTTTGAATTTGTTTTAAGTCTTCCAACTTATCTAGGAATTCTAAAGCTTTTTGAGCAATATGAGGTTGAAGTTTGATTTTTCCTTCTCCTATACTTACTCCTAAAAAGTCTATGTATTGTTTAAATAAAACCATTTTCTTTTTACTAATTATTAATCTGTGCTTAATAAATTCTGAGAAAACAATCTGTAAATGTCATTTATGTTCTCTTCTATTTTTGCTAAAAATTAAGATATCATCTATGTAAGCAACTACAAAATTACTATGTTTGTTAAAAATACTATCCATCTTTTTTTGGAAAATACTTGGTGCATTCTTAAGTCCAAATGGTATAACTAACCATTCATAGTGTCCTTTTGGAGAAGTGAATGATGTCCATTTTATACTGTCTGGGTGCATTTTAACCTGTCAGAATCCTGATTTTAAATCAAACTTACTAAATATTTTACAATCTTGTATTTTATTTATTAAATCTGTCTTATTTGGTATTTTATAGGCATCATCTATAATATTATCATTCAGTCTTTTGTAATTTATAACCATCCTACTTTTTCCTCTGATTATTTCTGAATGTTTTCTAACTATAAAAGTTGCTGATCTATGTGGACTATCTGATTTTCTAATGATTCCTAATTTTAACAATTCTTCTATATGCATTTTGAAATCTTCGATATTTAGATTAGTAGCTTCTATGTTTTTTGTTCTAATTATATATTCTAGGTTTTTTTATTTTTAATTCACAAACAATTTTATCTTTTTCCCCATATTTTAAAACATTTTCTCTTAAAATTTCCATTTTTTCTAACTTACTAATTAAATTTTTTATTTCTTGTTCTGTAATTAAAGCATTATAAATTTTTTCATTGTCTATGAATTCTATGGGTCCAAAGTTTTGTTCTTCTAAATCTAATTCTTCTATTTCATCCTCTAATGATTCTTTTTCTACAAGTTGACATTCTCTTTTTTTTGTTACAGGTGCAAATTTTTCTTTAGGGCTTCCACCATGTTTCTCAATGCATTCTTATGGGAAATGTAAAGCTTGTGTTGGGCTAAATAATGTATGTTTTTGGAAATGTATGAAATCTTTAGTAATTGTAACGCTTCCATTATCTTTTAATAAAAAACTTAATCTTATAATAAAATCTGTTTCTTTTAAGTTTAATGGTCTAACCCATGTAGAATTTTTAGGTAATGTATATTTTATGTTTAATCCACAATTAGTTTCAAAACTAATTTTACTATTTGGTCTTAATAATTCTGTGTGTGTGTGTGTGTGTGTGTGTGTGTGTGTGTGTGTGTATATAAGTCTCCATCCATTTGTTGAGCATCTATTGGATTCTTAGATTCTACTATATATTTATCTCGAATTAATTTTTTGTTTATTATACAATTACTACATCCTGAGTCTATTAATCCTAAACATTTTATAACGTATTCTCCTATCCTAATTTGACATTTTACTTTGATACTCTTAAGTTTTTCTGAATTACATACTATCTGAACATAATTTATTTGTAAGCATTCTAAATTTTGTTCTGATTCTTCAATCATAATTCCCTTACCTTTATTGTTGGTTTCTAAAATTTCTATTTTTTTTACCAATAATTTTTGCATATCTTCTAAATTTTCTACTCTCCTTCTTATAATTCTTATTTCAGAGATTTCAATTTGTTCTTTAGTAATCTCTAATTTTATTTCTTCTTTGTCAATTATTCTATTGTTTTCTAAACATCTAATACATGCTTCTTTATAACATTCTAAATATTTTGCTCTCAGTTTCCAGACTGGGTACCAATTACAATAAAAGCATGCTACATTGTCTGTTCCTATATTTTTCTGCCAATTGTGTGTGCAAACTTCTACTGATGTTTCTACTATGTTAATTTCTTCTTCGGATTCTAAATTTTCATCAACTTTTAAATTTGAGAATTCATCTATAATTTCATAATCGGATTCTTCTTAATCTAATTCTGATCTATTTTCTATTGATACTATACTATATATAGATTCTTTATTAGAAATATATTCATCTAATTGTATGAGTGTTCTCCGACGAAGCTTACGAAAGGGTCTCCTTCCTGATAGCCCAAGATAAACTAACCAAGAGGGGGTGAATTGGTTTTACAAAACTTTTTCGATAAATACTCTTAAGTTTGATACAATTAATCAATTATGGACAATAAATAATTAGGAGCACTAAACTTATCAAGGTAATGAGATAGAAATAAAAGAACTTAGACAATTTACCAAATGCTACTAAATTAAGATATTACACAATATGAAATAATGAAATAAATACAAGTGCAATGGAAGTAAGTAAAAAGGGATAAGAGAGTGCAAACGATGATTTAAGGAGGTTCAATCAACCAACTTGATCTACGTCCTCCGTTACCGAGCTCTCCGTCACGAGGAAGGTCAAATCCACTATATTGATAACTTACAACAAGGAGTATCAAATCATTAAGTGACATACAACAAGGAGCACTTATCATTATGCGACTTTACAACACGGGCACATATCCTTTACAATCGAGTTTTCACAAGGATCTCGAAACCACCAAAATAAAAATAAGAATTTTACAATTTGAATAAACTCTCTTAAGAAATGATATAATCAAGTCAAGTATTTCGAGAGTTTAGGATAACACTTCAATAGATAACAAATGTTTAAAGCTCAAGTGTTTATGAAAAACTTTGATGAATGATTTGAAAAAGTTTAGCTTGAATCAAAGTTTTTCAACAAATGATCTCTCTTTCCAAATAATACTAGTTAAGTATGAAGAGAGATATACACTTCAATATAAGTGTTTGGTAATGAAGTACTCAATCAAAAATCAAGAATAAAATGAGAGTAATGAGTTTTCTTAATGTAAAATACTTGATAAAAATATAAATGATTTTTGATCAATCAAGATATTCTTTGCAATAAATGAAGTAGAATAAAAAATAAAGTAAGCTCAACAATTTTTCAAGTGAATATTGCTCTCTTAATTGCTCTAGTAGTTGTTAAAATTGAATGCAAGAGATTGGCTATTTATAGATCAAGAAAAATCAAGCTCAGGCACTTTCGGTCGACAAACACTGAACTTTCGATCGACCAAAATATTGTAGCCGTTGAGAAATTTTAAACTGTTACACTCTCAGTTGAGCAAATACTTTCGGTCAATCAAACTTTCGGTCGATCAATGGAATTTCGATTGACTGAAATAGTTATTTTTGGAATTTTTATTTTTATATCAAAAAGTTCATTTTTCCAAAATTTATTTCATGTTATGATTTGAAAAATCATTTTTATGCAAGTAATGATTTTAAAAATATTTTTGAGCTTTATGAACTTGCTAAAAATTAATTAATCGATACATTTACAAATGAGTTGAAAATTTTCAACATAAATCTTCTAAAGCTTTAATCTTCGATCTTCGACGATTTTGTTCACTTCAAATCTCTTTTCGATTGCTTTGTACTTCAATGGATGACAATTTTTATCTCAGAGTATTCAAGTGACATATATGATAAAACTCAAGAATCGAAATCATTAGTAATACAAGAGATTTCGTTTGTTATAATCAAAACTATATACACGTGAATAATCATAGGTCAACACTTCCATCGGGTAAAGAATATAAGCTGGGGCACGTAATGATTTACACGTTGTCAGTTTTGGCTCATTGTCGAAGCATGATCGCCGGACTACATTGACAAAGAGAGCTCAAGATCAACTTTCAGTTTTCGGTGAGATGAAGGGCTATAATTAATTGGAGATGAAAGGGTTGGATTATTTGGGTAAGGGAAATAAATCAGTAAAGGAAATTTCCATAATTGTTTATATCGTGAGAATATTCAATATATTGCGGTATGTCCAAAGTTGTTCACAGTGTTGTTCACGAATGGTTGTTCATTGTTCGCTAAAATCGTATACCGCAAGTGCACGGTTCGAGTTCAAGTAGTAAAGTGGACTACAAAAGTCCGGGTTATCGTACCCATGAGGATTGATTGATTTGTGACTAAAATTATTGATTTCATTTTAAAAGAAAAGTCAAGTAACTTAAGAAGTTGGTTTGATGGTGAATACTAACTAACATAAAGTAGAACATAGTGATATGAAAAACTAGTTAATTAAAGCAAATAGACAACAATATGTAAAAGCTAGATTTAAAACTAATTATCCAAAGTAAACTAATGACAATAAGAACTTGGTGATTAAACTAACTAGAAAATATGAAACAAGGTTAATTAAGTTTTTATAACTACACTAATTTCTTCTTTCAAAAATCAATTAGTGGTAGTTAATCAATTAACCAAATTACATGAGAAATTTTAAATTTAACCTAACATGTATAGTAAATTCCAATAAGAACCTAACATAATGAAAAACATTTTAAAAGCTACAAAAAACATAAACAACATTCATAATCACAAATACATAAACATAAATACCCACAATCCAAAAATAACCTAAAATGCTTAAATAACCTTAAACTAATTAAAAATTCCAACACAATAACATTAACCCATAATAAACTAACAACAACATTTAACAAATAACATAAACATATGAATAATACTTAAAATAAAGATTAAAAACAAGATAATAAAGGAAACTCCCCTTTTTGTAAGGTTCATGAAGTGAAAACCCAAGAATCCTTCACTTTGAATCAAGTTTCTTCATCAACCATTAATATCTTCAACAACTCAAACATAAAACATTAAATGCACTCAAAGTATATGACATTTATGGTAGAACTTTGAGAAAATACCAAAAATTAAAAACTTAAACTACAACAAAAGGATGAAATGTAGAAAAAGAACACAAAAACATTAAAACATTAATTAAGCATTGCATTAAATGATGTAAATATTAAGAGAAAATACAAGAAAAATGGAAAAGAGGCAAGGCTTACATGATGACCTAGCAAAAATCTGATTTTTTCTATTTATAATACCCTAAAAATCATCCAAAAATCCTAAAAAACGCTAAGATCTGCGTAAAAGAGTCATATGGGCCGAACCGGGTCGGCCGGGTTGACCCGGTCCTGCCCGAACATTTTTTTATTTTTTATTTTTTATTTTTGGTTTTATAACAACCTCGCGCGATTGCGCTGTTCATTTCCGAGGCCAACTTTGGCCTCGGGTCCGTTTCGAGCCGTGGTTCGCGCGCGCGGCTCAGTTCAAGCCACGCGTTCGAGTGGCTCAGCTGGAGGATGATTTTGCAGCTTAGTCCCTCCTATAATTACTATCAAGTCCTTCATCTTTTAATCTCAAGCAATTTAGTCCCCAACTTTTCAGATTTTTTTCCAAATAGGTCCTTCTAAAATTGCAATTTAGGTCCTTCAACTTTTGAAATCTTGCAATTTGGTCCCTATTTTAATTGCGCAGCTCGTCCAAGACTTCCTGGAAGTGACAAAATGGTCCTCAAACTTGGAATTTCAGCAAAATCTTCACTCCTTTTGTGATTCTTGGTCTCAAACTTGGACATTAACCTATTAAAACACAAAATATGCATAAATTAGTAGATATTTACTCAAGATATTCCAAAATATGCTAGTTTAAAGGTATAAAAATGCACTTAACATTCATCTAGCATTATTTTTCCCACAATACATCAAAACGTCATCGCAATTCTGCCTCATCCACTGCGCATCACTTCAATCTATAACGCTACAAAATTTGGTGAAAGTCAGCCAATACTCTCCCTCATCAATGTCATATCAGCCATCATAAGCACCTATTGGTCTAGAATCTGAGATAATCGACGATGACTATAGACGAGTCGATAGGTTGAGAAGAAGTAGATGGAAGTAGTGGATTAGATGTAGGAAAAGGAGGAGGATCATATAAAGTCGATGGAAAATTAGGATCAATGGGAGACGAATGTTCATCATCAGTAGCCTAATCTTGGGTAGCATGTGGTGCTTATGATCTAATCTGAACAAGTGTGTGATAAACAATATGAGGCCCCACCTTATCGCGAACTAGGTCATGGAAAGTAAACTTAAGACTCGACACAAGATGTTGAATCAAACAAGTATATAACAGTCATTTCTTAGCATGACTAACCTGAAAAACCTGAAGAATCATCTGCTTCTCACGTTCCGTGAATAGCCGGGACATTGAGGAATGTCCAGAAAGGAATTTCGGGAATCGGACTGATTCTATCTCTGTTTCCTAATAATGAAGGAAGGAAGATCAATGGAATCGTCTTGTAGTAAGACATACATAAATTAACCTTTTTTTAGAGGTAGGCTCGAGTGGCGAGAAACAGTCAACGGTTTGTGCACTAAATACGCATCAGAACCTGTCACTTAGTAGAAAGAGCACCTATGGTGATCTGGCTTTGCTTAAGCGGAGTAGGGTGGCCAAAAAAAACCATGAAGCTAATGTATTGCGAGAAGACATAGCAGTACATGTCAAATATGAAGAAAAAAAAAGTATGAACAACCTTAAGAATATAATAACATGGGCAATAACATCAGGGTTAATCCTCGAAGCCTGATCCCTAAGGAATACCTGAAAAGAAGTACCATCAACCTCGTGAATATTAGAAAAGAACTTAAGGACGAAGAGCTTAGACGGTGGGAGAGGTCACAAATGACAAGATCCTACCATCATGAAGTCAAAATAGTTGCCATGTCTAAAGAAATCTTAGAAAGTATTACCTCCATCTCCATAAGAACATGATAGATTGATAACTAAGTAGTAAATATGTTCTAGGCAGACTTAGATATAAATCTGGCCCTATCATAAAGAAGTGAACATACAGGTGTGTCATCTGGATAGATAATATTAATATGTCAAAACACATATCAATAAGAGATAACTAATGTCAATAATGTAACTCGATAAGAGAGGACCTATTAATGAGCAAGCATGAAGTATGTAATGCATATGAAAATATGGACCTAAATAGATGGCACACAAAAGGAGAATGAAGTATGTAATGTATGTGAAAATATGGACCTAAACAGATGGCAGACAAAAGGAGACATGTGCGGGAAAATCAATATAAGTGCACGCAACTCAATACATGGGCACATAAATCGATACAAGAAAAATTAAAGGGCAGTCAAGTAGCCACGAGCGCGCTCAGACTGCCGATCCACAACCTCATAAGCCCATTAATATTTGTGAAAATTTCAACCAAATCCAACCAACATCTTGAATACTATGCACAATCTAAGCAACCTAAATCAATTATTTGAACAAAATCAACATATGCTTAGAAATCACAAATTACCCCCAAAAAGAAAGTTTGAAAGAATTAGGATAAAATAGAGGAAATTAGCTTAGTTAATTAAATGCAAGTGATTAAATGAGTGTGATTCCAATTGAATGATGATATGGGTTGATGTTGTGGCAGAAATGCAAGAAATTTTGAAAATATGTCGTAAGTGAAAAAAAAATTATGTGATAGAACGATCTGAATGACGCTTGAGCCCCTTATCAACCTATAAACACTTGAGGGCGAGATTAGAGTGAACTTTGTCAAGCTGAAATAGCTCGAGCTCCTTGAGGCGCCCAATGAACAACTTTTTTTTTTCATAAAATCGGATGTGATGTAGAATTATGTAATGAACAAATATAAGAAAATGAATTTTGAATTTTTGGGGAAAAAAAAAGGAAACTAGCGCGTATTTCGAAAAAATTGACCAGGCATATTAATCAATAAACAATATTTTCTTCCATGTAACTCAACATAAACTTATCACGACTACGAATCATAGAAAACTCACAGGTATAACGTGCTACTAAATGCTTGCGAGCATGATTCAAAACCTTAATTTTGTGAGGAAGAACAAGTTGATAAATTCAATGACTAATGAATATTTTCCTTAAGATATGAAATTCAAACCCAATTTTTAATAGAACCTAATAATTTAAAATTGCTTATGATGTGAAAAACCTTTTCTTTTCTCATCTTACGTGCAATCTTCTCTCCATTAAGCCAATCAGTGACCCTGTAGCAAGCTTTTGGCCATTAACTCCCAGGTAAGTTGACCATAGAGCAACAACTTTTAAAAGACCCAAACATGCTTAATTATTCAAGTCAAATATGCTACGAAGAATAAAATAAATTATAAAAATAAGAAGCAAAAGTTTTCTAGTTGAAGGTCATTTTATACTTGAAGTCAATTTAACCGCTATCACAAGTCGCACACGTGCAGTCAGACTCACTCACTAGAACTTATTGTATGCATTGTAGAAGTACAATGTGTGACCTATACCAAGTTTTCCAATTATGTTCTATCTAAGTCAATTGTAGAATGCATGCATCAATATGTAATGAATATGCAAATGTATACACCTCACATATGCTAATATATTTCCTTAAAATTCAAACCTAAGTCCATCCAATGGTTTGGTAAGGTAAGGTAACTGGTTTTTCTGTGGACATGTGCTCAAGTGATATTACATGGCCCTCAACATGATCTCGAATAAAATGATGTATAATATCTATATGTTTGGTTCAAGAATGTTGGACGTGATTTTCTGAAACATTGATAGGACTTGTGGTATCTCAATACACCTTCATAGTTCATAGTCCCTTGTTCGACTCTATAATATCTCTACATTTGCCTCATCCAAAGCAGTTGAGCGCAAAAAGTTTCACAAGCTACATATTCAGCCTCGGTTGTAGATAGTGATATGAAATTTTATTTCTTACTTACTCAAATTACAAGAATAGTGCCAATATAAAAACATCCACCTGAGGTACTTTTCCTATCATCAGCATTTCCAGCCCAATTAACATTGGAACACCCAGCAAAATATGGACTAGAACCCCTAGAATAATAAATCATTATAATCTAGCGTCTCATTAACATACCTAGCGATACGTTTAACATTATTTAAGTGAGATTCTATGGGATCAATCTGAAATCTAGTACAAACACCTACACGAAATGCTATGTCAAGTCTACTAGCAGTAAAATTTAGTAAGCTACCTATCAAGCTCCTATATAATGTTTATCAACTCTCTTTCCTATTAGATCTAGACCTATCTTCAGACAATAGCCCATGGTGTTCAATTGTGCTTCTTGCTATCTACTATCTAATAAGTGTGCTTTACATAATTATTTTGGTCTTAAATTGATATTTTAATTGAAAAATTGAGTGAATTTCTACTTATAAATTTGTTTATCTTGTATAATTAGGTATAACCTCAATTGGAAAAAAAAAATGGACAAGGTTGAAGAGAAATTGAGCTAACGAAAGAGCAAACTCGATGTCTAGGGACCTAGTCGAAAGAAAATCAAAAGTCTAGGGGACTGAATTGCAATATCTCAGAAAGATGTTTGTAATAAAACTTAAAATGTGGGGACCAAATTGAAGAAGATTAGGAATTGAGGGGCATGACTGCAAAACTTGAAAAATTTGGTCGCTAGGTGGAACCACGCTACCGCGTGGTTAACCATCCACGCGGTCGCGGCTTGAACCAACAAATGGTCGGTGCATGATTTCTTCACCCACGCAATCGCTGTCTTTTGGCCCGCGCAATTATGTGGACCAATTTCAGCCAGTCCGAAATTCAATTTTCATTTTGCTCATTTTTCCTTAAGGCCGCATTTGTCTCGAATTTTAGAGAATTTTGGGATCTTTTTAAGTGTAGATTTTGGGAGTATATATACTCCCACTTCCCCTCTCTCAAAAATATCTCCCATCCCCCTTCTTCTCCAACTCCTAGCCCCCTTCCTCTTTTTCTTCTTTATTTTTCTTCTTGTTTTGCTTTTGTTTGGAGTTTATTTTTCATTACATATTCTATTCTACCATTGAATCAAAGAAGCAAGATGTGAGATGGAGATTTAAAGCAAAGTTCAAGAAATTTTGGAGCAAAAATCAAGGGAAGTGGTTTATTTCATTATTTGTATTTTAATCCATGATTTCTATAATTTGTGACGTATTTTCATAGAACTAAACTTTTGTGCATTATGTATACAATGGGCTACTTGTTTGTGTTCGGATGATTGATGTAGCTTAACTTAGTTTAATGTTCACTTTATTTTGCAACGCAAAATATACTCACAAGTGTATAGATCGTGAAAAGTAATAAAGTGGACCTAAGAATTCGAATTATCGTTCTCACGAAGACTGATATTAATTACCGAAATATTTTAGTTTCTAACTATATTTGAACAATAGAAAGTGTTTTGTATTTTAAAACTAAAATAAGAAAATAAACTAAGTAAATAAATCACAAGATTGTTTTGTTTTTAAAACAATTTTAAAATGGTTGGGATTCACGATTTTACATAGCCAATTAAATTAACTCAAACTCTTATTTTATTCCTAGATATGCATTCAGTCGAATTCACTAATGTATATTGAAATTCCTCTTTCTAGTTTAAATCAATTATACCTATATAAGTCAACCATGTATATCTACAGATGGTCAGAATTATTCCTCATCTAGATGCCTAGAAAACAAGAATTTACACACGACTGCAATAATAACAAAAATATATCTCTATCTCTTGTTCATTTACCGAATTTTATTCTCAAGTCTAGCTTGTTAGCTCACCTCTCGAATTATGAAAACAAATCAAGAAATCATGAATTAGTAGCCAATTAACTTATGCATTAAACTCAAAATAAAATCAATACATACAACGAATAATTAAAACAACGGAGTTAGGAATTAAAATAATTAACTAGGCTACATCGTTCGTCCCAACATGAGAATTTAGTTACGTGTCATAATTAAATAACAAAAACAATAAAAATAAGCTTTCATTGAAAATAACATAAAAGAAAGGAAAGCTTGCATCAAGATTCAATTCATCATGTACTCTTCAAGTCTAGCCTTTGCTTTGATTCAATCTCCCAAAAATTTGACGTTGAAATATGAGTTTGTTGTTATTCTTAGGTGAGGCAAAGGTCTTTATTTCGTTCCCTTGAGTTGTATGTATAGATTGTAGAATAACCTAGCTAATCAAGGAGGAAACCCAATTGAAAATCTCGCAAAAGCCCAAATTAATGGCCAGTCGGACACCTGCACGGCCGCACAGGCAAAAACTATGCGATCGCACAAGTTAGCTAATACCGGTTCTGACCATTGAACTAATGTTTGTGCGGCCGTGCCTTAATACTTCGTTAGGCCTCGTATGTAGCGATCGAGAATTTTTCGTGACTTATTTAAATAAATATTTTTTTTTTAAAACGTGTCCTACGACTTTATCCATTTATTCTAAAAATGTGATCGTCTAGCCAATTATTAAGTGAAATTTAAATTTATTTTAATTGTAGTGAAATTCCAAATTTTATTAAAAATAGTCCAAAATCATCATCATTATTATTATTATTTAAAAAAAACCCAAAAACTAAAATTTAATTCTTGAAACCCAATTTTTATCCAAATTAAATTCCAGCTTAATTTCTTTTAAAAATTCGAAAAACATCCAAGTTTATCAATCTGATTTCACAGTTATTCTGACAATTATTTTTGGTTAATCCTGAATTCAACTTTATCATCTCCCTCATCCAAGCTTATCTGATTGGATTACACAATTTCAACCCAAATCAAATGCAATATTGCTCCACCATTATAACTCCATTCACAACACAGCTCACCCCTCATCACAGCAACTCAAACTCACGGTAACTCCTCTCTCTAGTCATTGTTTCCAGATAGCAAGAATTCTATTACGCACATCACCAGTCCCACTGCCAATACTCTAATTTCATTAACCAAAATGAATGAACCCACAACCTTCACTGCCGCGACCACCACACACGAAACACGATTGTAGTAACCGAACCTAAGCCACACGCACCACTGTCCAAAACCAATCTGCAACTCCACACAAACCACAGCCTGCGTCCAACCTTCAAGCAATAAACCACCATTTCAATCCAAACTAAAATTCTGCTTGAACACGCACACCACAACCGAAAGCCCAACGACACCACTACCGCCAACCCAGCCACATGACTGCCAACCAAACACCGAGCCAAAATCGGTCCTTCACCAAGACACCACACCGAAAGTACGCACATTGCCCAAGCTCCAAAATCCATCAAAACTCAAGAAAAACCAAGAATATCCCCTAACTTACCTCGATTTGACGCACCCCGAAAATCCATTTTTCCGCACACCCACATACTCCCCTTCCATCCCCTCGCCCCGAAGGTGTTATTGCCACAGCGCTACCGGTGATTGATCTCGGAGGAGGTGTTATGAAAATGTTGTTCAAATATATAAATATATAGTTGAAATGGTACAAGAACCGGTCTAAAATATAAGGAATCGGTCCAAGAAGTGAAAAATCGGACCAAATAAAAACTGGACGGACCAAATGGTCTGGACCGGACCTGAAGGTCCGGCAAAAATGAAGAACCACGCGATCGCGTGGTATAAAAAAAATTTGACCGTTGGAGAAATTTCTTCAGAATTTCTCATGCACCTTTTCAACTATTTTTGGCACTCTTTCGTGAAGAGTTGCATGAACAACGATTTGGGATGATAGAATTCTATAAATAGGTATAGAATTCATGGTTTTGAATAACCTTTTGATCATAAAACCTTCAATAGTGATTATCATCCAAAGTCTTAGATTTTATACTTAGAATCTTCAAAATTTGCTCTTCTTGTTCCTATTCTCCAAGTTTATCAATTGTGCTATTTGATACTTGGTTTGAGGCTTGAAATCCGTTAAAGCAATTTGCTTGGAGGCCTTTTAGCATTCTCATTCCGAGAGGGCGCAAATTTCGCTTTTAGGACAGCATTCTTTGCGATTCAAGTCATTTTGCAATTTTTGATTTCTTCTTGATTCTTTGTTTCAAGTTTTGTGTTAACTTCGTTATAGCATATTTTATTTGAGAAAGGAAATTTCTCAACAATCTAAAAGCGAAATTTGCGATGGCAACCGAAGGAGACACAACCATGGCTACAAAGTGATCAAGAATGAGTTGGGGTATGCATTAACTCAATCACATTATATAGAGAATGTGATTGAAAAGTTCAAACATTTGAACATTAAAGAGGCAAATACTCCATTTGATTCGAGTATTAAACTTTTAAAGAATGTTGAAAGGGCTATTGGACAACTCGAATATGCGAGTGCAATTGGGAGTCTAATGTATGCAGTTCAATGCACAAGACCGGATATTGCATTTTCCGTGAGTAAACTTAGTAGGTTTACTAGCAATCCAAGTGTTGAACATTGGAAAGCGATTGGAAGAGTTCTTGGTTATCTAAAGAGAACTAAAAATCTTGGAATTTAATATTCCAAGTTTCCAACTATATTAGAAGGATATACCGATGCAAGTTGGATATCAAATGCTGGAGAAAATAAATCAACCTCGGGATGGTTGTTTACACTTGGAGGTGGTGCTATTTCTTGGAGATCAAAGAAATAAACAATGATAACACATTCCACTATGGAATCCGAGTTTGTTGCATTAGCCAAAACTGGAAAGGAAGCAGAGTTGCTTAAGGATCTTCTTTATGAAGTTCCACTAGATACGAAGAATGAATCTTCAATATCTATACTATGCGATAGTCAAGCTACTCTAGCAAGGGCTTATAATGAAGTCTACAACGGAAAGTCAAGACATATGAGTCTTAGACATGATTACATAAGAAAATTAATAAAGGATGGAATAATATCACTTACCTATGTGAGGTCAAGTGAAAATTTGGCTGATCCATTCACAAAACCACTTACCAAAGAGTTGGTAAGACAAACATCGAGTAGGATGAGGCTAAAACTCCTATTATAAATTCACCAATGACGACAACCCTACCTGTCATTACGAAATGAGTAATTCACGGGTTCAAAGGGTAATAACAAGTCATTCGATAAGTGAATTGTTACAGCACTTAGAAAATTATTTTTTAAGGTCATATCCTAAGGATATAAGTGCTGGGGTAACTGTTTGGAAGGCTGAACAAATCTTAAAGAAATTCAGTACTTAGTACAAGTGTCTTTAAAAGTTACCAAGAAACTGTAAGAATTTCTCCTATATGAACTTAGAAGTGGTGTCGCTTCAAGGAAAGTTTTGGAGTTACTTTCTGAAAAGTTCATGAACTCGGATGGGCGCAAGGCCATTAACGCACTAAAGTAAATTGTGTGGAACATATTGAGCAAGAATGTTCACGTGTGCGATATCTCCGGTAATATTATAAGGGATAACTGGTTCAAAGCCAAGGCTACCTAGGATCTCGATATTACTTTGCAATATTAGCACTAATATAAAGTTAAAATCGAAAGATACCTTATTTTATGCGTGACATCGTTATGATTCTAAGTAGAGTTCATATACTTGAACAAGTGGGGGATTTTTATGAAAATGTTGTTCAAATATATAAATATATAGTTGAAATGGTGCAAGAACCGGTCCAAGAAGTGAAAAACCGGACCAAATAAAAACTGAACAGACCAAATGGTCCGGACCTGAAGGTCCAGCAAAAATGAAGAACCACACGATCGCGTGGTTGGTGTTCTGGTGATCGCGTGGTTAAGTGATAATGGTCACTGCATATTTTTTCGAGGTATCGCGCAATCGCGTGGTATAAAAAAAAATTTGACCGTTGGAGAAATTTCTTCAGAATTTCTCATGCACATTTTCAACTATTTTTGGCACTCTTTCGTGAAGAGTTGCATGAACAACGATTTGGGATGATAGAATTCTATAAATAGGTATAGAATTCATGGTTTTGAATAACCTTTTGATCATAAAACCTTCAATAGTGATTATCATCCAAAGTCTTAAATTTTATACTTAGAATCTTCAAAATTTGCTCTTCTTGTTCCTATTCTCCAAGTTTATCAATTGTGCTATTTGATACTTGGTTTGAGGTTTGAAATCCGCTAAAGCAATTTGCTTGGAGGCCCTTTAGCATTCTCATTCCGAGAGGGCGCAAATTTCGCTTTTAGGACAGCATTCTTTGCGATTCAAGTCTTTTTGCAATTTTTGATTTCTTCTTGATTCTTTGTTTCAAGTTTTGTGTTAGCTTCGTTATAGCATATTTTATTTGAGAAAGGAGATTTCTCAACAGGAGGGGCTCCGGCCTCCCTCGTCATCTCTCGTTTCCTCTCTGTCGTTTACAGAGAGAGAAAAATGAGAGATATGTTTGTTTGTTTTATTTATATATTTTGATTTTTAGAAATTTCCCTTAAATCCCAAGTTTTCGAAATATATATAATTCAGTCCTTTCTGTGTTAAAATATTTTGTAAGCCTCTATTGAGTTTTAAAAATGTTTCTAGTTAGCCTCTCATCTTTGAAAAATATTATTTCAGCCCCTAGATTCTTAATTTCAGTTTTCTTAAAAATTACAATTTAGTCATAAAATTTTATTTACCACTTTAGTTTAAAATTCGAAAATACTAATTTTATTAGTTTTCTCTTGACTAGACGAATCATTTGGAGAACTAAAAGATTGACGTGTTATTTTCGCTTCACTTTTGTGAACTCGTTAAATTTGAGGTAGACTCGCCCCCACTAATTAGTTTAAATTATAATTTCATGTCTTATGTGAATTTACGTGATTTATATGCTTTGATGCATGAGACGAGACGAGAATATCTCTTATGAGATAAGATGAGAAATGATGTTGTTATGCATAACTTACATGCTTTAATGTATGAGATGAGACTACCCACACCCTATGATTTTCAAAGAGATTATGATTTTATTAAAAGAGTCTATGATTACGATGATGATTTCGTTGTATGATTGCATAAGTATGTGTTAAATTATTCTATAAATTAATTATTGGCGATAAGTCTATTGAGTATTTCTTTCGAAATGCTCATTCCATTTTTAATAGCTTTTGCAGATCTCGGAGATGGCGGCGAATGAAATGTCAGCGTTGGCAAAATTCTATAATGATGCATTTTTTTTAATCAAGTTTTATGAATGTTACCGGTTCAATTATTTATCGTTACTTTCATTTGAACAATTGAGATTGAAGTTTTATGAATTATTCTATATTTAAATTGATTAAGTTTCCTCTGAAGTTTTCAAATAATAAAAGTGATGATTTGAATTACATTTATTTTTCGCAATAAAGTTAGATTTAAAGGAGAAGTGGCGTCCCGAGCTTCATGAAACTCGGAGCGTTACAGCGTGGTATCAGAGCAGGTCTACGTTTTCATAGACTTGCAAATTTTTAAAAAGAGAATTTTTTTAAATAATAATAAATAATGTTTTGACGACTTTTGCCACTGCCATCTTTCGCTCCACCAACTCTGAAGGTAAATGATTTTAGTATGAAGTTTATTTATTTTAATTTCGGATACGTGAGACATGAAATGTTTTGAGATTTAGACGAGAAAGAATGAGAAATTTTTTGTATCCGAAATAAGAAAGAAAGAAAGAAAACGAGTTTAAGCATAATTTGAAAGAGCTTTTAAATTTTTATGTCCTCGTAATTTTTAACTGAGAGGAATGGATAAAACCCCACTTAATTAGACTTTGCATAATTGATTTTAGGACATGGCATCAAATTCCAAGAATGTACGTAGTTACGCAGAGATGACCGCTAGGGACTATGATCACTTTAAACCTAGACCCGAATGGAATATTAACCAGCATGTTGGGCAAGTGAGTTACACTTATTTATAGTCTAAAGCATGAATTTTGCACTTTTCTTCATGAAGGCATGAAAGATGCTCGTGAGGTCTTGCATTGCTTGCAATTTCCTGATTTATACTTCTCAACTATTTTCCTCACTTTCTTGAATTCATTGGTGTCTTTTTCAACATTGTGTTGAGGGATGCTAGGTTTTTCTTCCTTTTTGTACCTCCATCCTTTTTTTTCACTGTTATCTACACTTTGTAACAACTTTCAACTTGAACCTTAGGATCATTTCCTAAATGTGACTTGCTCATTCTCTATCCTGGAGATGATTTCCTCCTTTTCAATGTTGATTATGGCTCGTCCAATAGTGAGGAATGGTCTTGTAAAGATGAGGGGCATCTGGCTATCCTCTTTCATGTCAAGGATCACAAAGTCTGATGGGAAAAAAATTGATCCACTTTGACAAGGACAATCTCAACTATCACATGTGAATATTGAATTGATATGTTCGCCAACTTCAATATTATGTTTGTTGGTTTAGGCTCACCTAAACCAAATTTCCTGTAAATAGATAGAGGCATTAAGTTAACACTTGTCCCTAAATGACACAAAACATTATCAAAACTTAAATTACCAATAGTACAAGGGATAGAAAAATTTCCTGCATCTTTCAATTTCTGTGGTAACTTATTTTGTAAAATGGCACTACATTCCTCAGTCAAAGCTATAGTTTCAAAATCTTCCAATTTCTTCTTCTTAGATAGCATCTCTTTCATAAATTTCATGTAAAGAAACATTTGAGCTAAGACCTTAGCAAAAGGGATATTTACGTGAAGTTGTTTAAAGATTTCCAGAAATTTTCCAAATTTCTGCTCTAGCTTAATATGGAATTGGTGGAACATAAGCTTTGACTGGAGGTTGGACTCGAACTTCTACATTTTCTTTAAATTTTGCAGATGACCCCTGTTCTTTCTCAATTTCTTGCTCCTTGACCACATTTTGCCTCCTTCTATTTTCATACTCCTCAACAGTTATGTCAAGTAATTGAACTCCACTCCTAGTTGATATTGCATTCACATGCTCACGATGATTAGTTTCAGTATTACTAGGTAACTGTCATCGCTGTCTTTCTGATATGCTTGTTTCCAACTTTCCCATTTGATTTTTCAAATCCTTGATTTCAGCTTGTTGATTCTGTAACATTTCCTGTTGACTCTTAACCAGCTGAATTATCATGTCCATGTTTTCCTTCACAGTAGTTTGGATTTGTTGCTACTGTTGGAAACTTGGTGGGCATTGGACATTCTAATTATTGGACCACGAAAGTCTGGATGGTTTTTCCATTCTGGATTGTATGTTTGTGAGCAAAGACCACCTTGCTGCCTATTTCCCACAAAACTTGCTTGTTCAGGACTTGATTGACTTTGATGAACCATAGGACAATCCTTTAAAGTGTGCATTTCGAAGCAAAAATCACAAACTAGAGCTGTCTGCACTGCATGTACTGGTTGATGACTCAGTCTGTCAATTTTTTTTGTTAGTGCATCCAACTTTGCATTTAATTATGTAATTTCACTAATTTCCAAAATTCCTCTAGATTTTGGTGTAGAACGATCCAAGTACCACTGGTAACTGTTTGCAACCATTTTCTCAAATATTCCTGAAGCTTTTTCATATGTCATGTCCATTATTGATCCACCTACTGCTGAATTTGTGTTCATTTTATTATCATAGGTCAACCCATTGTAGAATGTCTACACCATGATCCAGTTTGCTATTCCATTTGTTAGATACTGTCATATGAGCTCATTAAACCTTTCCTAAGCTTCAAAAATTGATTCACCTAGCTATTGACTGAATGATAGGGTCTTCAAAAGGTAACTCGTGAAATATAGCCGAATTTTGGATCAATGAAATCAAAGAAGTCTTGATCTCATAATTGTTTTTCGATATGGCAGACAGTACTACGTAGGTCCCAATGTTACCTACAAGAGAAATCATATAGTTTCTTAAAGCACGTCATCCATGATTTTGTAGCTGTTCAATAACAGCTGCTGGCAAATTATTCGAATTTTCCTGATTATTTTGAATTCTTTCGTCTGTCATGTTAAGATCTATTTGTTGAGCTGCTTCCAATTATAGTTTGCGCCTTTATCAAAAGGTGCGTTCGATTTCTGAATCAAAAGGAAGCAATCCATAAGATTTAGACATTCTTAACATAAGTTAAATAAAATAAAAATAAAGTAAAACTAAATATAGATTCAAACTAAAGTAAGAACTAAGTTGTATCGATATTGATATAAAACAGTCCTCGACAACGATGCCAAAAACTTATTCACTTTATTTTGCAATACAAAATATACCCGCAAGTGTACGGATCATGAAAAGTAATATAGTGGACCTAAGAGTCCCTATTGTCGTCACCACGAAGACTGTTATTAATTACCCAAATGTTTTAGTTCCTAAATCTATTTGAACGATGGAAACTGTTTTATATTTTAAAACTAAAACAAGAAAATAAACTAAGTAAATAAATCACGAGATCTTTTTTTTTTAAATGATTGTAAATTAGTTGGAATTCACGATTTCACCTGGCCAATTTAATTAACTTAAATGCCTGTTTTATTTCCTAGATATGGATTCAGTCAAATTTACTAATATATATTGAAATTCCTCTATCGAGTTTAAATTAATTTTACTTAAATAAGTCAACAGTGTATCTCTTTAGAGGGTCAGAATTATTCCTTATCTAAATGTCTTGAATACAATAATTTACAAACAACTGCAATAATACAAAAACTATATCTCTATCTCATGTTCAATTATCGAATTTTATTCGTACATCTAGTTTGTTATCTCACCTCTCGGATTATGAAAACAAACCACGAAATCATGAATTAGTTTCCAATTAACACATGCATTAAACTCAAAGTAAAATTAATACATGCAATGAATAATTAAAACAACGGAGTTTAGAATTAAAATAATTAAGTAGGCTATATCGTTCATCCAAATATGAGAATTTAGTTATACATCATAATTAAATAACAAAACTATTAAAAATAGGCGTTCATTGAAAATAACATAAAAGAAAGGAAAGCTTGCACCAAGATTTAATTTTTCATGTACTCTTCAATTCTCGCCATTTTCTTTGATTCAATCACTCAAGAATTTGACGTTGAAATCTAAGTTTTTCGTGAAGCTGCACAGTTCTAAATTCACTTGCGAATTCCAACTTTGAAACTTGTTTAAGTTGTACCTCCTCTTTTATTTGTATCTCAAGTCCTCCACTTTCAATTAGAGCATTTTGGTCCCCAAATTTCTGAATCTTCTCAATTAGCTTGTTTCAACTGTCGACTTCTTCAATTAGGTCTTCCAAATCTTGATTTCTTCACTTTAGCACCTCGCATCGTTCCCGATTGACCTCAACAACTTCCGAATGTGCATTTTAACTTCAATTAATCCTCCAATTGTTCACTAATTTCCTCAATTTCTTCATTCACATGATTTTTGGGATAGTTTTTGAAAAGTAAAAAATAAATAACAATTAGGTAGAATTTATTCTAAAACGACAATATAATATTCTGTTTTTGACATATAAATAAGTGTATAAAATACACTTATCATTTAAGTAATTTTAATGTTTGCTTATTGATGTTAAATACCTATTTTCATGTGTATTTTTTTATTGAGATTATTTCCATTTGTTTGATTGGTCACCAAATATATGCTTTGTGAAGTGTATGATAATTGAGAGATGTTGTACATTTTAGACCAAATAACAAATTTCCTAGGTTATTATTTGGGAGATAGACCTATCCCTATGTTATCCAATAAGCTATTTTTCACAAAGATTTAATGCTTTTGATTGAGTTTTAATGGATATAGAGATATAGTAGGTTAAAACAATTAATTAGGATTAATTTCACTGGAGAGAGGTGATTAGCTAAAATTGGAAGATCGGTCTAACATTGTAAATGATTAATTTATAAATTTTCATGTGTTGAAAAATTAATTAAGCAATAGTTGAGTGAAATCATGAATCTCAACTATTTAATTTTTCATTTTCCTTATTTTTGTTAGAATTAAAGTTAGTTTATTTTATATTTGAATTTTCAAAATCCATCTTTTAATTGTGTGTTTTATTTGTTAAGATTAAATTAATTAGAGTATAATAAAGTATGCATTCCTCGTTGGATCAACAATCTGGACTTAACAAATCCGCTTTATTACTTGTACACGATCTGTGCACAAGTATACACATTTTTAGTGAACAAGTTTTTGATGTTGTTGTCAAGAAATGTTTTTACTTTAATTATTACTTTAGTTAATTTTAGTATTAACAATTTGCATTTATTTTTATTTTGTTACTTTTGGTTAACCATCACAATTCTAATCTTTCTTGTTTTTTATTTTCAATCTATGTGTATTTGATTCTAACATTGGAAAAATAGTAAATCAATTGCAATGAGAAATCTCAATATGAGTAATGAAGACATGTTTGGAGAATATCCAAGTGCTGAAATTTGTTACAAGATGCATTGTAATGGACAATATTTGTTTTCGGGCAATAGTTTGCTCACATTGAAACTTAATGAGTTTAGACAATACGTGAAATGTCGAAAATAAGCAATTGACACATTTGATGTAAGTTAAATGCTCTTGGAAGATTGTAGAGAGGAAATACTACAATTTAGTCCTCCAACTTTTGATTTCTTTCAACTAGGTCACTAGACATCAAATTTGTTCTTCTCTTAGCTCAATTTCTCTTTAATCTTGTCCATTTTATTTCCAATTGAGATTGTTTCTAATTGTACAAGATAAACACAATTTATAAGTAAACATTCGCTCAATGTATCAATTAAAATGTCAATTTAAGATCAACATAAGAGTGTGAAGCACACTCATTATTATCCATCCCAAATCTTTTTGCAAGTCTTTAGCTTTCTTAGATTAATATATAAATATCCAAACATCGGTTTGCTTGACTAAAAATCCGAGAGTTCACTAACTATACTCATCTCGAATTCTTGTTTCATACATTCAACAATGTCATGAGCACAAGATTTCGAAGTTTGAAACCTAGTTTGCTTAAAAATATTATCCTGATTTCATTCTGTTTATGGTCAGTGACTCATAAATTCCTAAGTTTGATAGTGGTAGGAACGATTTTTTTTTTTTGGATTCTGAAGAGCTCTAAGTACTAGATTCCTAAAAGCCATCCTCTCTTATTTCCTAAAGGTTTACTTAAGTCTAAGATGTTGTCAAGCTTCTTAGAACCATTGAAGAAATTGTATAGTTGAGCCTCAGTTTGTTCAAGTTCACTCTCTTATGATTCTTTCTCAAAGTTCAAATTGTATAATTTCTAGTTGTCTCCTCTAGCTTAAAGAAAGGCTCTCTGATGAGAACCGAGAAAGTCAAACCTCGATGTGGGTGCCCGTGATACTCATGACGAGATCCGACACCGAAGAAGTTCAAGATTTGAGGCTAAACAATGTGAATAAGTCAAAAAAAGAAGTCAAGAATCAAGTTGGAGCAAAAAACATGAAGAAATTGGACTCAGCCAATTTCAGTCAACTGAAAGTCACTCCAGTCGACCGAAACTCTGAAGAAAATTTTGGAGCTAGCCTCAGTCAGAAAAACGGGGTTTTTTGGGCAATTTTCATATTTATTTCTTTTATCCATATTTTGTACAATAAATACTCTTTTCATTTCAAACCCTAAATAACTTTGATGATGTTCATGTGATAGCTCTTGTGAGAAGCTCCTCTCTTGGGTGAAGTAAAATATCATCTCTTTTATCTTATATTTTTTTTGAAAATTAATTAACTTTACTTGAGTATTGTTTATTCTTATGTTGTTATTGATTTCCGTCACCTTGGAATTTGTTTAATCTTTATCCATTGGGTTAGGTTCTTTAACCTATGAATTTTGGGTGAGATTTAAACTTGGGTTAAGGTGTTTTATCGCTTTATTTACCATCATAGCTTTCTTGGGATTGATTCTAAATTGTTGTGAGAATTTTTGATCAATATACCAAGGGAGTCCGCATCATTTGATATCAGAGCTTTACTCTAATTTTGTAAATTCTATCTTTAAATTGTCATTGTTGTTGTCTCCAAAAAAAAAAAAAAAATAACGAAAATTGAAAAAAAAAAATTGGGAAAATTCCATGTTCTTGATCTATTTGCAAGCTCTAATTTAGTAAAATGTCTCAGCTATATAAAAAAGAAAAAAAGAAAAAAAGAAAACTGAAATTTTTTTTGGGAAAATCCCATGTTCTTGAGCTATTTGTTGATCCCTACATATTGGGTAATTGTTTGATATTATTGTTGAGTTTGTTGAGGGATTCCATTAGTCATAAACTTGAATTTCTATGTGTTCAAAAGTGTGCCTAACAAGTATTTGATAAAATGCTCCAATGAAATCTTATGATATTTGTGCTTGCAACATCTACTCATTGCTAAATACTTGGTTTACTATCCTTTAATTGTTATTCTTGAATCATTAAGCATTTATTGTCATCTTGAGTTGTTGCGATTCTTCAATCTACCAACATTCAATACTTTTTTTATTTTTATTTTTATTTTAAAAAAACTACTATAGAAAAGCTTAACTATTTTAATGAAACAAAAAACAAAATAAAACTCTTACTGAACATAAATATGAGCCCATTAGAAGCATGCATAACAAATAGTCAAGATGTGCACAATAATTTGGGACCACCTTGTCGTTAGCATTAAATAACTTACCCAACTCAACCCCCAATTGTGAATTTCGTACATTTATAGATAAGATCAAACTTTAGGACAATCTTGTATTAGGTTTGGGGCAATCTAGTTTTATTGGGGGAAATCTAACATTTGTGAATTGAAGATTTTGTTATATAAAGGTTGAAATAAACTTGCATCAAGGTCTTATTCTACCAACTCGAAGTACAAATTTTGGGGTTCTAGTTCATGTAAATCATGCATGCATTTATATATATATATATATATATATATTTTATATATATATTTATTTATTTTCTCCTATCTTCACATGCGCACAAAAATACGAAAGTGAGACAACAAAATTTATTTCTTAGCCCTTATTTGGCACTCATTAAAATATATATATATATATATATATTTTTTACAATATTCAATTTTAATCACACATCTTAATATTAAAATATTTTACACACAAATTCAAAACCTTTTTTTTTAATAACACAATATCACATCAATCACTATTCAAAACAATGATTTTCCTAAACCTTTGTTTGAGATCCATTAAATTTTAATGCATTTTCTCTATTTCTCTTACTTAAAACTACACATTCTTCAATAAAATAATATTATACTTTTCTATATCCTATCTTAAATAAAACATTCTCTAAAAAATCGCTATTCCAAAATATATTTTCCCAAATAATTTGATTATATAATCGTTCTACTTGTACGGCCTGGACGTACAGGTCCTCCACTATAGTAGCTAAAGTGATCACTGTATGCGTTCAGACCTCTCAGCTACAGTGATTACTGTATGCATATCTATCCTCTGTACAAGTACATTTTTCCTTGATGATAAAGAGGATCAAACAAGGATTAAATAATGTACATCAATCACACAATTAGTTATCCTAGGATTTAGAAAAAAGAAGAGAAAAAACTCTCCTTTCAAACCATAAACGTAATTTTGGGTTATAGGGGTCATTTATAGCTTTCATCTTGTAGATAAACAACATAAATAGGAAATAAAATAAAAGATATCTAAAAGTCCTTTTGTATTTCTCAAAATCAACAACCGAACTTTTAATCCACAAAATCTTTCATATACTAAAAACGAAAATTTATTTTTCTTTTTAAATTTCATTTTGTGTGTGTTTGGTATTGTTTAATTTTTTTTAAATGAATAGTAATTTTTAGAAGAATTGATGGTTGAAATTTAATAAAAAAAATCAAATATTGTAAACTTAATTTTTAATAGATGATTAATAAGTGAAAAATTGAATGATTACCAAACAAAGGCTTGTTGTCAACTCTGCTGACTGACAAAAAACCTTGCCATTCTCGAAATCGAAAAATTTAAAAATATATATGAATGAAGTCTCATTTTCACCCACCATCCTGACTTTTCTTGATTCATTTACACATTGTATTTCTTTCAGTGAAAATGAAAAAGAAGAAAAACTCCACTGACTCGGCGTTTGACTTTTCTGAAACAGAATTGCAATAACTCGAACACCCCTCGCTGTTTTTAGGAACCCCCCTTTTCCCCCTTGGTTTTGATGGGTCTAAAATTCTCACTGCGTTTATTCAATCAAAACACAAAGGTAATATACCCAGTTGCCATCTAAATATCTTGAATAAATTTTGTATCTAAATTTTGTTTCTTTTCTTGAATTTACTGAATTCAGTGAGTTTTGTATGTTTCTTCGAATTTAATGTTTTGGGGATTTTTGATGGTCTAATTTAATATGTTTGTGACTTATTATATAAAATCTGTATTTTATTCAATTCGTTTTCAATTGCCTTTTGCTTCTTTCTTGATTCAATTGTTAACTTCGTGTTGGTACTGGTGGTGTTACATATACTAAATCTTGATTTTGTTTCGTTTGTTATTATTATTTTCATATTTAATCCCTGTTCTCTTTTTATTTGAAATCGATGTTCCGTGTTAGTCTAGTTACTTTGAATAACTAATTTCGCTTCTTGAAATTAGCAGATTGATGTACTCATTTGTATGCTTTCTGTTTTCGTTAATCTCGTGCCAGGAACCATTGGACTTTCTAACTTTAGGGCCTTTCCAAGAATTTTTTGATTGCAATGTCTCTTTGCGAAAAATTGTGAGCTTTGTACCTGGCTTGTGGTGGCTCAGTCTCATGCGACTTCTGGTTTACTGCTCCCAACATTGGGTGTTTAGAATAAATTCAATTCTGTCAGCCCCCACCCTAACCATAAAAAAAAAATAAAAAATAAGGAGACAAGAAAAGAATAATGATCTAGTGAACTAATGCGCGGTCTATAAATAAGTCAAATCTGATTTCTAGGATATGCTGTTTATTCAACAAGAAGAATTTATTTTCAATCTGGATATGAACGTATATTGTTACGCAATTGCATAATGTCAAAGTGTACAGTTCAATTAATCAAATCTAATTTCTAGGATATGCTGTTTATTCAACAAGAAGAATTTAGTTTCTATCTGGATATGAACGTATATTGTTTTGCAATTGCATAATGTCAAGTGTACAGTCCTTCATTGCAATACACCTATATAATTTGAGCCAAGGTTCCCTCACCTCATATAGGAAGCCTTTATTAAGAAGCTGATATTTTTGTCGAATGTTGAGGAAAGATACGAATCGTGGGAAGCCAACATCTCTAATTTCTTAGCTTTCTTAGCTTTTGGTTAATGGCTGAAACTTCATGGGTTTCCTTACTGTATGTGACATGAATTTAGTATATAAAGTGTTCCTCCCGTGTTGGTGCGGGATTGGTTTATACTTCGAGGCCCAATCAATGGTACTATCATTATCGTGTTTACATCTAGGTTACATTTGTTAGCTGTTCGTGTTACGTATTATATTCTCCTCTGTCTTAAATGATTTTGAGCTGGTTCTAGATTCAATGGATCTTTGCAGATTATCAGGAGGGAGGAAGATTTGTAAGGATGTTGAGATGCCATTAACTTTTGGGATGCACTGAATTTGTGTTTTTTAAAGGACTTTGAATTGAAAAAGTAATGTCTTCTGGTAAAATGACTATGAATGGCCACAAAGATAATGAGATTCAGCAGAAAAGCTCGGATTTTGCTAGCAGGTAAATCACGAACCTTCTTTTATTTTTATGGATGTTTGTTCCTTATATTTCAAGCCAATTACCATTTGAGCACAGGCACAACACTGAAACAAGTTCAGTATCAAAGAATGGGAAGGGAAAAGACCACAATCAAGATCAAGAAACCATGGTACCATGTTTATTTTTGGTTACTGCTTATGTTTGGTACTTCGGTTTATGTCATAGAAATTAAGTGTATTTATGGAGAAACATTGTTTCTTCACGATTCACATGCAGGAACTTTATTCAAAGGCTAAATCACAGGAGAAGGAAATTCAATATCTTCGAGAACAAATTGCTCTTGCAAGTATTAAGGTAAGATATATGCTTTTAGATTAAATTTATCATGATTTAATAAATCCTCCAGGAAGATTATGCTTTGTCATTTATAATGTCAGGAATCACAGTCGTTGAATGAGAAATATGCCTTAGAGAGGAGATTTTATGAGTTACGAATGGTTTGTTACTGGCCTTGGTCCTTATTCCTATATATTGCTAATCCCGAACATTTTTCTCCGTTCCTTGCTACATGAAATAATGTCCACTATATATTTTAATTTTTAATGTGATAGGCTCTGGATGAGAAGCAAAATGAAGCTATAACTTCTGCATCAAATGAGTTGGCCAGCAGGAAAGGTTATCTTGAACTAAATTTAAACATGCTCAATGAATTAAAGGTAAATTCTTGATTAGATCCCCAATTCTGGCTTATCTGAATTTTTTGGTACTATTTGTTGTCTTTTGCCCTTTTGTAAAGAGTCTATATAGCACCATTGGTGCTTAGTACTGGTATAGGTTAAGGATGTGAGTTCCACTTCCCTCTTGGTTCATTGCTATTTAGCATGATTCTTTAGTAAACTAGACATCTTATTTGTTCAAACTGCTTAAAATAAACTAAAGTGACTTTTCCAGTAAAGGCAAAATTTTATATCGGTTTCTTTTGAGAACAGCTTTTCTCTATCATTATTGCTGAAATTTATATTTACTTGTAGAATGAGAATCTTTGCTTTCTACAACTTCTTGTAATGAACTGAAAAGTGGTTGTGCATGTTATTTGAAGTTCTAAGATGAAGGTGTCTACAGTACTTATGTGCCTGCTGTCTCATGTTTAGCACATTTGAAATGATCCACTTTGTTTGAAATATTATTGCATCCTTGAATCTTATTGCAATCCCCGTTAATGTATCTGAAATACCTCTCGCTAGATCTTGCGAGTCATATGAATATGCTGTGTTCAATACTTTAAACTTTTTTCTGTAGTTATGTAATCAATATACAATCCTTGCCTAAATTTTAGTTTAAATGATTTTTTCTCTGCCAGTTTATGGAACTGCATAGAATTTTTTTTCAATCTAACTTCATATGTTCATGTCATAGAGTGCACTGTCTGTCATTCAATACTCTGTCCTTCACTTGTTCTCTTTCTCTCCCTTGCTCTTTGGATTTGTATCCTCAATATTTAATGTGATTCAGGCCACAGAGGATGAGAAACATATTTTTACGTCATCTATGCTAGGGATATTGGGCGAGTATGGTGTTTTGCCTCATGTTAGTAATGCCTCTGCCCTTGCCAACAGCATAAAGGTGTGGATTTACAGCATAGAGTAATATACTTGTGATGCTATAATCCTTTAGCTTCGTTAGATCAACATCCTCGCATCCATTACATGAGATAAATCTGCAAGCCATGTTTCTCTTTCTTTTAACACCATTAAACATGGTCTAACCCCAGTGGGTGCTAAAGAATTTCTTTATCTTGTGCCTGCAACCATCATTTTCTTTGCCAAAAATTCTTTACTAGAAAAGTTTTTATGCGGGAGAACTGTAACTGGCCTCATGAGCGATAAAACATATCTGACTATGTTTTCATGGATTTTGATGTTGCACGAAGCAAGTGCTGCTACAGTATCATTACAAATTTTCAATATATATTAGCTTTGGTTTAACTTCATGAGATGACAATTATCCATCCAAATTCGTGAGGTTTTCTTCTATCTTAATTTTATGATTTGAGTTCTTTTAATTTTTGCAGCACTTACATGACCAATTGCAGTTGAAGATAAGAACTTCACATGTAAGATAATCATTTGTTGCTTTTGGGAGTTCCTTATATGAATTTTATTGAATTCAACGGCACAATGGATTTTTAGTTCTAACCTTGTGCGAATGAACTCTTTGCCCTCTTAGTTTACCTCACACTGCTGACTTGAATGAATGAATAGTTTCTATGCTATTGAATACCCATTGAGTAGCTTTGCAGTTCTATTTGTACATATCATATAGTATTCTGGAAATGAACCTCGATGCTTTAGTAATTTACTGCTCACTGTTCTGAATGAATGAATAGTTTCTATGCTATTGAATACCCATTGAGTAGCTTTGCAGTTCTATTTGTACATATCATATAGTATTCTGGAAATGAACCTCGTTGCTTTAGTAATTTACTGCTCACTGTTCTGTTGACTTGAATGGTTGAATAGTTTGTATGCTAATAAAAACCCATCGAGTAAATTTGCAGTTTCGTTTGTATATGCAGTGTTTGCAGATAATATGCTATAGCATCATCAGGTATGGACACTCATGCACTTGGAGACATTGGCTTCACTATCTTGACCATTGGCCTAGCTTACATATATGTTTAACATTGCAAAATAGAGAGATTTTTTACGTCTTTAATTGCTTCTCTCTAAATATGATGGGTACCCCCAGAATTCCTGTGTCCTGGTCTTCTTTAAGTAGACTCAAAGAATTACAACCTATTTCTTAGAATATGGGTCAGTATTTGGTTCTTGTCCTCTGTTTTGCTTGGCTTAATTATTGTATGTTGCCAACTGAAAGCTGCTTGGGAAAGTAATGGTTTTAAGTATCATATATCTGCTTTTAGTGAAGCAATTGAAGTCCAGGTTTCATTAAATCAATTAACAAATAATTAGAAAAATATATACTAATAATCAAGTCAAAATAGTCGGGAGAAAGAACTGACTGCTTATGCTATTGGTTGGACTTGAATCCAAGAGCTTGTATTCTTGATGCCTCAGCGTTTACCATTGGAGTTGGGCCTCATGGGAAAGTTTCAAAGATCCAACATATGACTAATGCGTTTAGTACCAGTTAGCTTTTTCTTTCTTCATCTTGCTTCACTTATTCCTTGTGATTCTTTGATTGACTATATTTGAATATCTTGCATGGACTATGTATGCTCTCTATGATGCACCGACACGTATCTTGTCAGACATGCTGGCACTCTATTTTTTAAAAAAGTATTCTCTTCACTCAAATTTAGTTATGATTATTAAATACTTCTCTAAAGACTCGTTAAATCGTTTATTAGATGCTACTTCCAATTTATTTTCCTACGAGATCTTTCTGCTGACTATTTTGAGTGAGTAAATTTTGATATTCATGCAGTTACATTTGGGTTGACATTGCTGAACTATAATCCCCCTTAAGACATCTTGTTTAAACTTGTTATTCAATAGTCATGGTGTATAATGTTCTATTGCTTTTCGGGACTAATTTATCCTGTAAAAGCTTATTATCTTGTCACACCTTTTAAAAAACTGAGTTTCTTTACTTTTTTATATTCGACATGCTCTTTGAGGATATCACCCTCATTGTTGTTTTATTCTTGGTTGTAGACCATGGAATTTACAGTTAATTGAAAAAAATATGACCTCTAAATTATTAATTCTATCATTGTTATTGTTTATAGTATACTGCTTTATAATGTTGGTAAATCAAATATACGTAAAAATAGTGAATATATCCACTACGGTAAAGCTATGCCAGTGAAAAACTTTTGAAACCAAACAATTGCACTTGAAAACTCTAGAGTTCTCTGTCAAAGAAATGTTTTCTTCCATCAAATGACAGATGACTTCTGCATAGGTGAATATTGAGAACCATTCTTTGCTTTTCCTATTCAAGAGATATAAGTTTTCCCATTTAAGAGGAGATACTTATTTTGTAGTTCTACCTTTTGTGGTTGTTGAACTCAGTGCTAGCTTATACTGTGGACCACTGAATAGTTTTGTTACTTTAGGGAAACTTATTTATCTAAACCACATAATGAAAAAGAATATAATTCTCAAATTGTATAATTTTTAGTTTACCCCTCATTCTCTGGTATTATACTTGTGAGCAATCTGTTAATGGAACTAATAAGGAAAAATCACAATGCAGGCCAGATTGCAAGAGTTCAATTTCATGATTGGAAACGATGGTAGAAATGTTTTTGACAAAGAAGTTCCTGGTACAACTTTTATGAATGATCAACTCCCAAGAAGTTCTATGGTACTGTCTACTTTGATTGACTCAAGCTAAATTGCTTCTTTAACTTCATTATTCTCTCTCCTTTTTAAAGAAAAAAACCATTAACTTTTTTCTTCTGTTTTCAGGGTGTTCATGGGTTTCCACACTATAACCAGTATATTGAGGGGCAACATTTGGAAGCTGCCAATAATGTGCCAAGATATGTCCAAAGCAGTGATACTATGCGAATGATGATGCCTGACACTGACAGGTTGGCTTGAACTTTTGACTTTTTTAATGATGGTTTAACTTTCACATGTTTATTACTAAGAATAGTTTCATCTGCTTATCAATTTAATTTTACGGCAATGATCTAATACCTTTCACATATTCCCCATATATACTGCAAACAAATGTAAGAGTTTTGAATCACATGATTTGATCCATCAAAAATCAATTTTTGCAGTACTGGATTTGTCTTTTTTCTTTCTGGTGTTTATTAATCCAGGATTATTATTTTTGTTTATCCTTGATTGTTATCTTTAGTCTATACAGATTCTACATAGTTAAGAGATGTAAAGTTTCATGCTTCTCTCTCTCTCTCTCTCTCTCTCTCTCTCTCAATGTAGCAATCTTACTTCTGTCTCTCCTCATTTACCTTATTTCTCCTCGATCAATACATTCTACATGTCCTCGAGTTTCTGAAATTGCTTTTCATCATTAACTTCTAGTATCATTTGGTTTTCATCTAGAGATTCAGAATGTCTCAATGTACAGGACCTGTATCACCAATTCTTAATCATTTAATCAATGACTTGTTAATGGTTCTGGTGTGGGTTTTCAGGCATACGTCTTGGGTTGTTACCAATATGGCAATATGCTTTCCTTCAATTATGTTAAGTTGGGTTATTACTTGGGCATGCCGAGTTTTCATCTTCACTGATGGCTGGCTGGAGAGATTAGTTTACCCAAGTGCAGCCACCAAGATTTCGGATTCTTAAATCTTGTCATTGTAAACCTCAAATTAGAATTGTAATAGTTGATTTATTCCTAGTGAACCTTAAGTTGCATTTCCAATTCCATGTTCTAAAATTCATGTTCTTAGATGTTACAAGTTATATAATTGGAAAGTAATTATAGGGATGGCAACGGGGCTGAGAATTCTCGAACCCAATGGGTACCCGACCTGAACGAGGCGGGAATGGGGATGAAGAAGTATCCCCGAACCAAGGATGGGGGTGGGGACGGGGACGGGGACGGGGACGGGGACGGGGATGAGGTTCCCGTCCCAAACCCACTCCAGGTTCGTCCCTAATTAACAAGTCCAATTGAAAAAGCCTAACTAATTAAAAACTTCATAAGCCCAAAGATAAAAAAAAAAAAAAAGATCAATTGCTCATCTCAAAGGTCAAATAGTTTTCTATTAATTATATGAAACAAACAAACTTTTATATTCAATTCTGCCCCAACAGCCTAAATCAATAAAACAAACATATCAAACATCATTTTGCTACAAGAAATGAATTCACATTAACAAGGAGAAGATTGTACTAAAAATGAATTCCCATATTGGAGTTATGTTCAATGTAGTTACAAAATGCTCGTGAGTTTGAAAGTCGAATTGAGGATATGTATTACGTCTCCAATGCTGCATTATATGATTTTGTCGACTCCAATTGACCGATGTTCGTTTTGCGTAATATTGAAATAGAGCTCATTTCGGCGAATTTGTGAAGGAAAGAGTTACATCAATGCATTAGAAAAGATAAAAAATGACTACCTGGAGTCGAATACAAATTTCTATTACTTCATCTATTGAACGAGAAACTTAGATTATTTTGATTTAGGGTTGTTACTTGTTAAACACAGTTAGAGCTACATCGATAATGTCCCGAACAAGTATTGATTAATTCGATTAAGTATTTATTATATATTTAGTATGACAATGTTCTTAACTTCTTATACTCTTATCTAAATCAAAATAATTTAAGAATTTAAAAATTATATAATAATAAATAGGGATGGAAATGGGGATTTCGTCCCGCCCCACCTTGTCCCCATTTAAATGGGGATTTGGAAAGGATGTTAAGTTTTTGGCGGGTCGGGGATGAGGAATGACATCCCGGCCTCATTGCCATCCCTAAGTAATTATAGAGCCAAATTAAAGGGATTCTAACCTAATTATAGATATTTTAATTTATTTGCTTTCCTATTATAGGGTTCCTACTTTGTACTTTGTATATAAATATTTGCTATATTGTTCAATAATGGACAATAGAAATATTTCTTTCTTACATGGTATCAGAGCAATAGGGTCCGAAACTTTGCCATAACACCACTAAGGTTGGAATTTCTCTTGTCGTTTTTAGAAACAATAGTTAGAAATCAGAAAGCTTGGTTCACATATTTGAGTGACCTTTTATCATTACCACGGGCATTGGAAGGAGCAGCACCTACCTTTTGGTGGTCAGGAAGAGCCCTCTACGTTATAGTGGGCCCAGTCCGGAAATCCACTTTGCCATCTCCGTCTGCGTCGCCCTGTCCGGAAGTCCGCTCCGGCCACCACTGTTTGCATCGTCGGTGTTTGCACAGCACACATCTGTGTTCCTTTGTGGCTACTGGGGTTTGGTTGGGGCTTCTAAGGTTCGGTTGTCACGGGTAGGATTCGAGCAAGAGGTTGCAAATTCTTTCCGTTTCAGATTGTTTTATTTGTTGTAATTTACATAAAAAAACTCTTTAAGTTATGACTGAAAGAAAGGCAACCATGGTATCTGATGTTATCCCTATGATGTCAAAAATCATTGAACACAAACACAATGGCTCCAATTATTTGGATTGGAGTAAAAACGTTCAAATTTATTTGCGAAGTATCGATAAGGATACTCATATTTCTAACGACCTACCTGAAGACGACTCCAAACAGACATGGCTAAGGGAGGATGCTCGATTATTTTTACAGATACGAAACTCTATTGATAGTGAGGTAATTGGCTTAATTCATCATCGTGAATTTGCAAAGGAATTGATGAAATATCTGGATTTCTTATATTCCAAAAAAGGGAAATGTTTCTCGCATTTACGGGGTGTGCAAGGCTTTTTATCATGTAGTGAAACGAGACCGGTCTCTTATAAATTATTTTATGGATTTTAAGAGAACTTATGAAGAGCTTAGTATGTTATTAACATTTAGTCCTGGTTTAGCAAAGTCAAAGGGAAAATATGGCTGTCATGAGTTTTCTAGCTGGCCTTCCTTTTGAGTTTGAGATTGCTAAATCTCATATTCTCTCTAGCTCTGGGATCTCTTCTTTACTGGATGTATTTAGCATGGTAATTTGCACAAAAGGTACTCCACATAGTCAAATTAGTGGGGTTCCCTCCCTATCGCAAGTGGTGCTCTTGTCAGTCGGACTAATGAGTATAAATCTGGGCAAATAAAAGTAGTAACAAGGGAGGAGAATCAAGTAATTTTGATAATCGGGCACAAGATTGAGGAGTGATTATATGTCATTATTGTCATAAGCAAGGACACATGAAGTATGATTGATTGTAGAAAACTACAAAACAGAACCCATAAAACTCACTCGGCCCATATTGCATCTACTAATAATATGTTTGACTAGTCAGTTTTTATCTTCGAAGAAGAATTTTCCAAGTTCTCAGTACCAAGAGTCATTAAAGTCTTCATCTTCTCTGGTCACTTCCATTGCCGAGTCAGGTAATCCAATTTACATGTCTTATTTCCTTATACTCCAAACGAGTCATTGATTCTGTTGCCATAGATCATATGACATATAATTCCGACCTCTTCCCTACTTTTCGATCACATGTATCTACCTCTAATGTCACTCTAGCAGATGAGTCAACATCTTATGTTCTTGGGTCTGGAACAATTACACCTACTCCATTAATTCCTTTGTCATGCATCCTAAATTTACCTTGGTTGTCCTTTAATTTAATTTCCGTAAGCAAACTTACTCGTGTTCTTAACTGTTGCATTTCATTCTTTCCTGATTATTGCTTATTTCAGGATCTTATGATGAAGAAGATTATTGGTAAAGGACATGAATCTGGAGGTCTCTGCATCCTTGACACATAGATACCAAAATCCTTAGCTTGTTCCGGCGTAACATTTCCTTTTGAAGCGCATTGTCGGTTTGGCCATCATTTTCTTCCTTTGCTCAAGAAGCTTTTGCCTTTATGAAATAGCAAGAGAAGAAGAACAGATTTTTTTCATCTTTATGAAATAGCAAGAGCCTTGTTATTCTAAATGAATGTTTCCAAAACATTATGGGCTGATGTGGTTTCCAATTTCACATTAAGGATTTAGGGATGCTAAAGTATTCCTTAGGTTTTGAAGTAATAAAGAGTAAAAGAGGTATCTTCCTATCTTAGAGGAAATATGTATTCAGACCTATTAACTGAGATACTAAAATTGAGGGCAAAACCAGATGGTGTTCCGATGACTGCTAATTCTCAACTTTCAAAAGATGGTGAATTATTTGAAGATCTCGAGAAAAATAGAAGTTTTGTTGGGAAGTTGAATTATCTTACAGTAACTCGTCTAGCCATTGCAGTGTTATGAGTCATTATATGTCTTCCCCAACAGTGAGCCATTGGGCTGCTTTAGAACAGATTTTTGTTACGTAAAAAGAGCACTTGAACGTGGGATCGTGTATGAAAATCATGGAGGCACTCATATTGAAGGTTTTTTAAATGCGGATTAGGCAGGGTCCAAGGTAGATAGAAAATCCACTTCGGAATACTGTGTTTTTGTCGGAGGAAATTTGGTTTCATAGAAGAGTAAGAAATAAAAATGTTGTGTCACGATCAAGTGCAGAATCAGAATATATAGAGCTATGCCTTAGTTTGTGTGAAATAATGTAGATACATCTGCTCTTGAGTGAAGTAGACCATAGGATTTCAATAAGAGCAAAATTATGGTGCGATAACCAAGATGCCCTTCATATTGCATGAATTCCCATCTTCCTTGACTGTCATTTTGTCCGTGAGAAAATATAGCAAGGTTTGATTTTCACAGGATATGTGAAGAATGGAAAACAATTGGGGGATATCTTTACAAAAGTTTTAAACAAGGCTTGGGTTGATTGTCTTTGTAACAAGATGTGCATGATCAATATCTATGCTCCAGCTTGAAGGGGAGTGTTACTGATTATGTAATTGGAAAGTAATTATAGAGCCAAATTATAGGGACTCTAACCTAATCATTGAGATTTTAATTTATTTGCTTTTCCTAGTGTAGTGTTCATACTTCGTGTATAAATGTGGTATATTGTTCAATAATAGATGAGAAATATTTCTTTCTTACACGAGATAAGTAAGACTCTTTTATACTATAAAAAACTTAGAGTAAAAGCATAAATTCTTTGAAAACTCATATTTTAATTGAGCATTCCCTTCTATTTATTAATGTTAACACTGTATGATCCACATTTAAATCTACAACTGATATTCTATTTGTTTCTTTTATTTTTCCTGTTATTTTCCTAGTTATTGGTGTGTGGTAAAATAGAAACTTTTCATTCTTCGAGTATGCAATTTAAATTAATTATCTTTTAGCAAAGTAGTTTTATGTCATGCACAAATTGTGCTTTTGATTATCTTTCTATTCATCGGAATTATCGATTCCAATTTCTAATGTATTTACCAATGTGATCACTTGTATATGCCAAAGAAGCAGATAATTAATGTTATTATGTGGAGACTTGAAGCAAAATTATGTACAAAGTTGCAGTTGGAGAAATGCAGGGATATCATCTACCTTGTGACTAACGACTTAATCCTTTCTGTAGAATACAATAAGTTTCGTATTATGATTCTATAATCCATTTTATTTTAATTGGCACAATTACACTGGAAGCTAGGAGAGACTATCAACATACCAGTATCCTAATTCTTGATTGATGCTATCCTAATGAAACAGCTCATAATGTGGCAGGATAAAATTTTCCCCTCATTTACATTTTCTGAGAGCTCCGGATTGTGCTTCAATTGTTACTTTGTTACTTGAGAAAATTCTCCTTCATGCTGAGTGCTGACTGATTAAAATTGCAGAAGTTTTGCAGGGCATACCGTTGATAATTTGCTTGACAGGAATGGACTGCAGAGAGGATCCGAACAATGGAACAGTGAACAATCTTTCCATCAACAAACGATGGGTGATGGAGATGCTCCCTTTGGTTCGGAAGGTAATGTAGAGTATATCCTTCCACAGGTCTCTGTATCTTCTTTTTTTGCGACCTATAATAAAAGATCTTCCTTCAGAAGAGGGTCCTGGAATAGAAGCCTTTCAAATAATTGGGGAGGCTAAACCAGGATGCAAACTCTTAGGCTGTGGATATCCTGTACGTGGAACTTCTCTCTGTATGTTCCAGGTATGATCAAGATTACTTATATGTAATTGATATATATTTCGAGTTACTTATATTGGTAACTGAAATTTCTTGGTCACCAATTGTTTCTCTTGTTATTAGTGGGTTCGCCATTATCTTGATGGAACTAGACAGTACATCGAGGGTTAGTATATTAATGTCTTCTCATTTTCTTCTGATTGATCTTCAATGACAATACTTTTGTTTAATTTATGTAGTGGAAGATATATTGGAACTTGTTTTCATATTTACAATTCGCATTAAAAAGTCTCTCTTACCTCTATTTTTGTGCTTGTATCAGGGGCCACTAATCCAGATTATGTAGTAACAGCTGATGATGTGGACAAACTTATAGCTGTTGAATGCATACCAATGGATGAACAAGGACGACAGGTATATGAACTTATATTTTAAACATTACAGGAATCATGCTGCTGAATGCCTTGACAATTCTGAAGATGCAATATGATCTAATATCCAAATGAGACAGTTTTGTATGATTTATTCTGTAAAATTTCCATACATATTCAACATTGACTAATGCTTTCACTTATCCAAGTTTACCCTTGTATTGATGTGGTATTAGAATTTAGAAGGATAAATCTGATTATAGATTAAAAATAACTCACTAATTTGCAAGAATTTAATCCTTTCATCCCTTATTTTGGTAAAGGATATGATTACTTTTGTTTTTTCCATAGATGTAAAGATGGATCATGTGGAGTGACTGAAAAGGATTCAATATAGACTACCCAATTAGTTTACTATGGTTTCCTATTAAGCATTATTTTCTGATTGATATTTCAATAAAAGTAACTAGGGAACTATAATGATACAATAGAAAAATATTAATTTTACATCTTAACTACAGCTCGTCCAAGGGGATGTGGGTGTGGGTGTGGGTGTGGGATTCGTTTCTGGTAGGACTCATCCTAGGAAATTAAATGTGTATTGGTTTATGATAAATTCTATATTTCTATCTCTTCTATGCTCTTTTTAAGTAGTTTCTAATTGATGCATCTTCCACTCTACAGTATAAGAATGCTAAATTTCTTAGTTGTACACCAAATTGTCATTTTTCAGGGTGATATTGTCCGAGTTTTTGCCAATGATCACGACAAGATCACATGTGGTAAGTGCTATTGCATTGAAAGACGATATTCACATTTCAATGTTGTCATTGCATATATTTGTATAGTAGACTAATTGTTACAATTTTTTGACTGCTTGGGGAATTTTGTAGTAAAATTTCTTAATCATATTTCGAAGCATAGCTCGAGTGTATAACCTTGTTCCTAGTGTATATGGCTTATTCATGCCTGTTATTATCACTTTACAGTCGAAACCTTGATAATGTATGTGATTGTAGAATGTATTTGAGAGTGAAACTTAAGGCAATACATTATTTGAAAAAGGCATTTATTGATGAAACAAAAACTATGCAGCATAACATTCACAAAGGAAACACTTCTTGCCTCTTTGATAGTGTTAGAAATCATATTAAAGAATTCCTATTTGAAATTGCCGAAAACAATATAATTCTTTTTTATGCGTGGTAAGACGGATTGAATACTATTGTAGAAATAAATAAAAGTTAAAAACTTGTTTGTTATAATATGCTGTCTAATCAAATAGTGTACTAACCTGGAAGAGAGAGAAAAAACCAACATATATACCATTTCCCAGTCCCTTCTCCTAACCTGGAAGAGAGAGAAAAAAAAGGAAGTGATGATTGCAAATAGTGGGTCTTATCCTGATGGTTTTTGCATATTCTTTTTACGAAAATATTATGTAACAGTTGCTTGTTGATATCTAATGAGTTGTTTGCTATATCCAGATGAAGAGATGCAAGAGGAGATTGATAGTTATATTTCTGAAGGACAGGCAACATTCAGTGTTCATACACTGGTAGGTTATACTCAAGCACACAATGAGTTCTTAAATCAAATGAAACTTTGTTCTTGTGTTCATTCTTTTTTATTAACCCCCCCCCCCCCCCCCCCGGTTGCTTGCCCCACCGTACAAGTTGAAGTAGCATGTTGGATTTCTTGGTTTCTCTTTAGAAACTTTTCTTGTAATCTTCACCAATGTCATTTATCATTCATTCCTTTGTCACCCTCCTTCGAATTATGTTGGGGCCAAGCCATATACAAGAATGATGAGGCAAACCTAGTATCACCACTTCTCTAAATCAGAGCTCAATATAAGATTTTAAATTTGATTTCAGCATAAAGGACATATGTGCTTACACAAATAATATTTTATTGCTAGAATTTAATAGTTGTATAATAATTAATTGCTTTTTATCAATAAAATTATTTGGAAGTTGTTATTTTGCGACACCAAAGACTTAAATCATCTTTATTCATTGTAAACCTATATATAAAGCAATCTTACAATGGTTTCATTCTAGCCTCTAACTATTAAAGACAACTATATTGGTACAATAAGAAAACAACTATATACATTACAACTCTCCCCCTCAAGTTGGTGCTTAGATACCATAGATGTCCAAGATTGTCGATGTAATTTCTATCAAATTCAACATGCGTCGTTGGATCATGTTGTACAGAGTTGCTAGTTATCATATAATTGTTGTGTTGTCACAAAAGAGTAACATGGGTTTGTATGGAACTAAAACCAAGTTAAGAAGAATTTTCAGCCATGAAAGTTCGGTAGTTGCTTGATGCAAACCATGGTATTCTGCCTGTGCACTAGTAGGGGTGGACATGGTTCGGTTTGGTTCTGGTTCTATAGGAACCAAACCGAACCATGAACCGATGATTTTTTTACCACTGGAACCAATCGGTTTTTATAAAGATATGGAACCAAACCGGAACCAAACCGCTCGGTTCTGGTTTGGTTTGGTTTGGTTCCTAATACATTACTTAAATTTTCAAATATAAATGTAAATTATCATCACCATACGTCCACACCATATTCATAAGTTAGTAATGACTAATGAAATTCATTTACTAAAGTCTAAACTAATACACAAATATCATCATCATACAGTTAATCCTCAAGTTATTGGTATAAGGCTTAGTTGTTTAGAAAACAACAGAAGCAATCCAAAATATGACAGTTCAATGGCCCTGACTATTAGCATATATAAGAATAGAAGAAAATATGGCCTAATTTCCCTCCATTCTGCATGAGTGACCATTGAATCCAATGCATACGAAGAACTAGATAGCAGGTCATCCCTAATTCAAGCTTAAAAGAGGGTTCACCAATCACCACTGCCTCCAACATGTTTGTAACAAGTAAAAATTTGTATTTATTCTAACTAGAAGAAGAAAATATGGCCTAATTTCCCTCCATTCTGCATGAGTGACCATTGAATCCAATGCATACGAAGAACTAGATAGCAGGTCATCCCTAATTCAAGCTTAAAAGAGGGTTCACCAATCACCACTGCCTCCAACATGTTTGTAACAAGTAAAAATTTGTATTTATTCTAACTAGAAGAAGAAAATATGGCCTAATTTCCCTCCATTCTGCATGAGTGACCATTGAATCCAATGCATACGAAGAACTAGATAGCAGGTCATCCCTAATTCAAGCTTAAAAGAGGGTTCACCAATCACCACTGCCTCCAACATGTTTGTAACAAGTAAAAATTTGTATTTATTCTAACTAGAAAACATCCTTCAGCTATGAACTTACATCTGTATGTGTGCAGCTTAGCTTACATTCATATTATCCTCATATGAATCTGTATGTGTGCAGCTTAGCTTACATTCATAACATCCTTCAGCAAACACTTTGTCAACCAATTGTCCTAAGAAAGTTAACAATTTACGCGGTTGCAACTTGCAAGAACAATAAAGCAGATCAAATATGAATCTTTTTATTACAAATTGTTTACAAAATTGAACAAAATCGAACCAGAACAATAATAAACAACAAATCTGGAATTGAATTAAAAAAATCGAACAGTAAACCACAAAACCACAAAATCGAACAATAAACACAAAATCGAACACTAAACCACAAAATCAAAATATATAGCACAAAATCGAACCTGAAAGAAACTGGTTTGAGTATGTCTGAGTCTGATCGCGGCGCGGCTGCCTATTTCCGTTCACGTCTTACGAGTGACAACTCTCACCGCAGTTCGTTTGGTAAAGCCGGCGTCGCGGGTCGTTTGCCAAAGTTCACGAGCAACGGTTCTTCCTCTTCATTCTTCAGACAAGAGAGACGGAGTGTAGACAGAGAGATGGAGTGTAGACAGAGACAGAGAGTGATGGGTCTGTTGGAAGGCGGAAGCTATTAGGTTAGAAAATTAATTGGGTTATGAATTATGACCGTATAGGAATAGGCGTATACTGATGTTGGTTTTGGAACCTGGGTTGGGCTTGTGCAGTGCGGGTATGGTAATTTGTAAATGAAATTTAGAATATTTCATTTTTGTAACTTTTAAGACTAATTAAAAAAAAAAAAAAAATTTAAATTTGACTTGGGCTTCGGTTCTTGGTTCCGGTTCTCGGTTCTAGAATAAGAACCGGAACCGGAACCGACCGGTTTTCCGTATTAAGAACCAAACCAATAATTTTTTTTGATAAAACCGAACCAAACCGCTCGGTTTGGTTCGGTTCCGGTTTGGTTTGGGTCGGTCTGGACATTTTGTCCACCCCTATGCACTAGATTGTGACACCATATTTTGTTTCTTACTTCTTCAAGTAATAAGGTTTTTTCCAAAAAATGATACATTACTTGACATAGATTGTCAAATTTTGATCTAGCAAAATCAGAATCTGCATTACCCATAATGTCTAAATGCTCCCTTTTAGTGTACAAGATGCCCTTGCCCGGAGAAGACTTCAAATATGCCAAAATTCGAGTAATTGTACTCATGTGTTGATCACTTGGATTATGTGTATGAACTGGCTCACATTACTCACCACATATGACAAATTAGGTGTGTGAGTCAAATATATCAATTTCCACACCGATCGTTGATATCTTTGTTTGTAGGAATTTGCTCAGGGTAAATAGATAGACAATTACTCACCTCAATAGGTGTATCTACAGGAGCACTAGCTGACAAACCAATATTTTCTAGAAGATCAAAAACATACTTGCGGGAAAGCCTTGAATCTTGATACCTCAATGCCAGGAAATACTTTAGAGCACCCAAGTCTTTCATTTCAAACTCATTTTGTCGGATAAATCTAAAGTTTTTCAATTTCACTAAGGTTACTGTTAGTAACAATCACATCCTCCAAATATACAATAAATAAGGGAACATAGTGACTGCTTCTCTTTTATAAAATAGGGTATGATCAACTAAGGCCAGCTTAAAATCATATTTCTTCATTGAACAATCCAATCTTCCAAACCTCACCCTTGGTTATTGTTTTAATCCATATAGTCTTCTTTAATTTACGCACCTTACCCCCGGAGTAGTATAACGTGATGGTGGATTCATGTACACTTCCAAATCACCATGAAGGCATTTTTGACATCAAATTGTCTCAATGGCCCGTTTTGATTGACTGCTAGGGATAATATGACTCTAACGGTGTTCATCTTGGCTACCGAGGCAAATATTTTCTGGTAATCAATTCCAAAGGTTTGTGTGTAACTTTTGGCAACCAATCTCACCTTATATCTGTTAACAGTCCAATCTGCCCATTTGCACCCCACTGTCCTTTTTCCTGGTGGTAAAAAGAGCATCTCCCAAGTATAGTTTTTTTGAAGAACATTCATTTCTTCTACCATAACAAATTTTCAGTTAGGTTGATCAAGAGCTTTCCGAAAAAGATTAGGGATAGAAGCAAAAGATATCTGTAAGGAAAATCATATGTTAGTCTTTAGATAAACGATGGTAAAAGATATAACCAGATTTGGAAAAGATGGCATTGAAAGAAGTTTTAAGGAAACCCAATCTATTAGGCAGGTTACTGTTCCTTAGAGGATATCTCCTATTCTGAGTATTAATAGTATCTGAAGCTGTAGGGTTGGATTAGAAACAGGAATAGTAGGTAAAGTGGGAGGTGGAGAATGTACCTCATTTTTAATCTCAGTAGAGTCCGATGGCACCATATTATCAACAAGAGGACTATCGTGGTCTGAAGGGTGTTCGACAGTTTATTCAATGTCCATAGAAATAATATTTTCCTGTAGAGAGTGAAGGCATTTGTAGCCCATTTGGAAGCTGGAGTAGCCAAGAAAAATACATTTTTAGGCACAGGGATTGAGTTTATCTCTGAGATGAGATTGCACGTGGACATAACACACAAAACCGAAATCTTGGGACAAATATTTAAAGCATTATGGAATAGAGTGAAAACGTGACATCCTTAGAGGAGTTTGAAACTGAATTCTGCGGGCAGACATACAATTAATGAGAAAGACAGCAGTTGTCTTAGCTTCAGCTCAAAAACGTTTCGGAACACGTATAGTAAAGCATAATACTCGAGTTACCTCAAGGATGCGTCGATTCTTACACTCTGTTATGTTGTTTTGTTGTGGCATATAAGCACAAGTTTTCTGATGAAGAATGTCGAGAGGCGGGCAAGGGTTTGGTTCACAAACTCATGATCATTGTCAGAGTGAAGACCTTAACTTGTTTATGAAATTGTGTCTCAACCATTTGTGAGAATTGAGAAATGACATGCACAACACTACCCTTAATTTTTAACAAGTATATACAACACACTCTGGTACAGTCACTAATAAAAGAAACAAAATATTTATGCACAAAGATAGATAAGAGTAGAGATATTTTAAAATAACTTTGGAAACAAGTGTTCTAAATAAGAAAATGAAGGATGGTTTAATCGACAATGCTACAAAAGAATACTATCACTAGGGGATTATTTACTAATTACTTGAAGATCACAGCCAACCCCTGTTTGCAACTTCCTTGGTCCCTTCAAAAAATCCAGTCCTCTTTCTTTCTTTACCAATGCCTATTGTCATCTTCGTTTGATTGTCGTGAAAAACACAATGAGAAGATGAGAAGATTATGGAACAATATCAACTCTTGGTAATTTGATTGATAAACAAAAGGTTGGTAGAGAATGTAGGTACAAGTAAGACAAACGATAGAGATAGAGCAAGTAATTAAGATATTTTCAACCCCAGTAATTTGAATAGGAGTTATTAGCCACGTGTATAGACCGAACATGTGAAGTAGTCAAGAAAGTCAAGTGTAGAGATATTACATGTGAAGTTATGAGTAGCTCTAGAATCTATGACCTAAAAGTCAGATACAGTAGAAGTGATTGCCAATCCCAAAATACCTTCCCCTAAAGACAATCGTGCGACGTGAGAGGCAGCGGATGCATGAACAATCTGAGGCCTTAGAGGGGGCTTTCAGTTCTCATGGTAACTTATCATTGTTCCTCTCAGTGGATCATAGAAAAAACTTCCTCTAGACTTGGAAGAGATTTTGCAGTCAAATTGCGACTACGCACCTGATCAAGTTATGATCAAGCCCTGTAAGAAACATATAAATCCCGTCTTGACAATAATAGCAGCACACTTCATAGTATTCGGCTTGTGATAATCAAGTTCCAAGAAGATAGATTCATCTTGGTGTAGTAGGTGACAAGGGCCACTCCCCTTGACTTAGCTGAAAGGATCTCTTCATTAGTTCAAAGATTTGTGATGAATCAGAGACCTCAAGATAACTCCTAACCACATCCAACACATCTTTAGGTATATCACATTGAATTAATTGCAACAAGATTATTAGTTGTAGAATTGATAAGCTATGACTAGACAATGGCATCATCAGCTACCCACTCACCATAGCTAGAATCATCTTTTCGTAGCGCAGTTTTCTCATTAGAAATGTGGTATGTTTTCCTCCTACCAGCAGTGTGCATCTCTAAAAGTTTTAACCAAGCACAATAGTTCTTTCCATCCAATTTAGTTTAAATTGGAGATGATCTCTCGTGAATTAGTGAAGTCATAACCTTCTTCTAAGTCATTTTTCAACTGTAAAAATGGTAATATAGCCCCAAATAACACGCAAACTTCACAAAAGTATGAAAAAACACTACACACACTTATCTTCCCAAAAATAAGAGTTAATGAGGAAGCCCACTCTTCAAACGAGTGATTTTCAACAAGATAAATAGTAAGACAACAAAAAACTTAGCTGAAAAATGACTCACGGAGTCACGTCGGAGTTTCGCCAGTGAAAAAGTGCTGGAATGTCCGAAGGTCGCGACGGAAGCTGGAAGGTTGAATAGCAGAAGCAGACGAAGACACGAGTTGAAGATTGAAATCGCGAACAGGTTTTACGCACGATTCCCAAGTTGAGTTGCCAAACTAAAGGAATCGGAACATACACAGTTTTGATGGCTGAGTGGCCTGGGTAAGCTCCGGCATTGAGAAGTTTTAGCAGCTAGGGTTATTTCATTTTTGGCTTCGATACCTGTTATTTTGTGAGACCAAAAAATTAATCTTCTTTATTCATTGTAAACATATATACAAACCAATCTTACAATAGTTTCATTAGTCCCTAACTATTAGTAGACAACTACATTGGTACAATAAGAAAACAGTTATATACATTACAACTGAAGATGGTTCTATGTATTTGATTTATAAACCTCTGTCCAAATTTCCAGAAATGTAGAACTTCTTATATATATTGCACATTAATATTCTAGGTTGAGAAAATGGTATAGTAGACATTGTAATGTCCTTGTTAATGTTTTCAGGACACTGCTTATTATCCTGTCGATTGGGACTCGTTTTTGTAAATGTATATTTGATTGGTTATTAATTATTAATTACATTTCTAAATTTTCTTCTATGTTCATTTTTAATATATAATATAATATAACTGATCAGCTTCTTACTTGAAGATTCAACAGTTGGATTCTTCAGAGAACTGGGAGCCAACAACTGTACTTTTGTGGCGCTCGGGCTTTCAGGTTAAGGTTGAGAAAACTCAAGCTGTGTTGATTGTAGAGAAATATTCTAAAGACGTTTTGGTAAGTTCTTGCTTTCTATGAGCCTGTAAGAGAATATGTTGGATACCTCCAGTTGTAATACTTCATTCTTACACTTGCAGATCAAAATACCTGGTGGTCTCTCCGCACAGTTTGTTTTGACCTGTTCAAATGGCTCATCATATCCATTCAGCACAAATAAGGATATTAGGTAGTACACCATTTGCACTCCTTAAATTTTTATCTTATTACTTGGATCATGATTTTCTTTTTCCATTTAAGGCAAATGTACTTGTATTGCCTACTTAGGTTGTTTCTGTAATGAAAGCAATATTGGAAATCTAAATCTCCTTCGAGTTAAGCTTAGAAAATTGAATTACATTCGTATTCTAAAAGATATAAATGCAGCAAGACAAATGAAAACTCAAATTAGATTTCGCCCCTGCTTAAAAAGATGTCGTCCTACGACACCAAAAATAATATCGACAAAGTATGTATCCTTAGTTTAAAAATATTTTGCAGGAATTGATGGCAGGAATTTTTCACATTGGACTGTTCTTTCCCTGTTTTCTTTATGTTTAGACTTTTTTTAGGAGTAATCTGTTTCCAAAAAGAACCTTAGCACGAATAATTTGTCGGTTTTGAGAAATTGGCAATGATTTGATACCAAATGCATCATTCCGACTCTTATGACATATATGGTCTTGTTATTTTCTTCATAATTTTATTTTATTTTTTATTTTATTTTATTTTTATTTTATTTTTATTTTTATTTTTATTTTTTTTAGGTCAATGTATTGGTTGGTAAGCAAAATAATTAGTTCATATATTTTACTTTCTTCCACGAATTAGTGATTTTTCACAAGACAGTGTTTCATTTTCCTTGTAGAATGAGAGATACAATCGTGCTGACGATGAGAATCTTCCAGAGCAAGGTACTCTTTTGTATGTTATACAGCATGTCATAAAGTCATAAACTATACTATGTAGCATTGAAAACTAACTCTGATAATTTTCTTTGTTCTTCATTAACTAATATACGGGTTACTACATGATATGTTCAATTAAAGGTAGAATTATGTGACTCTTTTAATTATATCTTACATTTAATGTCACTTAGTGTCACCTAGACTGGTGTAACACTGGTGTTGCTAAATAAATTATTGTTCTTCATTTTTTCTTCCGCGAACATCACTGGGTGATATATGTGGCACTATGTGATATGTTTAATTAAGGGTAAATATATTGATACCACATTTTTTGTTAACCACACCACATTTTAATTGCAATGAATATCCCTAATTTTTCCTTATTTTACATTTACCACGCCAAGTTTTTTTTTTTTTTTTTTTTTATAATTTTTTTATCATCAACTCTTTATTAATTTCCACATCTTGTCTTTAGAGAAGATTTTCGTTCAAAATATTTGTTACGAGGGCGAAAAATACTTATTTATCTCAAACTTTTAAATTATCAAAATAAATAACTAATACAAAAATTAAGTAAAATATGTGCACATCTTTTCAATGTCAATTAGCAGAATATTTGAATAGCAATTATGATTAGAAACAAAATATTTTAATTAATTGAATGTTATGAATAATAATGTGATTAAAAAAAAGTTGAGGATATACAAGTAAAAGTAAGCAAACACTAAAGATCTTTCTTGCAATTAAACTGTGGTGTAGATATAAAAAAGTATTGTGTGAATATAATTACCCTTAATTAAAGGTAGAATTATGTGACTCTTTTAATTCATCGAATGCCCCTGTTTGGTAGAATTAGAAATTTAGATTGTAATCTAATCCATAGTTAGCATTTAATCTTAACCACACTTTTTATAGGATATGCAACTTTTCAATCACCTATCTGATAAACTTTTATTAAAATCAAAATCTACTAAAAATCTAATTTTTATCTATACCTTACGGGGGCTATATATAATGCCACTTAGCATCACCTAGATGGGTGTGACACTAGAGGTGCTAAATAGTGTTGTTGTTTTCATTTTTTTTGCTGCTAAAAGACTTCTTTCTAATCTTTGACGTGGAGTTTATAAATTAAATTCATAGTTCTGTTCAACGAGAAGTAGTAAGATTCAACAAAGTAACTACATATATGATGAGCGCTTAAAGTTTTTTCATTGTTACTTCATTTTGTACTGAAACCCCCAAAATTAGTCAATTTCTATTTGGTCGTCTGGAATGTGTTTTAAGCAATAGAGGTAATCTTTTTTGGTGTAATTTAAAGACTTCCTTTTGGTGAGAGAGTAAATAATATAGGTGGCCTATCGTTGACTGCGATTTGATAATTATATTTTTTACGCTCCATGCAGGCATTGGATGAAAAGAGGAAGGGAAAGGTGTGATCGTTATTCTTCATTATACGTGCAGTGTTTGTAGCTATTCTTCATTCTTTGTCGAAAAAACGAAAAGGCTATATGTTATAGAGCTGCATATAGTTTTATTTTATAACCGAATATGCAGTGAATTTATAGCTCATTTGTTTTCATGTTTTGTTGCAACAATTTTAGCAGGATCACATTTTTGACCAATTACATACAAATTTTATTAAGTTTTGTAATTTTCAACTGGTTATCTATCTGCTATATATGCTTGTATAGATTCTTACTTCTTCCTTGTTCCCCGGCAATCGATTAAGTAGTAGTTGGAATAACTTCGTTGTGCAATCTTGATTTTCTTAGTAATATTGGGTCTTTAAAAAAAAAAAAAAAAAAAGGTTGAACATCAACTTTAGACGCCCCAATTGTCCTTATCATGGGAATTAGTGGAGAATGTAAATTGTAATTTATGCTCCAAGCTGATTAGAATTTGAGTATCACTTATTGGACTGGTAAAGTATTTAACAAATTTGAATCTATGAGAATTTTAGTATCACTTTTGCTAGTTGAGATATACCATGGAATGTTGTAATTATTGGTTCTTGTTTTGCGGTCAAACTGTTAATGATTAAAGAATGAGAATCAGGTTTTTCTGCTCAATTATCTGCACCTAAACTTGATATTAGCTGTTAACAATAGAAAAAGTTACAGCCGAATAATTCCAAACATGGAATAAAGCAAATAAAAAGTTACAATTTCTACTGCAATTAAGACCATGTGGGGGGGGGGGGGGGGGGGGGTTGGGGTTGGGGTGGGGTTCTGTTAACTTTCAAGGATTCTTCAGTTGTGATTACTGATTATTAGTCCCCCTTTTGTAAACTATAAGTTAGATTTCCTTTAATGCATTAATTTTTTCTCAACTCTTGAAAGGTGCAACAGATTGGGACTAAAATAAACAGAAAAAATAAAATAAAAAAAAATTGTACACAATTATTTCCTTAACCGCTTAATATTATAAAGAAAATCCCTTATATTTAAAAGAAAATAGTTGACTTAAATACATGTGTTTTTGTGCCACCTTCTCAGGAAATTATAATTTACTTGAATAATTGTTAGCTTTTAAGTAACTGAAATTTCATTTTCTGTAGTTTGTATTTATTTTTTATGCTGCACTCCTAATCTTCACATTTTTTAACTTATTATTATTTTATAATTAATTTGATCATCAACCCACATCTATCTCTTTGGTCAACAAACCATGATATGCAGTGAAGATTGAAAAAGAAAAGTAAAGAAAAAGAAGATGAGGGCCATATTGTTTTAGGAAAGAAAAAGGACCTATCAACTACCAAAACTTACTTCCCTTAACATCAAAGCTCCCTTCATCCTCCTCTTCACCCCACAACAAAACTTGGTGAATCTCCCCTCCCTTTTCTTCCTCGACTAGTTCTCTTCTAGTACCCTTAGAGGGACGATCGAGGGTGCTTCTCGGCTATCAATTAGAAATAATCTCATCCGTCTATAGGCTCACGTCTCTTTGGACCTCAAGCAGCACATGCCCTCATGCTCTAGATGAATCCAACCAATCAGAACGCTGACGACTCGGCCACCTTCTAGCAATGCACGAACACAAATCTTGTTGCATGTTACTACGGAGAGGTACTTGTCATACATAGTTTTTTGCAAATTTGACTAAGGATACAGATTTTGACATGGGTTCTGTTGGGAATCAAAATCTTTGGCCTCCTTATGATAGTTCTAGGGGGTGTTCACAAGGGATTTGCAGTATATATTGTCCACAATGGTGTTACTTAAACTTCCCACCTCCTCCGTTCGACGATGATTCCGGTACCCCTTTCTCCCCACTCATCATAGCCATCATCGGCATCCTGGCAATTGCTTTCCTTCTAGTAAGCTACTATACGATAGTCAAACGGTATTGCCGGATAAGAAACGACCCGAACCCGAGTATAGAACCCGAAGAGAATCTCGATGGAACAACTCGTGACCCGTGGGCCGTTGCCTCAGCCGGATTGGATGAGGCAGTTATCAAGACCATTAAAGTTTGCAAGTACAAGAAAGGTGATGGGGTAATCGAAGGGACTGAATGTGCAGTTTGCTTGAGCGAGTTTCAAGAAAATGAGTCTCTTAGGCTATTGCCAAAGTGTATCCATGCTTTTCATCTTCCTTGTATTGATACATGGTTGAAATCTCATTCTAGTTGTCCTCTTTGTCGTGTCGACGTTAATGTAACCTATCCGTTGCCTCCGCCCACCCCAAGTTCTCCATCGACCCTCGACGTCGTCGTAGCTTCTCTCCAAGTTCAGAGGCCGGACGATTCGGTTTTCGTGGTGGATAATCTGGAAAGGGATCGTTCAGAAGAGGTGGTTTTAACCCTTGTTAGTGATGATGACGATGTTGTACCAAAGAGCCCGTCACAAAATATTTGCACATCGAGAAACGAGAACATGGGAACTCCCAAAGAGGATGCTAAGAAATTTAGAAGATCAGTTTCTTGGGGTACAATTTCGAGGCAACGCCAGCTTATGGTTGCTGATATTCTGAGAATTGAAGAAGCATATGAAGGATTACAAATGGAAAGTTCCTCAAGAAGAGTGTTGGAAGAAGAAAGCAAGAACAATACTAACAATAATAATAGTAGCAGGGATTGGGAATTAATGAGAAGCCCTGTTGCAATGAGAAGATCCATATCCACTGGAAGATTCATATTTACAGTTCATAACAAAGGCAAGAATTCTATGATCCCACATTGAACAATGAACATACATACCAACTCAAGTTTTCATCTCTAGTCCTTGATCTAATCATGTTTAGCATAGTAGGAAAGAAACATGTAATTGGTACCCCCTACCTGTCATGCCTAATATGGGATTGAGTGGCAAATGAAACAGAATTTGTCGTTTATTACAATGTTCTTGTTGGGATCAAAATGTGCCAGCAAAACTCCCTTTCCTTGTATACAAAGTGTGGCCAAGTCGAATCTCAAACACAAAGAAAAATAATATAGAAACGTATTTGTTTCAATTACTATGAATAATTGGTATTATATTTCTTCATAATATTCTTTTATCACTCCACTGATGCTTTTATTTAATCCTTATTTTATTTTTTCTAACTCCTAAGTAATTGAATAAACTTATCAAAAAACACACATGAATTGACTCGATTTAGGATCTGGTTGGTCTAGGAGAAATTCAACAACTTTTTCATCAAATTCATTTTCAAGGATCCATCACTTTACACACTTTTCAATAACTTTCAATCACACATTCAAAAATTTCTTCAATTTCTCCAAAAATACGTTTAACACATCTTTGTCTTGCTAACCTTTTTCATTTATTTCCTTCATGTTTATTATTTTCCCTCTGCAAAATTTTCTATTATTTTATGACGTCAACATTTTCGAATTTTTACAAAAGCTATAACTTGCCTCTTGATTCATTACAGGAAAGAAGTGATGCATAAATTTCTTGGAAATCATACACCTATATTTAGTACTCCGATGATGCATTAGAAGTCTTAATAATAATAATAATAATAATAATAATAATAATAATAATAAACTACTACGAATTTAGGAAGTGAAATTAACAAATCAAAATATTTATCTTTTAAGTTCTTTTCTTTAACAATGTTGTAATTATAAATTGATTGATTTATATTTTTTAAAGTAAAATGTGGTTAAAATGTGTGAAAAAATAAATGTGCACGGTGAAACTACAAATAATCATCTATATCTTATCTTAATCAAAGATAAATATTTAGCTATATACCCTTAGCCCCTATTTAATAACATTTAATAATTCATTATATTTGTTTATCATCTAAAAAGTTTACATTGTAGCAATTATAAAAATGTTTATTTATATTTTTAAGATAAATGTATGGCTGAAAAGGTAAAGATAGAAAATGTGTGTGATTAAAAAGTGATTTGAAAATTTGTGTTGTTTATAAATTGATTTATAAATGGTAATGATTGCGTTAAAGAAGAAAGGCTAATATGTTGCATTATGATATCATATTTATTATATTTTTAATTAATTAATTTAATAATTAATTTAAAATAGGATAATTATACTAGCACCACAATTTCTTATAAACACACACAACAATTTAATTGTATTATTGGTCCCTAATCTTTATAGATTGTTATATTTATGTTCTTAATTTTTTTCGTGACATTCTTATTATTAAATTTTCAGCAATTAACAAATCTTTTACTCAACTAAGATTTTCATCCAAATTTTTTTGTTATCGTGCTTTAAAACGGCGGAAAAGTATTTAATTATAATTTTGATTTTTTTACTTATTAAATTTACGATAGATAAATAAATCTTTTTATTTTCTCTTAATGAATTTTTTATAGAACTCGATAGAAGAGACAATATGTACCCAAGAACGCCAAAAAATCACGATTTTGAGATTGATTCAAATTAATTGAACCAAGCAACCAACACAATCAATAGATATGCTGACCTCTTGATCACAATGAAAATAAATCTCACTCAAGATTTGAACAAACAAGATTAACTCGCAAGTTCGGATTTTATTCAATAAAGAATAAGGTTTGAAAGCAAATTGCTTCTCAATATAATATCAAAGTTGTCTATGAATAATGAAAATTACATCCCTATAAATAGGGTCAAAAACTAGGTTAAGATATTTAATTATATTAGGAAACAACTAGCTAAAATTAAGGAAATAAAAATTAACCTAAAATTACGCGTATATGTTTTTACGGCCGTGACCTTTCCTGTTACGGCCGTAACTTGGTTTCTGTTTAATGGTTACGGCGGTGACATAATTATTTACGACCGTAATTCTTATTTCTGAAAATCTCGTTCTTTAACTCGAGGCTTCGTTATGGCCGTGATAAAAGCTTCTTACGGCCGTAAGTCCAATTTCTTCAAATTCTCAATTTTCAGCAGTGAGCTCTTCACGGCCGTAAGAATTACGGGTTACGGCCTTGAATTTTAAAACTTTGCAATTTTCTTCGACGGCTTGAATGATGTTGATCCACTCATCGTTTTGGCTCGGTTCCAACATGGAACTTGCTTCTTTTGATGACACGAACATTGTTTTGGCCATTGTTTCTTGAACTAACTTGTCCATTGCTTCATTGGCCCTCTTTGTTTGCAATCGAGTCATCGGTCCTCCTTTGATCTTCAACGGATCTTTGTGCGGGCTTGTATCCGTAGTCTGGATCACATCATTAAAGGTTATGAACATTTCATGCAATTAAAATGTGGTGTGTATATATATATATATATATATATATATATATATATATATATATATATATATATATATATATATATATATAAAATGTGGTGTGAATATATTTAGCCTTTAAAATATCAGGAATGAGGATTAGTGAAAAAAATTTTATTTCCCGTTTTACCCTTAATTTGTTGTGTTTTCGGTCTATATTATCCTTAACATTTAATTTATTTCCATTAAATATAATTATTATAAGTTAAAAATATTAATCTATATTTAAATATTTCCATTTTTGTCAATAACACCCTTAAATTGTTATTTTATTATTATTATTTTGTTAATTTGACCTTTAATATTTTATTTATTTTTGTTAAAAATAATTATTATTAACTAATGATATTAAAGTACAATACATTTAACTACTTTTTCCCTTTTGTCAATAACACCTTTATACTTTTATTAAAATAATAATTAATTCCTATAAAAAGAAAGTAATTTTTAATTATATTCTAAATAAGAACATAGAATAAATAATTTCAAAACTTTTATTTGAAAAAACAAAGATAAAACTGAAATTTTAATTTGTTTAAATCTTACATAGTATTAAATTTTCTTTATTAGATAAATATGTAATAATTTAATTTGGTTTCCCAATGCGAGTTTTTACATATTTTCATATGACTAATCATAAATATTTTATATACTAGTTTTCAGTTTTCCTAATATATTATGACATTAGATTACAAGAATGTTACATTTTAAGTATAAATTGAATGTTACAAAAGTCACATAATATAATAATATATCTCAATGTTTAATTAAATTTCTATTTTAACTCTTTTAAATTTTAAGTCCTTCAAATATATATATATATATATTTGAAGGACTTAAAATTTAAAAGAGTTAAAATAGAAATTTAATTAAACATTGAGATATATATATATATATATATATATATATATATATATATATATATATATATATATATATATATATAAAAGAAGTCACGGACTTATGTCGGCTCGTCCGGCTCGTGAGCCAACGGGCTCATGAGTCGGACTTGGAAGTCTCGTTTGGGAAACGGGCTGGTTCGGCTTGTTTTCCATATAGATCTCTTGGATTCGGCTAGTGAGCCGGACCAAACTCAAGGAAAATGAGCCGAGTGGCTCGGCTCGGCCCATTGACACCCCTATGACTTCTCATAAATATTTTATAAACTAGTTTTCAGTTTTTCTAATATATTATGATATTAGATTATATATGACATTTAATTTCTTTATTAAGTTTAGATTTTAAATAATTGTCCAATATATTTTTTAAGGAATTCGAAATATTAGCTTATTAAAAGCTCTAGAAAATTTAATTTAATTTTTCCTTTAATAGTATCAATTATTTCAACTACTTTCAAAAAAATATTAATCCTTCAAAGACATTATGTGTAGACGTGTCAATCCGGGTGGTTCGGGCCTGGTCGACCCGCTAATAAAAAGTCCGGTAACGGTCCGCTTGAAAAAAACCCGCCCGCAGTGGGTTACGGGTCAGCTCGAAAATTTTGAACTACAACTCAGGCCCGCCCGCTGGCCCATCCGGGTCGATTCCATGCGGGTCGCGGTTTGTTCTGATTTGGCCCGTATGAATAAAAACATAGATTTTTTCATATTTATAGCAATTTTTTTGTCAAGTTTCTAAATACAAAATGATTAAAATGATAAATTCATATTTATACCATAAAATATTTACATAAAATTTAAAATTATAGTTTATGTTATATGAATTACTTCTAAATTTGCAAATTTAAATAAAATATAAACAAATAACAATTAAATGATAAATATATTTCTAATTACTATTGTCAAAAAACAATATTTTTTTAGCTATTAGGGAGAAAAAAATAAGATTTTACTTTAAAAGTTGTATTAGAGTTTCTAGAAGAAGAAATATTTTCAATGTTACTATATTTAATAAAAACGGTTTTTTTTTTTTTTTTAACGGGCCAGCGGGTTAACCGCGGCCCGCGAAGGTTTGACCCGCAAAATCCGCGGTTCACAAACTTCTTAACCCGTGAACCGCCCGCACGGGTCATAGGTCGGCCCCGCGGTCCCGAGTAGATCCGGGCCGGTTTTCACGGGTCTGGTCGGCTCGTCCGTCTTGATACCTTTAATTATGTGTACGTTCATAGCTTAATGCTAGTTTTAAAAAAAAATTACTTACTTGTAAAAGATATATGTAATATATAATTGTAAAATATTTATAATTTGAAAATCAAATTGGTCAATTTGGATGTAAATGACTGAAAATTTAAACTAAACTTGCCTAAAATAAAGAATGCAATTTGATCTAGAGATGGCAAAAATCCTATCTGCCCGAACCCCACGGGGTGGGGCGAGATGACCTGAGTCGCATCGCAGGGATGCTCTCTATTGCCGCGCCATGAAAATGATTATTTGTAAAAAAAATTATATACAAAGAAATAAAAAAAACGAAAAAAAAAATAAACGGGGAAAAAATGAAAAAAAAAAATAAACGGGGTGGCGGGTTTCCCTCTCTCGAACCCACCCGACCAGAAATTTAAGGGCCGGGACAAGGGTACCAACCTCGTTGACATCCCCACTTTGATCCCTACGTGTCGAAATTTAATATATCCTTAAACTTTCAAAATCAAGCAATAATGTCTATTTTTATTAAGCTACACAATGACTTCCAAAAATTCTTATCTTTATGAGATGATGCACAAACTGCGTAACTCTACTTATTTATTTATTATCATCAAGGAGTATTTATGTTGACAACATACTTCTTGCAAGGACACATGATTCATTTACACCACAACTAGTTCTATCACCCGTGCGATGCACGGTATTAAATACATATAATATTTTAAATAAAATATAAAAAATTAAACTTGCAAAGAAAAATTTAACATAGAAACCACAATCCAAGGCCTGAAAAAATTTCTAAAGGTCAAATAGCACTCTTATTAGTTTTACAAAAGTAAACTTCAAATAAGGACTTAGAAAATGCAAACAAACCTATGAGGAATATTAGAAAATGCAAACAAACCTATGAGGAATATTTCCTTTGAAATTGCAAACAAATGAACTCTCCACAATTTATCGATAAGTATTTGTAAAATTTTAATATCTAAACATAAATAACACAAATACAAATGCATAAAAAATAATATTATATTACAATAACTATTAAAATTTTACAAACGTGATATAATGTCAACATGAAGTACAAATGTAGGGGCTAAAAGACATGAAGATCTCCCAAATCCTGTAATATTAGCATCATCCAAATTTCATGAAACAAAAGTTACTTCAATCATAAAGAAAGAAAGAAATAACTTACTGAATATCACAGCGAATCATTGTAGCTTGATAATTGTTTCAAATCATTGTTTCTCAAGGTGGAAGCACACTGCTACATGGGTAGTTGTAGCTTGATAATTTAATATATAGAATGCCATGTACCTTGCGCTCGTCCAAGTTCCTTATACCATAATTTGAAAGGGCATTGGACATAAATATTAGAAGGAAAATGTATATTGCATTCTATCAAATAATAATATTCAAATCATAAATAATATTTCTAAGCACAACCTTGTAAACAATAATGATCGTTTGGATTAAAGCAGAAGAAAATAGAATTATCAAAATAGTTACTGTAGGAAACCATTTAAAATCGGTAGTGAGCAAAATAAAAGAGAATAAAACTACAAATTTTAACTTTCACATTGTTTGAAAGTTGAAGTACGAATATATTAGAAATCTGGAAAACCTGTTGGAGGTTCCTGGATCATTTATGCAGTAATGTATATCTTGCCATCTTTTCCACCAACATAAAAGACATGCTCCCCAAGGTCCATTGCAATCGCATCCATCAATGCACGGGAAGACAAAGTTTTTTAAAAGTTTTCCTTTAGATAAGCTCCATATTTGGGATAAGTCCATAATTATTAGAAGTGATAACCTGAAAGCATGAATTAGACATCATGAGAAGGTAAAGCCACTGACTCAAAAAACTACACAAAGTAAGATCATGCTCTTAGAACTTCCAAAGCTCTATTACTTGAGAATAATCATCTCTGGTACTAAGGGGTCAGTTTTAAAGATGAGAATTGAACAATTTATCTTCCAAATGTATTATACTCATGGGGATGCTTTGCTCCCTCCCAATTTGCACCACCAAAATCCTAAAATTACATATAACTTCAACTATTTATCTAGCAAATGTATTATGCCAGACATAAAAACGGAAAGAATGATTACATACATGAAAAGTGACCAAACTCGAACATATCCATCATCTGACCCAGAAATAAAAAAGGACTCATTGTCATCCAAATTGGAGGAGAAGTTGAAGTGTGTTCATTCAACCCCCTTACTTTCTCCATCCCTCTCTGTAAGGGAAATTAACGCATATGTCAAATTTCTATGGAAAATAAATACCACTAAAGACTTCCATTAATGCAGCTATAGGTTTTTCATAAATTAATTAAACACTGCCATCGTACCTTAAGTAATGCGTTAGAGTCGACAACTTGGAAGGAAAGAACATGATGCCGCTTCGTGAAGCGACGATATTGTCATTACAAAGCAATGCAGTGATAATACCAACTGAAGACATCCCTAAGATTTCCTTTTTATTCAAATTAAAAACTTTAAAAAATAAGCAAAACCCCTAAAAAAACCTGTAGTTAGTCCGTAATGGAATCTAACCTTTGAAGGCTCAACTGGTGCTCCGGAAGCTTACTATACCCCTTCTCTCTAGCAGTCTCCGACTGTCGTTCCTCTACAATGTCCTCGTCGACAAATTGCCCAAAAGCTGATTTCAAGCTTGCAGACTTCCTTATCCTCGTCAGAAGCTTCACCGGAATCTCATCAGAAGCTGGCTCAATATCTGAGTTAGTTCGTAACTGAGCGGGACTTGGGTTTTGTAGCCATTAGGATGCAGGGTTTAGGGAAAATTGGAAAAATCCATAAACTATCCACGACAGAAAATACTAACAAACACCGGCAGCATCAGACCAACACCAAAAATTAAAAAAAAAATGGAGTGCAATCAGATTTAGAGGGAAGGGAAAGTCTCGAAAAATTGGAAAGCAATTCAGATCAGAGGAAAGGGAAAGTCAGGAGGAGTCGAGGAGGGAAGGAAAAGTCTGATTTCTTCTAACCGGCCAATTTCTAAATTCTAATCAATATCGTGCATAGTTTCAGAGGCAATATTGGTTTGAATTTTGAAGTGCTGATTTCTTAGTTGTACAAAATTTATTTATAATTTTTTTTAAGGGAACGGTTTTGGGGGGAAAGTTGGGCGGGAATTTCTCTCCCAACTCTTCTCCTTTTATATATTAAATAGAAATAGATTACAAGTTTGAAAGATCTTAGCGCTCTTCGGTACTTTCTTTGCATACGCAGGGGCCGGACTCGAGCACAGGCTCAACAAGCCTATGCTTAGGGTCCAAAAAATTAGGGGGCCTTTTCGTTTTTTTTTTAATGGAAATTAGGCTAGAACCCACCCTAGTATCATGATTTCTGGAAGGGCTAAGTACACAACTACACAAGTTGAGGGACTTGTATTTTTAATATCAGTTATTTTAAAACAAATCTCGACATTATAAAACTTATTTAGGAAAATCAGGTATAAACATTAAACCCATTCTTACAATAACCACTAACCAGAACGGCAATATTAAACCCATTCTTACCCTAACCACTAACCAGAACGGCGATCTCTACCAGAATCCATCCAAAAATCATGCTAAAATCACGAACCGCGGCTACATTGATGTCTTAAAAATCGATCGGGGACTAGCTGTTCTTATTTCAAATCCGTTGGTGAGGCTGATTATCAACATCATTGCACTAGATTTTCACATTCTTACCGAGATACATATTTCAAGGACATTATACTTAAATTCCAGGTTCGTCATTACCATTGCAAAAGTATTCCGAGAGCATGATAGATCTTATAAATAAAGTATTCCGATAGCATGATATTATTATAGTTACAACTTGTAACTATAATAATAGTTCATATAAGGAATTACAGATTTGAGTAGCTTTGATTGTTGTATGTTATGTTATTAGAAGTGATTACTTGAATTGCATTTATTTTGTAGCCAATTTCACTTGTAATTACAATTATTTACAATTGTAACTAGTTGCGTTTTGTAACTAATTACAATTGTAACTTTTTCTAACTAACTAATTACAATAAGCTACAATTGTAATTAGTTACAAAAAAAAAAAAAATGAATTACAACTGTAACTAAACAAAATTGTAATTAGTTACAAATAAGTTACAATTGTAATTAGTTACAATTATATCTTATTGTAATTAGTTAGAAAAAGTTACAATTGTAATTAGTTATAATTGTAATTAGTTAAAAGGCAAAATTGTAACTAATTACAATTGTAACTTATTGTAATTAGTTACACTAAGTTACAATTGTAACTAATAATTGTAGCTAATTACAATTGTAGCTTATTGTAATTAGTTAGAAAAAGATACAATTGTAATTAGCTAAAAGTTACAAATGTTAATTACAAAAAATAATGAATTACAACTGTAACTAAATATAATTGTAATTGGTTACAAATAAGTTACAATTGTAATTAGTTACAAATAAGTTACAATTGCCATTAGTTACAATTATATCTTATTGTAATTAGTTAGAAAAAGTTACAATTGTAATTACTTAATAGGCAAAATTGTAAATAATTACAATTGTAACTTATTGTAATTAGTTACAATAAGTTACAACTGTAACTAATTACAATTGTATCTTATTGTAATTAGTTAGAGAAAGTTACAATTGTAATTTGTTAAAAGTTACAATTGTTAATTACAAAAAATAATGCATTACAACTGTAACCAAACAAATTAAAACCTCTTGTCCCATATTAGGGGCAGCAATGCACTCTGACTTCTTATCCTTCACCCCTTCTTTTAAAATTACAACTTGATTGAATTTCTGTAATTAGTTACAAACTTCATTTTTTATGTGCAGCTATGGATTCACTGAATGTCTTCATACATTATGGTGGATTTTGAGATGAGTTCAACAACTACACAGGACTAAAGGTAGCAGGGATCCTCCTATCCACTACAACTACATACTACAGCATGTTGGATGTTGTTTTCACAAGATTAAATTTGGATCCACTGTTGAATAGATTGAGAATACGATATATAGTGGACAAAAACATGGAGCCAATGAGTATTGTTGATGATAGTTCCCTAACTTTCTATTTAGAGCTGAGAAGGAAGGCCAAAGATCTAACAAGTTTTCCATTGTGTGTAGAGGTTGAGCAACTTTATGGTGGCACAGACCTTTTACCACCAGTTCCTAATGAGTTAACCACTATACCTACTGACTCTGGGGTTTCATCCATACTTAGCATACACCAAACTGGTGCAATTGAGATCTCAGCAGCAAGAATACCAACACTAGATGAGGTGGCTCAAGAACTTTGTGAAATGGTTGAAACCACAAAAATTACCCCTATTGCAGATGATAAAGAGGTGATTACAGATCCAAGAGGCGATGCAATTGAAAAAGGGCAGGTATTCCGCACTAAGATTGTGTTAAAGAAGAGTATGACCCTATATGCTATAAACAAAAAATTCCAGTTCATAGTGAAAAGATCAGACAGAAAGGAGTATGTTCTTAAATGTTTATGTGCTGATTGTGACTGGATGTTTAGGGCATCAAAGTTTTGTAGAACTGACATGTTCAAGATAAGAGATATAAAAGAAGGTCATAAGTGCGGATTGGATGTAATGTTGGGAAATCATAGACAGGTAACAAGCTCAATAATAGGTGATGTAATTAAGCATAAATACACCTCTACAAAGACCATATACAGGCTAGCTGACATCATGCATGATATGTTAACTACATATGGTCTGGATTTGAATTATCAAAAGGCTTGGAAGGCAAAGGAACATGCCTTTTGTGCTATAATGGGGGATCCTGAAGATTCTTATGGGAAGATACCTGCTTATTTAGAAATGTTGAAGGAAAAGAATCCAGGATCTATTGCAAGATTTGAAACCAATGAAAACAATCAGTTTAGGTATCTATATATAGCTTTAGCTGCTTCAATATATGGCTGGAAATTCTGCAAGCCTGTTGTTGTTGATGGTACATTTTTGACAGGGCATTATGGTGGGACTTTATTAACGGCTTGTGGACAAGATGCAAACAATAACATTTATCTACTTGCATTTGGGATTGGAGATTCAGAAAATGATAACTTCTGGGAATGGTTCTTTTTAAGGTTCAAAGAAACATATAGTGAAAGAGAAGATTTGTGTATAATATCAGATCGATGCCCTAGCATTAGGAATGCAACCCAAAAAGTTTTCCCAAATGCATTTCATGGACTGTGTTCTTATCACTTGTTGAAGAACCTAAAAGAAAAATACTCAAAGAAATCTAAAGAGATAGCAGTACCATTCAACGCTGCAGCAAGAGCATATACAATAGGTGAATTTGAATATCAAATGAAGCAGCTGGACAAAATTGACAAAGATATCCGACGTTACCTAGTATGTTTGGTTTATTTATGCTACTTTTTACATATATTTTTTGCAAGTGTAATTAGGTTACGAAACAACAACTACTTAGTTACAATTTGTAACTACAAAGCTGCAAATTGTAATTAGTTACTAATTACAACTGTAATTAGTTAGTTACAATTTTGTAACTACAAAAATTAATTAGTTACAATTGTCACTAAATAGTTACAATTAGTTACAAATTGTAAATTATTTAAAATTATAATTAGGAAATGTTATTTCTCTGAAGATATTGTTGTTACATACACAAGATTTTGACTTTTTGCATACAATAGCATGAGAAAGTTGGTCATGAAAGATGGACAAGGGCATAAATGGCAAGAAATCGATACTCAACAATGACATCAAACATTGTCGAATCGGTAAATGCAGTAATAAAAACAGCAAAGAAACTAACCATTGAGACATTGTTGGAATTCCTAAGGCGTACATTACAAAATTGGTTTAACAAAAACCGTACGAATGCTGAGGCTACATTCACTATACTAGCAACCAATCCATAAAAAGTATTACGGGAAAACATTTTTGAGTGTTCAATGATGAAGGTACGGAGTACAATTTTTTGATCAATGTAACAATTTTTTGCCTTAAGGATGTTATTGATGTGCCAATTTTTTCCCCAGATTCATTCATCAAGTCAAGCACTATTTGAAGTTATTGATGGCGTGACATCCTACACAGTACATATCCAAGACATGACATGCACTTGTTTGCGGTTCCAGGTTGATGGACTGTCATGTTCCCATGCACTAGCAGTGATAGGGAAACGAGGGCTTGATGCATACAATTATTGTTCAACCTACCATACAAAAGAGTTCTACGTATCAGCATACAAATGGGACATTTTTCCGCTTGAAGACAAGTCACAATGGATATTGCCTGAATACGTAACATCACTAGTTGTACTTCCTCCCTCTACAAGAAGACCACCAGGAAGGCCTAAAGAAACAAGATATAAATCGGTGGCAGAAGGGAATAATGCAACGAGGTATAGCAGGTGTGATGAATATTCACATAATAAAAGAACATGCAAAGAACCAATCCCATTGAAGACAAAAAAAGAATAAGAACTGTGGGGGTCCTGAAATTGTAGTCAGATTAACCGTTACTCTCTTTTTATATTACTTGATTGATACTATTCGTTCCTTACATTAGAAAGCTTGACATTATACTATTCATTATATTAGATTGTGTCGAAAAATATAGAATATATACTATATTTGACTCTCTTTATATTTGTCAGTTTGTTGAGTTATTACAATTCAATATTGTTATATTTGTTAGTTTGTTGATTGATTACAATTCTGTTAATTGATTAAAAGTTGCCAGTTTGTACCTAATTATACATTGAAATTAGTCAACATGTAACTTTATTTTTTATTTGTAACTGTTTACAATTTGTAATTAATTAAATGATTACAAGTTGCCAGTTTGTAGCTAATTATACATTAAATTTAATCAAAAATGTAACTTCATTTGGGTAATTTGTAACTAATCACATATTGTAATTAGATCGTACATTTTTTTTTTTGTAACTATTTACAATTTGTAATTAATTACAAATCAGTAAATTGTTTACAAATTGCCAGTTTGTACCCAATTATATATTGATTTTTATCAAATATAACTTGTAACTTAATCACATACTGTAAAATAGACCTAAGGATCAAATTAAAAAAGAACAAAAGTAGACTAAAGCAAAATCTACCACCAGTCTCTATCATTAGCTACTGCTTGACAAATCATTCATGTTCAATATTTACATATCTACTATGTTTCTGACGTTACACAATGTTAACCCAGCATTAAAAATATGTCAGATGGATCCATACAGCTGCTTTACAAACCTACATTAGTTTCTAGTTTCTTCACAAAAAGAATCACCAAACGATCATCTTCTGCACATCTTTACAAAAAACCTTTGAACACAATTATTATGCATCTTCCATCTTCTTCGGCTTCTTGCGACCATGTTTTTGTGGCACATCTTCACTACACTTTGCATATTTGAACAATTGTACTGCCAATTGGTGTCTTGCCTCTTCTGCGTCAAACTCTTCAATTTTCTTTCCATTAATTATAAACTCTGCAAACTTGATAATAAAGATGCAACAGTCATGCCTGTATGTTAAAATAATAATAATAATAATAATAAGTCAGCCATATATTGTAACTATATAATGATAGTTCATATATAGAATTACAAATTGTAACTATAATGATAGTTCATATATAGAATTACAGATTTGTAACTAGTTACAAATTGATTTGTAATTGAATTTGAGTAGCTTTGATTGTTGTATGTTATTAGAAGTGATTAAGTGATTACTTGAATTACATTTATTTTGTAACTAATTTCAATTACAACTAATTACAAATAAGTTACATTACAATTGTAATTAGTTACAATGAGTTGTAATTGTAATTAGTTACAAAAAGTTACGATTGTAATTAGTTACAATGAGTTACAATTTTGTAACTAATTTCAATTACAACTAGTTACAAATAAGTTACAATTGTAATTAATTACAATTGTAATTAGTTACAATGAGTTGCAATTGTAATTAGTTACAAAAAGTTACGATTGTAATTAGTTACAATGAGTTACAATTGTTACAATAAGTTACAATTGTAACTAATTACAATTGTAGCTTATTGTTAGTTAGAAAAAGTTACAATTGTAACTTATTATAATTAGTTACATATTTCCATTTGGTGCATTAAAAAAAAAATTAAGTCAGATACAAACCCATTATCTTGCTGTGGGAGTTCACCAACAATATTCACTTGTAGAGGGTCGATGTGTTCTTTGCCATCAACAATTTCTGGTCTCCAAATGTCAGTACTGATCATTATGTGAGGAAGCATTTCAGCAAACGGCAGAACATCCCTTGTCAAAATGTCCCCCTTAAATGAACTATCCAATGAGTTGTATACATTCAGACACTTCTTTGAGATGTCAAACTCTCCAAGAATCCAATGTGCATGATCCTTCATGCACAATGGAATTAACACAGTATCAACTTTAATCCAGCTGGTTCCATCCAATAGTTGCTCACCAAATGCATAAAAATAAGGGAATCCTGGTTCGCGAGTTTCGAGTGATCTTTAGACCATTCAGGGTAAATTCCTCTAATGCACGAAGCAAAGCAACAGTCAGTAGTTGTTATCCTATTCTTCATATTTTTACCAAACTTTGCCATTTTTCGCAGGTGATAAAAGCATTCATCAATGTGCTGCACAAAAATGACAAAACACAATCAAAAAACAACTCACATACCCTTCAACCCATACTTGTCAACAAATAAAAAGTAATTTACAAATTGTACCGTGCAAGCCAGTGAGTTCTCCTTCTCACGCAACTCATACCACCAATATTTTGAATTGTTGTCCATCACACCAAGCTTTAGAGGAGGTTTAATGTCGGGATTTGGGAACTTTTTCTTCCTACAAAAATTACACATTTTTCTTAAATGTAATCAACATACAAACTGTAATCAGCTACAATTGAAATTAGCAAGTTAGAATTGTAACCAATTGTAACTAACAATAGTATTTATTTTTAAAAATTTAGCTGATTACAAATGACAATTCTGATTGTTCTAATCTGTTATTTTTCTTATATCCAATATTAAACCATTTGTCAAATGCAACAACGTCTTCCTCATTTGGCTGATTTAAACCCAATTGAAAAGCACATCTTGCTTCTTTGTTCAAGGGACTTCCCTCTTCTTGTGGGGTAGACAGATTACCGGTAAAAGGGGATTGCAAGAGTCTGGATTTTATTAGTTTCCTTCTCACTGGTATGTCTACAGATTCAGGGGTAAATTCATTCACTTCATCGGGACCCAGATAAACATTATAAAAGTATAAATTTCAGCTAATGAATTGTTAAAAACTAATTATACCCGACTGATAAATTTACATACAGGATCAGGTAAAGAAGGGTTAGAAACTTCAGTTGAAATAACTCTAGGAACCAGCTGATTGTCCTCATCATCAGCATACAAATGAGGGAGAAATAAAATCAATAAAAAGAAAAAGAACTCATTACATTGTTACAATTAAAATAATGCAACGCATTTATTTATTTGTAATCAAAACATAAAAAAAAATACATACCAACTTTTTCTCTATAAAAAGCTTCTCACTTTTGTCCAGCTCTTTCAACACTTCTTCTATAAAAAAACAAATCGTAATCATCCGGATCACCCCCACGAACATCTGCCCTTAAACTACTAATGCCAATATTAATAGTACGAGAAGGCTTCTCACCAATAATATCACTAGGATTTTCTCTCTCTCTCCCCAACACCCTCAAAGGTGAGTCGTTTTCACGGTCTTTTGCATCAACATCCTTCACAAAACACAGTAAAAAAAAACAAAAAATTACTCAATAAGATAATAGATACTGAGAAACTACAAGTTAAATTAGTTAGTTACAATTGCAAATAAGATACATTTTGTAATTAGATACAATACAATATGCAATTAAATAATAGTTACCTCAGGTCCCAATTTATTTTGTTCAGCATCATGAACAGACTCCTCTAGACTACTAATACCAAGACTGAAGTTGGGTGAAGGAATATCATCATCTAAAACACGATTTTCTAGCTCAGGCTACAACACCCTTGAAGGTGGTTCCTTTCTCAGATCCTTTACATCAACATTCTTCGATAAAAAAATAGTAAAAAGTAAATATTAATCAATTTAACTACAATTATAACTAATTACAATTAGTTACAATTGTATTTATTTTCATAATTGTAGACAGTTGTAGTTGTAATTAGTTACAATACAGTATGCAGTTTAATGACAGTTACCTCAGATCCCAATTTATTTGGTTCAGTGTCATGAACAGACTCCTCTAAACTACTAATGCCAAGATTGAAATTAGGTGAAGGAATATCATCATCATCTAAAACACGATTTCCTAGCTCCGGCTCCAACACCTTCTTTGAAAAAAAAAAAAAAACAGTAAAAAAATAAATTTTAATCAAATTAACTACAATTGAAATTATTAATTTAAATTGTAACTAATTGTAATTACAATTGAAATTAGTTACAACTAGTCACAATATTATTTATTTCAAAAATTGTAACTAGTTGCGTTTTGTAACTAAATACAATTGTAATTAGTTAAAAATAAGTTACAATCGTATTTATAGTTACAAAAAGTTACAATTGTAAAACAATTACAATTGTAACTTATTGTAATTACTTACATAAGCTACAATTGTAATTAGTTACAATTGTAGCTTATTGTAATTAGTTAGAAAAAGTTACAATTGTGATTAGTTAAAAGTTACAATTGTTAATTACAAAAAAAAAATAATGAATTACAACTGTAACTAAACAATTAAAACCTCTTGTCCTAGATTAGGGGCAGCATTGCACTGTGACTTCTTATCATTCACCCCTTCTTTTAAAATATCCAGAAAATCAGAAATAATCGTTTTGAATTCAGTTGTCAAGCTACAAATTTCAGACTTCATTGTTGTCATACTACTAGCTAGCTCCTTCTGCCTATCTTCGATAGCAGCCAGCCGGTCACTACGTTCACATTCCAATCTCTGAACCTTTAATTCAATATACTCTAACCGTTTCCTTAGTTCCTCCATCAATTGTGCATCATCCCCCTGTAACATAACAAACACACATCATATAAGCCCGTGCCCATTTTCTAAATGTGATATATGTTTAGATTATTAGTATTCAGAAAAATAAAAATAATAAACCTTATTTCTTTCATCATAAGAACCTGATGGCTGTGCACCCTTCCCAGGATCCATGTTCGGTAATTGTGACTGCTCACCAATCGTGTTCTCATTTGCAACATTCGCCTCTGGTGTGAACTCAACTGTGCATTCCACACCTTCTTCACAATCCAATGGCAAGTGAGGCTTTGGAAACAACCCCTCACAGTATCTTTGGGCCAACTCCAGGTTACTAGGTTCAAAAATTTTCACCTCCAGCTACAATTCATTAAAGAAAATTTATGAATCAATCACATTACAAATTATAATAAAAATAAAATATATTTCCAAAAATGTAATCACCTCACTATCTCCAAAAAAAATTTCAGCAAAGGTAGTGGCAGTCACATGTGCTGAAGATGACCAGCTGACAATCCTTGGGAACGATTTATCAATCTTCTTACAAATATTAAGCCCCAGGCATGGAATTATTTCATATATCCATACTTGAAAGGCAAGTATGAAACCATTGAGCCTGTAACTAATGGACGGCTCCCTGCCCAAAGCAACCTTCTCGGCCGATTTCTTCATTACAGTCTTCAGAGATTTCAGCGTTACATTGAACAAATCTTTGCCCCAAGGAATTACATCCCTCTCTGCTGAATCAACCATTCTCATAATAACATCATCAAAAACCTTGCGGGACTTGCTCGTATAAAAAAGTGAAGATATCAGATACAAAATGGCAAGCAACACCATATCTTCATCAGAGATAATATTTTCAGAAAATCGAAATCTGTATTCAATACCCTCTTTGTCCACACTATCCAACTTTTCAAAGTAAGCTTCCCTAATTCTACAAATACCAGACTTGTACTTTGACTTGTCAATCTCCCCCGAGCATCTCAACCCCGAAATTAAACAAAATTCCTCTACCCCAAACTTCACTCTTTTTCTCCCAATGTCAAACCACATTTCTTCACTGTTTTGTTGCTTAACTTCCCTAAGCAACACAACATAAATAAGCTGGGGCTGTAGAATGATATCCTTCATATCCAAATATCTTCCAAAACATGTGCACTGAAATAAATTTTCCTGTACATTGTTTAATCTAGCATTTAAATTTCTAATCACATCATTGGGGCTAGCCACCACCATGCTAGATCTAAACCAGTGTTCCGGTTACAATATAAAGTCCCAATCCTATACGTGTGATAAATTACAATTAATAAATTCTTGCATAAAAAAAAAAAAAAAACAGTAGTCTCTGTAATTTCAAAATGTAACTAATTACAATTTGTAACTAGGTTACAAAACTACATATGACTGCGTATGTAATTATGTTACAATTAATAAATTCTTGCATAAAAAAAAAACAATAGTCTCTGTAATTTCAAAATGTAACTAATTACAATTTGTAACTAGGTTACAAAACTACATATGACTGCGTATGTAATTAGGTTACAATTAATAAATTCTTGCATAAAAAAAAAAAACAGTAGTCTCTGTAATTTCAAAATGTAACTAATTACAATTTGTAACTAGGTTACAAAACTACATATGACTGCATATGTAATTACGTTACAATTTTTTTGCAACTGTAATTAAGTTACAAAACTACAACTACTTAGTTACAATTTCCTTACTTCTACGCATTAAAATTAAAAAACGAGTTTACCGCCGTCATATTCTCTGATTTCTTGGACACATTTCCACTAGGCCTCTTCTTCGCAACATTCGATTTTGATGAACTTGTGTCAACGATCTTGGCATCTACTCTACGCCTCTTCTTTGAAGCCGTGCTTTTGGACGACGATAACTCGACACCATCTCTAGATGTTTTTTCCGGCGTCAAGCGAGTATTGTCCATAGGAAGAAGATTATAGGAATGAAAGACGACTGTGCTGCTTATTATGGATATAGGAACAGAGATATGGCGGTGAAGTTCACGAACAGGATGGAGAGCAACGGTTGAAGACACGAAGGGAGAAAAACTGAACTATTAGGGTTTTAATTTCTGATTTTATTTACTTATTATCCATACCTGATTTTGTAAAATATTTTAAAACTAACTGATTTTAAAAAATTAATAATAAAAAGCACTATGGGCCGTGATTAGCCCTTTCTGGAAATTGACATCCAATATAATTTAATCAGAATAATATCACCTCCATTTAAACATTTTAGTTAAATATCATATACAAATTAAAAAGACAAAAAGAAAAAAAAAAAAAAAAAAAAAGCAATATATATAATTATATATATCCAAAAATAAATTTCGTTCTCTTCCTCTCTTCTCTCTAGGTTTTGGATCTCCACTCCAGCTTCCAAGAAACATCATCTTCTCTTCTTGATTGTGGCACCGCCTCACCGGAAATACCGAATCTATCATCGGTGAGAAGAAAATCAAGACCCCTCTCATCCTTCTGACCCTTAAGAATATTAAGGAAAAGGCAGCCGCCGTCAAGGCCAAGATCTACCATCAACGCGACCGTGAAACGCCTGTTCACAAGGTTCTAGGCGGAGAAAAATGTACGGATGATTATCTCTATTGATTAATTTGCAAATCTACAAGATTTATGTAGAATAGTAGTGTTTTGATTTGAAGTTTTTAATTTATGGCCTATGATTTTTTATATGATCTCTAATCTCTAAAGATTAGCATTAAGACTTTGGGAAATTATCAATATTTAACTTTTCAAAGATGAGACTTGATGCATTTTAGATGCAGATTTCTGATGTATAGAGGTTAGTAGTCTGGGCTTTTGTAGTTTCTCCTCATTGTGAAGCAGTTAGGTAATCTTTTTATTCGGTCATTGTTTAGGTACAAAAACCAGATTGTGGCTATGAAAATTGTGTACAAAGGGGATACACTTGAATAGGTTTGCACTGACATGAATATTTTCCAAAAAATGTGGGGAGAAAGATTTTCCAAATTAGGGTTGCTCCATCACTGACCAGATCGAAGGAATGCATAAGGGAAGAACAGAGTTACAGAAGGAACTATGTTTTGGTATAGCAGATGCACGAGCATTTTTGCAGTTTGAAAGATATAGAGGATTTATAATTACAAAAAACTTCAACATCATGTTAATGGTTGTCCAAGTATATATAGTTTGAAAGAAAGTATGGTGAGATAATGCTCATTGTTGTTTTTGGTTTACTCTTTGTTACAGATAGTTCCAAAAATATGACTGTTACTTGTGTAATTTTGTCTATATAATAATGCTTTAAATCAAATAGTACAAATGCAAGTCTATACAACAATTTATCATGTAAATATAATGTTGAATCCATAGTTCCAAAAATATGACTGTTACTTTTGTTATTATTCCAGTTGTATGTTCTTCCATGATTGCTTTTTCCAAGCATCATCATTTTTGTCGCGTGATTAGTGATTCTAATAGTTTTCTAGGCTCTTGGGTATTGAATTGGGGATATTAGTAGAAATAGAGAATTCGACTCCTTCATTTAGCTTTCAAATTAGGCCATATCCTTATAATTAAACTCCAGGTTTTGTTAATTCAAGAATTCAAACAAGTTTTTTTTTCTCAAATCCATTGATAAACTCTGACCAACATGCTTTTATGTTGTTTTGGAATTTATAATTGTTGTCATTAAGCATCTCACCATCTTTCTTTTAAATGATCTCTGCTTTCAGCTTTTCATAATCCTTTTTCTTGAAGCACGGACTTCCTGCCTTTGTTAGGAAATTAAACAAAAAAAGTATTAAGAAGGAACGAAATTAGGGCGATTGTCAATCTGCTGGGCAAGGTATTAAGAAAATAATCAACTCCATAGCGGGATGTATATATAAATGGATAAGAAGGATATAACACTAGTAATGGACTAGAGACAAGTGCAAGAGAATAAAATAAAATAAAATTGGAAGACATATAAAGATGAGACAAGTGCAGTAACACTAGTAAATCACTAGACCCAAACAAATCCTATAAGCATCACAAAAAAGAATGATTAGAGGTGTCAAGACGGGCGGGCTGACCAGACCCGTGAAAATCAGCCCGAATCGACCCGGGACCGCGGGCTGACCCGTGACCCGTGCGGGCGGTTCACGGGTCAAGAAGGTGTGAACCGCGGGTTTCGCGGGCCAAATCTTCGCGGGCCGCGGTTAACCCGCTGGCCCGTGAAAAAAAAAAAAAAAAAAAAAAAAAAAAAAAACTTATTAAATATCATAGTATTGAAAATCTTCATTCTTCTACAAACTCTAGTACTAGTACAATTTCTAAAGTTAAATCTTATTTTTCTCCCTAATATGTAAGAAACGTAATGTTCTTTGATAGTAATAATTAGAAATGCATTTAGTATTTGGTTGTTATTTGTTTATATTTTATTTAAATTTGTAAATTTAGGAGTAATTCATGTAACATAAAATATAAATGTAAATTCTATATAAACATTATGGTATAAATATGAATTTATCATTTTGTTCATCTCATATTTATAAATTTAACAAAAAATATATATATTATAAATATTAAAAATTCTATATTTTTATTCATACTGGCCAAATCGGAACGAACCGCGACCCGCAACCCGCATGGGCTCGACCCGTATGGGCTAGCGGGCGGGCCTAGGTTGTAGTTCGAAATTTGTGGATCGACCCGGAACCGGCCCGGAACCCGCAGCGGGCGGGCTTTTTTTACGCGGGCCGTTACCGGGCTCATATGTTGACGGGCCGACCCGGCCCGGACCACCCGGATTGACACCTCTAATAAGAATAATCTATATGCTTAAAAAAACCTTGAAAACTTTTCTAAAAGATTGAACACCCCACCCACCTTCAAAACATCTATTAATAGTCCCACATTCAATTAAGACTGGAAAACATTAAAAAGGATAGTATCAGCCATCAATCAATCACTCTCAACGTGAAATATTGATTTTGCTTAACCACATTAAGCTTTAATAATATTAGACATCAGAGTAAAAAAATGATTTAATCACAGAATCACTTGTCCATACTGTCAACAATAAAATAATATATAAATCAAACCATTGAAAACATTGGTAAAGTTATAAAATAAATAGGAGTATCAGCCTGGAACATCAATCAGTGTCATACCCCTAGTTTTTGCACCATTAACAACATATACATATTGGTCACATTCGAAGTACAACTTATGAAATTGGAACCTTGAATGGGATAATTTTTGGAGGTTTAATTTATTTTGGAGTTCATATCAGATATCCTCTTGCCAGAATAATTTCGGATGTTTCCCATTTGTTTAACGGCGTCTAAGTGTTAAAAGATGGAATTTGTTGATGGGGGTGATAAAGTTGTTTCCAAAACCTATGTAACTAACCATTTAATCTGTATTAAAAGCTTTCCTAACTTTAGGGAGAAAAAAAAAAAAAAAAAATCTTTCCTATAATATCTCCTATTTTCAAGGATGCTATATGCTGTTTATTTTTTTTATTTTTTTATTTATTTATTTTTGGTAGATGATATTTTTACAATATCTTTAGTTGAGGATGATATTTTTCATTGGCAAAAATTATAGATGTCATTATTTCAAATAAGGATATTAAGGATGAGTATCAGTCCAATTACCCATTTTTTTTTTTTTATTATTATTAAATGAAACGAAGCCCCAGTAACCCAAATAATACCCAAATCCAAAACCCAAATTCAAACTTCAGAGATAGAGAGAGTCACGACACGGGAGAAGAGAAACCTTCGGTTCAACCCTTCTTCCATTTTTATTCGATTCCAACAGCAGCCCCGCTCCAATCCAAGCCTCTCCAGTCTCCAACGCCGTCTGCCCGTCTCCCGTCTGTCCAGTCCAGTGTGACAGTGTCCAACCCTGAAAATTTAAAGGTAAACACTAAACACTTTGGATATAATAATCTATGAATAACAATTAACAATGCATCATTGGCAATGCTTTTACTTTTATATTTTTAACTTAGTTGTCATTGATTGTTAGTATCACATACTGCGTTGCAGAAAGAATAATGATTTGTTCGAGTTTCGAAGATGATTAACTAACTACACGCTGATGATGAATGAATTGGCAAATAGATGGGGATTTGCATTTCTTCAGAATCTTCACTGCATTAACTGCTCAACTATTCATATCACTTGATACTTTTAAATCTCAAAATTCTATAAAACCCAATTGGAAACCATAATTAGAAAAGAGTAACAATCCACTGCAACATACTAAAACATTGAACTTGAACTGATAAGGCTCCATCAAAACGTGATTTAAAATTTGATTTGAGGAAATTGTAAAGTTTAAATTTTAATTTAAACCACCAGTTAATCGGGCCACGGAACTGAGGCTTAATGGTAAGGCAATGTTATCACAAAACCCCCCACATTAAATATTAACCAAGTAGTTAATCATATTTTGTTTGCACCATTAGTTCACAATAAATCAGTACAATTTACTTTTATATATACTAGTGTTTGACCGGTACGATGCATGACATTATGTAGAAACATATAATTGCGACTTTAATATTTTCTAATTTTTTTATTATATGTCAAACATGTGTATAATGAAATAAATAGGAAAATAATAAAATGATACTATAATTTGAAAAAAGAAAAGGATAATTTAAACAATAATCAACTAATGCATAGTATTTAAATAAAAAGTAATAACTCACGTAATTGAAAATCATTTAAAATTTTATTAATTCATTCTTTGTATAAAAAACTATAAAATATTAAAATATTATGATCATCTAACATTTGAATAGTAAACAGAATGATAAATAAAGATCCAGAAAAATAACTATAAGTGTGATCTACCCAATTTCATATAAATATTCTATTGAAGCATTAAATTTTTTATATAGTTAATTAGACAATTTAGATCAAATTTCTCAAGCTTGAACTTTAGACACGATTGAAACTCCGATTGGTAAATGGTTTATAAATCAGTTTATCAACCACACAATTTCTCAAATCACTTTTTAAGCACACATTTTCACTTTTCAACCACACATTTTACCTCAAAATCATAAATAAATCAGTTTATAAACCATTGCAATATTACCTAATGGAGGCTGAATTATATTTGTAATTACAGTGTGTTTGGATGTTATTTTTTAGTGCTATAATATTTTTTTTATTATTTAGTTTCTTGTTTTACGTGAGTGATAGCCTTGGAATCAAGGTATACAACTAAAAAAAATGACTATTTGCATCCTCTTTTATTATTATTTCGACTAGCGTGAAAATAATTTAAAATTATCTTGTAGAAATAAATAATTTATCACAAATATTGTTGGTTTATTTAATTATATATTGGAATTTCAAGGAATATGATGAGATTCGAGACGCGGAAGAAACGCCGTAAAGTTCCGAACTCAGGTTGTGGTTGGACGGATGAATCATGACCCGATATTCATGACGCGATGGCTCGACGATGCGGAATAAAGAACCACGACTTTCGAAACGCCACAAGGATTTGCCCAATCTCCTTGATAAGTCTCTGATTTTCAACGCCACAAATACTCTCGCGAATATTTGATAAGTTCTGGATGAACGCCACAAGATAATCAATCTCGATAAGTTTGGGTTTGTAATGTGAATCCACACATTAAACAATTGAAAAACATTCAATCTATTTTTATTCAATCATCAAAGTGTGCATTACAATGAATGGAAAAAACGTATAAATAAGCAAAATAACATAATCGCTAATTTACTCAAAATAGAATTCTAATTAAACTAGAATACTAAATTAGGAAAATAACCTAAAAATCAAAATGGAAACAAAATAATTAAAAATCCTATAATTAAGGAAATATAGTAAATTTTCGTCTGCATCATTGATTTGCCAATTTGAAACCCCAAACGATGGAATTTAGCCCTAAAATCAATGGGCTCAAGGGCTTTAGCCCATGAGTTTTGCTTAGTGGTCCATTTCTACTTGAAAAACACATATTATCCATCTAATTCCGACATGGTTGACTGGACTGCACTTTTATTTTGGCTTGAATATTTAATTTTCTGTCAAGCCTGCTACGACTCCGATTGTCGCGGGTCCGGAACACATCAGAATATAAGTAACTAAATTAATTATTTAGTCTAATAATAAGAAGATTCTAATCATTAAAATAAGGAATCCAAAGAGTACCACATAATGATCATAGTGCATTGAAAACTTTAGTATTTAAATATTAAGGCTCTGTTCGGTAGACCAAAATCAAAAATTTAAATTTTTTGTTGGATTTATTTGCGTTTTCTAGGTAAAAAGTGGAGTAAAAAATTGGAGAGAGGATGTGGATGGTTAAAAAGTGGTATGAAAAATTATGTAAATTAAATTTATTGTCTCTTTTGTCTTTTAGCCAATTAATTTAGCAAATTAAATTTTTCCGAACAGGGCCTAAAATAATGAAATAAATAATTAAAAAATATCAAAAAAACCACTATTCTAAGAAAATAGAAAATGATTTGAAATATTTTTTTTATTATTATTAAAAAAGGGTAAAATAAATTTAAACATGTACATCCAGAAAACTGTTGCAACAAAAATTACATTCACTATTTAATTTAAAAAATAAAAAATTAGTAAACGTAAACTTTGACAAACATAGTAGGGGATCGAATGTACAATATAAATAACATGTAATATAATTCAAATGTAATAGTCATTCATGAATTCATAATTCATTCAAAATTAAATGTATAGGTAAAAAGGATACAAAGTACAAAAAATGGTCAAATAGAATATTTAAGTGAAAATGTTGTAAATTAAAATAAGGTAAAAATTTAATCAATTACAAAATAAGTTTGGAAATAATTTTTGTTTGTATTTATAAAGAAAGGAAAAATAAGTTTAAAAATATACATCCAAAAAGTTGTTGCAATAAAAATTAAATTAACTATTTAATTGAAAAAACAAATAATAAAAAATGTAAAAATGTAAAAAATTAATAAACCTCGATATATATAATAGTTGTTCGAATATAATTCAAATACAAACTTAAATGGTCACGCTTTAATCAAATAGATATTAACCAAATTGTTAATCATATAATAGTCAAACAAGCATTAGTTAACTAAATAATTATAAACCAAATAGTTAACAATATTATGTTCACACCATGTATTCATACTAAACCACCACTTTACTTTTAAATATATAAAGATAAAGACTAGTAATCGCACACATGTAATGTACGGAATATATAATTGAAAATTATTTATTGAATAAGTTGTAAAAATACAATGTCTTAAAAAAATAACACAATGAACAACAAAAAGACAAATTGCGTACACAAATTTTATATATAATTTATAATTTCCTTCAGCCCGTAAGATTTCTTACTCGATGTAATATCCTTCTATAAATAGTATAAATTTTCTTAGCACAAAATGAAATGAAAGAGGCAAGTAACTTGAATGCATAAATTGTGCATTCATATATAATGAAAAATATCAAAAATTGTAAAATATAAAGTTGTGACTCGCATATTTCTTTTAACAACTAATTATTTCTTCTTCAGATTTCTTAGTTTATTTAGGTGAAGTAAGATATGGACATTTGACATATTCTATACATTACAAATTGATTTAATGACTGAAGAGCTTACAGTTAATTGATTTCTAAAAGTTAAAATGTTTACAATTTTCAAATTGTAAAATGAAATAACGAAACTAATAGACATACATAAATTAATTTATTGACTCTCCTAATTGTACCATTTAAATTGATACTGAATATCTTAATGCAATAACTGATATTTAAATATATTAAACAAATATTTCATTTCATTACATGTAAAAAAGTAAATACATTACGACTAAAATTTATCATATATTTAAAAAAATTAAAAATTAAAAAAAATTGGATATTGAAAAAAAGTAAAAATTATAAGAAAATTTTTTACCTTTAGTATTTGAGACGATTTTACGAATGATATGTTTAGAGTTCGCTATCATTTGTTAGTTTGTATTAAATTCCTAGTTAAGATCTTAGATTTGACACCCATATTGCATTTTTTTCGGCTTCAAAATAATAAAATAATTATCGAAAAATTAAAAATAATATACAATTTGACATTTTTATGGATGTTTCATTTTTTTACAAATCTATAAATCATTTATTACATGTCACATATAAATTGATTTTGCATTAATTGAACTTTTCTAATTCAATAATTAATATAAGTTGATAAAATTACAAGATTTCACAAAATGGTAGGTAAAAATAGGCGAAAAATTGTGTGCGAATTTATGTGACATTTATATTGTTATCTATATCTATACTATCTATAAAAGTAGAATTATAACACCCCAAAAATTCGTGCTTTAAATTTTAAATAAGTTTGAAAATGTGATTTAATTATTTTAGTTTAGAAGTAGTCAATATTATATTTTCGGTAATGGGAGAACGATGAAATTTTGAGAAAAGGGTAATAAATTACCTTAACCATGATTTTGGGGACCAATTTGACATAAAATAAAGTTATGGATATTATTGGGACTCAATCAGACTTAAATTTATAGGAAGGGATTAAGCTAAAAATTTGAGAAAATTCAGCTTAATTTACAGAATTATCATTGTTAAGAGCTCGACTTTGAGACTTTGGTAAATAACCTATATTGATCCATTTCCAATGCATGTTAAACCATCTCGTAGACCACCATAAGGTGAATGTATTGGTATCGAAATTTAGTGCATATCAGGTCGGGAGTTTCCTTAAAAATTGAGCTAAACCTGCTTACCCAGAATGTTGAAAACCCTGAAAATTTGACTTGAGTGTGGAACCCTATCGAGCAGCCAACTTTGGACCAGTGGTACGAACTGTGAAGTGATCGACCTTCTTTGCATGTGTGACCGTTACAAAGCTTGTAGCGTGAGCTTTTCAATGGTATAAGAGTGGCCAAAATGGACGTCGTTTCGATCTCCAAATTTGGTCCAAAAGTGGTCACTCGGAATAGAAAATCTATGAAATTTATTATTATTTTAATGCATGAGTGGGACTTGTCCCAGAGCACTTATACACATTAGGACCTATTTGGCTGAGTTTGTTAATTCCAGAGTGCAAGTACGATAAAAATGCGTATAAATAATCGTTGAAATAATACGAAAACAACATAACTTGGAATTTAACAAGTAGCCAAAACCAAACACATCCTAACACTTAAGCTCTATATAAATACTACCATTCTTCTTAGATTAATTGATGCGAACCCCTTCGGTGCGTTGACCGAAAATTCCCACAACAATTTTAATACCAACCCAAGAAAGCTAAAGTAGTAAAATAAATGGATAAACACCTTAACCCAAGTTTAAATCTAACCCAAAATTCAAGGATTAAACTAACCCTAACCCAATGGAGAGAATTAAACAAATTCTAAGGTGGCGGAAATAAACAACAACACAAGAATAATAACACTAAAGCAAAGTTGATTAAATTCCAAGAAGATAACAAGATCAAAGAGGTTTAACCTTACCTCAAGAAGAGGGTCTTCAAGACCTAGCTCTCAAGAACAATTTTCTTAACATCCAAAGTTATTACAAATGAACAAGAAATGTGAATATAATGTACAAAATGGGAAAAATGTGCAATTTCGGTATTTACAAGAAAAACTCTGTTTTGTGGAAATTGCAAGAAAACCCCTTTTTTTTGTAAAATGAAGTGTTTCGGTCTACCGAACTGGTCGACCGAACTTATTTCGGTCGATCACTGGGTCGACCGCCACTCAGCCGAAAACGCCTGAGGCTGGAACAAAATTTCTCTGCAGACTTTCGGTCTACCGGAATGATTTTCGGTCGATCGAAATTGGCTGATTCCAATTTCTTCTTCTTCTTTTTGGCTCCAACTTTATTCTCGGCTTCTTTTCTTGATTTATTCACATTGTTTAGCCTCGAATCTTGAACCTCTTCAACTTCGGATCTGGTCATGGGTCCCACGGGCACGTGCATCGAGGTTTGACTCTCCCGATTCGACCTCAAATCTTGCTTGAATGCACTGTCGTGAAACTTCTTGAACTTTGATCTTGCAACATTGTGTACCACAGGTTCATGCAATGAAGTTGGACCTTCGCGATTCTCATCATCTCCTCCTTCTCGAAAGAGATTCGACCACGAATCGGCACCTACAATAAAAATAGAAAATTCAGACACAATAAATGTAACTGAAATTTCACACCCACCGTGCAAAATCAATTTGTAGACGCTGCCAAGAGTTTGAGATGCGCCAACACCACAGAGTAGTAGTTTGGATTTTATTTGATCGGGGGGTCGCTCCTTCCACGAATGGGAACACATCCGGCCGCCTGGATCAAACGGAATATGTTTCCCACCGTGGTTGGCATCGGAAGCACATTGCATTCCAATTCCCCTAAATGGAAGCTCGAGCCTCCTGCAAAGGGGCTTAACCAAATGTGCATTCTCGTACCCACCTAAACCAACTCTTTCTTCGATAAACATGTGCATAAAGTTCAACAGAGTTAATAGGATAAAGTCACAAGCATCTTTAAGTGGAGAAAACTTGCTAATATGATGAACAATTAGATTATAAGCAAATTTAACAACCACAAAATTAGCACCAATTCCGTGCAATTGCACAACTTCCTGAAAGAAAATATTAGCTATGTTGATGACCTTGTTGGTTTCGTTATATGCAATCAAATGCGACGTTTTAATACTCCTACCAACAATCACAAAAATAACATCATTTTCTTTCTTTATTCCAAGTAAACCCACTATAAAATTATAGAAATAACAGTCCAAGGTTTACTTAGGATGGGCAAATATGCATGGAATTCTTGGGGCAAAAACTTGAGTTTAGCCAGTTTGCAAGTTCGGCATTTACTACAAGTGCAAACATGTTCAACACCAAGCTTTAAGGTAGGCCAATAAGGTTGATCGCATAATACCCCTAAGACCCCGTTGATTTTAAATCGCCCCATCAAACAACTATCATGTGCCTCTTCCATTAGAAATTTGCACATGACACATTTAAAAAGAAACAATCCAATTTTCCAAAACGAATAATTATCATGCCCATGGAATTCATCAAAATATCGTTCACAACATGATTCATAAATGTTTAATAAATTTGGATTATTAACGTGCACTTAACATGTTCAAAATAAAATGAGGGGGCATCAAGAAATGTTAGAAGTGAAGTCCTATTATCACCAAGACATCTCAATAAATTTCTCCCATGGACTCCCCTAGCTAGCAATTTCTTTAGAGAGCAAATATGCACGTCAAGCATATTTTCACAAAATAAGGATTCAACATGCCCATGAAATGTACTATATGCAACACTTTCACACAAGGATTTGGTACTTATGCAATTGGGCACATGCAAAAAGTTGCATTTACAAATTAAGCACTCATCATGACAATGATTCCTACCACATGTGACATTTTCACAAGTCAACAACACACTTATCAAATCTATATCAAGATCATACAACCCTCTAATGTATTCAAAATACAATAACCTTGCATTTAAAAAATTGTTAGGAGCATACCTCCTAGATGTTGCATTGGTTATCTCATTTTCTTTAGCTCGGTTGTACTCGTTGTTGTAGGAAAATGTTTCCATGAATTTCTTCCATAAGGCATGCTTTTGGAGTTCTTTGTTGCCTTGATAAGTTGGCCTCACAATTTCCTGCAATAAAGACATGACAAAACTAGGGAGGGAAGTATTAGAGTACTCAAGAGTAAAGAACATTTCGGGGTGATCTTTTCTCTCAATTTTCTTGGTGGCATTCATCACTTCCTCACCTTTTTCTGAGGTAGAACCCTCAACCCTCGGTTCTTCTCTCACATCTCCTTTTTCTGGAGTCGTGACTCCAACCCTCATCGCCTCTCCTTTTTCTAGGGACGTGGCCCCAACTCTCATGCTCTCATTTTTATTTTCTTTCTTCTTCTTCTTCTCTTCTTCTTCATTTTCTTTTTCTTTCTTTTTCTCATTTTCTTCCTCAAATTCCTTCTTGAGCTTCATTTGGTCTTTGCATACCTCTTCCGCGCTCAAAGATAGGATCACAACCTTTTTCCCATCCATTTGGAAGCTACACCGGTTCTTCCTCTTGTCATGTGTCACACTCCTATCACTTTTCCAAGGTCGCCCCAAAATGATGTGTGTAGTGTGCATGGGAACTACATTACATATCACTTGGTCACAATAGGATCCAATGTTGAAGGCAAGAAGAACTTGTTCACTCACTCTCACTCCCCCATCATCACCCAACATTTGCAATACATAGGGATGAGGATGCTTCATAACTGGTAACCCCAATTTCTCCATCCTACTAGTACTCACCAAATTCATGTCACTCTCCCCATCTATAATGAGGCTACATGCCCTATCCCACAAAAGGCATCTAGTGTAGAAAGTATTTTCTCCATGTGTTTCCCTCTCATTATCATGGTCCAAAAATTTTGGTAGCCTAGTATTCATCTCCTTCACTACTTCTCTACTTCCACTACCGTCCCTCCTATGGAATGATGAAGTCTTCATTTGCACACTATCAATATTTTCATCAACTCCATTCCTATCTACCCACTCTCTTCTTCCTCTACCCATTCTCCATTCTTCTCCAACTTCCCCTTCATTATCATCCCTCCTATGGACTGATGGACTCTTCATTTTTGCTATATCAATATTACCATCAATTCCATCTCCACTCCTATCTACCCATTCTCTTCGTCTTCTACCCATTCTCCCATCTCCTTCAACTTCTTCTTCATTATCATCCCTCCTAATTTTCCAATTCAAACTCCCATTTTGTTTTCTAACTCCATCCCTATACACTACGTCCCCAAGATGATCCCTCACCCTTCTCCTACCATCCCTATTTTCTTCACCCATACTAGTTGATGTACTCTCCCCTCTTGTTCCTAAGTTTTCCAACTCACCCCCAATCTTCTCCATTTGTTTAGGCATGGTGGTTGAAAGATTTTGTAACAAGTACTTCAAATCTTGAGTTTGAGCATTGAAATTTGACATGGTGTGCAAGTGTGAAAGTGTTCTCACAAGAACAATTTCCACTCGTGTTTCACTCAATTTAGGCTTTTACTCTCTAATGAGCTCACCACTCTTGCCTTTTTCCACTCAAAATCTCCTTTCTCAAGTTCTCCAAGGAAGGTAATCAACTAAACCACAAAGTATAAGTCTTGTGAAGTCAAGGAAATCACAAATAAATGAAGAAAGAATTTTATAACAAGTAGATACAAATAGCAAGTAGAATTTATGTGCTTGCTAAACTCAAAAGGAACAATATTTATGTGGGATAGGAGGCTAGGAACACAATTTAGCAATGAGATTGACAAATCACAAATAATAGACAATGCGTAGTTGTAGAACAATAAGTACAAAGAATGTAAATTTTGAATGAGGCAATTTAGCAAATATTTTGTACTCAATCTTAAAGTGGCCTTGAATGTGTATAATGTGGATATATGAATGCCCCCCAACAACTCAAATGTGGCAAGGAATGAATGATCAACAATTTTTCCAATGTATGGAGCAAGTGATATATGGAATAAAATGTTGATAACACAATCTCAATAATGGGAATTGGATAGCCCCAAGTAATTAGCAATTTATGGGAATTGAACAATAAAATACTAATGGAGTAATTTTCATTGGGACATTTATCAAACACTTTGAATACACAATTTGGAAAGTGTAGGTTTTGTAGTGAATGAATATGAAATTCCCCCAACAAACTCACAATCAATATACCCAATACATAGAATCAACAATACACATGAGCATATCAATTTTCCTCAATTTTTTTTTCCAATTTTCGGATTTTTTTTTTCACAATGCCAAGAACAACAACAAGAAAGTAAAGATAGATTTACCAAATTAGAGCCAAACTCTGATACCAACTGATGCGAACCCCTTCGGTGCGTTGACCGAAAATTCCCACAACAATTTTAATACCAACCCAAGAAAGCTAAAGTGGTAAAATAAATGGATAAATACCTTAACCCAAGTTTAAATCTAACCCAAAATTCAAGGATTAAACTAACCCTAGCCCAATGGAGAGAATTAAACAAATTCCAAGGTGGCGGAAATAAACAACACAAGAATAATAATACTCAAGCAAAGTTGATTAAATTCCAAGAAGATAACAAGATTAAAGAGGTTTAACCTTACCTCAAGAAGGGGTCTTCAAGACCTAGCTCTCAAGAGCAATTTTCTTAACATCCAAAGTTATTACAAATGAACAAGAAATGTGAATATAATGTACAAAATGGGAAAAATGTACAATTTCGGTATTTACAAGAAAAATCCCGTTTTTGTGAAAATTGCAAGAAAAATCCCGTTTTTTTGTAAAATGAAGTGTTTCGATCGACCGAACTGGTCGACCGAACTTATTTCGGTCGATCACTGGGTCGACCGAAACTGGACTTTCGGTCGACCGCCACTCAGCCGAAAACGCCTGAGGTTGGAACAAAATCTCTCTGCAGACTTTCGGTCGACCGGAATGATTTTTGGTCGACCAAAATTGGCTTATTCTAATTTCTTCTTCTTTTTGGCTCCAACTTTATTCTCGGCTTCTTTTCTTGATTTATTCACATTGTTTAGCCTCGAATCTTGAACCTCTTCAACTTCGGATCTCGTCATAGGTCCCACGGGCACGTGTATCGAGGTTTGACTTTCCCGATTCTCATCATTAATCCCAGAACATGTCCACAACAGAAACCAGGTGAAATTCTTTTCCAAAATTCAGAATTTTAAGTATCAAATGCATTTCTTACATTTTCCTTCCAATCTATGAATTTACAAGTAATGAACACTCATATAGTAAGAGATTCATCACTTGTATGTTCTTGTTATGCCAGGAATCAAAAATCAATACTGAAATTCAAAATATTAAACTGCAGACTCGGACGCTAGTAGCCTTCGAATCTATCAACACAAATTTTGGGATTTCTGGCCAAAAAGGGAAATGTTCTGGAATAAATTTTCTTATTTAAGTAAAAACTAGATTATAGAGCTTAATCCCCCAAATTTCTAACTTTTTTATATCTGTAAGCTATAATTTTAGGATACACTACTAAGGAGAAACTTCTACATTGAGTGAGTAAAGTATCTAAATTTTCTGTGGTTTATAATTATTTCTAAATCTTTTATAAGTTTATCTTTCAGTTAGTTAAAGTATGCATAGATTTGTATGAGATCTTCCTTATCAATTGTTAATTCTAATTAAAATATAGATATGATGAACATAGATAAAAATTTTAGAGATTATAAACTATGACTAAGTTTGTAATAATACCAGAATATTGTTGTATTTGACGTTACTCTTAAAATTTCTTCATTAGAAGATGTTTAAATGTGAATTAACTTGAAACTGATTTATGAATTTTGGGCACTTCAAATCTAACATAAACCTTGTCATGCATGTATATGGAAATGTATTTAATAATTGATTATAAATCTGGGAAGAATTTACACATAATAAGCCTAGAGATGAAGGGAAGATTGAATGGTATTATGATTAGTGTTGTTCCTTATTGCGAAGATCTTTGATTTAGGAAACAACAAGTTGAAAGTATGTGATTGAAAAATCCCAGCAGAATTAATCAGTTTAGAAATCTAGAATGTTGTGTATTAGGAAGGAATTAGAATAAGTTTTTCCAGTTGAACATATTAAATCCTATCCCTGGGTGCTTAGGATAAGATATTTTTCCATAATACATGAAAATAAGAACCAATTAGCTTTACTAAATCAAGTAGTAATCTGTGCAAAATATTTATAACTTTGCATGTGTTTAATGTTTCATATTCAATACCAAATGAAGGAAATTATATGGTTTAGTCTTCTTATATGATTAAATAAGGAAGAAATGAATAAACAAGAATGAAATGTACTGATGAGAATGGAAAATTAATCTGTCATCATTCTTGATAAGGTCCCTGTCATATTTTGAGAAGTGTAGTTTCCACCAAATATGTTTTGATGAAACCATGAATATTAAGCATGAAAGGAGTGGTGTTAAGATACAAAAATCTAGGAAAATGTTGGTTACAATGCAAAAGAATTTAATTGCTGTCTCTCATATGAGTCATTCATTATGTCTAAGAAATAAGTTTGATTTATGATAAGTTTACAAAAGATGATTTAGATTCAAAACTTATGGGCAAATACTTCGTTTATAGGTTTGTGTAAATCGACGCGTAATCAAACTTGCATATATATATATATATATATATATATATATATATATATATATATATATAATTTGTATCTTAAATTAACAATTTTTTAATTATAATTGTTGTTAATTTAATTTTATTACGTATATGTCGATTATATATATATTTGGTGATGCGCATGTTCAGGTCACCGCAGGCCACGTCTAGGTGACTGTAGGTTAGGACCTGCAGTGGCCTGGGTCAATGCAGGCCACGTCCAGGTGACAGCAGTCCACGACATGCAGTGGCATGCGTCATTACAGGCCACGTCCAGGTGATTGCAGGCCACGACTTGCAGTGACCTGGGTCATTGCAGGTCATGCTCAGGTGACTGCAGGCCACGACGTGCAATGACCTGGGTCACTGTAGGCCACGTCCAGGTGACTGCAGACCACAATGTGCAGTGGCCTGGGTCACTGCAGACCACGTTCAGGTGACTGCAGGCCATGGCTTGCAGTGGTCTGGGTCATTGCATGTCATATAATGAGAATTATTTTTACTGTAAAAAAATAAAAAAAATAAAAAAAAATAAAAATTTAGGCGTCAGTTCTAAATTTAGAACTGACACCCAAAGTTGGGTTTTTTTTTTTTTTGACTTTAGGTGTCGGTTATTACTTAGAACCGACGTCTAAAGTTCGACTTTAAGCTTCGGTTTCTACAACTGACACTTAAAGTTGAACTTTAGGCGTCTGCGTCATAGGCGTCGTCACTACAACCGACGCGTTTTCTAGTTTCTGTACTAGTGTATGATGCGCGCGATGTATGACCCTAATATTTAAGGGCCCAAAGAAAAAGGTAAAAGAAGTAAGAAAGAAAGGATAGTATAAAGCAAACAAGTATTATGATCATCATGCATAATATTTCATAAATTGTACTTATGTTTTCATATTTGTTGATGATGAAATGAATGTGATGTTTTATGCTTGATGTACAATTTTAAATTTATGTGAGAAAATGAAAGATAAAAGTTAGGAGAGATTAATAATAACTCTTGCGATATTTTACATCCATGGTAAGATTGTTATCTTGACATTGATGATAATGACTTTATATGTTGTGCTTATGTGTATGTAGTTATAGCTACCATAATTATGTAAATGAAAGGTAAATAACAAAGTTCAGAGGTTAAGTTAATTGAGTACATGAATTATACTTACTTGTCAACACTTTCCTCACTAAGCTTCATAACTTATAAGTCTTTTCATGACTAATATAGGAAATAGAATGCGAGCTCTTTGAGATTGTAAAGACTTGGGGAAAGACCTCTCATGACGGCTCGGAGTATCATATCATTACACGTCATGAAGTTTGGGTTCATTTTCCTTTTTGGTCGGGAATGTATTTTAAAGAAAGGGTGTATAAGACCGATCATGTGTACGATGCCTCTACCTATGAACCAAAGGGCGTCTTACTTTTTATTTCTTGAAGAGTAAGTGGGATGTAAAACTTTTGTTTTAAAAAGAGTTCCTTGGAGTCAAGAGTAGGTATGTAATGAAGAACCCTATTTGCTTTTGGTGAAGCATGTAAATCATTCCATTCTCTTGCTCATGTGATGCGAACCCGGAGGGGGTCAGCGTCGTAGCTCGCGGAATAACGCTTGGAAAGTTCCGAATTCAGGTTGGAACGGACGGGAACACTACAACCCGAGCCTCACGACGTAAGAACCATGGGTATATTAAACCCAAGACCCGTTACGATGCGGAAACAAGAACCGTAATGGTTTGAACGCCACAAAGGATGCCCACGCCTTTGATAAGTTCGATTTGTTGAACGCCACAAGATTTGAATCTTGATAAGTTCGTTGTTTAAAGGGAAAATCCTCACCTTTAGAGAGAGTAAAAACACTCAATAATTTTATTCATCAAAAGTATTCTGTTTTTGCATTGAATGGAAAACCATATAAATAGGCAAAATAAAACCTAATAGCTAACTGACTCTGAATAGAATTCTAATTAGGCTAAAATAACTAAAATTACCAAAATTGAATTAAAAACCAATAAAGAAAATAAAAATAAACTGAAATACTAAAATCCCGAAAAATCTGATTCGTGCTGCTTACGGCTGTAAAGGTCGGACTTACGGCCGTAAGTCCTTCTCTGATCAAAACGTCTCAATATTAGTTACAGTCATGAAGGTTTATGTTACGGTCGTGAAATTCCATGGATTAGTTACGACCGTGAGAACCCAAGTTACGGCCGTAAACGCTGTTCTGCCCAAATTGTGCGCTGATAATATTACGGCCGTAATTATGGAAGTTACGGCCGTAAAAAGCCTTTCTGCCTTGATTTCTGATCCTTTGACGTAATTTGAATCTCGACTCGAACCCAACGCGAAACTTGTTCATTTTTTTCATGTAGAATATTGTTGAATTGTTCATATCTTGATTTCTCATTTTTGACGCCTTTTCCGGATCACATCATCCCCTCTTCCTTTAAGATGATTCGTCCCGAATCATAACATTGTTCTTAGCTTCTTTTCTGGATCACATCATCATGTAGTGATAAAAATATGAGTAGTGATATGGAAAGTATATTTTGTAATATAAGGAAACTCCATTATGAAAGGGTAGGTATATTTTGTAATGTATGGGAACTCTACTATGATATGAGAAGTAAATGAAAATCTTAAGCAATGTTATGTTCTTATGAGTTTTCTTAAGTTTGCTAATGATCCTCTAAAGATTTTCATGGGTTAAAGGAATACTAGAAATTTGATTTTCTTTCCGTTGCGTGATACTGGTAACCATACAAAGTAAAATTTTAGTTATATCTTACGCTACCAGTAGCGCTAAAAAAAAAAAAAAAATTACGGAAAATTCTGGAGACGTGACAAGAATAGTCTAGCAAATGTGAATGCAAAATGAGGCAAGTATGAATGCAAAGTAAATGTATGTCAAGTTTAGGCATGTGAATACATTCATTGCATTAATTATATATTTATATAATATATATAGTATGGAAATTTGTGAAAAATGATTTTTTAAAGAATGCGTGATTTAGAATGAATGTTCAGAAAAATTGATTTTTGAAAAATTAATTTCATACGTGTAAATGATAAAATATTATGTCTTGTGGGTTAAGCACCCACTTTTATAAATTGAGATATATGGATGATTTTTTTTTTTTTTTTATATATATATTTTTTTGTTGTATATAAAGTTATTTGTATTTGCAATGTACATTTAGTGAAATTTAATTAAAATTAACATTTTGAATTGCTTAATTTGTTACATTCATTTAAATATAAGACCACACGTATTTAATTTGTTGCAATTATTTTATGTTATGTAAATTATAATATTTTGAGGGATATTAATTTTAATCATGGTAGTCAAAAAATTTTGGACAACAATTTTTAATTATTCTACATAATATAAGTTTGAAAATTCGTATAATTTAATTTAAGTTTGAGCAGTTTTTAATTTTTTAAGTGTTTGGTATATTTTATCATAACGTATATACTTTTTTTTCTACATATATTTTTTTATAATGTTAAAGTAAATATGAAAAAAAATATTGTTTAATATATTTAAATATCAAATATTGTATTAAGATATTTAGCACCAATTCTAATAGTAATATTTAGGTAGTGATAAATTACTTTTGTGGATGTCTATTTTCCATTTAAAAACTACAAAATTTGCATTTCAATGCAGTTATAATAACTTATAAAAATTATTGAAATCAACATTCATTTTTTTTTTAAATATATAATTTTACATTTATCATTTAATGATTTTTTTTTTTAATAATTTAGATTAGTTATGTTATTTTTAAATTTTATAAACAAAGTTACTGAACTTAAGCTATTACTTAAGAGTTGATACTTTGATTTTCTCTTTAATTAATAATATAATAAATAAAAATATTATTTATTATTTAATCATTCTTGACCATAATATTACTATTTATTAATTAAAGAAAATGTTATGAAATGTGGGTCCGTGCATTCAATTTTTTTTATTTTTTATTTTTTTTATTCAAGGTCTTCAATTCAAATGTTGTATTGAAAGTTTTCTTTTGAGTGGAGTTCTTTTTTCTTATTTTTTTTGTTGGCTTAAGATTTCATCACTTTTCTGTTATTAGTTAGTGCATTCAGACTTCAGTATCGGATTATAGGATGCATGATGGATATCCAATTCTTTGTAGATTTGAAGTCCTTGACAAATTAAGAATATTGTTTGACCCATAAAAGAAAACGTAGAGAAATAATTATTTATCTTAAAAATTACTCGTAGTAATTGTTATTTACATATATTTTTTGTTTAATCACACATATAGAATGCTACTGTGTTTGGGAGAAAAAAAAGTAGGGTATGTGAATTGTCACTTGTGCTTGTACCTTTTAAAGACTTATTTTTTGTTCAATGCAAGACATGGATATGCTAGTCGGGTATGAATATTGAAAAAAATCCAGACCATACTCATACACACATTGGATTTTTATATTTATCTCCATATAATCGACCCATAAACCCATTTAGTCAGGTAGTTTTCGCCCGCTTGTCTCGGGTCCTTAGTGGGTAACATGTTTGTGTGCATTATTGTCATCCCTAATCCAATATAACTTTGATGATTAGCATAGTAAGAATATATCATGCTTTGGAAAATTGGACAGAATTTTTGTTGCCGAAATATTAGAATATGCGATGACGATTAGAACTTAACAAATGTGATGACAAATGTTGTGTATAAGGAATTTTTTCAAAATTTGTAATAGTTTTGATAACATAATGCTTATTATTATTTTAATCGACGTTGAGATTTCGTAGTTTTTGCTTTTTTTTTCCAATTGTATTTTTATGTCATTTAATCTTTGTTAATAGAATATGTCCGTGCATTATACAAGTGTGAAACTAGTTTATAATTATTGTGATTGATATTTTTTGAATAAAAATTGGAAAAAAAATGGTAAATATGAGATGCAAATGCAGAAATTATAAGAAATATATTGACATCTTCCACATGCATCTATATTTGTATCCATAATATTATATCAAACATGATATACCATTAAAAAACTACTAAATTTACAGTTTAATTTAATTTAATAATAACTCATAAAAATTACTGAAACAACAGTCATTTATTATTTAAATATATGATTGACATTTACAATGTTGATACAACAGATGTCGAGACGATGGATCCAGCTTGTGGCGAATGAACCAAATGATCCAGTTCATGTCGAGCCAGTGGAAGCTCTCTCTATTGCAATAAAGGTTGCTACTGCTAGGCTCTTGATGGGCTTATTTATGAATCTCCGGCATCAATAAGAAGCAGTTTTTACATCTGAATCAAAGTACGCTACTTGGATCATTGCACGACTAGGCTCTTGGTCTTTTGCCTTTCGAAAAAGGGTAGCCTAGGGTGTAAGCACAGCAATGAACCGCGACTAACCTTAAGCGACCTATCTAAGATTAGGGGGGAGATCCTCATCAGTCAGAAGGAAGGGCTCTGTAGAGCATGGGGAACGATAGTTCCGGATTGCCATGGTTCGGAGGGGAGGTAGTGAGAAAGGTACGCCATTAAATTCAGTGTGCCAATCCCTAAAACCTGAGCTTCAAAGAAATTTTTTAATATTTGAATTAGTTATGTTACTTTTTTTAAATTTTAATAATTATTATAATAGAATATTTTTTATGCTTTTTGTATATTCGTTGATTATGTATAGTCATTAAGTTTTATGAATACTTATCGTAATTGATATTGATGATAGTAATTTTCATGCACGCACGGGTGAAAAACTTATATACATATATATGAGAGAGAAAGAGAGAGAGATTCGGGTTGCTTTCCCAATGATTCCCATTGAACATTTATGAGAGTTGTTTCTTCCATCTCTTGCTTGCCAAATTCAATCCGAAGCCGAAGGTAAGTGCGGGATGAAAGTCTTGGGGTTGCAAGCAAGATTTGGTAATTAACAAGGCAGGGTATCAATAAACATTTCCCAACGATGTATACATACAAAATAAAAACCGCCAAATGCTTGACATCTTTATTATTCAAGATTGCATAGATTAGTTGGCAAATGTTGAGGTAACAAAATAAAAACCTCCAAATGCTTGACATCTTTATTATTCAAGATTGTCTCTTCGGGCATAACTCAATTGATAAATGCTAAAGTACATGAAATCTTTATTGCTGACAGTTACAAGGTAGAGGTTCAAATCCTGACAAATGCTTTGAATTTGACCTCCTTATAGTGGAAATCAGTTGTCAAGTTTTAGACCATGATTAACTGAGATACATCTCGTAATTTACCTCATCCACAAAAATTCTAGAGACGTGGCAGTAGGGACCGTCAAGGTTGTGTTCAACTTTTTTTTTCTTTACCAATCAAGATTTGCATACCAACTAGAACCCCTCTTTTTGGTCCTGTACACAGCCACCCAAAGAATTCAAGTACTCCCTACACAAGTTATGCCCCTGATTGGTCCGGGGCTTTTTGAATAACTTCCTCAAAAAAATTATTTTTAATTATATATTTTATTAAATTGATCACTTTTATACTTTTTAATTTTTTTTCAATTACACATTTTTCAAAAAATCAAAATTTCCTTTGAAATCTCCAACACCAAATAGGTAGGTAAAAATCCGTCATTTTATGAATGCACGTGTTTACTCAAAGTTACTATTCACAATTACACGTGTATATAAACAAATTAGGAGAAAACACTTGCCTGTTTTTCTCTATTCCTCCTCTGTAACGGTCTTGTCTAGAATGAATTGTCGCTCCCAAGGCACATTTTCAAGTGGTAAAGGAGGTACGATATTGGGCTGACACTCGCCGTGTGCTCGGTTTCGAAACCCGCCAAGAGCAGCCAGGAACAGCCAATTTATTGGTGTTGTGATTGGTGATGTGAAAGGCGTGGCGGTAGGACCTTATAGCTTGTGACTCACTTACCCCGACATTGGGGTCTTGCCATAAGTACTACCCTGACCATGAACGAGGCATAACCTGCGGTTTACCTCCTGAACCAAGGGCTCAGGACAGGGTCGATTCAGGCCCCTAAAGTTGTGGTTCAACCTTTTTTTTTTAAGAATGAATTGTCTTTTTACATATATTATTATTATTATTATTTATAGTCGTAAATCTTTTTAAATATATTATCAACGGGAAAAAGGATTCAACAAAATTGGAGTTGTTGAATCCTATTCTCTCTCTCTCTCTCTCTCTCTCTCTCTCTCTCTCACAGTTCATTAGACACCAGCAAAAATGCCTGAAAACACTTCACAATCTCCCATCAAAACAGTCGTACTTCTAGTCCAAGAAAATCGATCATTTGATCACATGCTTGGGTGGATGAAGTCCCTTAACCCTGAAATTGATGGCGTGACGGGCAACGAATCCAACCCTTTATCTACATCCGATCCTGACTCAGCCCGAATTCACTTTGGCAATCAATCAGGCTATGTTGAACCAGACCCGGGTCACTCGTTCGAAGCGACATATGAACAAATATATGGTGTGCCATGGAAAGAGTCACAAAACCTCCCTCCAAAAATGGAAGGATTCGTCCAGCAAGCAGAATCTATACGGAAAGGGATGGCTGATATAGTAATGAATGGATTTAAACCAGAATCGATACCTGTTTTCAAAGAGCTGGTGTCTGAATTTGCTGTGTGTGATCGGTGGTTTTCTTCAATTCCGACATTGACGCAACCAAATCGTCTGTTTATACACTCGTCAACTTCCTATGGCGCCATCGCTAATGATACAAAAATGCTTGTTCAAGGGTACCCACAGAAGACTATTTTTGAATCAATGGAAGAAAATGGTTTCTCTTTTGGGATTTATAATCAGTTACCTCCTTCAACTCTCTTCTTCAGGTATCATCTTCTACAGACTATTCACTTGTTCTGAATATTTAATTGAGGTGTTTATTTATTTTATTTGTTTCTTTTTCTTAAGCATGTGTTAGGCGGCTAATCTAGGATTTTTTTTTTTTTGTTTATTTTAGTATTTTCTAAGTAGACGTGTGGTTGAAAATTGGAAAGGAAAATGTGTGTGGTTAAAAAATAGTTTGAAAAATTCTATTGTTTATAAATTTATTTATAAATTATAGTAAAAGAACGGTGTGAATTAATGATGTGTTTAATAATAGATTACTTTCGAACATTCGGAATCCGACTATAGCCGTCGAAGTTGTCGAACTGGATTTTAATCAGGCTAACCAATGATGTTTTTGGTGCTTGTCTTGACCGTCTAGGACGAGATATGGAGAAAATTGATAGTCTAGACCTGTCGAGACTCGTTAAAAATTCGGGCTTTTTCGAACCTCTCTTTAATCGATGGGTCGATTTGAAATAATCAACATATCTTGCTCATGTGGTCTTTAGGATATGATTCAAATTTGGGAGAGAATCGTGAGATGTGATTAGAGTTTTTTTAGTCAAGTACGTGGGGATTAAAATCAGATTTTAATAGATTTTTATGAATGTAAATGTAACATGTGGTTGAAAAGTTGTGAGTTTCATAAAAATAGGTGACTAAATTTGATTGGTTTCTGTTGACTTTAACTTAGATTAAAATCTTGATTTTAAGTTATACTCCCTCCATCATATAAAGATAGACTTTTTTTCCTCTTTGATTTGTTCTACAAAGATAGACCACTTTTCTTTTTTAGAGTATATTAATGTCCTTATTTTCTAATATACTTCTATTTAATATGCATTGTTATTAATAAATATAAACAACTTATTATTTAATGTAGGGGTATATTAGGTATAATGTAGATAAATTTATAATTTCAATATATATTAATTGTGTTTTCTTAATCCGTGTGAAAATAGAAATAAGTTTATCTTTGTGGGACGGAGAAGTACCAAATAGGGGTTAAATGTGTTATTATTCAAATAAATAAATAAATAGGGGCTAAGTGCGATTAAGCTATGTAATGTAATTGATGCATTGTTAGTTGTTAATACTTAATAGTCCCAACTTCCAAGGCGTAAAAACCTAAATCACATGCTAGTTTTTTTGGGATTTATATAAGACAGATTATCGGATCCATTATTTTTATTTCATTTTTTGACCACATGGTTCGTGGAACTTACCAATTTTTTAATTTCAAAAAGCTTGGTCAAAAAATGGGGGCAAAAATCTAAACGTGTGATTATTGCCTAATTGATGTTCGTTAAGTACTATGGATGCTAAATAGATCATGTCGAGTTGCTCACCTTGCACACCATAGGGCTCGACTCCGGTCTAGTGTGCACAAGGAGTGTGTCGAGTACGAAACAGACTTTTTTTTTTTATAATAATTTCAGTTCGACTTGTCAAATTTACAAAAATCTTACATTTTTTCATTCAATTACTACACGCTGATTTGAATACACGAGTTAGCTCGCCTGACTCACTAGCCATTTAATACTTATTTTGGCAAGTCGATTTGCATTTTTGGTTCGTGGCACATCCTATTTAACACCACTAATCATCACCAATAATGCATACATCAATCCTTGAGTTCTTTATAATTTATGAGGATAAAGGTTGTTTAGACCCACTGACCAGCTGTCTGGGCAATAAAAGAACATGATATATATATATATATTCATTAACTACTGATAATTTGTAATGTTCAAACCAATCAATCATGACGTATTGGATGCCGTCTACTTTTTTATCATTTTGCCAATCTTTGGCAGCATTTTATAACTTTGACCCACGTGAATAATGGAAGATTTTTATTTATTTATTTGGAAAAAAAAAATGTTTAGCATAAATCATAGCTTCTACAATCCAAACCTTTCAAGAACTCCGCTTGATTGAAAGTATGAAATTTAGATGGAAAGAATATATGTTTCAGGGAATTAAATTACTATTTGATTTAAATTGGAATTGACATTTCAAAATGAGATGAAAGTAAATGAATTTCCAAATAAATCTAAGGAAAATATTTTCCTTATTTTCAAGAAAAAACATGGAAAATTGAGAGAGCACATAATATGAATTCTATTAAACAAAAACACAATCAAATGAATCAAAGATGGAATTTCATGAAAAATATTTTCTATTTTCAAGGAATTGACCTCAATCAAACGAATACTAAATGTGCTCGCGAAATATTTTTGGATAATTTATGTCCAATGAACGTTAGTTGACTAAAATTAAAACATTTAACCTAAATTTGATCAATTTTAAGAGGGCAAAAGAGTCTCATTACATTGTTCAACTTAAAATCATTAACAAAAAAATTAAAATAAATACTTTAAAAAAAAATAAAATGAATATGGATCTTCTTCTCCACTATTCTATCCATGCGCACCCGCCCTTATCACTGCCATTGTGACACCATCTACTCCCCATGGCCGCATCCCATCACAATCGAATTCGGTATCGTCACTGAACATGATTTGAACTAAAATTTTGGATCTGTTTTCATATGAAACCAGAGTCCGAAACTCACTTTAGTTGATAAACCAAACCATATGGCAGATTTCGTTTCCTCGATGAAATTAATGCTATAAAGTTGGTCTTGCAAATACCAGAGCACGAGGGAATACCACCTCCATCTCTAAAAACCACTACTACCACCTCTATTTCCAACAATCAATACTACCACTTACATCTTGAACCTCTCAACTAGTAATGGCAACGGGGGCGAATTTAGGACGGATCGGCCTGATCCATATCCGCTCTATGAAAATTTCTAACCCATATATGTTCTTCAAGCAATGTGTCAATATTCTTTTGTAATATTGAAAAGTATAATGCATGCTATTCATGACCGAATAATATTCTTCTAAATTATTAATTATAATGGTGTGCTTCTCATGAGTAACAGCAATTAAGCCGAATCTTATTCGAAATTAACAATTTACTGCTAAAAAATTATCAAATAATATAATTTATTATATGCTAGTACAACAATTCTAAAGTATTACATATAACAAATAACTTGAACGAGGATATGAGAGGAATTCAAAGAACTATGCATCTAAACACTAACTTAAAATTTATATCCCGCACAACGTGCAAAATGAATTTAAGAGATATTCGATTAGGTGGAATATATAGTAAATTAATATTCTCCTTCAATATTGATTAATTATTTTATTGAGTTGTTTAATTCGTATTTCTTCAGGAACTTAACGAGATATATATACTTTTAAAAAGTAATCAATATAATATTCTTCTAGAATATTTATATTAACAATTCGTTCTACTTTATTCTACTAGAATATTAATCTATATGAACTAGTTATTCTTTTGCAGTAACGACACAATACTTAAGAATTGTATTAGATTTAAATAATTTTAAGTATGCTAAAAAAATATGAAGAGTTTTGTTCTTTAAAAATTCACGATCTTCCAACTTCACTAAAATTCGTTATTGTTCGCATAGAGATTTCTCACAAATTAGCCGTTGGATTTGATCTTAACCGTAGAATATGAAGAATAATGAGTTGTGAACGTCCAGTTCAAATTTCATGACGATCAAACTATAGATTGCTGAGATATCAACGTGTGATCATAGTTGCTGCTGGCTATCTAGTTCCTATGAATTTCTGCACTACAAATCTTGATTTTTTTTCCCTTTTGGGTGAGCTCTGTCATGCTGACCACATGTAATAAATTAATGGAACAAGAGAAAATTATAATATAATTAAACTCATGTATCTATTATTGAGAAATAAAGCTCCGTATTTATAGTGTTCAAAACAAGAGTTACAATCATAGTATAATAGAATTTCTACAGTGAATAAGATATATCAAGGAATTTGATAATTGTAAATAATCATCAACAATTATCTCATAATTATAAAAAAAATTCTTTTTATTTATTTATTATTTTTTTTCTCCTTTTTTAGCAAGTATTTGGTTAACTTGTTTATTAAAAAAAGTTTTCATCACATTTTCCAAAATTACTTTTTTAACGACACATTTTTTGAAATAATTTTTTAACCACATATTTTATCTCAAAAAACTAAAATTTCTTGTTTATAAACAAAAATTATGATATATGTACAATCATTTTGTACAACATAACTTACAACTTATGATGTGGGATAGTGTGGTGTGTTGATTTTGAAAATAATGTGATGTGTGAATCAACATGATTTTGTCAATCAGGATTGTAAGTTAAAAGTTTTAAGAATGTATTGTACATGTCTATAAACAAATATAAGCTGTCAAACATAGGGACATAAATCATTTGGACATAAATCATCCAGAGATTCTTTGAACGTACATTTACTGAAAGGTATGGAATATAGATGCAACGATTTAAAGGTTTTGGGACTAAAGTGAATACTACTGAAAAGTTTGAAATCTCTACTGCAAAGTTTTCATTTTTAATGTCAAAATGGTTTAGTAGGAAATAAAAGAAGAAAATTAAACTTCTTTCTATAGAAAGTGGCCAATATTTTGTTCATCCAATGAATCTTTATAAAATTATGTTAAGTGACGTGTCATTAAAAAATAAACCCTTTGGAGGAGGTCTATGGGACATGCCAAATCATCATTTATTATTAATTTCTATTTATTTAAGAGGTTACTTTATGGTAGTTTAGAAGATTTGAGTTGTTACATTTTCTCTCTCCTCTTTTTTCTAATTTATTTTATCCTTTAATAGTTGTCGAAATACACATAAGCATGATTAATTGGTTGTAGACTGGAGTCATTGGTCGAAGTGATACGTATCCAGTGGGCACCATAAGTGGTGCCCATCGGGGGCACGAAGTTATTGCAACCATTAAAGGAAAGGTTACGATTGTTTGTACTAAAATTTGAAGGTTATGGACTATTTATGCCGCAACTCCATATATAGGTTAGGAACCATTTGTGCCAATTTCCTTAAAATTCTCTAGACATTATTTCTTTAATTAGTTATATCTTTAATAGAGGCATGTAAAAAAGATGACTATGTCTTTTTATTTTAATTTTCGTATGAAAATAATAATAAAATTAAAGATAAAACTCTAGTAGCTTGTCGTACCGTGCTCCATTTTCTGGATTATTGTTTCATTACCAACAGTTAAAAATATGAATTGTGTTAAGCCATCTAATTTTTAATAATTTTAAAAATTGTCTGTATGTTGAAATATGAAAAATGTTCTGCTTCCTTTATTTTATTAATAATTAATTATGCCAAAAACAACATGTGTTGGTGTAGAACTTGGGAATTTTGGTAGGGAAAATGCAAAAAAAATGATTTTGTAGAATTGGATTTGAAGTTTATTAACCTCTATTTCCATAATTTTGGACAGAAATCTCAGAAAATTGAAGTACATGGATAATTTCCATCAGTTCGATCTTCATTTCAAAAGGCATTGCGAGGAGGGAAAACTACCAAACTACGTAGTAATCGAGCAAAGATATTTCGAGACTAAACTTTTTGCAGGAAATGATGATCACCCTTCTCATGATGTCTCTGAAGGACAAAAATTTGTTAAACAAGTCTATGAAGCATTGAGATCAAGTCCCCAATGGAATGAAATTCTCTTCGTAATTATATACGATGAACATGGTGGTTTTTATGATCATGTTCCCATCCCGGTTGAAGGAGTTCCTAGTCCCGATGACATCGTCGGTCCTGAACCGTATAAGTTTAAGTTCGACCGCCTTGGTGTTAGGGTTCCGGCGATTTTGATATCTCCTTGGATTGAACCTGGAACAGGTGGGTCAATCATTGTGTACGTATTATGTGCATGACTTATCTACGAGGTTGAGTAGTATTGATTAGTTAATTGATGTTGGTGGTGAAAATGCAGTCTTAAATAGACCTTCCGGACCATATCCTACTTCAGAGTTTGAGCATTCCTCAATTCCAGCAACTCTTAAGAAGATTTTCAACCTGAAAGAGTTCTTGACAAAGCGAGATGCATGGGCAGGCACATTTGAAACCGTCTTAAACAGGACGGTCCCAAGAACAGATTGTCCCGGTACACTTTAATTTACGTACTTATTAGCTGTTTTACGACTTTATTATCTAAATGCATATACTTATCACATGCTATCAAAAAAAAAAAAAAAAAAAAAAAAAAAAAAAAAAAAAATCCAATGAATTCATGTATTCATGAGAAAAAACTACTTTATATTAGGGATGTCAACGAACCGAAAATCAAGGCTCGAGCTTTTAGGGGTCGGACTTTTTTGGGTCGAGCCGAGCCAAGGCTCGTCCCCAAATATAAGGCTCGACTTGAGCTTTTCCAAGCCGAGCCGAGTCCCGAGCTTTTAATTTTTATTTTTATAACAGAACTCCATAAATTCGTTATTGAAAATGTATATATACAACGAGCTAAGCCGAGCTCGTGGTCAAATTTCAAAGCTCGAGCTCGCATCGAGCTTTATGGGCAAGCTTTTTTTTGGCTCGAGCTGCGCCAAAGCCCGAGCCGTGAGCTGAGCTAAACTCGAACTTTTTTTTAGCCGAGCCCAAGCGACTCGATCCGACGAGCCATTTTGCCATCCCTACTTTATTTAGCCCCCGTTTGGTGAAGATTAAAAACAGATTTTTAATAGATTTTCATACAACTTAATGACATATGTGATTGAAGGTCCCTTAAATTATGTGGTTGTGATTGATTGTTAACTTAGATTAAAATGTCTGATTTTCATTTGTACCAAAGGGGCCTAGTGTAGGAGTGTAGACATGGTCGTCACAGACTTGCAGCACGCCATATCCCCAATAGGCTCCTTTCTTTCTTTTAGCGTTTAGGCTTGCCTAGACCGGTTTGTGGGGTTTCAATTCAATTTGTTTGCTCAAGTTTAATCCTCGGGACAAATTTTTTGAAGTCTAGCCTATGATTTTGTAATATTATCAGCACTGTGTTCATAAATATTTGCAGTTACTCTTCCGGAACCAGTGAAAATGAGGGAGACTGAACCAAATGAAGATGCACAGCTAACTGAATTCCAACAAGAACTAGTGCAAATGTGTGCAGTGTTGAATGGTGACCATGCAAAGGACATTTATCCTCACAAACTAGTCCAAGACATGAAAGTTGTTGAGGCTGTTGATTATATTGAAAACGCATTTCAGAAGTTTAAGGATGACTGTGATAAAGCCAAGAAAAATGGAGCTGATGAATCCCACATTGTTATCCTTGCAAATCCACCAATAAAAACAGGCGCTTCCAATACCATAGTAAAGAAGATATTTTCGTGTATAACGTGCAGCCACGATTAAAATTACCAGTTCGACCTGAATATTCTGATGTTGTTGGGTTACCGTTTGGTATTTTTCTCTACTTGATTTTTTTTTTGCATGCTTAAAATTTAAGTTTAGACGGACGTGTACAAAGCATATTTTATTAATGTCTGGATTTGTATTTGAATTTGGATTTTTTTTTTTTTTTTTTAATTAATTGATCTTTCTCTCACGTCTCTCTCTCATCTTCCCCAATCTCTTACACCTCTCTCGTCTTCCCCAATTTTTTATTTCTTTAAGACATCTTTTGGGATAGAAGTCTTGGTTGCTGCTGAAATTGGGAGTATTAGGACAAAGAAAATTGATTTGCTACAGGTTTACAAGGCCTACTTTTCATTGAATTTTGATCAATATTTTCATTCATTGTAAGGTAATGATCTATAAAGTTAATTGGAAATGATATATGATCAAATCTTGTGATTTTCCACAAGTTCCCTTCGAAGTTGCCTCGATGACGAAGGTGTTTTTCAGATTTTTGATTCTTATTTACTTCGTCATTGAATTATTACAGATTTCGATTCAATATTTCACACTCTAGCTTTTGTTTTTCAATTTATTTAGTTTCGGTTTCAATCCAAATAACTTTATTTTGATTATTTCGAAATTCTTCCTGTTTTTAATATGATTCGAAGTTTCGATCTTGATGGAGTTTGGGATTGAATGTGTTGGTTTTTGGAGATAAATTGTGTGGGAATCTTGATGAATCAAGATGTTCTTGAACTTGGTAGGAAATGTATGTGCTTATAATATGTTTGGTAAAATGTCTTAGTGAACTTTCATTCGATTTTTTTTTTTTTTTTTTTTTTTAAATTTTTATAAACGGACTTAGACACAACTTGTATATATATATATATATATATATATATATATATATATATATATAGTTTGTATGTCATTTAGGGTTGATTTTACATAGGAAGAATGTTCAAAACTATAGAGAGAATGGGAACCGAATGAGGCATTTCGCGACATGCCGTATCTCTAAATCTGGTTGGCATTACTTGACATTTCACTTCATCTCTCCAAAAAATCCTCAGCCTTGTCATTCTGATTAGCAAAGTGATTCTCATAGTTCAACTTGTTTGGGAACTCTTGAAATTCTTGAATTTTTTCAACTTTTTGGGGACTCAAGGAAGATGTGAGCCCATTGATTTGGATGTGCAACATCATGGGCCTTCTATTAATGACCAGCAATCCGCCAGTCTGATTGCAGAGATCACGCATGAAGAGATCAAGTCAGCCCTTTGGGATATTGGAGAAGATAAATCACCCGGTCCTGACGGCTACTCATCTTGTGTTTCTTCAAAAAAGCCTGGAATATTGTTGGAACTGACTTTTGTGATGCTATTCTTGAGTTCTTTTGTTCGGGATCACTCCTCAAACAAATGAACAACACGGTTATTGCTCTTATCCCCAAAACCAACCACTCTTCCTCAGTGGGGGATTTCAGACCCATTGCCTGTTGTAACGTTATTTATAAAGTCATTTCGAACATTCTTGCCACAAGACTTGCAGGGGTGCTTGACAATATTATTGACAAGGCACAATCGGCTTTTGTTTGGTGAAGGAACATGACAGAAAACATCCACCTTGCCCAAGAACTTTTGGAACAATATAATAGGAAGAGGATCTCACCTAGATGCCTTCTCAAGATTGATTTAAAAAGAGCATATGACACGGTCGACTGGGAATTCTTAAAGTCGATAATGTATGGTCTTAATTTTCCTCCAATTTTCATTGGCTGGGTAATGCAGTCTGTTACTACAACATCTTATTCTATTCGGCTCAATGGTTTGCTACACAGGTTTTTCAGAGGACAACACCGACTCAGACAAGGGGACCTTTCCCCCTATCTGTTTGTCCTATGTATTGAACACTTTTTGAGGTGCCTTAACATCAATTCTTGTGATTCGGAATTCAACTATCGTCCTAAATGCGGCAACCTTAAGATCACACACTTGGCATATGCAGATGATCTCATGCTCATGTCTAGAAGAGACGAAATTGACATTGGGATTCTTTTAGACAACCTCTCCCACTTTGCAGTTATCTCTGGGTTACATGCAAATGAGCACAAATCCGCTAGGGTGCTTTGTTTAAAAGGCATGGTCAAACAAAACTTTCATTTAAAAAGACCCCTTTGATAATTTATGAGTTCAATAGCCTCTTAGTTGGAAAAAATGAAAAAATGATTTATACAATTACCCAAATGTCCTTGAGTGCAAAACAAAACCTAATTATTTCTTCCAATTTCCAAACGTGATCAGCTGCTGGGTCTCCTTCCTCTCCCACAAACAAACATTTTCGTGCCATCTCCCTGCTCTTCCCTCTTCTGGAACCAGCTGCACTTCCATCTTTGAAACAAGAAATACATTTTCTTCCTTTGAGTAATAATCTTGTTGAAGTTTGGAAATCTATTTTGCAACATTGGTATTGGGCATTTGGAGAAGAAGAGAAGGTAAGTTTTAATCTAAAAAATTCATAACCATTTTATATAAGCAATGTCTGAATCATAACAGTGATGATGTATTTTTGAATTTATGTTGTGATTCTGCGCGTAACGATTTCGAAGTCGTTTTGGTCATACCGATGTCTTTATTCAGAATGTATTCTTTTCATCGATACTTGTGATAGTTGAAGTAATATATATGTTGGTAAATACATACTTCTCATCATATCTAAAAGTTGGAACAATATCTCCTTCTTGGAACCAAGAAATACATTATCTTCCTTTGAGTGATAATGTTGTTGAAGGTTGAAAATCTATTTTTCAACATTGGTATTGGGCATTTGGAGAAAAAGAGAATGTAAGGTTTAATCTGAACAATTTGTAACCATTATATCTAAGCAATGTCTGAATCAAAACCGTGAAGATGTAATTTTGCTCTTATGTTGTGATTCTGCGCATAACGATTTCTAAGTCGTGTTGGGCATACTGATGTCGTTATTCTGAATTTATTGTTTTCATCGATACTTGTTATTGTTGAATTAATATATATGTTGGTAAATACATGCTTCGCATCATATCTAAAAGTTGGAACAATATCTTAAACATGTTCTTTGCATTTGTGTTTTACCGCAGTTAGATATTGCATGTTTTACTTAAGAAAGCTATTTTGAATTGCAGTTATGGACAATGTGGATATGGTGTGGATATCAGCATGTTACCCAGGTGAGTTTGAGCAGAATCTTGAAGGTAAATGGATATGGAAATATGTGGGGAATAAAAAAGGGAGAACATTTCCTATTCTTGTTTCGAGGACGATTTCGTATGTAGAATTGTATGACAAAGTGAAACAGGAGCTCAACATTGATTCAAGGCTACATGAAATAGAGATGCATGTCCTTCCCCAATAGTGTCTAAGACTTCAATAGCACCGATTGTCATTGATTATGACAACAATGTGAAGTGGTTTATGTCAGTACGTGGAGAAACACCTCTATGCATAACTCTTTTGAAAAAAGCTCCTGGAAATCGAGAATGGATTGATCTTGATACATCTGTATCGCGAGTTGGGCGTGAGAAAGAAGTTGAAAATATGAACACAGAGGGAGATGTTGTGCAAAAGGACAATGTTGCGATCGATGGCAATGATTGTGAAATGTTGCTAGATTGGAACGATTTTCATGTAATTCAAGACAGCCCACAAAGGCCAACTGCACAATGCTTGGGAGACACGGATGATGTCGGGTTGCTTGAAATTGAACATTTTAGTCAGACAGGAGCAGGTGACAATAATGCTGATTTGAGTGAACCTGACTACCATACTCAGAATCTTGCATATGACAACATTGATGGCCGAACAAATGACGGCTATTCACAGGCTGTAGTTTCAAGTTTTCCTTCTGTCCATTGCGGTTCGTCTGTAAGAATTCCAGAAGACGAAGATGTTCAAGCAAAACAGTTGTTTCCAAAAAAAAAGGCCTTGACAGAAAAATTGCAGTGGCTTGCTCTGAAGTGTCCTTTGAATTCAAAGTTAAGAAGTCAAATAAGAGCATTTATACAATTGTTTGTGTAGAGGAAAACTGCAAAGTCGTTTTGGGCATATTGATGTCGTTATCATGAATCTGTCATTGTCATCCATATTGATTCACCCAACATCGTTTCAGTTGATTAAAACTTGAAGTACATTGAATTTCTCCAAGGGAATATGGACTTGAATGCAATCGCTCAAAATGTGTCCCAATGTGAAGGAAGAGATTGTCTGCAGAGTTATTGGCATGAAACTTTGAGCCTTAGTGTACATTGATAAATCTGGATTTTGTTTGTCTAATCATGAATCTTTTTGAGTAGTTGTTTATTTGGAGTGAGGATACTTGATTTGTATTAGAAATTATGCTTGTGTAGTTGGAGGTTGAATTTTTTGTTAGTTGTGCAGACAATAAACATTGCATTTTAGATGTGGAAGTGTTTAGGATTTATCAATTTTTGTTGGAATGAGAATGATTGGTTTTCAGCAGGTTGTTGTTCATTTGATTTTAAACTATAACGAGGTTGAAATCGTTACTTTGCACACATACCGATTTTAACATCGTTCCCATCTAAAAAAGATAGTAACGAGATATAAATCGTTACTTTGTAAATATATCGTGTTCAACATCGTTTCTTTTGAAAAGACCTTATATCTGTCCATAATGAGGTTGAACTCGTTACTGTGTACACGTAACGACTTAAATGTCGTCATAGTTACTGCTTCAAAGTCGTTCGTAACGATATTAATGTCGTTACAGTTGAAAATACCTTACTGCTTTACTGTTGTTCATAACGAGATTGAAATTTTTACTTCATAAAAATAACGACATAAATGTCGTTACATATATTTACGGATATGCCCTCGTAGTCCAACATTCCCACTAGTCAACAAAGTCGTACTAACTTTTCAAAAAATATGTTTAAGTCGTTGTAACGACTTCAAATCCGTTATAATTTGGAAGATCGTTTCATTGTAATTGTAACAACATTGAACTCGTTTGTGTGGAATATAGCCTAAAACGATGTGGAGATCGTTACTGTTTCAGTAGAACGAGTTCGAGATCGTTATGTTTCAGGCTCAGAAAGTCACATAACGATAATTATGTCGTTTGTTTACAAATTTGACGACATTAAGCTCGTTCCAGTGTACTATATTACCAAAACGATGTCAATGTCGTTTTTTCAATAACAAAACGACATTGGAATCGTTATGTTCATAGCCAAATATATATCATAACGAGTTAAATGTCGTTCTTTCGTAAGTTTGGAGAACTCTATATCGTTTCAGTGTAAATTATTACTATAACGTCGTCTGTATCGTTTCTTCAATCGCAACACGACATGTATATCGTTATTGCTCAAATCGTCGAGCCGATCGTTCTTTGCCGTCTGAAGTGCCTCCAATAGACGTAATCTAACAAAAATAGGTCATAAAATGTGATTCAAACACTTTGTAAATCGACATGATTAGAAAGATATGATCAATATGAGATGAAGTTCCTTTAGTTATCTATGACCTTGGAACTTCTACACTTGAGAGAAATGATCCTCTCTTTCTAATCATGTCGATTTACAAAGTGTTTGAATCACTTTCTACGACCTATTTTTGTTAGATTACGCCTGTTGGAAGCATTTCGGATGGTAAAGAACAATCGAATCATCGTTTTCATCCATAACGATACACAAGTTGTGTTCCACATGAAGAAACGATATCTAAGCCGTTATAGTTATAATTTACATTGGAACGAGATGTAGTTCGTTAATTTAACACTAGAACGATATGGAAGACGTTATGATGGTTTGTCGGTTTTTGACAAAACGATTTTAATATCTTTGCATGTGCAAAGAAACGATGTCAATATCGTTTTACTTAAAATTTAAACTAGAACGATCTTAATGTCGTTCAATTTGTACAGAAACGACATAGTTGTCGTTATGTTATTTTCTGAGGCTGAATTAGAACGATATGTAACTCGTTATATGTCAAATGAAACGATATATTTATCGTTATAGTTTTATTTTCAACTCCAACGATCTCAAAATCGTTATTATTACATTGGAACAATTTATCAAATGATCACGATTTTGAAATCGTTACAACGACTTAAACATCGTTACTACAAAACTTGTGCGAGTTTGTTGACTGTTTGGATTTATGAACGACGAGGGCATTATTGTAAATATGTTGTAACGACATAAACCTCGTTTTGTGTACAAAGTAACGACTTCTACCTCGTTATAAATAGATCTGAAGCAGTAACTATAACGACATGAAAATCGTTATGTGTACACAGTAACGACTTCAAGCTCGTTACTACTTTTTTTTTACTATAATGATTTTAAATTTGTTATGTGAACAAAGTAACGACTTAGACCTCGAAATGGTTCTCCTGTCATTATGAGTTCTATTACAAGGTACTTATAGCGACAAAACTCATATATAGCAATAAATAACACATTTTCTCGATGTCGTTAAATTTTAGTCAACATTTCAACTAAAATAATCTCGATGTCGTTAAGTTTTTACAGAAACTACATGAATGTCGTTATATTATTTTCAGAGACTGAATTCATACAATATTTAACTCGTTATATACCAAATGAAACCACATCTATATCGTTTTAGTTTATTTTCAACTCCACCAATCTCAAAATCGTTATTATTACATTAGAACAATTTACCAAATGATCACCATTTTGAAGTCATTACAACTACTTAAATATCGCTATGACAAAATTTGTGCGAGTTTGATGACAGTTCAATTTTATGGACAACGAGAGCATTATTGTAAATATTTCTTAACGACATAAACCTTGTTATGTGTATAAAGTAATGACTTCTACCTCGTTATGAATATATTCGAAGCAGTAACCATAACGACATTGAACTCGTTACGTGTGCAAAGTAACGATTTAGACTTCGAAAGAGTTCTCTTGTCGTTATGAGTTCCGTTACAAGGTACCTATAGTGACAAAAACTATCTATAGCAATAAATAACACATTTTCTCAAATCAGTTTTAACCACACAAATTTATCAACCTTGTTACTATGTTTTTTTGTACTGGAACAACATGAAATTCGTTACGTGTACAAAGTAACGATTTAGACCTCTTTATGAACAGACCTAAAGTATTATTGTCTTCTCAACTGCAACGACATTGAACTCGTTATGTGTATACAATAATGAATTCAACCTACTTACCAAGTTTTTCTATTTGAACGACATTAAACTCGTGGTTTCGAAAGTATTATATAGCGTAACAGTTCTCTAGTTAAAAGAAAACAAATCTATTTGTCTTTCTTTGTCATGTGAACAGAATGAATCATCTTGATAAGCATTTGGAGTCACTCTAAGTTGTCATAATTAACAAATAATATATGCGCATTAACTATTCAATTTATGTTAAACAAAATAAATTTTCATTTAATAATTCTATAAAATAATTATTTGATATTATAAAATAAAATAAAACGTCTAACTTCAATTTTTTTTTTCCCAAAATACTTTTAGAAAATATTACATGTTTATTAAATATAACTTATTACAAAAAATGTTGGTTCTAATATTTTTTTATTAAATATTAAAGGTTCAATTCATTACTATTTTATATTAAAATATTTTTAAAAAGTCCTATATGTTTATTAGATATAACTTCTTCCCCAAAGTGTTTTTAGTTCAGTGTTTTGGTTGACTTTATAATATTTTTAATACATATTTATTTGTTAGATATAATTTATTACAAAAAATGTTATTGGTTCAAGTGGTTTGATCCTTAAACTTTTTAACTAAAAGTACCGAATTCAATTCCTTGAACCTTAGATTTATATAGGAAAGAAATTTTTTAGAATACAATATATAAGTGTTAGAGATATTTGTTACACAAAATGTTGTTGGGTCAAGTGGCTTGGTTCTTAAACTTTTTAACAATAGGCTCAGGGTTCAATTCCTCTCAAACTCAATTTTCGGGAAAAAAAAATAAAATTTTAAGTTAACATACCATGGGTAAAAATGTCTTTTAACATTTTAATATGTTCTTCTATTTACATTATTTTTTTACTTTTGGTCAAAGGCCAAACAAACAAATGTTTTATCAGTGAGGTATATCTCAACTAATTCCCCAATCCGGTATCTATACAGCAGGAATTTCTGGGACGCAACTCAATGATGTTTTAGCCATGATAAATTACCCTAAAGGGATTATGCCTTCTCGTTACTTGGGTATTCCTTTGGCTGCTGAGAGATTGAAGATTATTCACTATTCCCCCTTTGTAGAGAAGATTGCTAATAGTATTGGAGTTTGGAACAAAAACTCTTTATCATACGTGGGACAGAGAATTAATCCGATTTGTTTTGCAAGGAATTGAAGGGTTTTGGCTATCAATTCTTCTAATTCCAGCTGGTGTGTTTGATAGAGTCATAAAGCTGTGCACAACTTTTCTTTGGAGCGGGGGGAAACCGTTAGTGGCATGGAAGGATATTTGTCTCCCGAAAACTGAAGACGGATTGAGGTTCCGTGACATGAAGGGATGGAATTCTGTGCTCTTAGCCAATATTATTTGGAACATTCAATAAGAAAAGAAAACTCTATGGATTCGTTGGATCAACCACATTTACCTCAGAGGGACTTCCTCTTGGAGCATTACAGTTAAGAAGGATGATTCAACTCTCTTTAAAAAGCTGGTTTCCTTGCATGAACATATCATTCAGGTCGAGGGATCTACCGAAGCAGCTGTGAATAAGCTCAATTCTTGGAACACTGTGTTGGGCTAAAAAGGGTCCAGCCCATTTATTATTTACTTGATTATCCCATTTTAAATTATATATTGGAAGCTTGAGGACTAATTGTGCAATAACTAAATTCCATCCACTTGACCTAATTAAAACAAAGGGTAGAGACTTTCTAATTGGCTAGGGACATACACATTTTGACGGAGAGGCAGTGTATTCATTTTTACGCAGTCAGAGGCTAAATATTTTTCGGACAGTGCACTGGTATGGAGCTTTTGGTCTGAAATTTCAACACACATACATACAACATTTGGAGAATAAAATATGCTATTTTCTTGTTCTATTTTGGAGAAGAAAATGTTGTTATTGATGTGTTCTTTTTCTCCAATATTGGGTTTCTCTAAGTATTATCTTAGAATGGTTTAGGTGTCATTTAATCTCCATTATTGTTGTTATTGTTTGGGTTCCATCTATTGTATTAGATGATGTATATTTTGGGTGCCAAGATTAATTTTTGAAGGTGTGTATTGGTTACTTCTAGATTTAGGGAAAAAATCTAGAAAAGAAATATTGCATTCCTATTATTTGGTAATAGTGGAATTGTCGGTTTGCCCCGTCGATTTTCCCTTCTCATTGGAGGGTTTTACGACGTTAAATAATTATTGGTGTTATCGCTTTTGTTATTTATAGTTCGATATTCTATTGTTTGGATTGACTTGATTGAATTGTTGATTTCCTATTTTAATCACACGGAGTTTGGGGGAAATATTTGGCGTTTGCTACTTGTGTTGGCAATTCCGTTTGTTGTCCGAATTTCCCCAACAGTGGTATCAGAGTTTGTGTTAGATTGTGTGGATTAAAATGGATGATCCAGTTGGTTGTGCTATGATTAGACTCACTAATCATAATTGGGTAACTTGGAAGCCTAGGATGGAGGATATCCTTTATTGCAAGGATTTGCATGACCCCGTTGAGGGTGACACGGCTAAACCGAAGGATATGTCAGACAGTGATTGGACCAAACAGAATAGAAAGACTATTGGAACTATAAGACAGTGGGTGGATAACAATGTGTTTCATCATGTTGCACAGGAGACTCACACACAGAAATTGTGGTCGAAATTGGAGTCTATGTTTGAGAAAAAGACTGCATCTAGGAAGTCTTTTTTGATTAGAGACTTGGTCAACATGAAATACAAAGATGGCATGGGTGTGATAGAGCACTTGAACAATTTCCAGAATATTGTAAATCAGTTGACTACTATGGGTATGAAACTAGAAGATGAATTGCAGGCTTTGTTGCTTTTGAGTTCTTTGCCAGATAGTTGGGAGACCTTTGTTGTGACTATCAGTAATTCTGCTCCGAATGGTGTTTTGACTATGGAGTATGTTAAAGACAGTATGCAGAATGGGGAATCAAGAAGGAAGTCCTCAGGTGTACATGCAGGGTCAAATCATGCACATGCTCTTGTTGTAGAGGATAGGGGGCGAAATAGAAATAGATGGCAGAAAGGTCGCAACAAGTCAAGAGGTCGGTCGAAATCAAAAGATAAAAAGTCAGCTTGCTATCATTGTAGTAATGTGGGCCACATTAAAAGAAATTTTCGGATTTGGTTGAGAGAGCAAAGGGAAGGTAGCAATCAGAAGAAGGAAGATGAAAAGAACACTACAGCTATTGTTTCTATCAGTGATGAAGTACTTTCTTATGTAGATGGTCATTTCCTACACGTGGGTGATCCTAGTACTGAGTGGATTGTTGATAGTGGTGCTTCCTACCATGTTTGTCCGAACATGGACTTGTTTTCAAATTACACAGCTGGTGATTTTGGTATTTCAAAGATGGGAAATACTAGCCAATCTAAGATTATTGGGATTGGTGATATTTACTTGCAAACAGAACTTGGCTACTCCTTGATACTGAATGATGTGAGGCATATTGCTGATATGCGCCTCAATCTAGTTTCAGTTATGGCTCTTGACAGACAGTGTTATTATAGCAGATTCGGTGATTTGAATTGGAAATTGTCGAAGGTCACTTTGATTGTTGCCAAAGGAAAAGCTTGTTGCACGATTTACAAGACTTATGCAAAAGCTTGTAAAAATGAGGTGAATGTTGTTGAAGATACTTCTCCTGATTTATGGCACAAGAGGTTTGGTCACATGAGTGAAAAAGGTTTGCAGGTTCTGGCTAAGAAGACATCTATTCCCTTAGCCAAAGGTATGTTGCTAAACCAATGTGATCATTGTTTATATGGTAAACAACACAGAGTTTCTTTTAGTGGTTCATTTAAAAGAAAACATGATATTTTAGAACTTGTGCATTCTGATGTGTGCTCTCCTAGCGATGTAGCTTCTTTGGGTGGAAATAAGTATTTCCTCACATTTTTTGATGATGCTTTTAGGAAGCTTTGGGTTTATATGTTGAAATCCAAAGATCAGGTATTTAAGAGTTTTCAACAGTTTCATGTCATGGTAGAACGAGAAATAGGGAAGCCCTTGAAATGTCTCAGAACAGATAATGGTGGGGAATACACTTCACATGAGTTCAAGGATTATTGCTAAAAATTTGGGATTCGACATGAGTTTACAGAAGCAGGTAATCCTCAACATAATGGTGTGGCAGAAAGAATTAACCGTACCATTCTTGACAGAGTCAGATGCATGTTGAAGACAACCAAGCTACCAAAAATGTTTTGGGGTGAAGCAGTTCAGACTGCTTGCTATTTGATCAATAGATCTCCATTTGTTCCTTTGGACTTTGATATTCCAGAAAGAGTTTGGACAAGAAAAGATGTTTCCTACTCTCATCTGAAGGTGTTTGGATGCATAGCTTTTGTGCACGTGCCTAAGGAACAGAGATCGAAGCTTGATGATAGAGCTACTCGTATATTTCTCAGCTATGGTGATGAACAGTTTGGGTACAAATTTTGGGATCAAGAGAAAAAAAAAGATTGTGAGAAGCAGAGATGTGGTTTTTCATGAAGACCAAACCATTGAAGATTTGGATAAATTGGAGCAGCCTAGAGTGACTGCAGTTGTTTCTGATCTCGCATCTACAAGCACTTCAACATCACAGCCTATTGTTGAAGAGAACTTAGCTCCTATTGATGAGAATGTTGATGACATTGCTCATGATAATATACTAGCTGATGAGAATGCTAATGAGGGGGAGCAAATACCTGAGACAGAAGAAGATGAAGAAGCACATGTCAGAAGATCTACCAGAGATCACATGCCATCTACTAGGTATCCTACTTCTGACTATATTTTGCTTACTACTGATGGGGAGCCAGAAAGTTTTTCTGAGGCACAGTCTAATAGGGATAAAGTTCAGTGGAAGAAATCAATGACAGAAGAGATGAACTCCTTGAGGAAGAATGATAATTATGACTTGGTGAATCTTCCTAAGGGCAGAAAAGCATTGAGAAATAAATGGGTATATAAAATCAAACGGGAAGGCAATGGTGATTTGATGAAGTACAAAGCTCGTTTGGTTGTTAAAGGCTTTGGGCAGAAATATGGTGTTGATTTTGATGAGATTTTCTCTCTTGTTGTGAAAATGACATCCATCAGAGTTGTTTTGGGGTTAGCAGCCTGCCTAGACGTAGAAATGGAGCAACTTGATGTGAAGACTTCCTTCCTACATGGTGACTTGGAGGAAGAGATTTATATGTTTCAATCAGAGGGTTTTGAACAAAAGGGGAAAGAACACCTTGTATGCAAATTGAAGAAAAGTTTGTATGGGCTCAAGCAAGCACCAAGACAGTGGTATAAAAAGTTTGATGCTTTTATGGTCAGCTAGGAATACACAAGGACGACTGCAGATTCTTGAGTTTATATCAGATCTTTTCCAGGTGACAAATTTATTATTTTACTGCTTTATGTTGATGATATGCTTATAGTTGGCCAGGATGTGGGGTTGGTCAAGAAGTTGAAAGAAGTCTTACATAAGTCATTTGATATGAAAGATTTGGGGCCGGCTAAACAGATATTGGGCATGGAGATAATTCGAGACAGAAAATCTAAGAGGTTGTGGTTATCACAAGAAAAATATATTGAAAGGGTTCTTGAAAGGTTCAGTATGAGAGGAGCTAAATCAGTTAGCTCACCTCTTGGGGGTCATCTTTAACTTACCAAAAGATCTTGTCCTTCAACGAGTGAAGAGAAGAAGAAGATGGAAGCAGTACCCTATTCTTCGGCAGTTGGTAGTTTGATGTATGCTATGGTATGTACTCGTCTAGATGTTGCACATGCAGTTGGTGTGGTGATTAGATTTCTGTCTAATCCGGGCAAAGATCATTGGGAAGCAGTAAAATGGATTATGCGGTACCTCAGAGGCACTTCTACTTTGTGTTTGGGCTTCGGGGGAGCTCAACCAGTTTTGACAGCGTATACAGATGCAGATATGGCAGGAGATCTTGACAATAGAAAGTCTACATCTGGGTACTTGTTTACTTTTGCAGGGGGAGCTGTTTCTTGGCAGTCAAGATTGCAAAAATGTGTGGCTTTTTCTACAACTGAGGCTGATATATTGCAATTACCGAAACAGGTAAAGAGATGATATGGATGAGAAAGTTTCTTGAGGAGCTCAACGTGAAGCAAGGTGAGTACATCATTTATTGTGATAGTCAGAGTGCTCTTGAGCTAAGTAAGAATTCTACTTGTCATTCTCGTACTAAACACATTGTTGTGAGGTATCATTGGATACGTGGAGCAGTTGACGAGAAGTTAATGCAGTTGGAAAAGATTCACATCGATAAGAATATTGCTGATATGTTGACCAAGGTTGTTACCAAGCAGAAGCTTGAGTTTTGTACCGAGCAAGCCGGAATGGATTCCAAGTGATTGGAGTCTTGGGGTGTAACTCCCTCATGGGCAGGAGGGAGAGATTGTTGGGCTAAAAAGGGGTCCAGCCCATTTATTATTCACTTGGTTATCCCATTTTTAATTATATATTGGAAGCTTGAGGACTAATTGTGCAATAACTAAATTCCATCCACTTGACCTAATTAAAACAAAGGGCAGAGACTTTCCAATTGGCTGGGGACATACACATTTTGATGGAGAGGCAGTGTATTCATTTTTACGCAGTCAGAGGCTAAATATTTTTCGGACAGTGCACTGGTATGGAGCTTTTGGTCTGAAATTTCAACACACATGCATACAACATTTGGAGAATAAAATGTGCTATTTTCTTGTTATATTTTGGAGAAGAAAGTGTTGTTATTGATGTGTTCTTTTTCTCCAATATTGGGTTTCTCTAAGTATTATCTTAGAATGGTTTATGTGCCATTTAATCTCCATTATTGTTGTTATTGTTTGGGTTCCATCTATTGTATTAGATGATGTATATTTTGGGTGCCAAGATTAATTTTTGAAGGTGTGTATTTGTTACTTCTAGATTTAGGGCAAAAATCTGGGAAAGAAATATTGTATTCCTATTATTTGGTAATAGTGGAATTGTTGGTTTGCCCTGTCGATTTTCCCTTCTCATTGGAGGGTTTTACGACGTTAAATAATTATTGGTGTTATCGCTTTTGTTATTTATAGTTTGATATTCTATTGTTTGGATTTGCTTGATTGAGTTGTTGATTTCCTATTTTAATCACACGGAGTTTGGGAGAAATATTTGGCGTTTACTACTTGTGTTGGAAATTCCGTTTGTTGTCTGAATTTCCCCAACACACTGGTGGGAAATTTAACACCCCAACAACCTATGATTTCTTCTGTACACAGTCCACCAACAGAATCTGGGCTAAGGACGTTTGGAACCCAGCAATTGCGCTTAAACACTCATTCATTCTGTGGCTTAGTATAAGAGGAAGATTGCTCACAAAAGACAAATTGAGTTTCATGGATATCTGAACTGATTGTAGCTTCTGCAACTACCATACGGAATCTATTGAACATCTGTTCTTTCAGTGTAATTTTTGCAAGGAAATCTGGAACCGAATTAGGCACTGGATTAACATTAAGAGAGCAATGACTAAAATTCCCAGTTCACTCAAATGGATTAAGAAGGAAGCCCGTGAGACCACTTGGCATGGAAAATCTAAACGCATGGCGTTGGCTGCAACAGTCTACAAAATCTGGATTGCGAGGAACGTGCTATATCACGAAGACCTCCAGCCTAGTATTGACACAATTTTCGGAAGGATCAAAACACATGCATACAAAGCTCAATTTACTTTGTATCCTAATGTTTTGAATCTTTATGAGTCTACCGCTGTTGGCCTGTAATCTACTTTATTTCCTTTTCTTCCCAGGTTTTGGTCGGATGTTTTGACGTTCGTGTCTTTCTCCTGGCTATGCCCGATGTATATGTACTTTATTTTCTTTCTTTTTTTCTCCTGGGTATGCCCGATGTATTTGTATCCGTACAAAAAAAACTAACTGGGATAATCCTAGAGTATTTTCTGTATAGTTTTGTCGAGTTTGCATGGCTTTCTAATTTTGTTGGCCTTGCATCAGCTACAACATACTTTGGATTCTCAGATTCCTACTTTTTCCTCCGGGTTATTTCTCGGTCATGATTCCGGTTTGATGGGTTGCTCGGTCCTTAAGTTTATTTTCATAGTCCTCTCCCTTTCTTTATTACTTGGTATGTCCGGTGTACATGTTTTTGCGTCTTTATTCCCGAGTATGCCCGGTGTAGTTGTTTTCGTTTGGATGGGTATGCCCAATCCTTTTGAATGTTTGTCCGTAGGTCTTTAATTTCTGGTTACTTGGTTGCGACCAAGATTTTCGCTTAGTTAGCTAGGCATTTTTTATGGTAATCTTTTGATTGCCTCTCCCAGGTAAGCCCGCTGTTTTGTATCTACTTTTAATCTATATATTTACATCTTTGATAATATATATATATATATATATATATATATATATATATATATATATATATATTTTTTTTTTAAATGCGCATTCCAAAATTAAAATAAAAGGAGGTGAGAATCGTACCCAAGTCATCCATGTGAAATTCTAATTACCTAACCAAAGCAACAATTGTTCATTTCGTGACAAGAGTATATATTTTGAATGCACATTCCAAAATTAAAATAAATAGGAGGTGAGAGTCGAACCCAAGTCATCCATGTGAAATTCTAATTACCTAACCAAAGCAACAATTGTTCATTTTGTGACAAGAGTAACGTATGTTTAATATATTAATGACATCCATTTTATAATTAAATTAATATTATTAGGCTAATTGTTTATCATTGATTGCCTAATATGGTTAAGGTTAATGTTTCAAATGTTTATGTTTTAAAATTATTTATTAACTTTATTGAATTATTTATTTATTGCACTTGAGAGACAGATAAAAAATACGTGCAAAAACGTAGGGAATTAATTAGAGAAAATGTTATAACATACGAAATTAATTAGAGAAAATAAACTGAAACACGAAGTTAGTCCCTCCGCCGTCTCAAGTGTCCACATTCCTGCATAGCACATGATGGATGCATCAACATAGAAAGAGTTAGAATGATAGGAAAATATGTCGAATTTGCAATATGTTTCGCTCATCTCTAATGTTTTGTTTCATTTTATGAATCATTGTTGTTGACTACAAAATCTGTTAGGAGCTTAGATCAACACATCTTGGCTCCTCTCTCTTGAACACGTGGACTTCCTGCACACTAAGACAAACAATCTGTATGGAAAAGGGGCTAGGGTGGCTCCCGTTTGCACTCTGACGCTCAAGTCAATACCCATTTCGAATAAATATAATTTGAATACGGGAAATATAAGTGTGTAAAGGCGCTATTCCATCAAGTTGTAACTTGTAGGAAGGTCAAATCCCCCTAAAGAAATTGGTCAGTCTTGTCGCTGGCCTGGGGCATGTACCTCGGATAACATCAGTTAGGACGAGTAGTTCAGTCATAAGGGGTTCGGCTTAAATATCACCTCAGCAGTGCAATAACTCACAAGTTTTTGCGCCCATATGGTAACCAGTGGGTTCTACATGGGCTCTCATAAATGACGTGTCAAGTTTAATTTTGGCGTGGTCGTAACACTAGTCCCTCAAGTTCGATGGGTCTATTCATTGGCGGATTGGATTTGATATAGACAAGCCGAACTGAATTGGTTGTGAGGCCCAAAAAGATGGGATTATTATTTTTCATGGAGCGACACAGTCAGATTTTTCTAGAACGTTCCCTCCCATGAATCAGAGGTGACTCAAGCGTGGGTTATGTTGCAACGTTATGAAGTTCTGGGGTCTTTCATCCATTGACTATACTTCTTATGTATAGCATTTGTACCTTTGGACTTATTCCCCATTTAATTCAACCGTTAAAAGCATTACATGTCTTCATGGGGGCACATTGAAGGAAAACAAAAAATTTGCTTTAATTTCCAAGAAATGCTTTAAGGAAACGTTCCCCCATCGCGTGTGAGACACACTCCATCGATGGGATGGTTGCTCCCTTATTGTGAATTTCAAACCGTTGGCGCTTCAACTTACTCTCACTTTAAGACACGTGTACCTCCTGGATTAGCCCTTCAACTTCAAGATGAAGGGTTTAGATTGACAGGGCCTATCTATAAAGTTTCTTTCATCCCTCAGCTTCCTCTTTCTTGCGTCTTCAAAAAATCTTCCAAGAATTTCCTTGTGAGTGCCGGTTTCCTAATTTCTGTTAGAGAGAGTCTCACTGCATTCTTTGAGAGTCTCCTTATCAATGAGGTCTTTTCAATTAATACTTTCAGATAAGGTGATGTCCACTCATGGCTGTTGATTTCCTTCGCTTCTTGCTTCAAGTAATCTTTTCCTCCCTTGCATGCTTGTTATTCTTAGCGTTGAATTCGTGAGTACTTGTTTGAGAATTTTCCTTTCTTTTTGTATTTTCTTTTAGGTAAGTTTGGAATTTGGGGAAAATGGAAAGAATCGAGGGAACAGGTTCTCAGGAGTTGGTTGTAATGACAATTCCTATCAGAGGTTTCTGCCCTTTGTCTTAGTCGGGATTTTAGTTCCCTTTTTTTAGGGAACGAGTGAAGAGGAGGAATATGAAGTGTAGTGGTATAATATGTTTGAATGATTTTAGAAGAGAAGAAGAAAAGAGCCAACCCTACATGACCCATCTATTAGTCGAGGAGAAAGCATCACTACAAGAACTTCGAAGCAAACGACGTAGGGACTTAAGAGAAAAAGAGGTGGTGGGATCCTCATCCGAGGCACCATCAATTGATTTGGGCACAAAGACACCCTTTAGGGCACATAGGGAGGAGTTGGGGTTATCTAAGGAGGAAGTCACCCAAGTCGAAGGATGGGTTGACTATGTTAAAAAGATATTAGGGTACCACGTCGACCCTGAACCCAATCCCAAGTTGTGGGAAAGCAGTGAGGTTGAGTCCAAAATCAGGGGAATTGACTTGGTGGGTGCTCCCTCAAAGTTCAGGCTACCGGAGGGGATTCACTTGGTACATCCCACCCCATCCTGTCGACCATGTAGTCCATCGCCAAGTCAAGTTACAATATTTTATGATGCCTTTGTCTACGAGATGAGACTTCCTCTCCACCGCTTCTTTAGGGTCTTGCTCCGAAGCTACAATCTATGTCCCTCTCAGTTGGCCCCTAACTTTTGGACCTAGGCGGTGGGTACATGGTTGATGTGGCAGGATGTTAGCCCAAATCGCCCCCTCTCTCTACATGTCTTCCACACTCTCTACGTCCTAAAGAAGTCTGTGAGGAGCGGAAAAGATGTGAGGTCCGACGTAAAATATTGGTAATACTTGGCTCCACGAGGCACTTTTTCTCCGTTCATCACTAGACACCCTTCTTTCATAAAGAATTGGAGGAACCAATGATTCTGGGTTGCTGGAGAGTGGCAGAGTTTTGGACCTAGGCGGTGGGTACATGGTTGATGTGGCAGGATGTTAGCCCAAATCGCCCCCTCTCTCTACATGTCTTCCACACTCTCTACGTCCTAAAGAAGTCTGTGAGGAGCGGAAAAGATGTGAGGTCCGACGTAAAAGATTGGTAATACTTGGCTCCACGAGGCACTTTTTCTCCGTTCATCACTAGACACCCTTCTTTCATAAAGAATTGGAGGAACCAATGATTCTGGGTTGCTGGAGAGTGGCAGAGTTCATCAATTGACCCTGCTCCTGAGGTTACAGCTCCTCGAACCCTTTCCGTGTCTCGTGAGTTCCTGTTTTGTGCTTGTTGACAATGTGTGACTGTGTGGTTTCTTCGATACTTCCCTGTCCACGTGTTAACTTATCTTGCCCCTTCCCTTTACAGGGCAGATTCCGGCCTACTTACTCCCGGAAGATGATTTGTCCATAGTAAGGAAGCTTTTTGCTTTCAAGAGCACCTTTCAGGGGGTGATTCAATCAAACAGGCTCTTTGTAAAACATGGGCTTGCCCCAGCTATGGGTAATTTGCCTCGTGTTTCGCCTCACGTTCTCAGATTTAGAATGACCTTCCTAATGGTTCTTTACATGTATTTAGGTTTAAAGGATTTTCTGAAGATCTCCTTAAGGGCCTCATGACCATGAAAGTACCCCAGCCCCTTCATCATGGTAGTGATGAAGTGAGAAATCAAAAATATGTCCTCGCCGACCTTCAAGTGGACGCTGCAAAAAAGGTCTCCTCCGGACCTTCCACTGCTCAACTTGAGGGCCATCTTCCGACGCTTTTACCCCACCTGGCTTGCTTCCAATTGGGCCTCAGCTTTTGGAGGTAAAAAAAGATTGATTCCAAGCAAATTCATGCAAAAGGAAAGGGGATGAGGTTTGACCAGGGTGATGGAAAGAAGGGAAAAAGTTTGACCCATAGCTCACCTAAGGATGATCCCCAATAGGACATTGTGCTAGTGGAGTCAGATGTCGAACCTGCTCCTCCACCACCGCCTCCTGGAAAGGGATCTTCTTCACTCCTTCCACCCCCACCTTCCGATCAGCTGGGAGAGGAGGACATGCCCTCTATCTCTCTTCCCGGGGCAAATTATGTTGTTACCCCAGAACTTGCTGCCGAGGTTGGACAAATCAAATCTCTCCTTCTGCCCAGGGATGTTGTTTTTTATCCGAGCCTCCTAGACTCTCCATCTTTCTTTCCAGCCAGAGTCGCCTTGGTCATGGAACAATTTTGGACAGAAGGGTGGCAGGCTTTCTCTTCAACTATCTCCCATGCTCGTTGGCTGCTTGCTGCTAAAGCAATTAACATCATAGCCATGGCACTGATTGATGAGGCAGAGACTGCAGTTTTGGAGATGGAGCGAGATAAGAAAGATGCTCAGACGGCCCTCCGCCATTCAGATAGGATGTTGAGGGAGATTAATGGCCTCAAGGATCAACTCTCTTTAGTTTGAAAGTTTTCTTTGGATGACAAAAACCTCGATAAGCTCCTCTAGGAAGACAATGAGAAGCTGAGGTATGACGTTAGTACTGCCGAGGCATATATGGCTACATTGTACAAGAAGTTGGACGATGCCAACAACGCCCAAGCCGCCACTGCCCAGGCATTGCAGGAGGTCAATACTACAAAGAGACAGTTGACGGACGAGCTTACTGAGGTTACCAATAGGCTAGAGAGAGGTCAAGGCTTGAAAGAAGGCTGAGGAGGATTATACTTCCCTGAAGTCCCATCTAGTAACTAGGATAAAGGAGAATCTGGAGCGGAACATCGAAGTCAGAGTGCAAGAGATTGTTGGGAGCAAAGTGTCCGATGTGATCTAGGGCTTCAAAGATTCTTTCGAAGATACCCCTGAATATGAAGCCATATAGAGGGTCTTTGGTAACATTGGGGCTCAGATGGCTCTAAAGGACGTGAAAGAGAGCTTTCCGGATTTGAACTTTTCCCCCATAGAGGCCTTTTATCTGGAGCCTCAAGATACCGCTGAGGATGATTCTCTGAAGCCAGCTGACGGCACCTCTGTCCAAGATGCTCCTGATTCTGTTGAAGATGCTCTTGCTTCCTAATTTTCCCATGATTTTTCCTTAAATTTGTGTAGTGACTGTTTATATTGATTGTTTATATCCTATTGTTCCATTTATAATCGCACTCTTCAATTGTTGTAATGATTATTTTGTCTTAACTGGACTGACCAGTTTGGAATATCCTAATTTTTTACCAGTTAGAAATAATTTGATTTACTATTTATACCCTTCTTCCATGCCGAGGTGTTGTCATTGTGAGGGTGTTTTGGTGTGATAGTCCCTCGAATCTAATTTCAAGATATTTATGTCCACTGGTTAGATCTGGTTGAATGAGGATGACATTCTGCTTACCAAGTAGTTTTTTATTTGTTGAAATGCCTATGCTGGAACTACCTATTAGAACTGAGAGGGCCTGTTTGATCGAAGACCCCGCTATTTCAGAGGGTACCATCTTTGTGTGGCGAAGTCCCTTGTTTAAAGGGAGTTTACTCTTACTGATGTAGGACAAAATCGAGGCAAAAATTTGATCGAAAATGGGCGTAGCAGAGACTTGCATATTTGATATCCATCCTCAAAAATCGGGCCCATAATTCCTTTTCGTAATCAAAATATTAAGAACAACTTTGCTTACTTATCAAACAATCTTTTTAGAAGGTTGCCCTGCTTAGTCTTTTTTTTGCAGTTCTGGTTCTAGTAAATAGCTTCGTATCGCAAATATTCGTATGCGGTGGTAACAGCGAGGCAACTTTTCTTGACAAGAAGGTCATGTAAATAAACTTAGGTAATTAGGTGTGACTTTCGCATACTATGTGTTTCCTTAGTTATTCTTCCGAGGTGCTTACGTTTATCACACCGCGACCTCCCGGAGTCCCTTGTTGGTGAAAGTTTCGCATCAATGTGTGGTATGGTTATATCACTGAGCTTATTTAACATAATTTTTTGTAAATGGGGGTTTCACTTTATGACTCCCACAAAACAATGAGTGCATGACTTAATCGAATACAGACTAATATCACTGATAATATCTGGTGCAAGAATGAAAATATTGAAGTTATTGTCTATGTTTCTTCTCTGCGAATGAGGTAATTACTTCAAGAAGTCATTCTCCGATTGCTGAATATACAACCATCTTATGTGCATCCAATTCGACTGTTGAATCTTCCGTAATCATATTTCACCACAGATTCATCTTCTCCATTCTTTGTAATTGGAGCTACGACTAGAGTATCAAGTGGATCTTGGGAGTTACCAAAAAGTGTAGAGAATATTTGTTCGTCATTCACTGCACAGAATGAAATAGGAAATGTGGCCCTCTTTTGTAATTCTATGAATGAAGGCATTTTGTAGTACAAGAGCAACCTAATCAACCATCGAGATAGAAACCAACACATCATCCATCCCATGTTCATTAATGAAAAAAATAAGAGAATGATAATGCAAAACTAACTGAATTTTACAAAGTAGAAATCCTGCAAATGATTGCATATTTCATGAATCATTCAACTCTCATATCACATGAATGTGTAATACGTCTAATAAAAATATCACAATAAAACAATTTAATTTTTCAAGTGAAATACACATACAACTATATCATTTGAACTACATGTGACATAGAACGAATATCAAATATACTGAGTATATCAAAAAATCCACTCAAAAATGTGATACTGAGTACATAGTTTTGATTGGGCAATAAAGAAGGTTATCATATATTGAGTTACATTGTGGGCTACCACCCCAAAATCTCCAAACTTGAAGGTTTGATGAAACTCTAAAATCATTTCAACATTGTAATCTGGAAATTATGAAACATTAAATATCATTTCAACATTGTAATACAAAGGATTTACTCAGAGAGACTAAAACTACGACAGAGTATTTGGACAGTTGGACAAGTACTTGCTGCTAAGTAAGTATATGTATCATTCTAAAAGTAACTAGAGATTATTGCTCCTAAGTCCTAATAGTGTATATAGTTCAAAAATTAATTTTTAACTATCCTTATATTCTTCAATATCATTCTCCTAGTGGTAATATCCCCTAATGACTGGGTGTTTCGATTAACAGTGTAATACACTAATACCACTTTAAAACCGATTGTGTAAAAGAACACAATCCCACCCATGAACTGATCCGATTCGCTTAATATGCGACTTATTCTCTACTTAAAACACAATGCTTTCAAGATCACAAAATGATTTCCCTGTACCTTAAAGCGAAAGAAATATATCGGCAACATTGGTGATGTATCAGCACCATTACAGAAACTTCACTTACTGATATGTATTATCTATTTGCTTCTTGCCACTATTGTTCATTTGGGACTTCTTCTTTTCGCCAGCAGGGTTGGTAGAGGGTGGAATGTTAGGGAACCATCTGCCCCGTCCTTCGAATCTGACAAAATTATCAATGAACAAGACTACAAGTAGTGCTCTTGTGGGGGTAAGTTTATTCTCGCTTTTGGGTTCGACAACCGGCCTCCATTGATTTTGAAGCTTCTCTGGATTAAAGAATTCATATGGAGCTCGGTGACAATCAGCGTTTTGGATTTTTGTTTCCTGATTGAACCCATTGACAAAACGGCGAGATGGATGATGTTTTCAACAGTACTTCTGTCTTCCGATCTTGCTTGCAGTAGAGGCTGAACGACGATGTGGAGATAAACCCTTAATCAAGCCAAAATAATGATAAAGAAATGGATTTTTGGAATGTTGTCATGGGTGTTGGGATTTATTTAGCAGCAATCTGGAGAGATATTTCTAGGAACGTGAGGATACTCCATTTAAGGAAATTTGAACGTGATACATGGCTTGTTTGGTGGAGTAAAATTGGATACCAAAATTTGTTAACAGTAGGATTATGTATGTCTTCAAATTTCATTTTTACTGTAAAATTTACGGTATATATGGTATAAAAACATTGAAAAGTAATTTATGAATATTTATCAAATAACATGTACCTGGTGTAATTTCCTCTTTAAGAAAAGTAACTTCTAAAAGGTTGAATAAGAATACAATAAAATAGTTTTCAAACTAGTAGTGTACGTGAACTATAATAATTATATTTCATGTCAATTCATACAAAAAAGTAAAAGAAAAAATAGTCACAAAAATTTAGGCCCGTCACATATGGCCTTTGAGGTTTCATCAGACATCAATAATCTTCCTAAAAAAGACAAATGTTGCAATCTATTACCTATTCCGGTTCCTAGAAATCCCAAAAACTATGGTTCCGTTCTCTTTGCTGTTTTGAGCTAGTTTTGAGTTTTCGATTTTTGGAAATGTCGAAAACACGTTCACTTTGTCTATTTTCAGAAACACGTTTTTCAAAACACCAAAAAAAAATACAAAGGAGACTCAAAACGTTTTTATTGCGTTTTGATATTTTGTGTTAAAAAGTCCAAAAAGACCAAAACACGCGTTTTGGATATTTTTTTTTTTTTTTAAATGTGAGACACTTCCTTCACTTGAAGTTCTTATATTATTTTGTCAATATATATAGATCCATGTTAAGATTTTTTTTTTTAATTAATTAATTTATTATTATTATTATTATTATTATTATTATTATTAAATGTGAGACACTTCCTTCACTTGAAGTTCTTATATTATTTTGTCATTATGTATAGATCCATGTTAAGATATTTTTTTTTCTTTTTTGTAAAAGTGAAACACTTCATTCACTTGAAGTTTTTATGTTATTTTGTCATTATATATATAGATCAATGTTAAATTTTTTTTTTGTAAATTTTTTTTTTTTTTTTTTTTTTTTTTTTTTTGGTAAAATTAAGACACTTCATTCATGAGACACTTCATTCACTTGAAGTTCTTATATTATTTTGCCATTATATATAAATCCATTTTAAGATTTTTTTTTTTTTTTTTTTTATTATTATTATTATTTTTTTTTCTTCTAAAAGTAAGACACTTCCTTCATTTGAAATTCTTATATTATTTTGCTATTATATAGATCTATGTTAAGATTTTTTTTGTAATTTTTTATTTTTATTATTATTATTATTATTATTATTATTATTATTATTATTATTATTATTATTTTGTAAATGTGAGACACTTCCTTCACTTGAAATTCTTATATTATTTTGTCATTATATATAAATCCATGTTAAGATTTTATTGGTATGAGATTAAATTTTTGTTTAGCTAAAACAATATTAATGATGAATTTATTGACATAGAGAACTAACTGATTTATTAACATTAAAATTAAGCCCTTGTTTGAACCCATTATAATGTAATTTTTGAAGAAAATGTATTTTTATATATTGATTTTTTTGGACAACGTTTGATTAAAAAATAAGGAAAATATTTTGGTTTGTGGGTAATATGTTGTTAAAAATAAGAAAAAGAAAAATATATTAATCTTATAATGAGTATCAAACAGAGGATAAGTCTAAAAAATCATTATTCACATATTCGCACAATACGACGTTGTTTTGATAAGGTCTTCATAAATCGTTTTCTTTTTCCTTTTTATAATTCCAGACAAGAATACGACCTCGTATTACTTCATCAAAAAAAAAAAGGGAAAAGTGTACAACACTTAGATTCTAAGTTAACTTTTTAAAACTAACAAAATTAAATTCGATCACATGAGGTCACAGTTCACTCACACAAAGTCACAACTTGGTCACACACAGTCACATTTGACGCAATTGCAGGTTACGTTACGTCCTAGTCTAATAGTCACACAAAGTCATAATTCGATCACAATTACAATTTTTAGTAGCAAAATCGACCCCACCCCACCCCACCCAACCCACCCGCAAACTCATAGTTGATCACACACTCACAATTCAATCACAATTATAAATTTGGTCACAAATTTCAACGTAACATCACCACACCCACCCCACCCCATCAGCAAAGACATAGTTGGTCACACAAAGTCGCGGTTGAGTGACAATTACAAATTTAATTGCAAAATCCACTCCACCCACAAAGTCATAATTGGTCACACAAAGTTACATTTCGATCATACATGGTTACAGTTCAGTTACACATGGTCGCAGTTCGTCACATAAGGCCATAGTTCGATCACATGAGGTCTCATTTTGATCACATGAGGTTATAGTTTGGTCACATAAAGTTACAGTTCGATCACACGAGGTCACTGTTCGCTCACAAAAAATTATAGCTCGATTATAAATAGTCATATTTGACACAACTGTAGGTCACATCAATTCCTCGTCCAATAGTCACACAATGTCACAGTTGACCACAATCTCCAATATAATTGACTATAATCATCCATAATTTGTCACATATTATTTATGTATTGGTCACAACTTACGCTTTTATTTGATCACGATTAGTCAATATTTATGTCAAAATTACATAATAATTGATCACAATCATCCATAATTGATCGCATATTATTTATTTATTGATCACAACTTACTCATTTTTTTGGTCACATCCCGTATTTAACAAAATTCCGTTAAAGCCACAATTAGTCAATATTTTGGTCACATTTACATAATAAATTGGTCACAAACATTATTGAAGTTACCCCACCATTCCACCCCCACACACCCCAACTAGGGATGGCAACAGGGCGGGGCGGGGTCGGGTCAGCGTGCCCCATGCCCCGCCCTGTCTTGGATAATTTTCCTGTCATCCGCCCCGTGCCCCTCTTAAAGGCGGGGTGGGTCATAGCGGGGCAGGGCGCAGTTCAGGGAGGGTCGAAAAATGGCCCCATTTAGTGAACCATTTATATTAGCGGGACGGGACGAGTTTCATAAAACTAAACTATTTTGTATCAGAACAAAATCATGAGCTTCACACACACACACAAAAGGGTCCCTACTTAGTGGTAAAATTGGTTGTTGCCATTATACATTGCATCAATAAAACTGCTTGAAGAAAGTAATTAGCCATCTACATTGCACATTTTCTTGCGCAAATAACAATGTTGGATTGGAGAGATATATAGTAAACTACATTACACTAGAGAAGACTGGATTATTTTCTTTAGGAGATTGACTTATCTTCTTTGATCTTTCTTATCTGCCTTATACTTCCATAATTCATTTTCATGTTCAAAGTCATTCCACTGAATGAACAATTTTGTCTTACCATTCACTAAAAATGGAGGAAATGCAAAATAAAATAAAGATTGAGAATAAAAATAGTGAAGGATTCGTTAATTTCCATACGGCATTGATTTGTTAATTAGTCAAGGATACCTCATTTTTAAAAAAAACTGGAGAATGAGGCTGGGAGAAACGGGCGGTCCTCTGTCCCGTTTAGATCGGGACAGAGCCTTTTTGCCCCGTATCCGCCCCCACGGACCCATTTATGCGGGACAGTTCTGCTCCTAATGGGACAGGGCTCCACGGGTCACGATTTTCACAGTTTGTTTTGCCATCCCTAACCCCAACCCCAACCTCGCACATTCCAATACTAATCACTTGCACTCTTGCCGCTGTCCCCCCTTACCCATCGGCGGCCACCACCAAACTATAATCATAATCACAACCACCACATAAAAAAAACCACAACTGTAAATAGAGTCACCACAGGCCCAACCAACACTTCCACCTACCCCACTACAAGACCAATAGGCTCTTATTGCACTGCCACACAGCATGTGCAGCGTCGTGTCATCATGCACCACCGTCGTAACTCGTAGTGACCAACATATTACAATCTTTCTTTTGACTAATCCATCTAAAGTTGACGAAGATGAGAAATTCAGCTCAAATCTATAGAATTACAATCGACTCACAGGTAACTTGTCATTTGTGAAATTAATTTTACTTGTCATTACTGACCATCATTGGCAAACATCATAGGTAACTTTATGAGTTTCCAAACTTTGAACTTCTTTTAACACGAGGATGCAAAAAATAAAGCATTAAGGAATCATATTGCGGGGCTTTGATCTTAGTCCTTAGAATTTTAATTCCCTCTTCTTTTAAAATACTCTCTCTTCTCATTAAAGTGATGTGAGTTGTAATTTTTGTTTCTTATGACATATTTGTGAATATATATATTTTTTAGGTTGACATCATTTGCCTCTTTTTTTCTTTTTAAATCGTATAAGTGAAATTACTTGTTGATGTTGGGTACAATTATTGGATTTTTGCTGTCTGGAGCTGGAAATGTTGTCATGTTGATTTGAGGAAGAAGACTAATTACCCCATAGCGTACTCAAGTATGCTTTAAGCCTTGTATTTCTAAATTTTAGCATCTTAAACTTGTTTGAAGATGAAGAAATTTGTTTGCCTTATATTTTTTATATTGCTAATGCCTCATGCACCAAGTGAACACTGTTGATTTGCTGGAATAAACCATTCATGCACGTAAATTTTGGTCCCCAAGAATAATACGAGCCACTGTGCAATCATCATGCCTTGTCAAATACTGAAATGTATAGCCAACATATCCAATCTGAATTAAATCATTAGTGAATGTATTGTTAAGGGATAAAATTCTATATCGAATAAAGATAAAAGGGATATTTATACTTTATACTACTTTTATATCTCTTAATGGAATTTAACTTACATTAATATTTTATTTGAATTTTAACTTCATATTCTTTTTTCTCTTCAAACCCTACAATATTCTCACTAACACCACGTCATCAGTGCCATGTCACCTCCCTTTTCCACTACGAGGTTTCACCGACCTACTATGGATGGATATGCTGTTGGAAAATGTCAAAATTGAGTTTTCGTCTACATGTCTTCATGAAACGTCTCATTGAATATAATGAAAAGTATCATAAAAATTTGAAAGTATTAAGGTCTGATACTAAAATTCCACCCTAAATATCATAAAAGTTTGAAAGGTATCAAGTTGTGATACCAAAAATTTTGAAAGTATCATAAGTATCTTACTATGATACTTTAAAAGTACATAAGTATCATAATATGATACTTGTTTTTAAGAACGTAAATTTCAGTTAATAGCAAAAAAAATTGAAGTATTAATTAGTGATACTAAGCCCTTGTTTGGTGGTGATTAAAATTAGATTTTTAGTATATTTAATAAAAATTGATGAAATGTGTGGTTAAAAAATTATGAGCTCCATGAAATCTGTGGTTGAGATTGATTGTTGACTTTGATTTAAATTTAAATTTATATTTTAATTGGTACCAAACAGAGGGACTTTAAAAATGACGCATGTTTCAATTATGATACCAAAAGTTGGGTGTTTGTGCAAATACATGGACCAATTTATAAGGGATTTGACTACACCTCTTAACAATGTTGACATTTTAAGATAAAACCTCAAATCTTATCATGGACTCAGAGCTCATTAAGCTCCAACGAGTAATTCGATTTGAATAAGTCTAAAAACAACCACACGTATTTCAAGATTAGTTTGTTCAAACGAGTCACCATCTTACAAGGACATGTTAAAGATAAAATCTCACATCAAATAAATTTGAAAACATAGACCAACTTATAAAGGTTTGGACTACTCCTAAAAAGGTTCACCATGTAAGATGGAACCCCAAATCTTAACTTATATATAAACAAGAGCAAAAAATTGAAGCGTCAAATTATTAGTGTAACAAGATAATGTAAAGGATGATAGGTTTCTCACTGATGGTTCACCAAAAGCTCTAGTTCTCTTAACAAGTAATATAATAAATGTTACGAGACATAGATATTAATCAAGTATAATAAAGATATTAATTGTAAGGGGATTTTAAGTTAAACAACCTTGCCAAATAATAAGTATTGTAAAATAATTCTTCTTTAATATTTGTTAAATGACCTTCTTCGTTAAATAAAGTAAAAAAAAATATATTATACAATGTCAAAAATACCCATATATGTCATGACCTTTATACCCCAAGTGATACAACCAAATTGCACTAATTTTTCACCCAAATGATTCAATCTCTCTCTCTCTCTCTCTCTCTCTCTCTCTCTCTCATTGCTCTTGTTCTACATAAAAACTCAACAAATTATTGTTTGTTCTCCTTTTCATTCTGATTGAAGCTTTGAGTGATTTGTAAACTTGTTAATCATCCACATTTTAGATGTGTAACTAATATCAACTCGTGTACCTTCTTGCTCAATTTTTGTTCAGGCATACTACATTGTTGCTGATATATGCATTAGCTTACGAATTTTTCATAAAGTCATTTATGATGTTATGTGTAATTTGTAATAGCCCCCATGCCGTTATATTATGTTTCCACTTTCAACGTGCATATAACTTTTACGTGATAACTTTCGTTAAATAAATACTTATTTTAGTGAGTTAACATTTGAGTGCAGCAACAATTTAAAATAAAGACAAGTATGTCAAATGTATAGCGGTGTACAAGTGACTTATCTAATCTTTGGCTACCACCATTTACCTAGCATTGGGTGTGATAATTGACTTTGAAAATATGACTAGTTTAGTGCTATTGGACATAAGTTAATAGTTAGCACTCATCATGTATTGATTGAAAAATTTATTGACATGGAATATGATCGATTGAAATCTATTTGTTTTATGTTGAATTGCAGTCATGGATGTGTTGGACAAAGTGCAAATATCAATTTGTTATTTTGTTGAGTTTGTGGAGAAAGAAGGCAGTGGGTAGACACCGAGGCATATAGGCAATGGTCGAGCAAATGTTCAAATAAATGTAGTAGGCGTTTGAATACTAGCCACAACTGGACTACTTGTAAAATCCTTTACCGGCTATAGAGAACTAAACAAACTTATGTAGTCATTGAAAATCCTTTTGAATTAGTATGTGATTTTTGTTTTAAATTTTTAATCCATTTCGACATTCTTGAAATTGTAAAGTGGTGTTATTTTCATGTATGTTGGTGTTGAACTTTTGATCGAGCTAATGAAAGTGGTGGATTTTTGTGTGATGTATGTTGTAGTAAGTTCAGTATGTAACAGGAAGTTAAGAGTTTTTGCTTTATATTACTATTAGATTTTGTAGCATAATAGATCTAATGCCGTTATGCGTACACTAAAGTGGCGTATGTGCCGTTATGGTTATAAAAGTGCTTGTCTATCATTTGCATCATCATTGAATATCTTATCTTATTTTTTATATAATCACTCGAATAAGTCAGAGTATCAGCTTCAAAGTCATTCCAAACTTTTTAGACACATAACGACATCAATGCTGTTATGATTCCAAAAGTACTTGTCTATCATTTACATCTGCATTGAACATCTTATTTTTGATAAAATCGCTCTAATAAGTCATAGTGTCAGCTTCGAAAACATTCAAAATCAATTAGACAAATAATGACACCAATAACATTATGGGTACACTAAAGCGGCATAAGTACCTTTATGATCCTAAAAGTGATTTTACGTTGTTTGCATCGATATTGAACAATTTATTTTTTGATAAATCACTCTAATAAGTCAGTGTATCAACTTTGAAGTGATTCAAAACTATTTCAACACATAATGGCACCAATATCATTATGAGTAAATTAAAGCAGTATATGTGTCATTATAATCTTAAAAGTGTTTGTCTATCTTTTGCATCGGCGTTGAAGGATCCTAATGCATATAGATACAATGGTCCAATGGGAGCAAGAATTTCCAGGAACATTTGGAACATTTTGTTTCTCAGCAGAAGAGCCGTTATTATATTTTTTATAAAATCTCTAATAATTTAGAGTATTAGCTTTTAAGTCCTTACAAGTCATTTAGACACATAACAGTGCCAATGTCGTTATAGGTAAACTAAAGCAACATATATGCCATTACAGTCCTACATTACTAGTTTCTCGTTTCAATCAGCCCTAATGATGTTAATATTTAACAAATAACCAATAATTAGAGTCTTGGTTGTTGTAATGACTTTGATGACACTTAATTTTGTTGATTTCATAGCAAATAACTTAAGTATCTGAAATGAATGCATGTTATATTTAGGATGAAGTAGATGTAATAGACTAGTTAGAGGTAGAGAGGTTGATTTTGAATCAGTATAATAACCCTCTAATATTGGCAAGCACCTACAATGTTTGAAAAATGGATTCAAAAGCGATTGTGACATAACATCATAGAGCCTTTACCGTATAACTAGAATGGAATACGTGCCATTAGCGTAACGACTTAAATATTTGTCTATTTCGACATCCCCAAGCAATATCTTGTTATTCTAAAGTACATAAATTTACAATTTTTTTGAAGTTAGAACCTATCCAGTTTCATTTAAAGGCATAACGTTACATGTGCCGTTAAGATATAAATAGAATAGTATACGTGTTGTTATCGTAACTACTTAACTATTTCTCTATTCCGACACTCCAAAAAAAAAATCTCGCTATTCAAAAGTACCTAAATTTTCTATTTATAGAAATTAGAAGCTATTCGATTTCATTTATAGAAATAATGTCCTACGTGCCGTATATATATCATGTATATGGTTATGGTTGTGCAAATTGTACAATGTTAAATGTTGAAGACGAGCTATAATTAAGTGACACTACCTAGTCGGTGTGACTATTTAGAAACCATCAGACAAATGTTTTTCCTATAACATCATAGTTGACGTTATGTCATAACTATAACGGCTTACATGCTATTATTGGTATATCTTTCATATCTTTCTTTGTCCTTCTCCATGAACATCTGAAATTAAAGTTTTATTGTCACTAATTACTATATAGAAACCATAGACAACTTTTTACCCATAATATCTTAGGTGACATTATGCTACAAGTGTAGCGAAATGTATGACGTTAGAGTCAAAACATGTCATGAATAAGATGTTCAAATAAACTCTCCACAATAAAATGAACACAAGACCTGTCCACAAGCATGAACATAGAACCTTACAACAAAAAATGTGCAACAACTACAAGAATATGGATACAAACATATCTTTACAGAAATAGTATTTCTACATTACTAAGAAAATTAGAAATTACATAAGCAACAGTGCAAAACAAAATCAATCTCAAAACGTATTTTAAGGGTCAAAATGCCATGCAAAATTTTCAGATGCCGTTTTTCCCTCCACATCATCATATAGTTCGACTGAACAAGACCCAAGTCTAATCATGCTAATGAAAGTTCGGTGAACTTCACTGTAAAAAGTCAACATTCGGATTTGCAAAGTAATTGAAAGGTACCAACAATGATAGTAAAGTCTTTGTTATCTTAAAAGAGAAAATAAAAACATTGGTAAATATTTAAAAAATGACTATGGCAGGTATGGGTGCAATCATAAAAATGCTTTATACTTGTTCTCGACAATATCCAGTCGAAGAAATCCAACAGCGTGAATAATCTGAAATGTTACTGAATAAGTGGAGAAAAAAGATTTATTTAACCAATTCTAAATTTGTGGAAATGAGTTCTTGTTGTTAGTGCTGTAATTTAATCTCATACAAGTATAATACAGAAAAATAAAATTGTCTAAATAATAAGTTTCTCATATCTTATTTACTTTCAGATTCTTTATGAAATTTAGTTCCAAGGACCAGACCGGAATATGGTTATATACATTTTCAAGGGGTTATTCGAGCATATTTGAATAGATACTATGTTTACATATGTATCCTATTAAAATAATGATTTCTTGTACACATGGAAAACCATTACTAACCAATGCAGGAATCACACCCTCCCCTCTAGGGTAGGCAAAAGAATCGGAACCGATATGACCGAACCAGAACCGAAAAAATTGGAACTGTATGGTTTTAAAAAAATAAAATAGGAAATCGGTTTTGGAACCAAGAATCGATTAGTTTTCGGTTTGATTCTCGGTTATGCTTTTAGAACCTAAAAACTGAAGTTAGAATCAAATCTTTGATCCTTGTTTATTTTTTTTTATGATTTTAATTCGTTGTCCTAAAACTAAAAATCAAAAGAATTTGTAATTTTTTGAGGTAAAGTGAAAATGATTAAGTTCTTTTTATGAAATTTGTTACGTCTCTACCTCATTGTAACATTTAACTTCACACTTGGATTGAAATTATTAGTAAATAAAAATAGAATGAGACTAACTTATTAATAAGCGAAGTTGTAAATGACCACGATGGAGTTAATTAAACATTTAAATAAAAATACAAAACAATTAATAATAATACATTTAAAACTATGCTCTCAAGAACCAGAACTCGAAAAACCTTTCAGGTTATTTGTTTCTTATTTTGGTTTATGAATATCTTTTGTTTCATGGAGAATCCTATATTTTCTTCGGGGTGAAAGGATTTTCGAAATCCTTGATCTTGATATATTCGGTAGAAGTTTATTTCAGGTTATGACTCACTTCCTGATGCATTATACTCCTTGATAAGGCCTCCAAAAAATAATTATTATTGTAGAATCAAATTAGAACCGAAACCGAACCGAAACCGAATCAAAACCAAATGGTTTGGTACTAGTTTGGTTTTTACTATTCAATGTAACCAAATGGTTCCATTTTACAAGAACCGAAAAGTATGGTTCGGTTCTAGTTCTTGATATACCCGAATTGAACCACCCGACGCCCACCCCTACTCCCCACTATCACATTGGAATACTCCCAAGAGAGGTAGTTGAAATTGTTAGCCCAAGAGTAAACTAACCAAGAGGGGGGTGAATTGGTTTATAAAACTTTTTCGATAAATAATCTCAAACTTAAAAACCAATGGGTACAAGTATGAGCACTTAGTGTTACAAGTAACTAAACTATCAATGTAGTGTGCTATATATGTGTAAACTAAATTGATAAAGCAAGTATAGCACTTAGATATAGTGTTGCATAATATAAATTGATAGAATAGAGTAAGTGCAATGTAAGTAAGTAAAAGGGATAAGAGAATGCAAACGCGATTTATAGAGGTTCAATCAACCAACGTGATCTACGTCCCCCGTTACCGAGCTCTCCGTCACGAGCAAGGCCAAATACACTATATTGGTAACTTACAACAAGGAGTACCAAATCCTTAGGCGACTTACAACAAGGAGCACCTATCCTTTACAATCGAGTTTTCACAAGGCTCTTGAAACCAACAATCGAGTTTTAACAAGGCTCTCGAAACCAACAATCGAGTTTTGACAAGGCTCTCGAAACCACAAGATATAATGAATTGAATTTACAATTGCAATAACTCTCTTGACAAATGATATACACAAATTAAGTACCGAGAGAGTTAAGCTAACACTTCAATAGATAGCAATGAATTAAGCTCGAGTGTTAGAGAAAAACTTTGATGCAAATGATAATGAAAAGTTCAATGTAATCAAACAAAGTTTTTCAAATTATCTCTTGTTAAAAATATTGAATCAAATTAAGTACCAAGAGATGCCACACTTGAATAATTAACAATAAGTTAAGCTCAAAGTGTTTAGGCAATGGAACTTTGATGAATCAAATGATAATGAAAAATGTAGCAGATATAATCAAAGTTCCTTAATTGGACTTTCTCTCTTTTAAAAGATTAAAACAAGTTTAGAACAAAGAGAGACTTACACTTTAATTCCAATATAGTGTGAAGATGTTGAAGAAGTATAAACAATATAAAACCAAGAATCTTCACAAAACTTTCTTCCAAAAACTTTGATGAATTTGATAAAACAAAGTTTAGATCAATCAAAGTTTTATAAAAAATAATAGATGGAATATAAACCAAGTAAGAACAATTAATTTTCACAAGAAAGTTTGTATAAAATCTTTTCTAAGTTGTTGTTCTTGAATGCAAATGAGATGGCTATTTATAGATCAAGAATTTGAGCTTCAGCCAGTTTCGGTCGACCGATTCACATTTTCGGTCGACCGAAAGTTAAGAAAATAGCCGTTGCATTATAGCCGTTTAAACTTTCGGTCGACCGAAAGTGTAAAAATTGGAATATTTATTTTTATGTCAACAAGTTTATTTTTCCAAAAGCTATTTCATGTTATGATTTGAAAAATCATTTTTATGCAATTGATGAATTTTCAAGTAAGTTTTTTGATGCATAAAAATCATTTTCGAGCTCGTTGAATTTCATCGCTAAAGATTGAGAGTGTTATACCGTTACATAGGTTAAATCAACTCTTGAACTTGAACTCTAATCTTGTATGCTTGAATTCTCGATCTTCATGTCATGCTTCAATTTTGATCTTTGAATATCTTCAATCCTTTCATGATCTTCTTTGCGTCTCATGTGCTTGATCACATAGTTTTGATTTATATCTTTGAGAGACGATTTGAACATTGAATGCTTTGAATATTTATCTGTAGCGACCAAGAATTTTTACGCGATTAATAATTATTTTAATAGAAAATCATGTCGCTACTATTTCACCCATTTTTATTAAGTTAACGCCACGACGTATTCGTATAGCCAAGTCAAGAAATAATCGAGATCGTTCGATTTTAAATTAAATTCCGAATTTCTAAAAATATCTCCATTCTCTTGATTTAAAGTATATTAAGTCTAAGTACTTAATTCAATGTTATCCCAATATTTATTTGTACAAAAATTACTTTTATTATTTAAATTAAGAAAATATATGCAAGCATGAGAGGTTCCATTATATATAATAATTATGAGAATCTTAATTTAATAAATATGGAAAAGTATATAAATGGTTGATAGATTCCATTATATGTAATCATGAAGAGCATAATATTTGTATAAATATGGAAAAGTATATGAATGAATTATATACTCCATTATATATAATCATGAAGAGCATAATATTTGTATAAATATGGAAAAGTATATAAATGATTGATAAGACTCCATTATATGTAATCATGAAGAGCATAATATTTGTATAAATATGGAAAAGTATATGAATGAATTATATACTCCATTATATATAATCATGAAGAGCATAATATTTGTATAAATATGGAAAAGTATATGAATGATTGATAAGACTCCATTATATGTAATCATGAAGAGCATAATATTTGTATAAATATGGAAAAGTATATGAATGATTTATATACTCCATTATATATAATCATGAAGAGCATATTATTTGTATAAATATGGAAAAGTATATGAATGGTGCTTTACTTTAAGAAAATGATGTGTTAAAATTAATAGAATTGAATGATTATGTTTACAATATGCCAACTTTATACATCTATTTAAACCCATCTCTTTTACACACAACTCTACACATATACACTTATTTCCAATCTCTTGAAAAAATCCACAAGTAAGAGAAATTCAAGGTGGTCAAGAAAGTTTTGGTCCATTTACTACTACACTTCATTTTAATCTTTTAAAAGGTAAGTATACCTTATGTTTTTATGAAAAGTAAGTATGTTTTTATGACAAGTAAGTATACCTTATGTTTTTATGAAAAGTAAGTATGTTTTTATGACAAGTAAGTATACCTTATGTTTTTATGAAAAGTAAGTATGTTTTTATGACAAGTAAGTATACCTTATGTTTTTATGAAAAGTAAGTATGTTTTTATGACAAGTAAGTATATCTTATGTTTTTATGAAAAGTAAGTATGTTTTTATGAAAGGTAAATACACCTTATGTTTTTATGAAAAGTAAGTATGTTTTTATGACAAGTAAGTATATCTTATGTTTTTATGAAAAGTAAGTATGTTTTTATGAAAGGTAAATACACCTTATGTTTTTATGAAAAGTAAGTATGTTTTTATGACAAGTAAGTATATCTTATGTTTTTATGAAAAGTAAGTATGTTTTTATGAAAGGTAAATACACCTTATGTTTTTATGAAAAGTAAGTATGTTTTTATGACAAGTAAGTATACCTTATGTTTTTATGAAAAGTAAGTATGTTTTTATGACAAGTAAGTATATCTTATGTTTTTATGAAAAGTAAGTATGTTTTTATGAAAGGTAAATACACCTTATGTTTTTATGAAAAGTAAGTATGTTTTTATGACAAGTAAGTATATCTTATGTTTTTATGAAAAGTATGTTTTTATGAAAGGTAAATACACCTTATGTTTTTATGAAAAGTAAGTATGTTTTTATGACAAGTAAGTATATCTTATGTTTTTATGAAAAGTAAGTATGTTTTTATGAAAGGTAAATACACCTTATGTTTTTATGAAAAGTAAGTATGTTTTTATGACAAGTAAGTATATCTTATGTTTTTATGAAAAGTAAGTATGTTTTTATGAAAGGTAAATACACCTTATGTTTTTATGAAAAGTAAGTATGTTTTTATGACAAGTAAGTATATCTTATGTTTTTATGAAAAGTAAGTATGTTTTTATGAAAGGTAAATACACCTTATGTTTTTATGAAAAGTAAGTATGTTTTTATGAAAGGTAAATACACCTTATGTTTTTATGAAAAGTAAGTATGTTTTTATGACAAGTAAGTATATCTTATGTTTTTATGAAAATGTTTGGATCATTGCTATGAAATCAATCTCACAAGATTGTTATGGGTTCCATATGATATGTTTATGATTATGCTAAGGGGACCGGAGTTTAGTAGCGCTACACATAAGAATTCTTGCCATTTAAGTTCGGTAAAATTCTTGTGTCTCCCTATGTTTATGAGTATTTCGATCCTATCCTATGTTATGATGAAAATGATCCATATGCTTTCAAAAGAAAATTTATGCTTGGTATACTTACTGGGATTTTATAAATCTCACTCCACGATATTTACCATTTTCAGATAATTGAAGGTTCGAGGCGGTCAACATGGAAGTGGCAAAAGTGGTTAAGATTGATGAGATAATTATGTTGAACTTTATGTAAGAAGATTACGTTCTATTTTTATTCACAAATAAAATTATGGGATTCTAATTTATTCTTTTGAATAATTTTACATTACTATTTAAGTCTCGATAATATGATATGAGTCACTTTTAGTGGCACTCGAATGGTCGAGAATTCGGGTCGTCACAGTTGGTATCAGAGACAAGAGTTTTAAAAACGATTCTGTAGATTTTTGAAATTTTATTTCTTAAAAAAAAAAAAAAAAAAAAAAAAAAAAAAACACTATTCACTTGAACAGTAAAACGACGTGCTATTCATGATGAACAGTGAACGAAATCACTATTCAATTAAAAAAAAAAATTTGAATTTTCACATGTCAAGTATGGTTATGATTTTGAAAAGTATGATGAAATTTGATGTGCGAATTTCAAGGACAAAATTCATTTTAAGCAAGGGAGTTTGTAATGTCCTGAAAATTTTATGGAATATAATTAGTTAGTGATATGATGTTTATATTGATGTCTTTGATAAATTTCTAGAAGTTTGGGGACTAAAGGAAAATAAGATTTGACGATAAAAATTTATTTGGGTTAATTAGGCCCAATCTTATGTAAAGATGCGAAATGATTAATAATAATTTTTTTTTAAAATATTTTAACTCATCACTCTACTATGTCACTCTCCACGTATTGACTCCTCGAACCAGGTATGTTATATGCTTTGCAAGTCATTTACGATTTTATTAAGACATGTTAAGTATGAAATATTCATATGTTATGAATCTTTAAGTGAAATATACATGTTGAGTATGATATGAATTGATAGAAGCCTAAATTTTAATTTATTCATTTTAATGTAGAATCATGAGACATAGAGGATATTGATATGAATTTTGGTTCATATTAAGCTTAGTAAGATTGACTCAAAATTGATAATGAATTGATAATGAATTGTACAATAATTTATCCCTTTATCACTACCTTTGTGTAAAAACAAGGGAAAAACTGTGGATGGTTATTAGTACTTCCTCTTCAAGTTTCAATTTTCGGTTCAATAATTTATCCCTTTATCACTACCTTTGCTTAAAAGCAAGGAAAAACTGTGGATGATTATTGGTACCACTCTTCAAGTTTCAATTTTCGGTTCAATAATTTATCCCTTTATCACTACCTTTGCTTAAAAGCAAGGAAAAACTGTGGATGATTATTGGTACCACTCTTCAAGTTTCAATTTTGAAAAAAAAAAAAAAAAAAAAAAATATGATTTACGAATGATTTTCAAAATAATCTTTGTCGTCAAGTTTAGAAATGATGAGCCCTAAATGGACTTTGCATAATTGATTTTAGACATGGTACTAAGTATGAGAAGTCAACAGAAAGGACTAGATAATATTTTCGAATTATTCATCGTTTAGATTAAACGAGAAATAGAAAGTCAGTTTTATGAAGTTATGATGAGATGTTGAGATTATAAGTGATATGATTTTATTGAGATTTTTATGAGAAGAATTATGAAGTTGGAGATTTAAAGTTTAGGCTCTTAATTATTGAGAAATAAGGACTTGATATGGTGATATTAGAAATTATGATTTGAAATTTCTATGCTGAGGAATTATGAATTGATTTTCTGGAATATTTATGATGATATTGAAGTTTGATGAAATTGTGATCAAATGTACAATTAGTTATTATTGTGAGTTATGAAGTATGCTTACGATTTGGATAAGTCCAAATTTCAAAGGAAAACTCTGCCTAGAATTTTATCGTTTGGAGTTAAGAGCATAGTATGGTATGCAATCACTAAGAGAATTGAAGTTAGACATACAAGTTCATTTACATCACAAACGAGATTTAGTAGATGATAACAGAGATATTATTATTTTCTCATAAGGAGAACACACAAGAGTCACCCTAGAAAGGAAATACATGAAAACACGCAAAAGCAAAAGAAAGCAACATGGGAAATTCCTCAAATTGAGAGATGTGTTTCCGGAGTAGCCGTATCCTACCACCTCTGACCTTTTGAGGAAATAAAGAAACCTTCAAAAAGGTGTGTTTCGAGAGTAAGAATACTCCGTAATCTACCACCTGTAACCTTTGAGGTACACACAAGATTTAAACATTAAGGAAAATCCTAGGAAATTAGAGGGGTGTCTCGAGAGTAAGAATACTCCGTACTCTACCCCCACCTATTCTAAGATTCATAAAGTTAAGTTTACATTAACCGGACTCCATTTTCGCTTGATTCCCCTTCCTTGCGACCAATCTATCTTAACCCCTGCTGGATCTTGTATTGAGATATATGACTGCAGCTTATCCAGTAGTTCATCAATAGTAGGAGCAGAAATAAGGAGCCTTCTGGAAAATGGAGAGATGAATCCCTGTTCCACAGCATAATCAAGAAAGGTTAACAAGCCATCAAAGAAATTGTTAACATTCAGAAGCCCAATAGGCTTAGTATGGAGATCTAGTTGAGCCCACGAGGTAATGTTAAAGATTTCTTCTAAGGTACCAAAACCTCCGGGTAGGGCTATAAAGGCATCAGAACCATATAGCATACAAGTTATGCGTTCATGGATGGATAATGTTTGAACTTCATGCCCTCGTGTTTTGCCTGCAACATCTACCAAAGGGACAGGTATGACACCGATTACTTTTGATTTCTCTGCAAGAGCAGATTGGAAACACAACCCATTAGACCACTGCTACCACCCCCATACACAAGAGTGATACCTTTTTCCCCCAGTTTCTTTCCAAGATCTACGACCGCTTCTAGATAACTGAAGCCTTTCCCCACTTTTGATCCACAAAATACACAAATAGTTTTGATCTGTCGAAGTTTTGGTGCTTCCATCTTTGATAGTATAGAAGAGAAAACTTACGAAGAAGATGTGATTTTGGGATGCCTGAACTATGAAATATGTTTGGCTATTTAAAAGCCGAAAAAAATTTACTGTTTTTGATTGATTATGAAAAAGTAAAGATTTACTTTTGTCAAAATCGGCCAACTTTTGACTGTTTTACCAAAGATATCACCTTTCGGTGATTTATTTCTAGCTTTATCAAAACTCGAGAAAGGAAAATATATTTTATTTCCAAAACGCGTGAAAGAAAACAGCAAAATATTTTAAATGTGTATCAAGAGATTTACCTTATATCATTGTTGAACTGCCAGAAGCCTCATTTTGTAAAACAGACTGGCAAACAGGATCTTTTGCTATTATATTTTGGAGACTATAACGATTTTTGTCCTCGTTAAACTGAGCGTATAAGGAGAGAAGTTCACGTTGCACATAACCACTTGGGTGCGTCTCAAGAGTCAGTCGAATATCATCCAAAGACTCCTTACTCAGTCCACCCTTTATGAATTTGATTTTATCATCCCGATTAGTAGAAGAATATCCTACTGTTTTGCAACGAGTATCACAGTTCCAACGAGCACATTTGTAGCAACCATTCAGCCTTTTTGCTCTTCGTTTCTTTGCGAAGGTGCTTTTGCCTAAACCAGGCATGTGCTTTGGAAATGTCATAGGTAATTCACCAGATAGTCGAACCTTTGCTTCGATCAACCAGCGAACATCTTCTGAAACACCATGAGCCATCAGCAACCTCAATCTTTCGAGTCTTATTCGATAAATTTTCCTCAGATCATTTATTGGAAGACTGGAATAATACTTGCGAATGTTTGTAAGAATGATATCCATGTTTTTGATGGATCTAACCTCTTCCCAGCATGAACTATTTAAAAGCATTAAGGATCGGAGGGAATCCGCGTGATATTGATTCCAGCAAGAAAGCGCGGAATAGAATAATGGAAAAGAGGGAACAAGAGTTTATGCGCCGTTTACTTTCTTGATAAAAGGAAGATTTGATGATGACGGGATTTGAGATATGGAATATTTTCTTGGATTTTTGGGTACTGATATTTTGATATAATAATCAAGGTATAGAAATAATACGGAGATACGTGAAAGTGAAATAAGGACTGTATTGAATCAGGATTAATAAGTTTGTACAAGTGAAAGGAATACTTTACGGGAAATGTTATGATATTTGAGTTAAGAATTTTAATTATTTGGGAGATATTTGTTTATTGAATTTTGCAGAAATTTTGGGTTACAAATATTGGAAAGATAAACTGATGATTATGTTGATATGTGAATAACATGTTTGGGTATATTACATAGAGAATATTCAGGTAATCGTTTTAATTATTTTGGGATATTTGGTGATAAGAAGAAATGACAAATTATTATGGTATGATATGTTAGTAAAGATTTATTGAAATTTTAGAGATATTAATACGAATATTTGAGGTCACATGATACGATGATAAATGACAAGTTACATGAATACTACAAGATATGATGAAATATCACATACGATTGGGAATTTTCATTTTGATTCAGAAGAATTTATGAGTAGACATATGTCTATTATTGATAGAAAAGTCCATGTCTTAAGAAAACAAATTGATGCATTTAGTCAAAGTCCAGTGGGTTAAATATGGTAGGGTTAAATATGGTAGCGATGATGCTACATAAGAAGAAGAAGAAGAGATTCTGATTAAGTGTTCAGAAATCATAAGATCAAGTAAGATTAATTTCGAGGACGAAATTATTTTAAGGGGGTAAGTTTGTAGCGACCAAGAATTTTTACGCGATTAATAATTATTTTAATAGAAAATCATGTCGCTACTATTTCACCCATTTTTATTAAGTTAACGCCACGACGTATTCGTATAGCCAAGTCAAGAAATAATCGAGATCGTTCGATTTTAAATTAAATTCCGAATTTCTAAAAATATCTCCATTCTCTTGATTTAAAGTATATTAAGTCTAAGTACTTAATTCAATGTTATCCCAATATTTATTTGTACAAAAATTACTTTTATTATTTAAATTAAGAAAATATATGCAAGCATGAGAGGTTCCATTATATATAATAATTATGAGAATCTTAATTTAATAAATATGGAAAAGTATATAAATGGTTGATAGATTCCATTATATGTAATCATGAAGAGCATAATATTTGTATAAATATGGAAAAGTATATGAATGAATTATATACTCCATTATATATAATCATGAAGAGCATAATATTTGTATAAATATGGAAAAGTATATAAATGATTGATAAGACTCCATTATATGTAATCATGAAGAGCATAATATTTGTATAAATATGGAAAAGTATATGAATGAATTATATACTCCATTATATATAATCATGAAGAGCATAATATTTGTATAAATATGGAAAAGTATATGAATGATTGATAAGACTCCATTATATGTAATCATGAAGAGCATAATATTTGTATAAATATGGAAAAGTATATGAATGATTTATATACTCCATTATATATAATCATGAAGAGCATATTATTTGTATAAATATGGAAAAGTATATGAATGGTGCTTTACTTTAAGAAAATGATGTGTTAAAATTAATAGAATTGAATGATTATGTTTACAATATGCCAACTTTATACATCTATTTAAACCCATCTCTTTTACACACAACTCTACACATATACACTTATTTCCAATCTCTTGAAAAAATCCACAAGTAAGAGAAATTCAAGGTGGTCAAGAAAGTTTTGGTCCATTTACTACTACACTTCATTTTAATCTTTTAAAAGGTAAGTATACCTTATGTTTTTATGAAAAGTAAGTATGTTTTTATGACAAGTAAGTATACCTTATGTTTTTATGAAAAGTAAGTATGTTTTTATGACAAGTAAGTATACCTTATGTTTTTATGAAAAGTAAGTATGTTTTTATGACAAGTAAGTATACCTTATGTTTTTATGAAAAGTAAGTATGTTTTTATGACAAGTAAGTATATCTTATGTTTTTATGAAAAGTAAGTATGTTTTTATGAAAGGTAAATACACCTTATGTTTTTATGAAAAGTAAGTATGTTTTTATGACAAGTAAGTATATCTTATGTTTTTATGAAAAGTAAGTATGTTTTTATGAAAGGTAAATACACCTTATGTTTTTATGAAAAGTAAGTATGTTTTTATGACAAGTAAGTATATCTTATGTTTTTATGAAAAGTAAGTATGTTTTTATGAAAGGTAAATACACCTTATGTTTTTATGAAAAGTAAGTATGTTTTTATGACAAGTAAGTATACCTTATGTTTTTATGAAAAGTAAGTATGTTTTTATGACAAGTAAGTATATCTTATGTTTTTATGAAAAGTAAGTATGTTTTTATGAAAGGTAAATACACCTTATGTTTTTATGAAAAGTAAGTATGTTTTTATGACAAGTAAGTATATCTTATGTTTTTATGAAAAGTATGTTTTTATGAAAGGTAAATACACCTTATGTTTTTATGAAAAGTAAGTATGTTTTTATGACAAGTAAGTATATCTTATGTTTTTATGAAAAGTAAGTATGTTTTTATGAAAGGTAAATACACCTTATGTTTTTATGAAAAGTAAGTATGTTTTTATGACAAGTAAGTATATCTTATGTTTTTATGAAAAGTAAGTAGGTTTTTATGAAAGGTAAATACACCTTATGTTTTTATGAAAAGTAAGTATGTTTTTATGACAAGTAAGTATATCTTATGTTTTTATGAAAAGTAAGTATGTTTTTATGAAAGGTAAATACACCTTATGTTTTTATGAAAAGTAAGTATGTTTTTATGAAAGGTAAATACACCTTATGTTTTTATGAAAAGTAAGTATGTTTTTATGACAAGTAAGTATATCTTATGTTTTTATGAAAATGTTTGGATCATTGCTATGAAATCAATCTCACAAGATTGTTATGGGTTCCATATGATATGTTTATGATTATGCTAAGGGGACCGGAGTTTAGTAGCGCTACACATAAGAATTCTTGCCATTTAAGTTCGGTAAAATTCTTGTGTCTCCCTATGTTTATGAGTATTTCGATCCTATCCTATGTTATGATGAAAATGATCCATATGCTTTCAAAAGAAAATTTATGCTTGGTATACTTACTGGGATTTTATAAATCTCACTCCACGATATTTACCATTTTCAGATAATTGAAGGTTCGAGGCGGTCAACATGGAAGTGGCAAAAGTGGTTAAGATTGATGAGATAATTATGTTGAACTTTATGTAAGAAGATTACGTTCTATTTTTATTCACAAATAAAATTATGGGATTCTAATTTATTCTTTTGAATAATTTTACATTACTATTTAAGTCTCGATAATATGATATGAGTCACTTTTAGTGGCACTCGAATGGTCGAGAATTCGGGTCGTCACATTATCATTATATGAAACACTTGAAGCACACTTGTTAATAACACAATATATTCTTGTTTGTTATGATCAAAACAAAAAGGTTAAGTTAACCATAGGTCAACAGAAATATGCCAAACAAAAGTATTAGTAATAAATGCAAGGTTATAATGTCCTTGGTCTTGCCAAGGAATTGGCACTTGGTGGCAATGTCAAGGTCACTGCAATGTTGTACCTTCAATGCATTGTAGTTAAGATCAGCAAGAGGAAAGAGCTTAATCAATCACTTAATATTAGTTCAAATTTAACAAAGTCACATAGTAAAACCAAAATAAAAACCCACGCGAAAGGAGAAAAAAACTATAGGAATAAAGTTATTCACTCTCATGACTAACGTATTAGAATGAAGAATGGTTGACAACATCCACTTCAACATAAAATACATTAATAATGGTGACATTACCATCATTACATACTCCCTACAAAATACAAACAATAATCAAATATATCAATTACAGGTGACAGATTAACCAAAATATGCCTTATTCACACATTTTCCTGACACGCCATATTTGATACGTACATTTTAAATCATAACGGCAAGCACCCAACAAATTTAACTATAACGACATATAAATAAAATATAGCGGTATGCATGACATTACACAATTTTATATATTTTTTTGAGTATTCTAAGTCTCAAAGCAACTAAATATTGTGTATCTAACATTCTAAGTGCGTGCAACCAATCGAGAATGTAATTGATAGCGCTCTAACTCATAACGACAAAAGTGAAGTTATGATATAACTAAAATGACGTTGGTGTCATTGTATGTCAAGTAACAGAATTATTTTCAATAACTCGTCCATTTGAGTCATTTCATCAAACACCATAAGATCATTACTCATTTAATCACACTTCACATATATATGAAATTTTAGTAAACTATCTACACTGTACCCAAATTTCAACATTCAAACAAGATCGTGGTAGTTACAAGATCAAGCGACGATTTTAAACATGTTGTTACAAGGTATAAAATCAAGAAATCAAGACATTTAGAATGACCAACAAATCAATCTCAAAATAAAGAATGTTATTTTCTTTTTCACTTTTTCAAAGTAAGTTTCTACTTTCTTATAATTGTGGGCTTGCGCTCCTTGGAGGCGGTGATTATATTTCTCAATCGCGCCTATTTTTGGGATTTTCTCAAGAGATTTGTTCATTCACTTAATTTTTTTGTATGAAACTGATCGCTAAACCGCAAGTGCACGGGTCGCCCAAGTAATAATGTGGACGTGAGTACAAGTATCGATCCCACAAAGATTGTTGTAAATTGAATTTTAGACTACTACTTTAACCGGAACAAGAAATTTGTTCTGATTTGAGAAAGTTATTATGAAAACTAAAATAAAGATTAAACTAAAGAAACAAAGACAATTTGATTTAAACAAATGAAAACAAACACGTTAGAATTATGAATCCATTTTAACCAAATCATTTAAATACAATTCACGGGGTTTTGAATATCCATGTTCCTAAAATTATTTAAGTCATCTTTCGAGCGATGCATAAAAACCTATCTCTAAATACCAATTGACTATATTTCTATGACAATTAAGATTTTAGAAAAGCATTAAAGATCAATGAACATGAAATAGGATAACACAAAGTATAGGGGTATATTTCTATCCCCTATCAGACTTTGTGGCAATTAAATAGTTTTTAATGAAATCCGACTCTTTTGAACATAGAAAATCATAAAGACAATCACACAAAAGCTAGCCAAACAATTGCATAGTAATAAAAGTACTTATTTAATTGCATCAAACCCATAAACTGCATATATTAAATAATATGTCAAAACATGAAATCAATGATTAAAACTTCATCACAATCCTAACAAAAGAATTCTAGCTTAAAAACATGATAAAAGATATATTTCAACAATGATAATTGGAGTTCATCACCCTTTTCACCAAGTTTTAGAAGAATCTTCAGTCATGCACCAGTTGGTTCCTTGAGAGTTCGACAGCCCTTCGGGATCACCTTTGACAAGTTTGGAACACCTAATTTCATGCCCCAAGTCTGTTATTTATAGACCTCCTCGAAAACTAGGTTGCTTGGGGAGAAAAAAATGCTAAATTCTGAGCAAAAAGCCCAGCTGCGGCCCAGATTTCCTACCGTACGACTGCACGATTCTGCAGGTTTTGCTTCAGTCGAGGATTTTTGTGACCGTACGACCATACGGTGTTAAGTCATGCGACCGCACGATGTTGCAGTTGAAGGCAATTTCCAAATTTCGAAGTGCTACAAGTTGGTCCCCGTCTTTTTAATTTCACAGCTGGTCCTCCAACTTCCGATTATTGCAATTTGGCCCCTGAATTTTTTATTTCTTCCAAATTTGATATTTTTTCTTTGAATATTCTTCTAATTGGCCCTTCAATCTACTTCATCAACTCTTGATTTGCTTACTTTGACACTTTTATCATCCAATCGCTTGATTTTAGCTTTAATTCCATTGTTTTCATGACTTTGGGGTTATTCCTAAAATATAAACAAATAATATAAAATAAATAGCAAATATTCTTGAACAAACAATTAAAATCCTACTTTGAAGATAGAAATAAGTGTATAAAATACATTTATCAGAAACCATGCACGAACATAATCGTTCTCCATATATAGTAATCTCGAAAAAAAAAATCATTGTGTTCATTGTTGAAATTAAAATGTCACTCTGCTATTCACAACATTTATAATAAAAAATAAAATATTATACAATAAGTCGACAACGAATTAGGTCAATTGGCCAACATGTAACACTTACAAGCTTAGTGCCCAATAAATATATTCAATTCCAAAAAATGAAGAGAAAATTACATAAAATATTCATTTTCACATTATTATTTGAAAAAATGTCCCAAAAATTTGTCATGTCCATTTTCCTAAATTTTGGACCTAAATATCCTTACTGCAAATTTGAAATTCCAACATTAAGGACAAAGTTTTGAATATGATTTTTTATTGTGGTAACACAATAAAAAACTGACACATAATATACCCTACCACTATAGATAGAGAACCTCTCTCTCTCTCTCTCTCTCTCTCTCTCTCTTGTGAATCTGGATCTCTTTCACAGTTCGGTTCATTGATTTTTTTTTTGGTTGACTGTTCATTGATTTTGGTTTTTGAGGGTGCATTAAAATCTTTTCTGCTATCTATTTCAATATGTATTTCATCTAGAAGGAGCTAAATCTCGATATGGGGTTTTGGTAAAGTTCACTTCGCGATTGGAACTTCATCTAGGTGATAGGATTTTGCAATTTCTTTGGTCTAGGTAATGGGTCTTCATCCCTTTATCTAGATTTTTTGTATTCGCAAAGATTATACCAGATTCGGACCTGGGTTGCTCTATATGGGATCAAGTCCAACTTTGTAGAAATTGAATACCAATATTAATTTTCGACTGGGTCAGTATAGGAGTTGCACTTTAGGGCTAGAGGTGGGTTCTTGATGCTTATCCTGGGCCTCTCATCTACTTTCAACAGTGTTCTTGACACCACTAGAAATTCTAACTCATTTACGATTTGGGCAACACCCAGGAGTTCAGTCTTCACTGTTCATTCAGTCCACTTTACGATTTAAGTCCTGCCTTAGGGGAACTAGAGTGTTGTTTTCAGAGTTCAGGGTGGATTTTAGTGTTCATTCGAGCTTACCTCTCCCTTGTACTATCCCGCTTCACTCCATTTCCACCCATTTCAACTCATTGACAATCTGGGCAAAAGTCGGGTACTGTTTTTCGGTATTTTGATAGCTTTTGTTGCTGGGTTCTTCAATTTTAGTATATGACTGGGTTCCTTATGTACTTTGGTGACCTTTTTGGTTGGGTGTTTGGAAGGTGAAGGTTAATATAGATGGGGAGCAAAGTATTTACTAATTAGCTTGTGCTTCTAATAGTTGTACCAGACAATGGCATTGTGGGTTTGAGTGCTGATAATTTGGAAATTGAGAGGTTTAGTGTAGATGGGGAGAAGAGCATTGGCCAATTAGCTTGTGATCCAGAGGTTGGCGGTTGTAGAAAGCTCAACCACATTCAATGTGTTCTCTTAGCTTAACCCTATGTTTTCACAACTGTTAAATTTCCTGTATATTTTTCTTTACCTATTCATTTCTTTATTTCTTGTGTGTGCCTAAATCGAGCTCAATTTAGTAAACAGAATCACCATTCTACTTATTTCGGATTGTATGAGATGTTGAATTTGACACATGGCTTAACATTTGTAGTTTTGGGGTGGCAGAATGCTTGTGATCTAGGTCTTGACCAAAAATGCAAACGTCGCTTGGTTTATGTGGTATGCTCAAGTCCTTCTCTATATATTTTCTATTTTTCATATTTTTCTTTTACGAAACTCCTTAGGTGAAATAGGGGGCTTCCTTGTTGTATACAATATATATCATCTTTAAAGCGGTCTATTGTTTTGAACTGAATCAGAGAAAGAAAAATTGTAAATTGATGTGCATACCTATCTTGGAAGGTACCGATATTGGCTCATCTGAAAGTTCAAGGACAATGAAGATACAATGAAGGGTGGTGATCTACCTGTAAACTAGAATTTTAATACAAAACATATAAAATTAAAAATGTTTTCGGTTTAGGATCTTGATCATAAAATTAGTTACTGTAAATCATAGGACATGCTAGAATTCATAGCAAAGTGTAGAAGTTGTGAGTTCCTATTGAAGCTTTGTTGAAGCCTGAAGAAAAACTTGATATGAAATTAGTCTTCTTTTTCTTAACCTAAGCCTTTAGTTGTGTTTCATAAGTTGAACCCTAATGATGAAATTCGAGTTCATATATATAGGCAAAGAGGGACCAAATTTCCTATAACTTTTTAATCTCAAAGGTCCATCAAAGTGGTAGTATTAACAAGAAAATCTTCTAATTAAACCAGGTTTGTATTAATTCAGCAGTTTAACTAATTAAACCGGGATACGTAATATGAGCCCCATAATAAAATATATTTATGAAATTCGAGATACACACAATCCCATAATAATAGGGATTGACGTATCATAAAAATTTCTAAAAGTCTTCCACTTGGTTCATATGACAATCAAATTTATGGTTTCATACAAGAATCATACGGAGCCCATAATGCTGAATTAATGTACTTAGAAGGTTTATCATAATTACCTTAGTTAATTGAATCACTGATAAGAGTCACAGTCATTCCATATAAATTATAGAACATGGTGTCTTCCATGTACTACTAGCCAATAATCCACTTATCGAAGTATGTATAGCGAAGCAATCATAATGGTCCTCGTAATGTCTTAATTAAAAGTCTATTTCTGCTATTATTATCCATTTACATAATGTGTATAAAATGGAAATATAAAAATTCAAAATTTTCAATAATGAAATCTCAAAATAATGTCAAAATAAGAACACATAACAATCCACATACAAGAAAAGAAATTGTTCGTTACACTCAAGACCCATTGCTTTAGCATGTTGCTTAAATGTCTTGGGTGGTAACCCTTTAGTTAGTGGATTTGCTATGTTTACACTCATATTAATGTGTTCAATTAACACTCCCTTATTCCGAATTTCTTCCTTAACATATAGATATTTCATCTCCATGTGGTTTTTCCTTTTGAATACCTATCATTCTTCAAAAAGAATATTGCTGCAGCATTATAACAATAAATTTTTACCGGCCTAGCAATGGAATCCACAACTCTAAGTCCTAAAATAAAATTTCGCAACCGTAATCCTTCTATTGTAGCTTAAAAGCATACTACAAATTCAGACTCCATAGTGGATGAAGCAATTATGGTCTTCTGTGATACAGCACCTCTAGCTAATACAAACACAAAGCCAAAAGTGTTTCTTTTAGTATCCACACATCCACCAAAATCTGAATCTGTGTAATCAATCACTTCGAGGTGATCAGAATGGCTAAATGTGAGCATATTTTTCTTTGCTCCCTGTAAGTATGATGAGATTCGAAACGTGAAAGAAACGCCAGAAAGTTCCGAACTCAGGTTGTGGTTGGACGGATGAATCATAACCCGATATTCACGACGCGATGGCTCGACGATGCGGAATAAAGAACCACGACTTTCGAAACGTCACAAGAATTTGCCCAATCTCCTTGATAAGTCTCTGATTTGAACGCCACAAATATTCTAGCAAATATTTGATAAGTTCGATATTTGAACGCCACAAGAAATATTCTTGATAAGTTCGAAAAACATAGGAATCCACCTATAACTTTTATTGAATCATCAATAAAAACTGTTTATATCAAAATCGAAGTCTGAATTACAATGAATGGAAAAGAATATAAATAAGTAAAATAACCTAACCGCTAATTGACTCAAAATAGAATTTTAATTAGACTAAAATTCTAAAATAGGCAAACAAATAATTTGAAACAAAATTTAACCTAAAAATACGCAAAAATCCTAATTCCCGTCTGCATAATTGACTTGCTATTTTGAATCCCCAAATGATGGAATTTGGCCATAAAATCAGTCGGCTCAAGGGCTTAAGCCCATGAGTTTTTCTTAGTGGCCCATTTCTACTCGAAAAACACATATCATGCATCTAATTCCGACATGGTTGACTGGATTGCACTTTTATTTGGCTTGAATATTTAACTTTTTCCGTCAAGCCTGCTATGACTCCGATTATCGAGTGTCCGGGACGCATCAAAGTATCTTAACATTTTCTTAGCAGCTTTCCAATGATCAATTCCTAGATTGCTTTGATAATGATCCAACATACCAACGGAAAAGCTAATGTATGGCCTGGTGCAAACATGTGCATACATCAAGCTTCCTACAAGAGAAGCATAAGGAAAATATTTCATTCATTCACGTTCCAATTCAGTTGAGGACACTAGTTTAAGCTGAACTTATCCCCTTCTAAATTGGAACAACATTAGGATCGCAAGACGCCATATTAAATTTTTCCAAAACTTTTGTGATATAGGCATTCTGAGACAATCCTAAAAATCTACGTGATCTATCACGGAATATTTCTATTCCGATCACATATGATGCTTCTCCCATATCATTCATTTCAAAGTTTTGGGAAAGAAAATCCTTAGTTTTTCATAATAAACCAAGGTCACTGCTGGCAATTAACATGTCATCAACGTATAGAACCAAAAATGCAAACTTACTCCCACTGATCTTCAGGTATAGACATTGATCAACAATTTTTTAGTAAACCCAAAGAACTAATGGTATTGTGAAACTTAATATAACATTTTCGTGAAGCTTGTTTTAGTTCATATATTGACTTCTTCAACAAACAGACCATGCTTTCCTTTTCATCTGTAATGAAGCCTTCTAGTTGTGCCATGTAGACTTCTTCTTCCAAACTCCCATTCTAAAAAACCGTTTTCACATCCATTTCATACTACTCTAAATCAAAATGAGGAACTAAATCCATAATGATTCGTAATGAATCCTTCTTAGAAATAGGAGAGAAGGTTTCAATGAAATCAACGTCTTCTTCCTGATTAAAATCTTTGGCTACAAGTCTGGCTTTATATTGTTCGATATTATAATGAGAGTTACATTTGGTTTTAAAAATCCACTTAAAACCAACTTTATTGTGCACTTTTGGTAATTCAACTAAATCCCAAACTTTATTAGAAGCCTTAGATTTCATCTCCTCAAACATTGCATCAATTCATTTTTTAGATTCTTCACATTTAATAGCTTGTGTGTATGTAACCAAATCTTTCTTCATCCCTATATTAAATTCAGATTCTTCTAAGCACAACATGTAATCATTTGAAATAGCTGATTTCTTGGGTCTTTGGGACCTCCTTAATGCTACTTCTAGTGCTGCATTTACATTCAGTTCAATGACGACAGTCTCATTATGGAGTGAAGGATTATTGACATTTTGTTCTACATTGTTGATTAGATCAGCAAAATTAGGTAGAACTATGTCATTCGAAATTCATGATAAGGGAATTGGTACCCAAATTTCTTGAATAATTACTTCTTTAACTTTATCACTCCGACTGACTTTGCTATTCTCAATGAATTTAGCATTACCATTTCTACAATTTTTGTACTATGGTTAGGACAGTTAAACCTATATCCTGTTGATTTTTCTGGATACCCAATAAAATAACCACTAATGGTTTTTGGATCCAGTTTCTTTTCTTGTGGATTATAAATGTGTGCATCCACTGGGAAGCCCCATACATGCAAATGTCTTAAAATTGGTTCCCATCCCTCCACATTTCAAAAGGAGTCTTAGGAACAGCTTTACTGGGAACCCAATTTAAGATATACACAGCGGTCCTAAGGGCATACATCCACAACGATATAGGTAAATTAGTATTACTTATCATGCTCCTAACCATTTCCATAAGTGTGCGAATGCGTCTTTCAACTACACCATTTTTCCAAGGAGAACTCGACATTGTGTACTTGTACTGAGCACGAATTCCTAACTTTTCTAAGAGTTCAACAAAAGGAACAATATGTTTTCCGGGCTCATCATATTTTCCATAATATTCACCACCCCTATTAGATATAATAATTTTCACTTTTTTACCTAATTCTCTCAACTTCAGTAATGTAAATTTCTACAGCATTTACAATTTGAGATTTGTCATGCAAAAAATAAATATAGCAATAACGTGAAAAGTCGTCAATAAAAGTGATGAAATATTTTGTCCACTAATTGATGGAACATCGAAAGGTCCACAATGTATGTATGTATCATTTCAAGCAGATCGTTACTCCTTGTGGCTCATTTCTTGGTATGTTTGGTTTGTTTTTCCTTAATACAATCCACACAAATACCAAAATTAGAAAAATCAAGATTCAGAAGAATCTCATGTTTTACCAATAAATTAACTATTTCCCTGAATATATGACATAGTCTTTTATGCCACAAGAAAGAAGAACTTTCATTCATTACATTACGTTTCAAACCAACATTAGGATGCAAGGTAACAAAAAGAGATTCAGAAAAGGAAGAATCAAGATTAATTTGATATAAGCCAATGACTAAAATTCTCGAGCCTACAGAATCATTGTTCTCGTATAAAATAAAACAACCACCACCACCTATTTTAAACGAGAAACCTTCCTTATCAAGTTTAGACAAAGAGATTAAAGGTAGTCTTCATTTGGATTTGTGGTCCGAATTGTAAGGAATCCCCGCATTGAGTTTTGAACAGAACATTATAACCAGAATCAATCAACCAAGTATTAGAAAGTGCTTCAAAAAAATTTGATTCGAAACATTCAAAAGCCAAAGGCTTAACCTTCTTTTCGAACCAAGCTTTGGGTTTCAAGCAATCCTTTTGAATGTGACCATCCTTTTTACAAAAATGTCACTTGTCATCCTTCTTAGCTTTCTTCAGAACGGGTCGATCTGATTCACTGGATGGGCTCTTCTTAATGCCCTTCCTAGGCTTTTTCCAAATTTTCTCTTCCAATTTTCATGAACCATATAATTTTCTTGAGCAACATGACCACCCTATTGCTTAATTCAAGCATCTTCCTGAACTAGCTTATTGGTCAATTTCACATTCCACATATCCTTAATCGTGTTATATTAAATTTAAAAAGGACCATATTGTTGAGGCAATGAGTTTAGAATAAATTAGACCAGGAATAAATCAGCCACTATCATGCCCAATTTACCTAATTTTGCAGCTAGATTAGTTATGTCAAGCACATGTTATTGCATGGATTTGGAGCCATCAAAACAGGTTGTGGTAAGTTCAACCATAAGTTTTCCAGCAATTTCTTTATCAACAGTCTTAAAACGTTCAGTTATGGTAGATAAGTATTCCTTAGCTATCTAAGTTTCTTTGATGGAAGATTTACTGTTGGAGGTAGTGGTTAGGCATATGAATTTCAAGTACAGTTTGTTGGCTCTATTCCAAGTATTGAAGGCTTTAACTTTATTTTCTTTGGACGAAGCAGTAAGATCAACAGGTTTGTCCACAGTAAGAGCCAAATCAATATCAAGAACCCCCAAACTGAACTCAACACGTCCTTCCACTTTGAGTAATTAGTTCCATCTAGTTCAAGAAAAAAGTTGATATAGGTATTAATTTGAGAAGGATGTGGAACTGCGTTATAGAAACAAGCTCAGTACATTTAATCTTTGAGTTATAAATACAATAAGCATATATGACTAAGATTTATTCATAAGTGATTGATCAAAACTAACAATCAAACCAGCATGGTATCTGTGGATATCATATACTTGCTTAATTACAGAAATAAATCAACCCCTTAATGTTTATTTTACTTTTAATGCATAGTATACATGTGGGTAACACATAATGCAAGTAAGTAAACTCAACAGTCATATTACTTAGTCTAACATTCATTAACATAATTTAAGTCCACTGTGGTGAACACCAACCAATAATATAAATGTCACACGGGATAACAATATACATGTACTAAAATGAAACCACTGTGGGATTATGAATTAAGTATAATATGTATAATGTAGTTCAAATCATATGCATAATATATCAGAATCATACAATGTATTAGTAATATTGATAGTATATTAATTTTTACCATTTTTTTTTAAAATACAGAATGATGATATTCATTACCAGGATCACAAATCAATTCGTAAAATCGTAAAAAGAATTTTCTAACTCAATAAATAAGCATGAACATTATGTTCGAAATCACTTAAATGGGATTTCGGAGGTCTAAACGACCTCAAAAGACTAAAATTCAAAAATTTTATGGCATAGCGATAAATCTTAAAGATTTGACTGTTCCAATCAACTAGCAAAATTTCATTGAATTCTGAGTTACTCACTCATTATTTCATGATAGCCATCCGAGATATAATGGATAAGTTTAAAATCCCTAATTTTCGTAATTTCTTTACAACAGATTTATATGATGCAGAGAAAACTTAAATCAATCTTTATTATTCTGGAACATGATGATAGATCTGATTTATCATACACAAAACTGAAGATTATCGTTCAAGTTAGTTAAAGATGTGAACGCTACCACGATGACGCCTTACACACACAGCTAAAGAAAGAGGGAAAAGAGTGATGAAAATTATTTGAATTGAAGAAGAATGATCTTATTTGGTTGTTTGAACATATTTTGGAATTAGGTTTTGCATTCGTTGTGATCCACACTTTGCACATCTGTTAGTGACTTGTCACAAGCTTATGTCATTATGAAATACTAACGAGCCATATTTCTGATGTAATTTTTTTTTTTTGAAAGTTATTTCTTATGTAATTTGGCTTAACTATAATGATGTTAGACATATGTCTTATGTAATTTGGCTTAACTATAATGATGTTAGACATATGTCTTTCTTGATACATGATATATCAAGTGTTTAGAAAACAACTCTCATTTGATGGGAACGACATGTGAAAATGTTGAGAGCAATTATAAATTTTTAATATTCAAGTGCTAAATGTCAAGATTTTAGTTCTAACCAATTATCATGTCTAGTTCTATATCAAGTTGGCTTCCCAACATTCATATCAACTGCTCTTCTTACTCATGATTTAAATTCCCGAGGAATGCTAGGGGACTCAAGACAATCATCTTGTCATCTTCCATGTATTAAAATTATCTATCAGCATTAAGCTTCTCAAAAAATACATTGGGAAGCTCTTCATATCGAATGTCACTTCAAATAACAATGGATGTTGCCTGGTTACCAAGATAATTTCAGTCATCATTCACGTTGACAAAAGTATCACTGTGCGAGACAACGAACCTCATTAAATCATCCTTACACACATGCCAACAATAATACTATTGTTAGTTTAAACAAGAGAAATCAATAAAAACATACTATCTACAAGAACTTGTTTGAAATGATAAACAGAAGAGGTTCTCAATCATTTGCTAACTCATTACTAACAATCTCGACATTTGGAAACTGTCTAGAATAACATTCTAAATGTTAATCTTGATACTTATAATGTCGAGAATGATATATCAGGATTCCCTCAACACTTATATTTATCATCTTCTTCAACCACCATTTCAAGAATTATTTCATTCCCACCATTAATTGCATATTGAACACACAACAACCTTAAATTACTAACATAATTGATAAAAAAAAAAAAATTTACGAAATTTGAGAATAACACAACACAATGATCATGACATTTTCTTCAATACTTTGATAATCTTAAAAATTAGTTGAACTAATTATTTAGGATGTTTCTCTCCATTTTTATTTTTTTTTTGTGAAAATGCATAAAAAATAAAAACAAGTTCTTAATGCAAACAAAATTTCAAAAATATTATATTATTTGGGAATTTATTTTTTGCCAAATCTATTTCACAATTTGTTGGCAAACTTTTTCTCAAAATTGAATCAAGTATTTTCCTTTCCTTCAAGTTTAGAACTTGGGATGTGAAATCGTAGTTCAAGTTATACATATTTTTCTCAAAAATTAAAGTGGTTATTAACTAATAGATAATATTAGTTTTGAAACCAATGAATTGACTATTGTTGATGGAACTTGTCAATGGTCTAATCAAGAACATTGAGAATGAAACTATTTATATAATTTTTTTTGTTTTTAGTGTTCATTAATGTTATGATAGTCAATTTACACCTAAATTTAGACATTTTTGCAAAGGAAAATTATATTCACAACACAGTTGTTCTTAATGACACCATATTTTAATTGCAATAACATCCCTATTGTTTTGCTTATTTTGATAATTATTCTTTTATTAATTTTTGTCGTATTCTTCTTTTTAATCATTAATAATTAATAATTATATCTTATTTCTATTGACAATTTTATTTCAGATATTTATTACATTGGAAAAAACATTTTTTAAATTCTTGCAATTATTCTTTATCTCGCTTATTTAAATATAGGAGCGGTAAATAAAAAAATTTCTTCACTCCTTAAAAATTCTTTAGTCATCATTAGAGTGATAAATTGTGCTAATTAATAGAAATTAAGGATAAAAATAAGACAAAAAATTAAGAGGTATAAATGCAAAAATTAGTAAAAATTAAGGATTATCATTACAATTAAATTGTGGTGCACTATACAAAAAATGTGCTTGATAGTGGTGTGAAAAAGGAAAAAAAAAATATATATTTTTCATCCTCATTTTCCACCTTTGGTGTTTGATTGCAAAGTGGTCATGGAATTTATTTTTCACCCAAGTTCAAGAATTTCTTGTATTTAGGGGTGGGCAAAAAAATCGGAACCGATATGATCGAACCGAAAAAATCGGAACCATATAATTTTAAAAAAATAAAATAGGAAATCAGTTTTGAAATCGAGAACCGACTCGGTTCTCGGTTCCGCCTTTAGAATCGAAAAATCGAAATTAGAACCAAGTCTTTGATCCTTGTTTACTTTTTTTATGGTGTTTAATTAGTTGTCCTAAAATTAAAAATCAAAATAATTTATAAATGATTAAATTCTTTTTATGAAATTTGTTATATCTCTACCTCACTATAACTTTAACTTCACACTTGGATTGAAATTCTTAGTAAATAAAAATAGAATGAGAATAACCTAATAAGCCAAGTTGTAAATGACCAAGATGAAGTTAATTAAATATTTAAATACAAATATGTATCTTTCTCGTGAAGTTTCAATGCTATAAAAACTTTGGTAAAAAAGAAATAAAAATAAGAAAAAATTGTGAGAAGTAAAAAGAAAAAATAGCATGTACATAAAAACCATCATTGTGATCAAAACATTACATTTCAATTTATTCAACACTAGTTTCACATTATATACATAATTTCATAAAAACATTTATTCATATGTAACATTCTTAACAATTTAATTTTACATTTTAATAATATATATTATCTCAACTACTTTCAAAAACAGTAATAGTTAATATATGATTTCGTTCAACTTATACATAAGATGTACAATGCACGATATTTCTATTAGTCATAAAAATATGACGTAAGAAAGCAAAAGGGAAGAAGTATAAAGTGGGTCCCTGAAATTGATATATTCCCCAATAGAAAGCGCCGACAATTGAAGCCGGCGGAGAAAGCAACTCACCACCAACCAACAAGGACCCAACATAAGAAATGTCGATAAATAAAAATGTTTAATAGCCGGCCCTCATATTTCATAATACATTCAATGGCTTCATACTTTTATGATCACGAGATTATTAGGTATGTTACGTATCGTAGTAGATAAGCTTCAACATTATATTTTGTTTTGCAGATATGATTTTGACGGTTTTTATCAACCACGGGATATCCGGTGACTTAACCCACGGGATATCTACGTGGCTTTATTTCCTTTTTATTTTTTTTCCTTATTTTTTTATTCTGCTTTTTTTTTTTGGTTTGTTAATTAAACCTCTTTGTGGACTTAATTAAATATTTTTTTACTTCACTTTACGAAATTAGTTGTGGTTTGATCGTTATTTTGTCGTCGTAAATTATGATTAATGAATCACGTGATTTAACAGATCAAATTTCATTTGAATTGAAATTAATTATACCAAAAATTAATTATTTGACCTCAAATAAAATTTGTCGTCAAAACATAAAACATTTTATTCCTTCGACTTTTCAAGATTATTAAAAGACACCAATTATAATATTTGTCAAATAGGAATCAACAATGATATATGCTCGTAATATTATTTACTAAATTCAAATTTTGAATTTGAGAATTTGGATAATTGTTTGTAATGAATTTGATAAAACTTTGATTTTTTTTATTTTTTTTTATCAAAAACAATCAGGCTATTAGTATTGTTGGGTTGTTCTTTTTTTTTTTTTTATTATTATTATTAATAAGCTGCTTTTTTCAATTGAATTTGCAAAAATTAATTTACATTTAAGTGGTTATTAATCGAATCGAACTGAGACACAAAAACGAGACTAAATATTTAATTTCAGTTTACAAAGAGGTTTAATTAAAAAAAAAAAAAAGGAAAACGAAAAAAAAAATTATAAGAAGCCTCCAATTGGGTGATCCCACGTGGATATCCCGTGGGGTGTGGGATCACCGCTGATGATTTTGAATTCTAATTCAAGTGAACAAGAACAAAGGACCAATGACAACGTATGTCCCAGTGGTCAGAGGCGTCCCTTACGAGCTAAAATCTCGGGTTCAAGTCCCTACATATCCCCCCTCCCTTGGGTTCTCAATCCTGTTATAAATAAATAATAAAAAAGTGAACAAGGACAGTCTTTTAGGTAACGTTCTGTTTATATTTTATTTTGTATTTTCATTTTCGAAAATATTTTGTGTTTTGTGTTTTCATTTTTGTTTTCAAATTTGCTGAAAACGCGTTTGGTTTGTCATTTCTGAAAACTGTTTTTGAAAATGAAAAGCTGGAAAATACGTTCTGTTTGAAATTTTGCAGAATACTACTTAAACTATTTTTAATTAATTTGTTTGCAGAATACTACTGACTCAAACTCAAATTTCCTTTCACAATACACTGAAAACATGGTTACATGCAACACACTAATGTGAGCATTAAGAGTCTATATTAATACAGCTTGGTCAGGTTCGGAATTTGAGAAATCTCTAGTTCTATTAAAATCCAAAAAATGCAAGTTCTTTCAAAACCACCAGAGTCCATTTATTAATGCATTTTTTGAAATATAATAACAAGAATTCTCACTTAATTTTTTTATTTTTTATTTTTGTAATGCTGATATTGAATTCAATAAAACTTTATTTAAGCTTAGTTCCAAGTTAGGATAATTTTCCAAAAAAAAAAAAAATCTTTATTTAGGCTTAGTTCCAAGTTAGGATAATTCTAAAAAAAATAATAAAAAAGTAAAAAAAATAAAATTTTATATTAAGCTTAATTCAAAGTTAAGATAATTTAAAAAAAAAAAAAATTCCCAAAATGCGTTTTCCGCGTTTTGGACATTTTTTGTCGAAATACACACAAAACGCCCAAAATGAGGTTTCGGGCGTTTTGCATTTTGTGTACAATTTTTTTTTTTTGGTTTTCCAAAATGCGTTTTCGAAAATTGTAAAGAGAACGCGTTTTTAGCGTTTTCGAAAATAAAAACAGAAAACGACCTTAAAACAGTAAAGAGAACAGGACCTTATTTTCTGTACTAAGAGAACTAGTTTTAGACGTCGCTTGAGAAAATATAATAAAATAAAATGCGAGCTTGTTTATTAAATTAGTAATTAATCGTTGTTAAGAGGCCATTAAAAATATGATTATATCATAATAAATGGTCTAGATTAAATATTGTATGGTTTAAACACAAAATTTCAGAAAGTGTTCGGAAATTCCTGGTGGATGAGTAAATAAACAGTTGGATTCAATTCGATTGGTACCAACAAAATCGAGTGTTAACTCCCATTTTTTTATTAATTAAATAAGTGAGGGATAAGTAATTTGATTAATTCATATTTAGATCATGAATGTTTGAGGTCCATATTATACAAGGAGACGTTATTTTTGCTAATTCAAGAAATATCAATGCAGATATCTTATCAAAATGTCACAATAACTTTCAAGATAAAATTTAAGCCAATAGATATGTATACATTCATGTTTGAAATGTGAATCAAAGTTTTTATACACTTATTTATCTGTCAAAATTAAAATATTATGTTGTATTCTATGAATGAATTCTACTTAGTTTGTTATTATTTTTCATTATTTCAGATTTTATCCCAAAATCAAGAGAACAAAAGCAAATACATAATACTTGGATGATAATTGGAGCAAAATCATGCATATGGAAGTTGATAAAGTGAGTGTTTGGTAAACGACTTATAAACCACACAATTTCTCAATCAATTTTTAATCATACACATTTTTCTCTCTAATTTTCAGTCACACATTTTACCTCAAAATCATAAATAAACCAATTTATATACCGCTACAGTGTTACAAAATTAAGGCTAAGTCAAACTAATGTGCAAATTAAAGCCAAAATGGAAGAGGCAGAAGTTCGAGGACCTAATTAAAGAAATCAAGAATTAATTAAAAAGAAACAGAAGTTTGGGGATTAAATTGCTCAAATCAGAAGGTGAGAACTTGAAGAGTAAATAAAAGAAGATAACCGTGCCGCCGCACCATTCAACACCATGTGGCTTCACAACATTCACTAAATTAGACAAAATGCAAAAGTGATAACCGTGCGAGCACGCAATTTTCTACCATGTAGCCATGTAATTGTCCGATTGGGCCGAAGTTGGGCCTAAAAGCCCAATTTTTCACCAAAATTTTCTCGTTATTAACCTAGTTTCAACCTAATTTCATGAACAGTTTAGAGGCACGAAAATAAGATAAAAAATAGCCTCTCTTCCACAATATACCATTCAATTCTTTGGGGATTCAAGTGGAGAAAATGTTAGGAATTTGGAATATAAAAAAAGCATGGATTAAATCTTGGTGCAAGATGATGTTTGACTTTCAATCTTCTCAATTCCGGATTTTATTTATATTATTCATTGTTTTTCTTTCCAATAATATGAGTAGCTATATTTAATTTCGGGATTGACGATGCAGATTTAATATTTCTAGTTTTATTTCTATTCTCAAGTTGGAACTATGTTTTGAATGTATTGATTTTACTATATCTTTTCATACATGAATTATTATAACAAGTTGAGAAAGAAGTTATATATTTAGAGCTTGTTTGGTAAAGATAAAGTTTCGCCACAACTTTTTAAACTCAATCTCAACCATCCATTTTTGGTCAAGCCCACAAATTTTAACTTTTCAAACATTTTTCAATCATACATCTATCAAAAAACCAAAAAAAAAAAATTACAAAAATCAAAATTTTTCATATTACCAAATAGGCTCTTAGACCACATAGTAAAATTTGGTAATTTCAACAAAAAGATAGATATGAATTTGTGGTTGCATGTGATCAACTATGAATTCCTATGTGATTTACACATTTACCTAAGGAAGAATTTTTTACTCAACATAGAGATATGTGGTTGACTTGGTTAAATAGAGTTAATTTGAACTCAAGAGGTAAATTAGATACATAAGTGAATTCGATCAAATACAATTTTAAAAAATGACTTGAAATGCAAAATTTAACTATAATATTACTTTGAAATCGTTAGTCCCAATATTTTTTTATTGTTAGAAAAAATAAACATTCAATTTCATTCTTCTTTGCAATTATTTTAATTTTTATTTATTAGTGCTTTGAATCATTTATTTCTTGAATTTCTCAATTTATTGTCATTATTGGATTATTTTGCAATTTTATTTTTATAGTATAGTTTTTGCTTTAGTCATGGAACTTTAATTTGTTGTTTATTTATTTTGATTTTTAGTATTCTAAATTTTTAGATTTTGGTTGCTTTTAGTTATCTAGTAATTTAATCCATAAAAAACATAAACAACAAAATCTCTAAAAATTCTCTTCTTGTCCTTATATGCCCTGTTCACAAAAGGAAAACCTTCTACCATTCGAACTTGAAATTGAACAATTATTTAGAGGACGATGTAGGAAAAAAAATCTGAACCAAATGGTTAATCCAATCAATTCACATGGACACATTATACTAGACTCGAAGATGCGTTAGGTCTTGTTCAAAATGTAGCACTGCAAATCAATCAAAACAATTAGCCTAATATACAAGATGACAATGTAGGAGACCTTCTCATGGGTCAATTCTTGACATCTATTGTAATTGCTAACCGTTCTAGTATATTATATCCGCATTTTGAAAGGAATAACTTCCAATTAAGAGCAGATTAATTAATTTTTTCTGTAATATTCTTCAATTCTTTGGAAAGGTACATGAGGAACTCAACGTGCATGTAGCAAGATTTGGGAGAATGTACCAAAATCTCCTGTTTCAAGGCATAAACGTTGATGTCATTCGTCTACGATTATTTCCTTACACTCTAAGGGATGGTGCATTGGAGTGACTTGATTATGAACATGAATTTAGTATAGCCACATGGGACGACCTAGCTCAAAAATTTTGTAACAAATCTTTCTCACCTGCTAAGATCGCTAAACTAAAATTGGAGGTATCTACTTTTTAACAAGCAAACAGTGAGAGTTTTCATGAGTTTTGTGGTAGATTTAAGGAACTTCTTCGAAAATGCCCATATCATTGATTCAACAAACGTCTTCATGTTCATTACTTTTACTATGGGTTGTCACCACAATACAAATCCATAGTAGGCTCATTAGTTGGTGGGCCCATTATCTGGTGAGCCCATTACCAATAAAAGTGTCAACCAAGCATGGGACTTGGTAGAAGTCATTGCAAAAACACATACCATGTTCCCATTCGAAAGAGTACTATAAATGAGAGTGGCTGGAGTGCACGAAGTAGATGTATTGACAAGTACAAACGTGAAAATTGCAGTACTGACCAAAAAAGTTGACTTGTTGCTTACATCACATCAACTTGTAGCGCGAACCATTCAACCAAAGATTGTGTACTTTTGGCCTACTGAGGAGCAAGTCAACTTTGTGCAAAATAATCTTCGACAACAAAACAACTCATATGCTCCTACTTACAATTCTGGTTGGAGACAACACCCAAACTTCAAGTGGTCTAACAACCAAAATGAGTCTAACCAGCAAAAACAGGATCAAAGACCAAGTTTGGGGGAAATGTTTCAAAAACACATGTAGAAAACTAGCAAAATGTTTGAAACAACTTTGCAAAGTCAATCTGCTTCAATAAAAAAGCTTGAAACTCAAATAAGCCAAATCTCTCAACGACTATTTGAGCAAGCATCTAGGACTTTACCAAGCAACACTATCACAAATCCTAGAGAACATGTACAAGCAATTACCACACATAGTGGGATCCAATTTCCTGAGATACATGTAAAAAGGCTTGAGAGGAAAGAAAAACAAGTTAGTGAAGAAGTAGAGAGTGAGACTGAGGTACCCAATCAGCAAACCTAATTTGAAACTCAAAAGAAAGAGGAAGTATCAAAAAGAAAATGCACCAACTCCTCTAAAGACCTATGTCCTACCAATTCAATTTCCTCAACGTTTGCAAAATCACAAAAATGGATAAACACTTTGAAAATTTCATGAAAGTGTTCAAAAAACTACATATTAATATCCCATTTGAAGATGTAATAGGACAAATGCCTAGCTACGCCAAATTCTTGAAAGAAATCTTGGCCAACAAGTGTAAGCTAGAAAACTATGAGACACTGTGCTTAATAGAGGAGTGTAATGCAATTTTATAGAAAAAACTTCCACCTAAATTGAAAGACCTTAGGAGTTTCATTATAGCATGTACCATAGGCAAAAATTCTTTAAAAATGCTCTGTGCGATCTTGGCCCCATCATAAATTTAATGTCTTTATCTGTGTACACTAAGTTAGGATTGGGAGAAGCACAACCAACCATAGTTTTACTATTATTGGCTGATCAATCCATTAAGCACCCGAGAGGAGTTATTGAAGATGCCTTAGTCAAGGTTGAAAAATTCATATTTCCAGCTGATTTTATCATCTTTGACATGGAAGAAGACAACAATATCCCAATAATACTTAGGAGGCCATTCCTCGCTAGAGGAAGAGTACTAATTGATGTTGGTGCAGGGAAGATGACATTAAGGGTCAATGATGAACAATTCCAATTTGACGTGTTCAAAGCAATTTAGTTTCCCAACACTGAGGACTCTTGTTTTTAAGTTGAAGTAATTGACCAGATGATTGATGAAGTCATTCGTGATGAACAATCGACTGATGATCTTGCAGTTTGCATCATGGAATAAAAAACCATAAAAATAGTCTTCACACTCTTAAAATGAGAGTGATGGAGTTGGAAGAAACACCCAAAATGTCATATTGTAGGAGTAGGTACTTCACCCCCACTAGGGCAAAGTACACCAAAACCGAATCCATCTATCAAAAAAGCTCCTGAGCTTGAACTTAAACTACTACCAGTACATTTGAGATATGCTTATTTTGGTGAATTAGATACTCTTCCTGTCATTATTGCAAATGATTTGACTAAATTGGAAGAAGAAAGGTTGATCAGAGCATTGAGAGGACACAAAATGTCTATTTGATGGACAATAGAAGACATAAAAGGAATTAGTCCTCGTATGTGCATGCATAAAATTTTTGATTAGCAAGCCTTCTGTGGAGAGTCAAAGAAGGTTAAATTCGACTCTAAAAGAGGTTGTGAGAAAGGAAGTGCTTAGACTTCTTGATTCAGGGATAATTTACCCAATATCAGACAGTTCTTGGGTGAGAATAATGAGCTTATACCTACTAGGTTTGTCACAAGATAGCGAGTTTGTATTGATTACAGGAAGCTCAACTTGGCAACTAGGAAATACCACTTCCAATTACCATTCATCGATCAGATGTTAGAACAACTAGTAGGGAACTCCCATTACTGTTTCATGGATATTGGTTATTTTGGATATAACCAAATTCCAATTGCACCTGACGATCAAAAGAAAACGACTTTCACTTGTCCTTACGGGTACATTTTCCTTCTGAAGAATGCCATTTGGACTATGCAACGCCCCTTCTACATTCCAATCTTTTCTGATATGGTGTAGCGTTCCATTGAGGTTTTCATGGATGACTTCTCAATTTTTTGAGATTCTTTTCAGGAGTGTTTAAGAAATTTATCCCAAGTTCTAAAGCGATGTGAAGCTAAAAACATGGTATTAAATTGAGAACAATGTTATTTTATTGTCAGAAAAATAATTATATTGGGAAATCGCATTTTAACACAAGGGATTGAGGTTTATATAGCTAGTGTTCAAATAATTGAGTAATTGCAGCCACCTACCTTAGTCAAAGGAATAAGAAGCTTCTTAGGACATGTAGGTTTCTACAGGAGGTTCATAAAGTATTTCTCTAAAATAACTAAACTGTTGTATTACTTGTTGGACCAGGACACTATGTTTGGGTTTACTGAGGAATGTATAACCTCTTTCAATACTTTGAAAGAAAAGTTGATCGTAGCACATGTGCTTATAGTACCTGATTGGACCTTGCCACTTGAATTAATGTGTGATACTAGTGATTATGCAAAGCTATTCTACAACAGAGAAAAGACAAAGTGCTTCTCATAATTTACTATGCAAGCAAAAACATTAATTGATGCAAAAAAAAAAAAAAAAAAAAAAACTATGCAATTACTGAGAAAGAGATGCTAGCAGTGATATTTGCTTTTGATGAATTTCAATTCTATATAATTGGATCGAAAGTAGTAGTATACAATGACCATTCGGTAATCAAATACCTCATGGAAAAGAAAGATGCTAAACTAAGGTTAATAAGATGGATTCTCCTTTTGCAAAGATTTAATATCTATACTATATTTTAAAGTGGAAAAGTCTAACCAGTCAGTTGACCAGCATTTCCCGCCCATTTTATTTTTTTTGGGATTTACAAAGCAATATTGGTAGAAAAAAGTGCACAGGAACCAATCGCGACTACCGAATACGTCTGTAGATATATTTTTATGTCAAAAACTCAAATGATGTTAAGTGCACCAGCTAGAAAATGTTATTAATACTGTATGTTCAAGGGGGCCATGTTTTTGTGATTGTGAAATATGAGAATGTTATTTTTTCTGACACCTAATTGTTGCTTCTTGTGCCAAAAACATCCTCTTGTTCGGAATGATTTGAACACTTGACTAAGACTTAAAAGTGAATGAGAGGGGCATGTTTGTAATTCACACATCCAACGGTTTTTAAAAATCAATAAAGGTCTGAGTAATTCACTATAGCTGCAAACATTTTTTATAATGTCTACACACTGTTGAAAAATGAAAGACTGAAATAATGAAATAAAAGGAACCAAACACATGCTTAATGGGAATTTATAACTGTTCGGCAGCGTAGAAGTGATTTTTTGTTTTGTTTTTTATTTATTTATTTATTTTTTTTTTGTCTATGTAAAATGTGTTATTGAAAATTGAAGAGAAAAATATGTGTGATTAAAAATTGGTTTGAGAAATAGTATAGTTTAAAATAATGATTTATAAACCATTTATTTGAGGCTTCCGAACACTCTGTAAGTGAGTTCTAAATGAATGTAAAACATCGAAAACGAAGAGTTTACTTTGGATTATTACAATAAGGTTACTTGGTACTATAAACTTCTTTTTCTTTGAATTTCAGTCTATAAACAATATACGAATTTAACATATTGCAAATCACATAATTTTGTAGTTTTCATATCATCGAGTATGTATTTTTAATTCTGAAGTCTTTTTTTTTTTTTTTTTCCTTTGGTTTATACTTTTGTTCTTCATTATATTTTTCTTTCTAATCTTACAAGACATGAATTAATTACTTACATTTTTTTCTTTGTTTCCTACTTTTGTTCTTCATTGGTATCAATCTATTTGTTTCGACCAAGTGGATTGTCCCAGTGGGTGGGGGGGCACTTACCAGGCTATTGACCTAGGTTTGAGTCCTTGGGGGGTTGGGGAATTTGTTGTACTAATGATAAAAAACAAAAGCTATTTGTTTCTGATCTTTTTTTCTCTTGTTGTCTTCATTGGTCGTCAACTTTCTTTTGCAACAAAGAATAGCGCCACTTGTGAGCCTCGTAAGTGAAATCAATGCTGAAAAACCTATAACGGAATCAATATTCGGGTTGTTTGCGTGTATAATTGTTTTGCCAAAAACAATCCAAATAAGATATGTAGCCTCGAATTCATCGACATGACCAAAAGGTAAGGAGCCGTTCTCTTTGTGTTTCGATTTTGGATTTTGTTTTGAATTTTGGGTTTTGGTTGTTTGTTTTGAGATTGCTGAAAACATGTTCTCTTTGTAATTTTGAAAAACTATTTTCAAAAATAGAAAACTGAAAAATGCGTTTACTTTGTAATTTTTTGATATATTTATTTTGTGATATTTTATATGTAAAAAATAGTTGATTTGTTGAATTAAATTAATTTTAATGTTAATAAATCAGTTAATTCTCTATGTCAATAAATTCATCATTAATATTGTTTCAGCTAAACAAAAATTTAACCTCATACCTACAAAATCTTAAAATGGATCTATATATAATGGTAAAATAATATAAGAATTTCAAGTGAAAGAAGAGTCTCACATTTACAAAATAATAATAATAATAATAATAATAATAATAATAATAATAATAATAATAATTACAAAAAAATAAAATAAATCTTAACATGGATCTATATAATGACAAAATAACATAAGAACTTCAAGTGAAGGAAGTGTCTCACTTTTACCCCAAAGAAATAATAATAAATAAAAAATATCTTAAAATGGATCTATATATAATGACAAAATAACATAAAAACTTCAAGTGAATGAAGTGTCTCACTTTTACAAAAAAAATAAAAAATAAAAAATCTCAATATGGATTTATATATAATGACAAAATAATATAAGAATTTCAAGTGAATGAAGTATCTCGCTTTTACAAAAAAAATAAAATAATAATAATAATTTAAAAAAAAAAAAAAAAAAAAAATCTTAACATTGATCTATATATAATAACAAAATAATATAAGAACTTCAAGTGAAGGAAGTGTCTCACATTTAAAAAAAAAAAATAATAATAATAATAAATAAATTACAAAAAAAAAAAAAAAAAAAAAAAAAAATCTTAATATGGATCTATATATAATGGCAAAATAATATAAGAACTTCAAGTGAAGGAAGTGTCTCACAAAAAAAAAATCCAAAACGCGCGTTTTGGTCGTTTTAACACAAAATATCCAAAACGCAATAAACTCGTTTTTAGTTTTATTTGTATTTTTTTTTTTTTTGTGTTTTGGAAAACGCGTTTCTGAAAATGAACAAAGTGAACGCGTTTTCGATATTTCCAAAAATCGAAAACTCAAAACGGGCTCAAAACAGTAAAGAGAACGGGGCCTAAGTTTTTGAGTTTTATGCTTTTAGATTCCTTTTTTTCTTTTTCCCTTTCCCTATGAGTTTATGTTTCAATTACAATGTCAAAAATGTTCTTAATTCGTTCAATATATAGCATGGCAGTTCCTATGATCTTTCAGAATAGATATCAATTGTTATTGAACCATCTTTTCTAATTATTATTCTTATTATTTTTAGATTAGTTAGTAGTTATCATTGAACTATTGAATAGGCACAAATTTGCATTTTTTTTCTCAACTAAAGGGATATAAACCAACACAATATATACCTCCCTCTTTCACTTCACGTAGCCACACAAACAGAACACTGGGGATGAGTTCTTCATCCTCCTCCAATCTGCAATCAACCTTAATCAAGTCTAAAAATCAGCCACACAAATATTCCACCGTCAACACCACCGAGCCATTGCCAACCACCATAATTCAAATTATCAACGCAAACCACTCTCTCAACCACACAAAGTTGTAGGCACAACCAAAACACCATGAAGCATCCACCACTTCAAAACCCAAACCTCGAACACGTGAAACCAAAATTCAAGAACTTCAACTTCGAGCCATTGTTGAACCACCTTCCAAACCGTGAACTCTCGCAAATGACTCAACCACCGAAATCTAACCAGTAGCCCATTTCATCGAGCCTTCCACCACCATCACCAATCCTCAATTACTCTGCAATCAGCCTCCCACCACAACACTGCAAGAACCACAACCACAGACAAGGTCGACACTCCAATCAACCACTGCCCAACTAAAAATTTACACCCAAATCAAAAACCCAAAACCAAGATACCTACTTATCTTTGACTGCCGCTTCGACCGGAGTTATTTCCAGAATCACAACTCCAAATAACAACCCAACAGCCTCGGTCTCGCACCAAATTAGCCCCAAGTTCTACCCTCTTTCCCCCACCCTTACCCCGCCCTCTTCGCCGCCATTGGAAGGAGGCAAAATCATTGGCAGGCCGCCGGTGAATAGCGCCGACAACGCCCACATCGGAGGAGCCAGTGCTCCTCTCATGCACCTCTCTCCCCCTCTCTCTCTCTATCAGTTTGTAAAAATAGATAGAGAGGATTAATCTTATTTTTAGATTTTGATTTTGATAATTACCCCCTTAAGCCCCATTTCTTTAAAGTATTTATATTAGTCCCCAAGCCTGATGAGAATCATGGCGGGCTTGACATAAAGAACTACAATTCAAGCCTAAACAACAATTCAAACAGGTCCGGAGAGCTTCAAAGATCAAAACAAGTCAAAATTGACCAGAAGGCCTTTTACGGCCATAAGTACTGAAATTACGGCCGTAAAATTAATTACGCGATTTTGGGCAGAAAGTGAATTACGGCCGTAATTAATTATTTACGTCCGTAACAAATTTTACGGCCGTAAAAAAATTAATTACGGCCGTAACAATTGCGCGTCTTTTTTAGGGTTTACGCGGCTTGGACGCGTTTTTAGGTCTATTTATGTTGTCTTTGTCATTGTAAAAAAAAGGAACTTGGTTGATGAATGAAAAATGGTGTTGAGTGGTTTTTCCCTCCCAAATATTGTTCTTGATTGAACACTTTCGAACTTATCAAATATTGTGAATGTATTGATCATAAACCTAGAGTAGGAATTGGGAATGTATTGAAAATATTGGGAGATGGTGCCAAAAAAATAGGGGATGCTGTCTCGGAAATGAGGGATGAAATAGATGAGGTGAGGGTGATATTAAGGCAGTTAAAGGAGGAGATGATTGCAAAGAGAGCAAGGGAAAAATTAGCCAAGTTGCAATGGGAGAGTGAAAGGGAAGTTAAGCCTGAATTGCAAAGGGGAAGTGAGGAATTAGAAGATAAAATTTTGGGTAGTAATGAGGGAGTGCAAGAAGTTGTTGATAAAAATGTGGAGTTCGAAGTGGTTGTTGGGTTTGAAAGTACGAAAGGTGAGAAAGAAGTTACAAAGGGAGAACGGGGTGAAGAGAAGGGCCTCGTGGTTAAAAAGGTGGAATTGGCGGTAATGGTTCATGAATACAAGGATCCATACTTTGTACCTCATGAAACTAACATTTCCCTCCCCGTTTTATGTGACTCCTTTTTGCAGGTTGATTACACATGGATGTTTGAGTCAAATCCACCTTGGCAAATTAACCTCATGTTTAAATACCTTCGTGTTCACCAATTGGAGGATTGCCACCTAATGAATTCTTGTCCTGGAGTCCATAATTTCCCATTTGATCCAGGTGGGCTAGCTGTAAATCATGAACCCTGATGATTCGGGACGAATCATCCTAAAGAAAGGGAGAATGATGAGAATCATGGCGGGCTTGACATAAAGAACTACAATTCAAGCCTAAACAACAATTCAAACAGGTCCGGAGAGCTTCAAAGATCAAAACAAGTCAAAATTGACCAGAAGGCCTTTTACGGCCATAAGTACTGAAATTACGGCCGTAAAATTAATTACGCAATTTTGGGCAGAAAGTGAATTACGGCCGTAATTAATTATTTACGTCCGTAACAAATTTTACGGCCGTAAAAAAATTAATTACGGCCGTAACAATTGCGCGTCTTTTTTAGGGTTTACGCGGCTTGGACGCGTTTTTAGGTCTATTTATGTTGTCTTTGTCATTGTAAAAAAAAGGAACTTGGTTGATGAATGAAAAATGGTGTTGAGTGGTTTTTCCCTCCCAAATATTGTTCTTGATTGAACACTTTCGAACTTATCAAATATTGTGAGATATTTGTGGCGTTCAACAATCGAACTTATCAAAGGCGTGGGCATCCTTTGTGGCGTTCAAACCATTACGGTTCTTGTTTCCGCATCGTAATGGGTCTCGGATTTGATACATCCTTGGTTCTTGCGTCGTGAGGCTCGGGTCGTAGTGTTACCGTCCGTTTCAACCTGAATTCGGAACTTTCCCGGCGTTTATTCGGTGTGTTTCGTCGCGACCCCCTCCCGGGTTCTCATCAAAGCCTTTTTAAAAAGCCCTTACTTTAGCCTTTTTAGTTTGAAAAGTATTTATTTCAGCCCCAAAGTTTTCTATTTCAGTCCATTGATTTTAAAACATTTATATTCAGTCCCTAAAAATTTTGAAATATTTTATTTAGCTGTTAAGCTTTGCAAATCCTTTACCTCAGCTCCAGTTGTTTCGAAAAGGAATTAGTTAGTCCCCAAGATATTTAAAACATATGAGTAGCCCAATAGCTTTCAAGATCATTTATTTTGGCCCCAACTCTTTTCAAATTCCAGCTAGGTTTGATTTTATATTTAATCCCTAAACTCTTAAACTTTTCTTTTAAAAACTCTCTCTTTAAAACCTTTGAATTCTAAAATATTAGTTTAAGATTTACTTTATATATTGACTAGACTAGGCGTTTGGACGTAAAAGATTGATGTAATATTTCAGCTCTATTTTTCAAACTCGTGAATTGATGTAGACTCGCCTCCACTAATTAGTTTAAATTATAATTGCATGTATTATGTGTACTTACGTGATTTAAATACTTTGATGCATGAGGCAAGACAAGAATATCTCTTACACGAGATAAAAATCAGAATGCGGTTATGCATGACTTAAATGCTTTAATGCATGAGATAATGATGTGGTTATGCATAACATAAATGCTTAAATGCATGAGACGAGACTACCCACACCCTATGACTTTTAAAGAGCCTATGATTATGATGATGTGATCACTGTATTAGTTGCATAATTACGTATTCAATTATTCTGTAAATTAATTATTGGCGATGAGTCTACTGAGTATTTCTTTCGAAATGCTCATTCCATTTTTAACAGTTTTTGTAGATTTCGGAGATGGTGGCGAATGAAAAGGCAGTAGTGGAAAAAGCATTAATAGAAATCATTTTAAAGTCGTGATTTTTGAACTTTGTTATTTCATTTGGTCGAGATTATAAAGCTATTTTCTTAAAGTCAAGTTTTATGAGCATCGTCAATTTAATTATTTTGTTGTTACTTTCTTTGAAAATTAAGATTTAAATGTTTTTTTATGAATTTATCAAATTTAATTTATTTACTGTTGCAAATTTTCAAATAAATATGACGTTTAGAATTCAATTATTTTTCGCAACTAAATTAGATTGAAAGGAGAAGTGGCGTCCCGGGTTATTAGAATTCGGGGCGTTACAGGCATTTAGATGTAACATAAAATTTTCTATAATATCTATATTGCAAGACATGCATGAAATAAGTCATTTGTGTTACTAACTAATTGAAAAGTGTTGTATAACAGTATAGATAAAATAATATTAAATAAAATGTCACGTAAAAAATGAAGTACTAAAACATTCATCTTTTAGTAACTAATATATATATATATATATATATATATATATATATATATATATATATATATATATATATATATATATATATATATAGTATTGTATTCGATAACTTTCGCGCATCATACGAGAGAAAAGCTAGTTGAAATTAAAGACAAAAAGGGGACACAAAATCCAGTGGCAGACCAGCTTTCTCGACTTGAGAATGAGAATGAAGTTGATAAAACTGTAATCAATGAGGTATTTCTATAAGAAAGGTTGTTATTAATTGGTAATCCACCTTGGTATGCAGATATAGTCAACTATTTAGCTAGGAAAGTGATATCACCAGAACTCTCATTTCAATAGAAAAGAAAGCAAATGCACGATGCTAAGTTCTATCTTTGGGACGAACCCTTCTAGTATAAGAGAGGTCTTGACCAAATTATTAGAAGATGTATTCCAGAAGATGAAATGAAACCAATTCTTTCACCTGTTCATACCTTAACTTATGATGGTCATTTTGGTCCAACTAAGACAACAACTAAGGTTCTTCAATTTGGGTTTTACTGGCATACATTATTCAAAGATGTCTATAGGTTTTTCTATTCATGTGATATATGTCAAAGAACGCGAAACATTTTAGCTTGTCATGAGATGCCACTAAATGGGATTCTTGAGGTCGTTTTATTTGATGTTTGGGGCATAGAATTCATGGGACCTTTCCCATCATCATGCTTGAACAAATACATACTTGTGGCTATTGATTATGTGTCCAAATAGGTAGAGGAAAAAGCATTGCCGACAAATGATGCTAGAGTTGTGATTAGTTTCGTCAAGAAAAATATTTTCAATAGGTATGGGGCACCCCGAGTAATAATCAGCGATGGTGGGACTCATTTTTGCAATTATCCCTTCAAGGAAGTCTTACGAAAATATGGAGTTCAACAATTTGTAGTGACCCCATATCATTCTCAAACAAGTGGGCTGGTGGAGACATCTAACAAACAATTAAAGAGAATTCTCAAATTAATTGTGAACTAATCTCGAACATATTGGTCTAGAAAGCTTGATGATGCACTCTGGCATATAGAATAACTTTTAAAATAGCAATTGGAATGTCTCCATGCCACTTGCTATTCATAAAAGCATGTCATCTTCCCGTTGAACTGAACATAAAGCTTATTGGACTCTTAAACAATTAAACACGAATTTTGACAAAGCTAGTGAAACTAGGTTGTGGCAATTGAATGAACTCAATGAGTTTTGACACGAAGCCTATGAGAATGCCCTGATATACAAACAGAAAACCAAGCAATGGCATGGTAATAAGATCAATAGAAGAAGCTTTCAAGTTAGCGATCAAGTGCTACTATATAATTCACGAGTTAAGCTTTTTCCAGGAAAACTGAAATCCAAGTGGTCAAGACATTTCATAATTGCAAAAGTTTTCCCTTATGGATCAGTAGGAATTCAACATCCAACAAAGGGTAATTTCAAGGTCAATGGGCAACGAGTCAAACATTATCTCGAGGACTTTCCAACAATAAAGTCCACCATCGACATCGTAGTTCCAGAGTGATCGATTTCAAAGTAGGCCTTAAGACTAAATATGGAGTGCTTATTGGGAGGAAATCCAATTTCTTTTCCTTTTTATTTAACTATGCTTTGTTTATAACTTTACATTTAGTTTTGGGTAGTACTTGCAATTTTGAGTTATTGTAGTCAACATCACTAGCACCATCCCTACTTTGAGTTGATCTTCAAGTGCATTCTTAATTCCAATTCATGCATCATGATCACATGTACTCTTATAAGCTTAGAACATGAAAACACTATTTTGGGAGATATGACACGCATCACGAGGTATTTTGGGGTTGGAAGCAAATTTGAAAAATAAGGAAATTTTTTTATCTTCTGTCGAGACAATAGTGCATGCGTACAACATGAATATCATGCAACTGTGTTACCTTCAAAATTTAAATCGTTACTATAGATTTTAACTTTGTGGTCGGCACAAATTTCAACCGTGCGGTCGAATAGTTACTTCCCGGTCAAATCCGACATATTTAATACTTAAATTCTTTCAATCCAAAACATTGTAACACCATTCTTTCTCCACTCCATAACACAAGTTTTCAATATTACATAAGATCAAAATCAAAGCCTACTTCACACAAAATTCAGATCAAAAGGTAAACTTTTTCGTATTTTAAAACTGTGCTTGAATTTTTCAAACTTTCTCATGGCTTTGAAGTTTTGAGTGTTTTGAATTGATGGAGTTTAGGTCTAGGCCATAAATTGTTATGTATTGATTGTGATTTTAGGTAAAAATTTGTGGATTTATTCAAATATTCAAAGCTATGATTTCGCGCTAGAATTCACAATGCACACAAGATGTTTGATGTAATCCCAAAAATAAGTTTTTCTATGAGTTTTTGCTAATATTTTTTAATGATCATCTTTAATCAATATTATACACCACCATACGTTCATCATTAAATCTTTTTTTACACTAATTTAAGGTGTAGAACTCGAAGTTGGCATCATTGCACCTCACTGCAGGCAACACAGCACCACTTCACCATATGTCAGCTTCATGTCACCTACTTCATACCAAATTTTCTTGATCCAAACGAACTCCAATGTAGCTGAGATTTTAATATGTTGTAGATAAGATTATATACTTTAATATGCTCAGACACGTCTCGGGAAAATTGCACTTTTTCGAGACAATATTCGATGTTGAATATCAGTGGTCACTCATATTCAAAAATTTAGTTAATTTTCTATACACTAGTTTGGGGGGGGGGGGGGTGTTAAGTAGGGTTATTTAAATTCCTTGCATCTTCTAAATGATATCTAATGTTGTTGTGCTCACTTCCATGAGTAAAATCAGGAGCCAAACGGGAAAACGCATGGAAAGTGACAAGATCTTCTAGAAGATGTCAAGTGAGAAGCTTCAAGTGATCACATCACACCCCTAAACCCGGTAAGTACCTAACTCTTGTTTTATGTATTGTTGTTAGTTTATATATCTATTTTTCATACATTGAGGATAATGTAATTTTCTAGTTTGGGGGTGATATCTCATTTGTTCTTCTAATTCATACGATACCTCTTTTGGTGCTTTGAATTAGATTGATGGACATCATTTTAACTTAAAATTACTTATCCATGTTAGACTTGACTAAATTGAGCACGTAGCCATTTTGAATTAATGCTTGTGGGGAAATATGCTTGGCATATGTGGGGCGTTGTCATGTAAATTGAACTAGGAATGACTTTATAATCCCTAACCTTCAGTTACTAGATCCTGACCTTAAAAGTTTGGGAGTGGAAAGGCTAGTATAAGTATGTATGCATGGATGGATTGAGGGTCTTGAATTCTCAATTTTGTACCTTTTGTTGAAGGGATTTTGGTCAACAAGTACAAGCCAGCAAAAAAAAAGTCTTATTCATCTCTTCGTAGCCTTGGTGAATCAACGAAGTAGACTTTTAAGGGTATTTAAAACCTGATACCCTAAATTATCTAAGTTGGGCCCAAAGCTCGTTACATGAGTCACTTAGAAAGTTTAATGGAAAGAGGACTTACACATAAGACGCTAAAACATCTTCAACTTTTCTTTGTCGCCTTTTTAACTTGGGTAATTAAGTCACTAAGGGTTCTCTGAACCTGGTGCCGTAAAGTCGTCTGACTTGGGAGTCACCGACTAAAAACTCACCACATGAGTCACACAGAAAGAAAATTAGAAAAGTAGTGCACAAAGATGAGTAAAAGATAAGGACATAGAAAGAAAAAGTCGTACACTTATATTAAAATGTATGGTATAAGCTTAGTTGACTAGAACTTTGGAAATCAGAGGTATGAAATTGGGAGCTATTTACCATTAGTCTGTTGTGCATGCTTGTATTTAGTTCTGACTGTCTTGTGTGGAAAAATGCAATGAATAAATATATATAAACTACATGAATGGAGGGAACCTCGGGATATGAGAGAAAAGTATAAGGTTGTGATCATCCATAAGAATTGTAAGGAAATCAAAAGAAATTGCTGTTTGACAACATGAGATGTGGGTATTCTTGTACATGATAAGTCAAACTATGTAAGGTCTATTTTTATGCAAGTATGCATTTGATTTTGACTATTTACACACACACACACACACACACACACACACACACACTCTTGGAAAGTCGAGCATAGGATAAGTAGAAATAATTTCTATGTTGTCCAGTTCTCTTTTCTAAAGTACATTTTATTCAACCCAGAGGTAATATGGTAAACAAATTGACAGTTAAATTATTTTTGTTTTTTTTTATTTTGTTTGGCATTTCTTTTATTTTAGTTTTAGTTTGTTCGGGGACGAACAAATATTCAAATTTGGAGGGTTTGATAAGTGTATTTTATACGCTTATTTATCTTTCAAAATTAGAATATTATGTTGTGTTTCATTAATGAATTCTACTTAGTTTGTTGTTATCTGTAACTATTTCAGGTTTTATTCTAAAATCAAGAAAACAGATAAATGGAAGCAAATACATAACATTTGGATGATAATTGGAGTAAAATCACACATATGGAAGTTGATTAAGTCAAATTGAGGAGAAAATTAGGGCCAAAGTGGAAGAAGACAGAAGTTCGAGGACCTAATTGAAGAAATCAAGATAAGAAAAGAGTTAATTGAAGAGAAACGGAAGTTTGGGGACTAAATTAGATCAAAGTAAATTGGTAACAAATAAACTAGTCCATGTGGGAGAACACAGACTCGAAAGTTCACTCTATTACTCTCTCACGATATCCTACACTTGCGATTCGTATAAAATATTACGAACAGTTATTATCATTTTTGATAAAGAGGACGATTTTCTCCAAATTTGAATATACAAATCAATTTGTTCGTAAAGCTATCAAAATGTTGTGTCCTATGACGAAAGAAAAATATTGCAGTCATTTAATAATGGTCGAGTGACATTGCTTCTTCCATCCAAATTGAGGAATCCATTAGATATGTTGTAAAATGAACTTTGATCATCAACAAAATCAAAATATAATATGTGCTATTGATCAAAAGGCATAGTCCATGCTGTCAAATAGTAACTAATTTATAGAAAAGTGGAATGATGGAGTAAACTATCGTACGTGTAGGTGAAAATTCTAATAAAGTTAACTGAACAATTACAACGATCGGGATGTTTATATTCTTGATATAATATGTGCTATCACACATACAATTGTACTCAATTTGATAAAATTGTTTGATCTTAAAGGAGATATTACGTCTCACATGCTGAGGTTCATTGCCTACTGTAGCCGGTGGTGATAGTCCATCGAGTCTAGTTGCGATGTGTTGGTGACGTCAATTCTTCTTTCGATAAGCACATGTGTTTAGTTTTATAACCAAGTATGACATCAATTGTGTTAATTTTAGATCATATTAAAATGATAAAAAAAATTACCAAATAATAAAATAACAAAATATATTTAACAAGTTTTAAGTAATTTAACAACATATATTTAAGAGCATTTACTTTGTTTAGTAAAAGTTTTTTATTTATAAACAAAAAATGCGATGATTTCAAGGTAAAATATGTTGTTAAAAAGTAATTTTGAGCAATGTGTATAATTAAAATATGATTTGAGAAAATGTATTATTTATAAATAAGTTTATAAAAGGAAGACTTAATTGTTGAAAATTAGCAATATTCTCACAGTTTATTTGCTCATTATTAAAATAAACCAATAATTGAATGGGCAATTTTCGATATCTTCGTATAGTATCTAGTGAGCAATTGTTAAGTTGGTGTAACCATAGTATCACAATTTTATCAACTGACAATAAAACATGACCAGACAAATTGTTGTACAATTATATCATTAGAAATGCCTACTCTCCAAGTGATAAAAAAGAAAAGTGGAAAAATTTCAATTTTGCTTGAGGCTACCACGTTAAGGGTTCAAATCCTGAAATATGAATTTGTCCTTGAATAAGTTCAAATGTGAAATGTATAAGCAGTCTTTCACCCTGTACCATTGGAGGCATAACTGATAATTTGCGATTTACATCCTTCACCAAAACTCAGGACATAGCAGTGTAAGTGGCGACCGTCAAGATTGCGGCTCAACCTTTTTTTATATCATTAGAAATAAACTAAAAGCTCTTCACTTCTAGGCATCCGTTCTTTAACAAAATCATTGTAATTTATAAACAAAACAATTTGTTAAATTACTATTTAACCACACACATTTTCTCTCTCTTAACCTCAAGTTAATAGGGTACATAGCACAAAACATCTCTATTGTTTGCACTTATTGTGCAAATCATTCGTATTGTTTCAAATTTAACATTTAAACCTTCCCTTCAACAACTCTTACTGAATTGGTCATTTTCATCTTATTTCATCAATTCTGAGTAATTTGTGCAAAACGTTTCTATCTTTTGCTTTCATTGTGCAAATCTTCCTTATCGTTTCAATTTTATTATTTGGACTCTGAACTACTATTTTTTGCTCCAAAGGTCCCCGCTATCTAGGGGTGGCAAACGGGCTGGACAGTTCGGGAGTTCGGCTCGGTTTGGCTCGTGAAAAAAAGGGACTTGGGCTTGGACCGGACAAAAAATTTGGGTATTGGACAGTTCGAGTTCGACTCGTGAAATTCGTGGACTAATCCAACGGACAGTCAAACGAGACGAAAATGGGCCGGCTTTCGGCTCATCCGTACAAGCCAAAGCTCGTGAGAGGCTCGTTTTCACGAGCTGGACGGGCCGGCTGCAGGCATATAAGGGCCAAACGATCCCTTGTGACCGTTTGGCATCATGTTTGGCCCTTTGTGATGGTTTGGCCTCAAACGACCACAAGAGCGTCTGGTCTTATATTTTTTTTTTTTTTTTTTTTACCTATAAATATATCCATTTTTTCTTGATTTGGATCACAAACCAATCTCAATTCTCTCAAATCTCAATTGCAATTTGGAAATCTTCTACTTCTAGTTGTATTCTAATTTGTAGTGCTATAATATTTCGTTTTCATATACAATATTGTATCAAATTTCATATTTCATTTTCATCTCTAATTTCAAATTTTCAAATCTATTATTTTTAATGGCACACTCACAATCTCATAATTATTCTTCTAGCCAATTTGTTGATAAATTTTTCGGTCTCAACGATATTCCAATTCGCGACAATTTGGCGGATTTGAAAAATGAGATCGAAGATGTAGATACTAGAACTCCTCTTTATTTGGATGACATTGTTGATGAAGACGTTGCTGTTACATATGGATCCGGCTCCACTAGCACGACGGAAGGCTCCAGTAGAAATTTGAAAAGGAAACAAAAAATCGAACTGCTGGAATTTCTTCGATTTGATTCAAACAACGGCCAAAGAATCTGATGAGAATCTAGTATTTAAAGCACAATGTAAAACTTACGGAGGACTTTTCTCTTAGAAGAAGGGTGGGGGCACAACACATCTCAACTGACATTAAGCATGTCGAAAATTGGGCTCGGTTGAAGCAAACCAATCAACTCTACAGTTTGGTCAATCGAGTCTAACCAATTGGGTCTTCAACCAAGAACTAGCGCATCGAGAAGGGATGGTCATGTTCATATTGAGTGGTGAGTTCCCGCTTTCAATTGTAGAAAGTTCACAATTCACGAAATTCATTCAAAAGTATCTCCAACCCTAGTACAAACCCATTTCTAGAAATACTTTACGAGCTCATTACATTAATAAATATTTCGAGAGAAAACAAAATTTTATAGATGCTTTAAATAAATATATTGGTAACTTATCATTTACGTCGGACTTGTGGACGACAATAATCATAGAGGTTACGTAACTGTTACTTGTCGTTTACATTGATAATACTTGGTTAATGAATAAAAGAACTATGACATTTAAAGTTATTGATTACCCACATAATGCAACAAATATTTTCAATGTACTACTTGCAATTCTTAGATAATTTAACTGTGATAGTAAAGTTTGTAGTTTTACACTAAATAATGCTTTTGTTAATAAAGCGGTGATAGATAGATTAGCTAACAACATGAATCCTGAATTTGATGGAGTCTTGTTTCGTGTTCGTTGTGTGTGTCACATTTTTAATTTAATAATTCAATATGGTCTTAAGCATATAGAAAATCAATTGAAAAAAATTAGGTATGCTTGCAATTTCATTATGATAGCACATTCGAGAAAACAAATTTTTGATGCACATTGTGCAGAAAATGGTATACTAGCACGATCATTTGTTACAGTGTAGGATATAGATGAAACTCAACTTATTTAATGATTGAACATTGTCAAGGTTACGAGAATTTAATATGTGAATATTACAACGGTCGGCACTCAAATTGCCTAAGTTTTGATTTGGGGGCTGATGATTGAGAACTTGTTTTTCATGTTAAAACTTTTTTGAAACTCTTTTACGATGTTACAAACGAATTATCTGGTGTTTATTATTCCACTAGTCATTTAGTGTAGAAGCATTTTTATTGCATTACTAATAATTTTAACAAGTACAAAGCATTCCCTATTTTTAAGCAAATAATTTCAGCAATGAAGACTAAGTTTAGAAAATATTGGGAAAATGTACCCACTTTATTTCCATTAGCAACGATTATGGACTCTAAAATAAATTTAGAGGGAACTAAACACATCACAAATGCAATATCAAAAAAATAAACTTTTAGGACTCCCTTGATATGTACAGATTTAGAAAAATGTTTATGTCAAATGTACGAACTCAATGCCAAAAAGTCAGGAAAAAATATTAGAAGAACTGGTTCCATTAGTAATGTGATACAAAATGAAGACAGTGATTTACTTTCCAACCTTATGCCAATGAAGGGAACTTCTAGTACACATTCCAGTGGTTCTAGTTCTTCTAGTACATATAATAGTTCAAATGAAATTTCAAGCGAGTTAACTAGGTATTTTTCACACGACCTTCTTTGCATGTTAGACGAGGACAGGAGAAATAATTTTAACATTCTTAAGTGTCGGAGACTAAAAGAGTGTCAATACCCAGTTGTTTCCATGATTGCACAAGATCTACTAGTACCTCCGATATCAACTGTAGCATCGGATGCTGCTTTTAGTGCAGATGGAAGAGTGTTATCTGAATATAGGTCAAAACTTAAAGAATACATACTGGAGGCCTTAATGTGCTTGAAGGATTGGCAGTTTGCGGAGAAAAGGTAACAAAACAGGATAAGTGAAATTCTAACAGAGAAATTTGGAGAACAATCGTATTGGTGAATAAATTATTTTTTATTATTAATTATTATCCTTACAATTATGCTATAAATAATATATGCATTTTTATTTTTCTGTATTTTTAATTCTTTATTTCAAATAAAAAAATTGTACACGTAACATTTTGTTCGTGTACAATTTTAATTCCGCCTACGAGAAATTAAATGTAGCCGGTCTCAAGCCCGAATTAAAGGAGAATGGTTTATTTAAATTTTTATATTTTCAATTATTCTAGTCGTTACCCGTTTTAAAAAAAAAAAGAGCCGGCCCACAAGCCGGCCCGTCCAACTCGTACGGACGAGCCCCCGAGCCGGACTTGGGCCGGCTTCGTGTGAAACGAGCCTATCGAACCGGCTCGTTTCCACACGAGCCATGGTCAAATGAGCCGAGCCGACTTTGCCCGTTTGACATAACAACAACAACAACAACAATAATAATAATAATAGTCAAAGTCCTAAATTTTAAAATAATACAAACGAGTCTCACTTGAATTATTTTAAAGCGTAATTGGCACAGAAAAAATAATCTTGAGGAAAAAACTTTATTTTCATGTTATTCAAGTTTCGCAAATCGCAATGCAATGGCAATATCATTTGGTTTTCAATGAGATTTTTTTAGTGATTTAGCTATTTTTAGCAAATTCTTGTTTCTATCTTCCAATTGTTGATCTCACACACACACACACACACACACACACACACACACACACACACACACACACACACACACACACACACACTCAATGCATCAATTTTAGAATTTTGCTCTGATTTTGTTCCAATTTCTTTTGCATCACAAAATGATATTTGAAGATGGGATCCTATCTTCCATTAGAGAGTTTATTCAAGATCTTTATCTAAACATATCATACTATTCTAAATCAAATCTAGTTAAAAGATTTATTTATTTATTTATTTATTTTTAGGGATAATTTTTTTATTTTTATTTTTTTTTTGCTAATTACCCTATAAATTATTTTGAGACTCATTTGCAATATATAAAAAAATTGGGATTTTGACTATAATTATTTCTTTCATTATTTTTATTCTTTTATTTTTCAATTTAAATTATTTAAGTAGAATGATAAATTTGTTTTAGTGAAAAAATAGGTGTAAGGACATTTGGCGTAAAGAAATTTCGTTTATAGTACAAATGCTAAAATTGAAACGATATGGATCTTTTGTACCAATTACTCATTTTAGATGCAAAATTAACGAAATAAGACAGAAAATACCAACTCCGTAAAGAAAAAGATTGAAATATTGAGGGTGTAAATGTCAAATTTAATACGATAGGGACAATTAATTTGCACAACGAGTGCAAACAATAGGAATGTTTTGTCCTATTTACCCTAAATTATAAGCAAAGTTTCTTGAAAGAAATTATTAGTGAATGTTGAAAACAAGTTAGAAGTGAGAGATTTGAAAGTGGGAATTTCTTAACTTCAAAAAAAAAAAAAAAAAAAGTAAGATACGAACCATTTGGAAGGGGAAAAATGACTTAAAAGTAACTTAATTATTTCTTCTTCTTTATCGACTTCACCCACTTGAATTCTTGATTGATGACAAAATTAATTGATTTTAATACAAGGTAAGATTGTTTGGTATGACCACAACAGCCCATAAAATAAAGGTTATCTGGTTATATCTTATAATTAAGAAACACGCATTATTTCAGAATCCTGCCTGTCACCTTGGCACCTTTCAAGCCTAAAGAAAACTTAATTAAGCTTATTATTTTGGTCAATACTAAAGAAGCTGATTAGTTTCGAACACACATACTAAAATCTAGCAAGTTCCATGCAATGATAGAGTGGCCATGTGAACAACTGTGTTTTTGAAACAATTCTTACACTCAGAAATATTAATTAATTCACTATAATATTCATATACACAAAAGACAATATTAGTTGAGACCAAATAGACACATAAAGTATAGTTAATTACGTTACTTACCATCCAAGTTTTATTATTTGATTAAAGAGTACCTTTTACGTTTTTTGTAGGTCATGGGTTCAAACAATCACTATGACAAATTCTAGACGTTTATCTAATCGAATATATTGTGATTTATTAGTTGGCTAGGAAAATCAATTCACGCAAAATGTGGAAAATCAGCGCGTGAGATAAAATGGGGGAAAATCAATTGCCAAGAAAATCTTTCCTTTCAAACACTAAAAGATAGAAAAAGTGTGAAAAAAATTTCTTTTCCATGAAAAATCTTGCCTTTCAAACGCACCCTTAAAGTGATTGTATCATGGAAAACGAATTCTATTTCCAACTTGCAATCAAACAGTAAAAGTATGAAAATATTTTTTCGAATGTGACATTTTCTATGAAAAATGATGTTATCAAACACACTCTTATAGATAATTCCAAGATTTCGAATTCTACTGTGAGATTTTGATAGAATTTTACTAATGGATAAAGATTGTGAAATTCGATGAATGGATGTGTGACACGTGTCCATAATATATAGACACCACTATATATATGTTGAAGTCAAAAAATTTGCATATTTAATTTCCCGAGTTTGAACAGCAAACAAGCACGATGGATCTCCGAATACCTACAACAAAGGCGAGAAGATGTGTTCTTGTTGCCCTTCCTATGCTCAAGTCAATAAAGAGGAGGAAAAATATTTATGCAATAGGCTATAAATTGTAAATTTAATTGTGTGCCTGAATTACAATTGAGATGCAAGTCTTTATAAAGGTGTATGGATGAATCTTGGTAGGATTAGAATACTTGAATTGCACGAGTCCTGTTGGAAATCATCTTCCTATTTATTAGGGATAATGATGTAAATCTCAGATACAGTTCAGTGGGAGATGAGTTCTATTAGGATTAGGAGGTTGTAGGTTCCACGTGTCGAACAAAGTCATGCTCCCTCAACGAAAGTTCAACCCTCAAGCATATTCATCCCCGATCACGTCATACACCTTTTGGTGAGCTACATCACCTCGGGTGTATTATCTATTCGGGGTTAGTGTGAGTGATCGGGGTACAGTTTTTATCATGGGTACATTGACTATGATCGATGTTATGTAGGTGGTCATGCTTGGGGTGAGAATTGAATTATTGCTCATCATTAATTATTATTTGAGGAGAACAGCTCGAACCTATGTTGGACAAATGAGCCCGAACTTGAGGACCCCTGAGCATCGAAGTCTTATGTGTGCGTACGAAGTTGGTGTTTGGGCTTGTTCATGTCCTCGGGATTCTCAATATGGTGTAATGTTCAAGTGCTAGACCTCGATGTTTATATGTTGCTCGGAGGCAGGGGCGGACCCATTAAGGGTCCAGTGGGTGTGGCCGCACCCACTGGATCCGACGCAAATTTTTTTTGGCCCAAATTCAGCACATTTTTTTTTTCGTATGCTTCCTTCCTCAGCCTCTCATTTCATTTCAGCACCGCAGCAGAGCCCAATACTCGCTCTCGCTCTCCTCCCGTTCTCTTTTCTTTCATCATCCTCTCAAGTCTCAGCCCACAACCTCACCCCCATCGACCTAGAAGTCCAACCCATCGCCGTCCTCGTCCTGCCACAGGCACAGCGCCACCCAGACCGACCGTACCTTTGGTCCTTACCTACACACGGCGGGTGCTGCAGAGTCGCAACAGCAGCAGCCAGCAACACCAACATCAACATTGCTCGAACTCTGAAGCCTTGACCGCTCCTCGACAGTTGAACTTGAACCTGAAACACGGCTGTAGCCTGCCTGTAAGCACTTCAGTTCTTCAGACTCTAGCTTTATTTGGTATTTTGGTTCATACTTCATTGGTTGGTTTTGTGTGTAATGCGTGAGTATTGAGTCTCGTGACTGCGTCTGTCTGGAGTGGGTTTGTAATTCTGGAGCTTGGGCCTTGGAGCATCAGTCTGGAGTCTAGACAGTGTGGGAGTGGAGAGTGGCCGAGTGGAGTCTGGAGTGGGTTTGGAATTGGGTAATCCTTAATTAATACTAATGAGTAATCGGGTTTCCCAATTTCAATTTCCAGTATTGTAAGTCTGTGACATTGTGTGACTGTGTCAATGTCATTTGTCTGTATTGAATTCAATTTCAATGAATTGTTAAGTTTCATTTATTTTGTAAATTGTAATTTGTAAGTTGTAGCTTGTAAGTTATTTTTCTAAACTCTAATAGTAAATTAGTAATAGATAATTAGATATGGTTTTACTGATGAATTGAATTACGATGGAAAATGGAATTTTTTTTGAATTTTGAGGATGGATGGATAATGGATTGAAGGGGAATTTCAAGTTATCTTTGTTTGATTTGATTTCGCAGGAAGAAATGTTGAGATATTTTAAACGAATGTCTCAAAATTCTATTGAAGAAGAGGTTGAGGCAAAGAAATTACGCATTGATGAAATCGATGAAACAAATGAAGCAAATATTGATGAAACCATTGAAGCTAATGAAGTAAGTATTGATGATATTGATGAAACCATTGAAGCTAATGAAGTAAGTATTGATGATATTGATGAAATCGATGAAGCAATAGCAAAGGAAGCAACTATTGATGAAATCGATGAAGCAAACATTGATGGAACTGATTTTGAAGAATATTTTGAGGTAATGGAAGCAGATATTGAGCCTATCAATGTTACACTTGAACAACTTCCCACTGACCCCGGATTAAGAACTCCAATTATGGATTACAATGTTAATCTTCAAGATGAAATAAGAATAGCATACTTGCAGAGAGGTCCATGCCAACCTCGGAGTCATGTGTTTCCACGAAACAAAACAAGGAGATTCATTCCTGCTTGGTTTAATGAATATGGTGATTGGTTGGAATATAGTATAAGTAAAAATGCTGCATTTTGTTTATACTGTTATTTGTTTGGACCAAACAATGGGGAACAAGGAGGTGGTGATGCTTTTGTGAAAGATGGGTTCCAGAATTTCAGAAAGAAGGATAGACTTGGAGTTCATGTTGGAGATGTCAATAGTGCACACAATCAAGCCCGAAGCAATTGTGAAGCATTGATGAATCAAGAGCAACATATTGAGACAGTTTTCTTCAAGCAGACAAAAGAAGCACGGAGTGCATATCGAGTTCGTCTAAATGCATCAATTGATTGTGTTCGAATTCTTTTACGGCAAGGACTTGCTTTTCGTGGTCATGATGAGTGTGAAGAGTCAAATAATCAAGGTAACTTTCTTGAACAATTACACTTTTTAGCTGATCATAATGAGCAAATTAAAGCTGTCACTTTGAAAAACGCTCCAAAAAATCACAAACTAACCTCTCCAAAAATCCAGAAGGATATTGTAAGTGCTGCAGCTCTTGAAACAATTGATGTTATCATCAATGATATTGCTGGTACATTCTTTTCAATTCTAGTTGATGAATCTCAAGACATCTCTGTGAAGGAACAAATGTCTATTGTTTTACGTTATGTTAATAAGACGGGACATGTAGTTGAACGTTTTATTGGGATTGAACATGTTCCTAGTACTACAGCTCTATCACTTGAGGTGGCTATAGATAAATTATCTTCAAGATATGGGTTGAGTATATCCAGATTGCGAGGTCAGGGTTATGATGGGGCTAGTAATATGCAAGGTGAGTTCAATGGTCTAAAAGCACTTGAAAGAGAATCCAAGTGCCTTTTATGTACATTGTTTTGCACATCAACTTCAATTGGCTCTTGTAGCTGTGGCAAAGAAGTACAAGAAAGTTCAGTCACTCTTTAATTTGGTTTCTAGTGTAGTGAATATTGTTGGAGCTTCCTCAAAGCGTTGTGATATTCTCCGAGACAAACAAGAAGCCATAATTTCTGAAGCAATTGGTAATGGTGAGATTTCAAGTGGACGGGGTCTTAATCAACAAAGTACTATTGCACGTTTTGGTGATACACGTTGGGGATCGCATTATTGTACTTTGATTAGTTTGATTTTGATGTTCTCACCTATAATTGATGTCGTTGAAATGATTTCTGTTGATGGCTCAACACGTGAACAAAGATGTGAGGCTGATAATTTATTAGACTCGATGCAATCATTTAAGTTTTTGTTTAATCTACATCTTATGAGAACCATCTTAGGAATCTCAAATGAATTGTCTAAGGCATTACAAAGAAAAGATCAGGATATTGTTAATACTATGAGTTTAGTGACAATGTGCAAACAAAGGCTCCAAGAGATGAAGGAAAAAGAGTGGGATTCTTTTTTTGATGAAGTCGTTACTTTTTTTCAGAAATATAATATTGGTGTTCCTGATATGGATAGTGTGTTTATACGCCCAGGTCACTCACGGCGTAATACTGAATAAACAACAAATCTTCATCGTTTTCGTGTGGATTTGTTCTATTCTATCATTGATATGCAACTTCAAGAGTTGAATGATCGTTTTTCTGAGGCAAGTACAGAATTACTTCTTTGTTTAGCATGTTTATGTCCCGATGATTCATTCTATGCTTTTGACAAGGAGAAATTAATCAGTCTTGCTAAGCATTATCTTGAAGATTTTTCGAAAGTACAGCTTATGTCACTTGATGATCAACTTCGAAACTATATTGTTGATATGCGCACTAGCAAGGAGTTCAAAGATATACGGGGCCTTAGTGAACTTGCAATCAAGTTGGTTGTGACAAAAAAAAAATCGAGTGTACCCATTGGTTTATAGGCTCGTGACATTAGGATTAACCCTTCCAGTTGCTACTGCTACAGTTGAAAGAGTATTTTCTGCTATGAATATTGTGAAAAATCGATTGCGCAATCGGATTGGAGACCAATGGATGAATGATAGCTTAGTGCTATATGTTGAAAAAGATGTATTTAATAAAATTGATAATGAGACTATTATACGACGTTTTCAAAGTATGAAAAGTCGTAAGGAACAATTGTAAAAAATGTACTACATTTTGATTTTTGAATACTATCGTTGTCTTATTTGAAATTATTTTTTACATTATTCTGTTTCGCACCCACTGATAAAAAATTCTGGGTCCGCCACTGCTCGGAGGTACAAAGATATGACGTGACTAAATATTCAAGTGCTCGGTGTATAAATGATTGTCGGGGTTGAGGACATCATTGGGGGTATCAAGATGTAATATGGGGTGATATTCATGTGCTCAGGGTTGAGGACATCCTCGGGGGTATCAAGATGTAATATGGGGTGATATTCATGTACTCGAGGTTGAGGTCCTCCTCGAGGATAGAAAATATAATATGGGGTGATATTCATGTGGTCTGGGTTGAGGTCCTCCTAGGGTTCATGGTGGTCGAGGTTGAGGTCCTCCTAAGTTCATGGTGGTCCTCGAGGTTACACATTTGATTAGGAGATTATGATTCGACGATATGGATTGAAGATCCAAGGTTTTGGAAGCACCACAAGGACTTGTCAATTTCCTTGATAAGTTTCTGATGGGAACGCCACAAATCTCTCAGAATATTTGATTAGTTCAATTGATTGTTCTTTGAAGAATACAAAAAAAAGGGAATCCTCAACCTTTTCAACAAGAGAATACTCTCTCAATTTAATTAATAAACTCCAAATTGTCTTATACAATAAATGATAATGATAATACAAAGAGAATTTGACCTAAAACTAGGTTTTGCCGCTAATTGGGCCCAAAACATGAAGAAAAAAAAAACAAAAAAAACTACTAAACGGAATTTAAATAAATAACGCGAAATCTGAAAAAATAGATGTTACGGCTGTGATGAAATCTCTTACAGCCGTAAGTGTCCTTTTGATTGCTAGTTACGGCCATGATGAGATTTCTTACGGCCGTAAACGTTATTTTGTTGGAATTCTTCATTTTCACCCGAGAACACGTTACGACCGTGAGAATTGGATTTACGGCCGTGATTATATGATTTACGGCTGTGAAGAACCTTTATTACGGCCGTAATGATTTTTCTGATCCAAGAACTTCGACAACTCGGCTTAGCTTGATCCATTTGCCTTCTCGGCTCGATTCCAACATGAAACTTGCTCCGTTTCTCACGTAGAACACTGTCGTATCATCGGTATCTTGACTTCTCCTTTCGACGCCTATTTTAGATCATATTATTCCCCTTTTCTTGAAAAGGATTCGACCTCGAATCAGCTTCTGGTCGGCCTTTCAAACACCTCCTGCTTTTGTGGGCTTGATGATCATGCTTATTCCTCGTGCTTTCTTTCAACCTTTTGGACTGCTTTTTTCTCTCTTCCAACTTTCTCGGCCTTTTGGGCTGCATTTTTGTGTCAATGGATTTCGTCCTTGTTTTAAGATCGTAGTTGGACTTAGGTACCTGCAAAACAGATTTAATAGAACTAGGGAGGAGTGTGTTAGCGTGAGTAAGTGCAAATAAACTCATTTTTATGGTGGACTCTCCTTTTTTTTGCTTTTTGCACTCAGTCTCCCCTTTTTTCTGAGGTTTGAACCTCAACCCTCTTTTCTTTATTTTTCACTTCATCTCCTTTTTCTGAGGTCGTGGCATCAACTCTCTTTATTTCAATTTTTTCTTCCTCTCCTTTTTCTGAGGTCGTGGCCTCAACTCTCTTGTTTTTTCGCTCAAACTCACATTTTACTTTCAATTGATCTTTCATAGCTTCAGTTGGAGATAGTGACATTAGAGTAAACTTCCCCCCCTTTTACCAGGCTATATCTATTCGTATACCCATCATGTAGCAAAACCCTTTCATGTTTCCAAGGCCTCCCCAATAATATGTGACTAATTTGCATAGGAACCACGTCACAAATTACCTCATCCAAATATCCACCAAAAGAAAATGACACCAAGGTCTATCTCTTCACCTTAACTTCTCCTGCTCAGTCAACCATTGTAATTTATAAGGTGTTGGATGTTTCGTTAAAGGTAAGCCTAATTTTTCCACCAACATTGTACTAACTACATTAGTAAAATTTCCCCCGTCAATCACCATGCTACACACTTTATCATTCATTATGCATCTAGTGAGAAAAATATTATCCCTCTGCCCATCAACACTATCCAAAACGTTCACCTTATGCCTAACGCTACGAGCATGCCGATCAATAAGTGACTCATCCACCACAACATTTTTCAACTTTTCACTATCAAACCTAACATTTTTACGTGGAAAATCAAGCGCAATGTGACCCCATTCCAAACATTTAAAACACTTAACATTTTTATCCTTAAGAGGTTTTGACTCAGAGTGATATTTACCTTTCGGTGTTTGTTCCTCCCTCCATTTTGGACTATGGTCCCCACTCTTCCGTATTGACCGAGATGTAGGATAAGAATGCGGAGATGCCCTTGGTTCCTCCTTTCGCCTTAATGACTTTTGATCAACCCCATCCCCACCCCTAGTATGGGATTCACGCCTCCTATCCCTTCTAGTGCGAGAATCCGATTGAGATCGGTCTCTTTTCAATTGGGCAATGACGACATCTCTTTCATCCATCCTAGCCATTATATTCTTAAATTTTTCCCGCATTTCTGCCAATAATTCAACATCCTGCTCCAATATCCTATCCCCACTTTCGGGTCGTTTGTTGTCACCCATTGATGATGATTTTTCCTTGCAAGACATAGTTAAGAACAAGAAAAAGAAATAAAATTTTCTCACAAAATTTATCACTCGTGTATCACTAAAAACCCCCCTCCAAGTACTTCAAGGACAATCAAGAACTTCAAGTAATGGTATGTCAAGATAAGACACGAATAAGAACAAGAGAATTTGAAATCTGAGAAAATTCGGAATAGTCGTGGATAAATATGAAATTTTCGGACTTTTTTTTAATCTGCTAGAAAATTTGACTACGAGTTTGGCGAAAAAAAGGGAATTGGATTTGGACAAAAAAGGAACTCGAAAAACACTTTCGAATTTTCTGTAGGATTTTTATGAATCAAAGCTGAAAAAGTTTATTGGCAAGAAGAAAACAAGAATCAAGAAAAATAAGAAAATTCAATAATCTGAAATAGATCCAAGCTTTGATACCAGATGACGCAATCCCAATCGAGAATATCGACGAAAACGCGGAATAACAAAAATAACAACCTAGGAAAGATCTAGACTCAGCAACAAACACAAGAAACAAGAAAATCTGGAAAAGATAAAATTGATGATAGGACATTGACCCGACAATCACGACGCAAATTCGACGATGGGGATTGAAGATCCAAGGTTTTTGAAGCACCACAAGGACTTGTCAATTTCCTTGATAAGTTTCTGATGGAAATGCCACAAATATCTCAGACTATTTGATTAGTTCAATTGGTTGTTCTTTGAAGAACACAAAAAAAAAAAGAAAAAGAAAAAGAGAATCCTCAACCTTTTCAACAAGAGAATACTCTCTCAATTTAATTAATAAACTCCAAACTGTCTTTTACAATGAATGATAATGATAATATAAAGAGAATTTGACCTAAAACTAGATTTAGCTGCTAATTGGGCCCAAAACATAAAAAAACAATTAAACGAAATTTAAATAAATAACGCGAAATCTGGAAAAATATATGTTATGGCCGTGATGAAATCTCTTACGGCCGTAAGTAGCCTTCTGATTGCTAGTTACAGCTATGACGGGATTACTTACGACCGTAAATGTTATTTTGCTGGAATTCTTCGTTTTCACTCGAGAACACGTTATGGCCATGAGACTTAGATTTACGGCCGTGAAGAACCTTTATTACAGCCGTAATGATTTTTCTGATCCAAGAACTTCGACCACTCGGTTCGGCTTGATCCATTCGTCTTCTCGGCTCGACTCCAACATGAAACTTGTTCTGTTTCTCACGTAAATTACTGTCGTATTTTCGGTAACTTGACTTATCCTTTCGACGCCTATTTTGGATCATATCACATGAGTTATATAGTGAATATAAAACTCACATTTTGGAGAGTTTTTTCAAAAGTTGCTTATATTGATGTTGTTGGGAAAGTGCAAACAAATATTATAGCAGTTTGACATGAGATAAATGATATACTTATAATAGATTGTCCTACTCCACCTAATAAGTGAAACTTTTGAGATGAAACCACAATTTCCTACAAGTGGTAGCAGAGTCATGACCAGAGTTAGCCATGTGGACACAAGAGATCTCGATTGCAAACAAACGAAGTGGTGTGCTCCAATTGAATTGCGAAGATTTGAACCTTGATAGAGCGATATACCTTCTTAACTTGAGGAAGAGGATGAATGGACTATCGATTGAATGGGGACATAAAAAAAAAAAAAAGTATGGTGCTTTACAAATCCCACATCGATTAGTCATGGAATGACTGATGAATTTACCAAAGATTGTGCTACTCCACCTATTATGTTAACATTTTGGGATGAAGGCTCAATTCTCTATCCATGTTTTAAAATAGTTTATTAAACCGGCATGCTCTTTAGATTTGTTATAATCGGCATATGAGAATATTTTGGTTGGACATATGAATCTCGAGTTGAGTTCAATTTGAAGTTTTTGGGACATAATAGAAAGATATCCTAATTGATCTAAACAAGTTTACTTGGTTTTGGGTGCAATTTCTCGGCTTCAATCGAGTATCGAACAAATCATAGCCGAGAACACATAGCGCCTATCATACAATGCTTCATTCATTTACAATCATCATCTAGTCACGGGGATAGTCTAATTTATACGTCATGTATTAGGTACGAGATTGTAGATCAAAAATCTAATTTGGGATGGCCAATTTCCAAGGCAAATTTAGACCAGTCTAATTTTCATGCGTGACTTGTCCTCTATGTCTACCTTGCCTCATAAATACATCTTAATGTAAAGTTAATTAAAGCGTACAACACAACAGCTAATATTGTTTTTCCTTTTTGTCTACTGAAGTGGCAAAAAGTAATACGCGTGATTCAAGTTTGTTTTTTACAATCAATTTATTGTATATATTATACTCTGTCCATCACGTGAAGATAGACTTGTATTTCTTATTTGTCCTTCCCAAATTATAGGCTACTTTCCTCATTTCTAAATTTTCTAATATACCTTTATTTAATGTACATTATTATCAATAAATATAAACTAATTTTATATATACCATTATTTAATGTAGGAGTATATATATTAGGAAAACGAAACAAAAAAATTATATTTCCAACTATATCAGCTATATTTTCTTAATTCATATGAAAATAGGAGCAAACGTATCTTCACACTATGGAGGGGGAAATAGAAAAGCCGTTACAAAATACACACATTAATTCTCGTCAAAATGTAATATCTATATTCTAAATAAATTTTTCTACAAAAATTTATTCATTCTATCTTATAAAGATAGGTTCGTTTATATTTTCACACAAATTAAGAAAACATAATTAATATATGTTAGAATTATAAATTTACTTACATTTTACCAAATATATATACACTCCTATATTGAATAATGCGTAGTTCATATTCGTTAATAACAAAGCAGATTAAATATAAGTATATTAAAAAATTAAGACATTAATATACTTTCAACAAATAAATGACCTATAATTTGAGACAAACAAAAAAGGAAAATGAGTCTATCTTTGTGGGAATGAGGGAGTAATATTACATATTTAGTAAGAATTATAATAAATAAATATATTCTATGTAAATGTATTGGAAATGAAAAAAAAAATGGATTAATATATTTGAATATAAACAATTGTGTTTGAATTTGTGCAAATAAACCATTTTTAAGAAAATGTATGCTAAAAATAATTTGGAGGATCACCGAATACAAGGACTTCATAATCATTTATTTATAGAAAATAGTTTGTATTTTATAAAAGAAATTGGTTGATGTTAAAATAACTTGGAATGTTTTTCTTTCTACTAAATCAATTTTTCTCTCGTTCTGGTTGATTTTCATATTGAATATTCATGTTCATAGTCTAATTTCAATTCCAGATGAACAATCGTGAGCTGTAATTAAGCGTTGCATATAATTAGTGTCGAATACCATTTTAATTCAAAATTAATACTATTATGAAAACAAATAAAATTTTTTATTCCTATTGAAAAATTAAATGGTGCCATCATTTATATCTTAGTCATAATATTAATATATATAAAAAGATATGTATTAAATTTAAATTTTCGTTCTATTTTCTATTTTTCTTTAGTTAACAATATGTTAAATAATAGACAATGTAGAAACAACGTTTGGTTCTAGTCGGCTAGCTTCAAGTGCGATTTAGAAAAATATTGTTTATAATGCTATATGGTACAAACGATACCTAGAACATGAATTTAATTTAACACCAGTGTAGGATGTATATACCTTGAATAACTTGATTCAATTCAACAATCCACCAAGAATGCCTAGAACATCAACCAATCCAAATTCCAACCGATATGCAGGCTTACCACATCCGATTGAAAAATCAAAATCACGCTTTTATCCCTCTTGACGAGCAATCACTCTTGATGTAAAAAACCCCAAATGTTATCCAGAAATCAAGACTAATTGAATCAAGAATATTGAAGATGAATAATGGTAAAAATAAGTTTCTGTTATGGAATATATATGTGTGTGTGTGTGTGAGAGAGAGAGAGAGAGAGAGAGAGAGTCACATATTTTCAAGAAAATAGTATGTTGCACCTTTTACCAAAAACAATCCCTTTTAGTAAAAAAATCCAAGTACAAAAATAACTAACTTGTGTCTAACAAATTTACGCAACAACTGACAAAATTTTGTTTTCAATCGATTTTATGGTTGTAAGCCCTTTATTTATTTATTTTTTGCACCCGATTACTTTAAGCAATATATATATATATATATGTGTGTGTGTGTGTGTGTGTGAGAGAGAGAGAGAGAGTCCCATATTTTCAAGAAAATAGTATGTTGCACCTTTTACCAAAAACAACCCCTTTTAGTAAAAAAATCCAAGTACAAAAATAACTAACGCATGTTTAACAAATTTACGCAATAACTAACAAAAATTGGTTTTCAATCGATTTTATGGTTATAAGCCCTTTATTTATTTATTTTTTTCCCCAGATTACTTTAAGTAATCTTTGACCTGCTACACAAATTTATATTAAATAAGATAGCATTTCTAACGGCTTATTTGGTTTTAAGCTAATAATCTCATGTTCCTTCACCTTGACTTAAACCAAATATTTACCTAAGCTAGAAATACCTTCACCTAAGCCAAAATTTCTCTTGGAAGCTTTCAACCTTCCAAACCTTTTGATTTGATGGTTTAGGTTTGTGCAAAGAAGACATCTTCTTTTGCATTGCACTTTGCCTCTTCCTAGCTTCTCCAAAACTTGTAGGTTCCCTACCACCTGTCATAAATGAAAACTCTTTTAGACTCGTGGAATTCAAACTATAACTACCACCTGTCATAAATGAAAACTCTTTTAGACTCATGGAATTAAAACTATAACTAGTGAATCACCCATGCGATGCACAGGAAGAAACATCTGGATAAAGATAATTCAATGTGAAATTAAATGAATCATTTAGATAAAATAAATAAATTTCACAAATAAGAGATAAGATCATCATTTATTGATTTCATATGTCTACAAATTTTGAAATATTTCTTTGTACACAACATTATCTGTTGATTTTTTTGGTCTTCCATTCTTATCACAAATCAACATCTTTGATCCGGAACGATTAGTCACCCTAGAAATCACAACATAAAGTTGTCCATGTGTAAACACCAGCCATTTTATGAAGAAGTCCCACATACGAGAATGATTGTCCCTGACTCATATTGATTGTCATATCATAGGACACCATCAATGGAAATTTTCTTCTTTGAAATCTAATAGGTATCCTAGAATCAGAAGAGCTCAACGATATCATTAGAATAAAGAACTTGTGTCCTGCATTGATGCCAGAATTAATTTGACCTTCTAGAATATGGTCGCCAAGTTTTGCAACTATCAACTTTGTTTCATTGCACAATCCCTGTGTATGATCAATATTTTTCAGAAAAGAACTCGTGTCCTTCACTTATCCGTTGCAACGATCCACCACGTGGTACAATAATGATATCCATGTGTCCAGGTTGTGTATCAAAATCCACCGACAATCAATTCGGCAATATCATCGACAATAGAAAAATCATATTGGCTAACATCAGTCTCCCACCAAGCAATAAGTATAAGTCTTATATTTAAAGTGTTTTCATCAATCATCTTTTCTCAAACCGACCTAAACTGCCTTAATAATTTGTTGTATTCGTCTAGCATATTCTTCAAATCAGAAACTATACAATCATGTAACATTGGATCGCATGATTTACTCCTACCGGAGTACATTAAAAGACATAAATTAAATTTTAGACTATCAAAACAAAATTATCCGTAAACAATATAAATATAAAATCAATAAATACATAATAAGTATCTCACGACCTTTTTTTTGCTTTCAACCTCATTCACAATGTCAACAATGTAAAACAAGCAAATTGCAGAATGAACCGTCATCAGAAAACAGACTCTCAATCTTATGAAAATTTTGACCGTGTAATATGAAGACATGAGGCCTTCTACCATCATTTAGCCCATTATCTATTCCCCCCATAAAAGTAAATGAAAACATCATATTATATATTTGAATGTTCTCAACGAAATCTTAATCCTTTCGTCCCTGCCATAAAACAAATCTTTCAAAATAAGAGGATGATCTTCCATAAGAGAAATCTTGACTTTCTCTTTCATACAACAAAGTAGGGGTGAACAAATAAACCGCGAGATCGAACTAAACCGCAACAAATGATTTGGTTTGTTTCATTTTGGAAAAATTTCAAACCGCCTTAAACGATTTGGTTTAGGTTTTAATTGTCAAAACTGCGATTTCAAACAGCTAACCCGCCAAATTTTAAAAATTAAAAAAAATAAAAATAAAAATAAAGACAAACGTTCAATTAAAAAAAAAATGTAACACACTTTTTATTGTCAACAAATCAAAATTAAGGAGTCAAATATTAATTTGTTCAAATCCACAACCATTTGAAAATAATTATTGCTCCTACAATTCGTAATCATCATCCAAGATATTTTCTTAAAATAAGATTTTTAATATAAGAGCTAACTGCAGTTTGCTTCTTTATAATTAGTTTGTTTGTCAACATGATTTGATTTACAATAAAACACTCAATTAGAAAATTAATACTATTATTGAGTTAGTTTCAACTCGAAATTTTAGACGAATATGTGTCTTTGAGCTCACTTTGAAATATACTAATTCATTCGTTGGCAATCCGCGGTTTCAAACGGCAAAAAGTTGTTTGATTTAGTTTTGTTTAGAAAATGAAATGGTTTGGTTTGATTTGGTTTGAAATATTACTACAAATCGCCCAAACGAAACCGTGTCACCCACAACAAAGTGAGAGCGTCGGATTAAGACATGTTTTATAATGCTTATCCACTCTCTCCTCGCACCAAAGATTTGTCTTGCAAAATAAACACTTAAATGTAGGATATCCAATGTTCATGTACTCTGAACAATCAAACAATAAATGAAAAAAGTTAATAATATAGATCATGCGTATAAAAGATAAGATTTACTGTTTTGACAATGAAAAGCAATACGTATAAGAAAAGAATTTGATAATTATAAAAAAGAAAAAACTAAAATTGTGAGATTGACAAAAGATGTATCAAATTCATGGTATTATAGGTTTTTGCAATATTTATACAACGTAATTATTTTTTGATGAAAATTATAATATAAAATTGATCATCTCAATTTTCAGTTAAGTAAATTGGGAGACTCTTTACTTATTGTTATAGAAATTTAAGAATCATAAATATTGAATTAAAATATAACAGTTAATATCATGTCATAGTTAATTATTTTTTAAAATTTAGACTTAAAAATTAGGATGAAAAAAACCATTAATAACTATATAATCCCAAAACAATATAAATAAATTTGTTAACTGTTAATGTTAAAAAATGTGATATGAGACTTTCTGGAATAAAAAATTAAATAATAATTAAATGTAATTGTATATAAAATTATTTTGATAAATAATCTGATATAGAAAAGAACGTTATTAAATGTAACTTTCTATAAAAATACTAATTAATTTAATAAAACACAATACAAAGGAGTCGAATTTTTAGATGTACTAAATAACAAAAAAATAAGATTATTTATAAAATTTATACGATAAGATTTATTTAGTATTAGATGCGTAATACAACTTTGATATAATTTGAACTGAAAATTTTACATTGAATTTGTATTACTGCACACAAATATTTATTCGTAAGATTCAAAACATTAAAAAATCAGAATAATTTTACGAAAAGAAAGCTTTAAACACAAATAACCAAATACGAATAAGTAAAAAAATTTCTCCATAAAAATACTTAAGTGGAAGTAGCAATGTTAATATAATAAAAGCTGAGTTTTCCCGCCAAAACTCAGATGTTTTTATATACTATAAAAACTTAACTACTTTTATATATTATATAGATATAGATTATGATTTATCTGCCTCCCTTCTCCATCCATGACTAATACATAGTCATCCAAGCTTTGTTGGGTAGCACGACTATGCAAACTATAAGGTCGAGTATATAGGGGCGACAATTTCGTCCCTATAAAAGCTGCATTCCATGGGGGCAACATATAGTCGTCCCTATAACATTTGGGGGTAAACTATAGGATCGGATATATTGGGGCGACAATATCATCCATATAGACTCTGCAACCTATAGGGGTGACATACATCGATCATATAGATTACACGCCACGAACATGTAGGAACGACCGTAGGGGCGACTGTAGCGCCCCGAGTTCCGTATACCCGGTTCACTACGTCATTTTCTGTCTAAATTTTTCGAATAATATTTTTGCGGAAGAAATAATTGAAATTCATTTTTGGCAACATTAAATAAACTGTAATGGCCGATAAAATTGAAAACATTTATGAAACCATTTGAAATTGTAAATCGAACCATTAATTTTGTAAAGAAATTGACAATGTCATAATTTCTCAAATAAATGAACTTCTCTAAATTATTCGATTGTTTGGAAAATATGAAAATCATTAATGTCAAACTTTCAACTGTTTAACAATTATTTCCACCATCATTCATCGCTCGCCACCGTCTCCGAAATCTGCAAAACTGTTAAAAGTAGGGTGAGCATTTCATGGGGGAAATACTCAGTAGACTCATCGCAAATTAATTAATTTATAAGATGATTAAACACATAAATCCCGGCTCTTTATAAAACGGGCATTGATAGGGCTTCTTTATAAAACGGCTCTTGATAAAACTCATATTGTGCATTACAGCACGGGACATATTTTGAAAATCATAAGCTCTTTGAAAACAGCTCTTTGAAAACCATATACTTATAAAGCACATTTTAATTATGCCAAGCATAATTTTCTTTTGAAAGCATAGGGATCATTTTCATCATAACATAGGATAGGATCAAAATCCTCATAAACATAGGAGACACAAGAATTTTACCGAACTTAGGGGCAAGAATTCTTATGCAGTAAAATCACAGTAAGTATACCAAGCATAATTTTTGAAATTCATAGGGATCATTTCCATCATAACATAAGATAGGATCGAAATCCTCATAAACATAGGTTAGGATCGAAATCCTCATAAACATATGGAGACACAAGAATTTTACCGAACTTAGGTGGCAAGAATTCTTATGTGTAGCGCTACTAAAACTCCGGTCCCCTTAACATAATCATAAACTTATCATATGGGACCCATAGCAATCTTGGTAGATTGATTTCATAGCAATGATCCAAAAAAATATTTTCGTGAAGCATAGGGTATACTTACTTTTCGTAAAAACATAAAGTATATTTTCTTTTCATAAAAACATACTTACTTTTCATAAAAACATAAGGTATATTTACCTTGTCATAAAAACATACTTACTTTTCATAAAAATTGACTTTCACAAGTCGCATGACATTTATATGAAATCATAATTTAAATCAATTAATAAGTGCGAGTCTACTTCAAATCCGACGAGTGCAAAGTTGAGCGGGAATGACTTCAATTTCTTTAAATTCTCCGTACGCTTCGTCTTAGCCAATAAGTCACTTTAGTCTATCGAATATATAGTTCAAAATGATAAATTATAATTTGAGGACTAAAATTGATGTTTTGAAAGTTGAGGGACTAAATTAGATATTTTGAAAAGTTGGAATTTAAAATGAATATTTTGAAAATTGAGTCGGAAACTCAAAACAATAGGGTTGAAATAATATATTTTAAAACAATAGGGGCTGATTAAAACTCATTTAAAACTTAAGGGCTGAAATTGATAAGTTTAAAAGCTGAAAGGACTGAAATAAAACCTTTTTAAGACGTGGGGACTGATTTGAAAACCTTTGAAACTAAAAGGGCTGGAAAACTCATTTTGGAAACTGAGGGACTAAACGGCAATTTTCGAAATATATTAAAATATATCCTCAGATCTAACTCTCTCTCTCACCATACTCTCGCTCAATTCACTGAAATCGGACCAAGGTGAAGCAACGAAGGCTGGGAAAAAATCTGATTCACCGATCTACAGTCGGCGATGCGCCGGCGCAACATCGCCGGAAGGTTGCGGTGGACGGCGGCAAGAGAGTGGTTCCGGTTTGAGGGATTTGTTGCTAATTTTGAGTGCGAAGTTAGGGCTGGAATCCGAGGTGAAAATCGCGGCTTTAGGTAGCGATTTTCCGGCGGTCGAGGTAAGGGATTAAGCTTCTAAATTTGTGGTTTTCTTTTGGGTTTGGGTTTGCTACCGGGTTGTGGGTGCGGTGATGATGAAAAGGGGTTGCGCAGTGGTGAAATTGATGGTTTGGAATGGCGCAGCCGGTGGTGATTCTGGTTCAGCTTGGTAGTTTTGGTTTGATTTGGTGATAGTGAAAATGGTGCAGTGTGATCCGGTTCTTAATTCCGGTATTGCAGTTGAGGCAGCATAATGCAGTTTGGTGATGGTTTGATCGATGATGGAGGAGGGCTGTGGTACAAATGAGGACTGCAGTGGCATTGTTTGGTGAATTGAGGATGATGGTTATGGACTGAAGGCAATTGCTGCAGACTTGATTTTGGTGAAATTTGTGTATTGAACGGCTGTGAATTGCAGAGGATTGAATTGGAAATGTGATTGCAGGATATCAAAATTAATGATAATGGCTGAGATGGTTGGCTTGTGGTTGCTGCTGGTTGTGTGTTGGAAATATTGGTTGCAGGCTATCATTCAAGTTGTGTGATGAAGGTTCTGCAGGTGATGATATAGTGATGGAGGTGTGGTGATTATGGTTGAACATGGAGAAAGAAAATATTTGTTGGAAAGAATGGCCGAGAGATGAGAATGGAGCTGTAAAGGTGAAGTGAGGGAATCTTGACAGCGGGTTTGTGGTATCGAGTGGTTGAATGGTAATGATGGTGCTTCAATAGGTTAGATGCTGGGATTATTGTATTGATTTAGGAATTATAATAAAGTATAGTGGAATACATCAGAATTGGAGGAATCTTTGATTAAGAATTGTATTTAAAACTGATATATTTTGGACTGAAAATAAATTTGAGAATAAATAAATTTTGAGATAAAATTTAATTACGTACTTGGACTTGAAATAATTTGAATAAGGAAAATTGAGATATTTTTACTGAATTTGGAATTCAAACTGATTTTGAAAATAATACTTTAAATAAATAATTAAAATAATATAATTTTAGAAATTCGTAATTTAATTTAAAATCGAACAAATTCGATATTTCTTGACTTGGCTAGACGAATCCGTCGCGGCGTTAACTTCAAAATAATAGGTGAAATAGTAGCGACACAATTTTCTAAATATTAAAATAATTATTTATTGCATAAAAATTCTGGGTCGCTACAGCGACATTGGCATTCCTACAAATCTATAGGGGCGACATTTTTCTCCGTTTTGTTGTAGTGCAAACAAAAGTTTTTGTATCAAGTTGTCGTATTTCATTTTTGAAATTGTACATGTGTTCATGCATATTTACAAAAACTTACTAAATATTACTAAATAAATGTGCAGTTTTTTTAAAAGTTTAAAATTTTAGGTTACAGTTGAATTTCTTTTTGGAAAAGTAAATCCAAATTTTCTTTCTAATTCTGTTAGTGAATTTATTTTTTTTTTTAACAAAAATATTGTCATCTAACAATTAGAGTGGGTGTCAAGATTTATAGGGCAAAACACTCAAGGGGACAACTAACGTATTAATATTTATGGTTAATTTTTACTTAATGAAGTGGTAAAGATTCTCGGGAAAAATACATATATAAGGTCACATTACACATTTTCAATTTTAAGATATATAAGTTAAAAAAATTCAAATATCATGTTATAATTATAATTAATTAACTAAATTAAATAATTGAAAAGATTTTATTAATTATATATATTAAGATCACAATACAATATAATTTCATGTCACAAAAACTTAAGTTTTTTAAGTTACAAATAATTTCAGGGTCACAACATATCAAAATAACAATTTTTTTACGTCACAATTAATTACAAGGTCATAGTAATCCTTGAATATTTTTAGGTCACAAACATATAAAAAATATTAAGTTACATATCTCACTACACCAGCCAACTTCACCATCTCATCACCACCAATAAACAATCGTATCAAAGTCGCCGCCACCGTCACTCATTGATCATTCCCTTGCCTTATCCATAGCCATATTGAAACCTACAATGTCAATAACCAAACCTCCTATTTCTTAATCCCAAATTCATGAACATTGTTTACCAATAAACTAAAGTGCATAGTAGAAATGTGCTTGCGCTGAATCATTACAAAAAGGAGAATCTTCTTCCTTGGTCCCTGAACCCCATCAGATCGAACACTACCGGTTCCATCAACACTCACAACCACCACATGACCATCTACCACCACCCAAGAACACGGTTTGCACAATCGATGTAGCGACTGTGCCCTTGATTGAAGCAGATGAGAGGTCGACTGTGCCCCTGAATCGTCGCCGCTTACCTTAAAATCGGTGCCGCTTCTTAGCTCATGTGTAGTGACGTGCGGTGATGTTAGTATCAGTACGGACTTCGATGACGGTGGGTGCGGTTGCATGGCTAAAGGACGGGTTGGCGATGGGTGGGCGCTACGTGGGTGAAGGACAGGGTTGCATGTGCTGAGATTTGAGTGAGGAAGGGTTGAATATAGGGATGGAGAGAGAAATAATTAGAGTTTGAAGTGGTATTTTGTGGTTTAAAATTTAGATGTGGTTGGATAATTAATAGAATATTATATTATTAAGTAAATTTTTAATTAATTAAAACTCGAATTCAGACTTGATTTTTGTAGTAATATAAGTTTGATCTCATTTATGAATTTGGATCTTTAATTTAAAAGTAAGGGTAAATATAATTTCCACGAGATTCTCTTGCCTAATTTGCAAGACTTTGTTGAAGAAATAATTATTTCAATTTACAAAAAAAGGGTAATATTTAGCCCCAGTTTTGCCCTAATTTTTGAAAACAAAATTTATTTAACATTTAATTTCAACCATCTATCTTAGTCAAGTCTACAATATTTAATTTTTCAAACATTTTTTAACCACACACTCCTTAAAAAAATACTATTTCAAACCATAATTTTCCCTAAATTATAAATCTTAAAAAGAGGCTAATTAAACCAACCAGGTTATCACAAATCTCTGGCTCTTTTTTTTTTTTCCCCCCTCCTCTCACACACACACACTCTCTCTCTCACTAAACACCATATACATATATATATATATATATATATATATATACAGCGATAATTTTAAGCAATAAGTCATTCAGAAAAACCAGAAAATCTCTCTGATCTTCATTGTAACACAAGGGTCAAGGAATGGATACGTTCCATTCTCTCTCTAAAACAGCAAGCTTTATCTCTCTTCTCCTTTCCCTCCATCTACTCTGTGCAGTTCATTCTGCCGCCTTCAACGTAGAAACCGTTAGTTTCAATAAAGGCTTCAGCCATCTTTTTGGTGAAGGAAATACTATTCGTTCTGCAGATGATAATACCGTTCAACTTCATCTAAATCAATATACAGGCATGCTCTACTCTGTGTGTGTGTGTGTGTGTGTGTCTGTCTGTGTGTTGGCAAGTCATCTTTCAGTTCTATTTAATTAGACATGCAGAGTTGCTTCTTTTTGTGATTTTTAAGTTTTCTCTCTCTAAGCTTTTATATGGTTTTATTTATTCTACAGGCTCAGGATTCAAATCTTCGGACCTTTACAACCATGGTTTCTTCAGTGCCAAAATTAAATTGCCATCCGAGTACACTGCAGGAATCGTCGTAGCGTTTTACGTACGCATTCAACTGCCCCTTTTACCGCGTTTTCTAATAGTACAGTTGTATCGGAATTTTAAATATTTCATTTGATTTTCATGATCTTGTTATTGATTAGTAAGAAATTGGGATAAATACTGAAATTATATTAATCAACATGATATCAGATTAAACAAAGATTTAAAATTCAAGTCTCTGCTTGTTTTTATCTAAAAGTTTAGCCATCGTGGAATATTTACAGATGACAAATGGAGATGTATACCGGAAAACCCACGACGAATTGGATTTTGAGTTCTTGGGAAATATTAGAGGAAAAAGATGGAGATTTCAGACTAATATGTATGGAAATGGGAGCACAAGTAGGGGAAGAGAAGAAAGATATTACCTTTGGTTTGATCCTTCCAAAGAATTCCACCGTTACAGTATACTGTGGACCACAAATATTATCATGTAAGTATTTTATTTTTATTTTTTTCCTGTTTACAACTGGCTATGCCTTTTTAGTTCGTCAATTGCGGCTTCATTTCAAATTTGACCATTTCAATTGCTTGAGTAACAAAAACTCTCAAAATTGAATATCGAATGATAGAAGTCATATAAGAAAAAAAGACGCGTTATTGGGGAAGTTCATAACGAAAAGGACCCACATGCAACATATGACTAAAGGGGTAGAGGTGGGCCCGGGTGGCCTAGGTGGGGTCGGCCTTTTTTGACTTGGTTCTAGTTGGATATAGTTGAAGGAATATTCTATTTTCCGGAAGCGGGTCTGCCTTGTTTAGAATTATATAAAAACTTTCTCTCTAATTAACTCCACATAAATTTTTGATGTTGAAGAAATAATTAGTCAACAAGAAAATAAGTATGAACACATAAATTTACGTAGTTCGACAACTTGCTTACGTCCACGAACCCTCGTCAAAACTTTTCACTATATAATAAATTGTTACAATTATATAGAATTTGCACTCACCAAACCCCCCAAATATTGTAGAAAAATAACAAAGTTTTATCACATCTATAAATTTCTATTTTTTGTACAATCCACAAAGAACCCAAGAAAAACTAAGATGTTAGACTATATTTTACCTCACAATACTCTCTAGTAAATATGCAATTCATTGGCTCCTCAATACACATATTTATAGGTAAATCGTAAACATAATCAAAAAACGTGTATTACTTGTGCCCCAAGATATTTCCTTATTGAAGTAGAATAATCATAATAAGGAAAGAAATTCATGTAAAAAGATTATCTTCCTTTTCTTTTCATCTTTAACTTGGTCTCCAAGTTAACCACTTTAACAAGAAAATGAATTGTCCAAGATATTTTTGGGTCAAAACCTAACAATCTCCACCTTGACACAAAAATTATTCCAAGTCAAAAAATTCAAATTCAATCATTAGGTAAACAGGCAAGCATTTAACACTTTGATGATCCCATACTCCATCATATGAGTATAACCAGCACTCAGAATTATTAACGAACTCCCCGCTTTTCATCGGCTCATGTCGAAATAAACTTGCTGAAAAATTATGGTGCAACTCCCATGTTTGGCTTTCCTTGAGAGCTCATCAGCCATCGACATCAATTTCACAACACACCTTACATTAACGTCAAACCAATGCCCGTGTGTAAACACATGTACCCGCCAGTAAGAACACATCATCTATCATGACAATTGCCTTCATGCTATAAGGAAGTCCCATCTTACTAAAGTATATCATCACCACCCTCCACCCGGAGAGTCGCATTGTCCACCTCCGAGTAGTTAGTCGACTTTGCTCCACCTTTTGGACAATTTCTTCTCACATGACTAGATTTTCCACAGTTCCAACACATTACCTTCTTCTTCATGGAGATACCTCTTTTCCACTTTTCAATAACAAGCAAAGCGTTTTCAGATGAACTGTCACTTCAACCTAATCAACTTAACTTCTGGAAATTCCACCGTTTCTTTCTCGTACATCAAAATCAGCATGATGTGCCCAAACATTGATGGAAGGGACCAGATGAACCTTATCCTCATCATCAATCTTAACTCCAATAAATTTCAGTTCAGAAACAATCCCATTGAGAACACTAAGATGGTCAAAGATTTTCGTACCTATATTCATTCTCAAAGAATAAGACCTCTCCTTCAACTTCAGATACAAGTTATTTGACAAACTCTTCATCCGATACCCTTTCCAGTTTTTTTCACAGTTCCTGCACAACAAATATCCCATAAATATTTTTAAGAACATATTTGGCCAAACAAAGTTGTAAAATGCTAGTAGCCTTCATATTCAAATTTTCTCAATCTTCATCACTCGTGCTGGATTTAGTTTCTTTGTCAGAACTCGAGGTTGGTTTTTCCTTCCCATCTGAATCAATACATCTATGACTTGTACTTATCACAAGCCAAAAATGATCTTCCAGGAAAATTTCTTCACGTTGTACTTTCCAAACATATTTTCTTTCGTTCCAAAAAAATCTTCGAACCACCTGATACTCTGTTAATTAGATGTCGATTTCCCCGACAGCGGTGGCACGGTTGGGAATTACACACAAATTCTCTCTGTAATTAACCTCAGAGGAATTTTTGTTGTTCAAGAAATAATTGAGCCAACAAGAAAATAAGTACGAATACAGAAATTTACATAGTTCGGCAACTTGCCTACTTCCACGGGACCTCGCCAAAGTTTTTCACTATATAATAAATTGTTATAATTATATAGAATTTGCACTCACCAAACCGCCCAAATATTGTAGAAATATAACCAAGTTTTACCACATCTATCAATTTCTATTTCTTTGTACAACCCACAAAGAACCCAAGAAAAACTAAGATGTTAAACTACATTTTTCCTCATAATACTCTCTAGTTAATGTGCAATTAATTGGCTCCTCAATACACATATTTATAGGTAAACTTGACCCAAAAACGTGTATTAATTACTTGTGCCCCAAGATATTTCTTTGTTGAAATAGAATAATCAGAATAAGGAAACAAATTTATACCAAAAGATTATCTTCATTTTATTTTCATCTTTAACTTGATCTCTAAGTTAACCACTTCAACAAGGAAATCAATTGTCCAAGATATTTTTAGGTCAAAACCCAACGTGCCTCCCATGTCCGGCCCCCTATGTGAGTATGTGGTCTTACTTAGGGTGCTTGTAGCATTATCCATAGTTGAAACAGTGACGTGGACTGAACTAGTTTTCTCTAAAGCTTGTGTTTGGTCCCAATTTTTTGGAAAAAATTATGGTTGTGAATAGTATTTTTGAGAGAATGTGTGGTTGAAAAATGTTTAAAAATTAAAAAATTTTAGGTTTGAATAAGATGAATGGTTAAAATTGAGTGTTGAATAAATTTTTGTTTTAAAAAATGGGGTTAAACAGGGCTTAAAGTTATTCTAATTGAAAAAAAATATTTCAAATCGGTCAAAAATAACTTTTGAGTTTCAAAAATATACCTTTACATTTAAAAAGTTAACGTATAACCAAGAAAATTAAAAGAAGCGATCAACTTGTTTTATAATACTAAACGTAATACCTACTCTTGAAATTCAATAATTAGATATTATCATCTAAAATTAAAAGATTTAATTTAAAAAAAGTGAAAAGTCATAGTTAATAGAAGAATTATTTGCTCTTGTTGTTTAGTAGTATTTTGTCCAATAAAACAAACATGAATTATTATTTGGATGATACACCAACATGAAATATAATTAACTTATCTTTTTTGTTTCGTGAACAAGGGATACACAACATACAACCTAATTCACATGTCATCAAATGATCATTTGATTTTAGGTTTTCTAATAATTCTTATATAATTTAATATTTTGCAGATTTTATATTGATGATGTTCCAATTCGAGAGATAGTAAGAAATGACGCAATGGGTGCAGATTTCCCATCAAAACCTATGGGATTATATGCCACTATATGGGATGCTTCAGATTGGGCTACTTCTGGTGGAAAATACAAAGTCAATTACAAATACGCACCATTTGTGGCAGAGTTCGCAGACTTAGCCCTCCATGGCTGCCCAGCCGATCCGCTACAAGAGGTCGTAACCCCCGACTGTGCTGCTCGAGAAGACGGCCAACTTGGTAGTGATGACTATGCTAGTATAACCCCAAGACAAAGGAATTCAATGAAAAGATTTAGAGGAAAGTACATGTATTACTCATATTGTTATGACACGATAAGGTACCCTACGCCACCACTGGAGTGTGTTGTGGACCCGGTGATGAGGCAGCTGTTCAAGGATACGGGGCGGCTGAAGTTTGTCGAGAAACACCATCGGCATTTCAAGAAAAGAGGACAAGTTATGGATGCTAGGAATAATGGGAACCAGGAGAATGTGTGATTAATACAATATTGTTGTTGTGTATAGTTATAAATGTATACTGGGGATTTTTCCTTTTCATTTTTTTTGTAAGATTGGCCTTTGGATGAGGAAATTCTGGACAATAGTGTTTAAAAAAAATAAAATGTTTCATTGTTTTATAAACCTCGAAGATAAGTTCTTTCTGTTGTTGTGGATCGAACACGTGATGAGCGCCTAGATACACTTTACTGTACAGAAATACGAACCAAAAACCGAAAGTATCATAATTTATCAAGGAAAAAATACATATTTAAGGTATTTACCTTACACAATTTCAATTTGAAGATATAAGTTCAAAAAAATTCAAAAATCAGGTTATAATTATAATTAATTAATTAAATTCTTTTTATTATATTAAGGTCACAACACTATATTTTCAAGTTACAAAATACAAATTTTTTAGGTCACAAGTAATGTTAAGGTTACAACTTATCAAATAAATAAAAAATCAAACTTATTTTTTACGTCACAATTAATTTCAAGGTCACGGGTGATTGTCACAATTAATTTTAGGGTCACAAGTGTTAAACTAATCGACCATTAGTTATTTTAAGGTCACAACTTATCAAAATATTAAGTCACGAACCTTTTAAATCACAATTACAAGGTCACAATTGACTTATTAATTATTAATTATGTCACAACATCCCAACGTCACCATCTTCCCACCACCAGTCGACAACCACCACCGTATCAACGTCGCCATCGTGACCATTACCGCCGCCACCCCTCACAAAGAAAATAAATGGTAGGTCGCATTTTTACTCCAACGTCACAACCACCAGTCCACCACTATCTGAACTGCAACCATCAAACCCAGTTGCACCGCTACAGTGCACACACACACACCACCGCCACACCACACACACACACACCACCCAAACCCGATTGCACCGCCACATCGCGCACACAAAACACCACCACTGCATACCTCACCACCACCAAATTGTACACAGAAACACCACGCACACACCCCACCGCCACAGCACACACCCCACCGCCACATCGTTCACAGAAAACACCACCACCAGCAAACCGCACACAGAAACACCACGCACACACCCTACCGACACAGCCACAACCACGTCGCACACACAAAACACCACCACTATATACCCCACCACCACCAATTCACACACAGAAACACCACGCAATAGAAGAAGACAAAGGAGTGGCGCCAACGAGAAGAAGAATAATAATAGCACCATGTTGTGCAGCAAGGTGCTGTGCGCAAAGGTAGGCATAGACGATCGTCGCCTACGGAACACATCCTAAGCGGCGATTTTGAAGACCGCCATTACTAACAGTTGGGCATGTGATCTGAAATGGAGGCGCAAAGAATGGAAGATTGAAAAGTGGCGTGAAGAATGGAAGAGAGAATGGAGGCGTGAGATTGGAGGTGTGAAGAATGAAGGAGAGAATGAGGCGTGAGATTTAGGGTTAGGATAGTTTAATTTAATAATTAATAATATTATTATTAAAATTAAAATTTATAATATCCACACCTGAAATTTGAAGTTATTTATGTTTTGTCTTATATTTGAAGCTGGATCTTTAAAAGTAGGGGTGGGTGTAATTTCCTCATTTATCAACTCATCCATGGGACCACCACTTTGGTTTGGGCCAGGCCTTTTTCATCAATGGCTAGATTTGGACGGACTAGATCTCCACCTTGATGTCACTGGACAAACAAGTAGCTTAATACTCATATTAGACTAAGGGAAAATTGTGCTGGGTACTTACATTTTATACAATTACAGATTTTTACTGCTGAAAAAGGAAAAAAATGAAAAATACGATTCTTCTTCCCCAGCCATGGAATTCCCACACCAGCCACAAGATAATTGCGCACCAGCCATGGGATTCAGACACCCTTGATTCAAAATTATGCTTGGTGAATCTCCTCTTTACATGATAAAAGCCTCGAACTTCTAATTTTCCTTGCTGCAGGTTCAGAGGACAAGAAAAAGCAGAATGACTAGCATGGAAATCGAATCAACAAAGGAGGGCTGCGATTCTTCAGCTGTCCAGGAAATTAGCGGCGTGGGAAAATCAGAGTGCCATACATTTGAACCAAACCATGGATAGGACTAACATACGATTTTAGGGTGAAAAATTGCTTCTCAATTTGTTTCTTTAAATATTCCTGTATGATAGTCGAGTAATTGAGAAAAAATGATGGTCAGTTCTATATTCTTGAATCATTGGCAGCTCCTTCAGTGTGTTTGTTGTCCTGTAGATGAAGTAGGTGAGAGCCGAAGTGTTGTTTGTACATATTCATTTTTTAGAATATAATGACTCGTGACGCTTGTCCTTAAAAACATATTATGATCACAAAACAAGATTTTTGTGATTTTTGATGATTTTTTTTTCTTGTGGTTATCGGCTCTTAATGGTGGTGGTGACTTGATTGTACTGAAAATTATATAATATTGCAAGAAGATTGTTTAATTTTATGTTTGAGACAAAATATCATAACAAAAATGTAAAGTTTCAAGCGTGATACTGCAATTTCGCCCAAAATATCATAAATATTTGATAAAGTTTCAGATTATGATACAAAAAAATTTGAAAGTATCATATATGATACTTGTAATGAAAGCAGTATTTTTCCAAAAAGAAAAAAAAAAAGTATTTTTCAATATTTTTTAAAATAAAGTAGGTTTCAATTATGATACCAAAAGTTGGGTATTTTTGCAAACGTCCCTTAGACTAATGCTATCTCAGCAACAGCTTCCATCAGGGGCAGAGCCAGGATTTTCTTTCAGCGAGAGCAAAAATCAGTCGATGTCCTTTGCTTTCGTTTCCATTTTTGATGTCTGCCCTTCTCCTAGCAATTGGTAGAGCTAGAGAAGCAAGATGAACTCCTAGTTAGCTACTAAGAAGGAAAATAGTTGGGTTAGCGATCCTCCTTAACTGAGTCGGGAAAGGAAGCAAAGCAAACTGCACCTATTAAAAGTTAGTCATTCTTGTCTCGAGATCCAGCACCGGCCCCGCCATTCACGAATCCCATAAGGGAATGGAGCAAGGGCCGATTTAAGGGTCTTGATAAACCGTATTCTTGTCTTCTGCGGTTTGCACTTAAGAAGAAGTGAAGGGCCAGCAGCAGGTTGTGAACTGGAAGGTATGCCGTCTACGCTCCTATCTATACTGCAGGTTCCTGTTTTGATTTGGTTGCCTGGATAACTATTTAAGTAATGGGAAAATGAGCAATTGGCTAGAATTACCAGCTTAATTAGCACACCCCCTTTTCTATGATATGATGGGAGTAGGGCAGCATCCCCGAAAAAATTTTAATTTTACAAATAATAAGTAAACAAATTCAAACTCACGAGTAACATATAAAAAACTAATTTCTCAAAGGCTAAGTAATTAGGTAAAAAATTTAAACTAATATATATATTATTGAAACACTAAAAAAAAATGTTTTACGTTGATAAATTATTTTTGCAACTAAAATTTTCTACTTCCCGGAAACTATCAGTCTACTTAACTCTAAAGTGCGTGTTAAGGGGCGAAAAAATAACAGACATGAGGGAACATGGAGTCGATTAATCCATGGGTTACGAGCAAATCTTTTTATTTTATTTTTGTTTATTTTATATAATATTGGAGACTGAGCAAGTGATTCATATCTACTAAAACTCAACTGAATATCGAGAAAATCTCCTTTGAAACTAAAACTTATCCCAACAAATCCTAAATACAATAACGGCTAGTTATCTGACTTAGTCAAATTTCAATTTGATTTTCATGTTTGATTGCCCATTTGCATCCCACATCGAAACCATTTTTAGCTATCCCCCTACAATCTGCATCTCTTTTCTGTAAGGTATGCTGGTTTCGATTTTCTTGGTATAAATTTCATGCATGTGCAACCGTTTTCTATGCTTGTATCTCGTTCCGATGTGTAATATTAAGATTACTCCGTCGATTATTGATCAGTGAACCGCAGTTTACTGTTGTTGATATACGCGATTTCTGCCATTTCGTAGGTTGTATATTTCAAGTGCATATTTGATACGAGAGTGAAGGAGGTAGTAAAATGAAATGGCCTCTAGACAACGCATAGAATGTCCAACCTGGTAAGCACTGCATTTCTCATAGATTTCCAGCCCCGGTTTTAAGTTACTTTTTCACAGTAAGCATAAGGCCGAAAAAAGCAGCTTTTCAAATTGAGATAATATTTCTCAAGTTTTTTCTATTGAAAATGTCTGGTGACTTGTCACTCTCCCGTCTTTTCAGTTGCAATAAGTGACTTGTATTATGTACAAGTACTTTTCACATACAGGTCACTCTTTCGTCTTTTCAACTACAATGAGTGACTTGTATGTACAAATACTTTTCAATCACAGGAAGTGACTTGTATGTACAAATACTTTTCAATCACACGGAGTGACTTGTATGTACAGGTACGTTTACCTTTATTATGATCCTTTTTCTATTATTCAGGAGAGCAAAGTCCAAATTGTCACCAGAAGTCCAGATTCATATACGGGGAGTACAGTTCACACTGGATGGGGTAAATTTCTGTCTCAAACTATGAGCAAAATTTTATATTCTAGGTAGCCCCTTTGGCCCCATTTTTTGTAAGCTAAATTTACTCAACACTCAATTTCAACCATCTATTTTAGTCAAGCATACCATTTTTTTACTTTTCAAACATTTTTTAACCACACATCCTCCTAAAAATACTATTTCAAACCATAATTTTTCCCAAATAATGGGTCTCAAACAAGGCGTACTTCCCCAATATTACTTATTTTTGTGAAGCTGCTTATCTTATGTGCTGTTAGGAACTTGCGGCCACTAAATCAGCAACACTAGCAAAGTTGCTGAAAGAGTACCCTCAAAAGGATCTCTCCCGTTTATTGTGTGACATTCCTGCCGATCCAGAATCATTTGAGCTTGTTGGGAGATTCTGCCATGGCTACGATATTAAACTGTCAAATGAAAACGTCGTCCGTGTAGCGTGCATTGCTCATTACCTCGGAATGACTGAAAACCACTGTCCAAACAATCTACTAAACAAAGCCCTCCACTTCTTCGGACATCAAATTCTTCCTAATTGGAACAGTTCCATCAAAGCTCTAAAGAGTGCAGAAAATGTTATCGAACAATCGGCGAATCTTGGCCTAGTTGACGCATGTATGGAATCTATTGTCACAAAGGTGATGGAAGATCCGCGTTTACTTGGAGAGCTTACCAAGAACTTGTCTTCTGATGACGATGATATTGATGGAAAGGAAACGGTTTATAGACCAAACGCCAGAAGGAAGCTTTTCGATCTTGATTGGAAATCCGAGGATTTAGCGATACTCTCGTTGAGGTTTTATGAACCTGTAATTCGTGAAATGATTAAACGAAAAGTCCCTCAAGAATACATAGCTGCATCCCTTTGTCGGTATGCGAAGAAATGGGTGTTCGAAAAAGAAGAGAACGGTGAGAAAGAGATAGTTGAATCTTTGGAGAGATTGATTCCTCACCAGAAAGGGATATTTCCTTGCAAATTTCTGTTTGAAATGCTAAAATCTGCAGTATCACTTGATGCCAGTACTGAATGCAAAAATGGATTGGAGATCAGAATTGGAAAACAATTAGATGAGGCAAATGTAAAAGACCTATTCATACCTACCCAAGGATACACAGAGGATGAATTTTATGATACGGAGAGTATACGAAGAATTTTGAAGAATTTCTACAGCAATTATGCCGGTCCCGATGCTTCTGGATTCATCAAAGTGGCAGAATTAGTTGATAATTTCTTGGCAGAGGTTGCTAGTGACATAGATTTAAAGATGAGCACATTTATATCACTCGCTGATATGTCGATAGCAGTATCAGAGGGGACCGATCGAACTTTGGATGGAGTATACAGAGCCGTTGACATATATCTAGACAAGCATAGACATCTTACAGAATCAGAAAGAGAGAAATTATGCAGGGTTTTGGATTGCAACAAAATGTCTGTCAAGGCTTGTGAACACGCCGCGCAGAACGAAAGGTTGCCATTGCGTGTGGTGGTGCAGGTTTTGTTCATAGGGCAGTTGCAGCTTCGCGACACAATCACCAAGGAAGTCCAAAGCTCCGATGACAGGCTCTTGAAGCTGAAGCTCGAGGAGGAGGAGGAAGAAGAAACAAGAGCGGAAATGGAAAAGATGGGAAGTAAGGTGTTGGAGCTAGAGAGAGAGTGCCATATCATGAGGAGAGAGATTCAAACTAGACAGAAACCAAGCACGTGGAAGGAAATGAAGAGAAAATTAGGGTGCATGACCACCATGCATGATCAAAACTGCCATGTCAAGAAGAAGAAGGTGCATCCAAGATAGACGAGTTATGTTTCTCACCGTGTTACTGATTTCAATAATGCAAGTCTTAAAAAAGAACTAATGTTTCCAAGTATCTACTTATTCAATCTCTACTTGTAAGTCTACAGTAACGCTTAAAAAAGAACTAATGTTTCCAAGTATCTACTTATTCAATCTCTACTTACTGTGAAAAAATAATTTATCAAAATGAAGCACCCGAATATAGCTCAGTTGATTGAAAGGTGATAGTGAGAAATCACAGTTTAACTAACCGCTGCAAGGTGGGAATTCAAATCCTACCTTTGGTATGGATGACACTCCCTACAAGCGCAGTTAAATAGTAAGCTCTCAATCCTGTTCCACTGAGGCACATTCCGCGATTTATATTTTCTACAAATTCCACAACTAAAAGTCGACGGTATTGTACATGAAGAAAGAGATTGTTGACGTTAGTAAACTAATCTATTCATTCGAAGGGCATTTCTTCTTGTGACCACCTTTCCTACCAAAAAGATAACCCAAAGTCGGGTTTTTTCTTGACTAGACATTTGGGATTTTGTTGGCGTCCACCTTACCTGAATTGTTGGGTCTCTCGACAAAAAATTGATTTTTTAGGCCTGGGCCAAAAACTCGAAACCAAAAAATTCAACCCGACCCCAATCGGTTCGGGTTAGATCAGTTCAGGTCGAGTAGGCTTATTAAAAATTTTAGGGTGGATCAATTCGAAATTTTGGCTGGATCGGTTTAGATTAAAAACCCGAACCCATCTTTATTTCTCATCAATTCCTCTCATTTCATCTTACTATTCTTATTTAATGGTTGAATTAGTGGTGGCAATGGGCCAAGCCGAGCCACAAGCTCGTGTCAAACGAGCTGAGCCGCTTTGGCTCGTTGCTCATCTTTTTTTTTTTTTTTTTAAATAGCTGAATATAAATTATATAATATATTATATATAAATTTATATTAGTTGTGTAATAAATTAATAACTAATGAAATAAAATTAAGTAATGAATGAATTATAAGTTCAAATCTTCAATTATAAGTCAAAAACTAGAATTGAGTAAATAAATTAAAATTTAAAAGTTTAAAAAATAAAACTCTCCTTTTTTTTCGGGCTTGGGGACGGCTATTGACTTGAATAATTGAATTTTCAGTAAGAAGAGTTAAAATTGTACATGAACAATTTGTTATGTGTACATGTAGCGACCCAGAATTTTTACGCGATTAATAATTATTTTAATAGAAAATCGTGTCGCTACTATTAAGTTAACGCCGCGACGTATTCGTATAGCCAAGTCAAGAAATAATCGAGATCGTTCGATTTTAAATTAAATTCCGAATTTCTAAAAAAAAAATATCTCCATTCTCTTGATTTAAAGTATATTAAGTCCAAGTACTTAATTCAATGTTATCCCAATATTTATTTATACAAAAATTACTTTTATTATTGAAATTAAGAAAATATATGCAAGCATGGGAGGTTCCATTATATGTAATCATGAAGAGCATAATATTTGTATAAATATGGAAAAGTATATGAATGATTTATATACTCCATTATATATAATCATGAAGAGCATAATATTTGTATAAATATGGAAAAGTATATGAATGATTGATAAGACTCCATTATATGTAATCATGAAGAGCATAATATTTGTATAAATATGGAAAAGTATATGAATGATTTATATACTCCATTATATATAATCATGAAGAGCATAATATTTGTATAAATATGGAAAAGTATATGAATGATTGATAAGACTCCATTATATATAATCATGAAGAGCATAATATTTGTATAAATATGGAAAAGTATATGAATGATTGATAAGACTCCATTATATATAATCATGAAGAGCATATTATTTGTATAAATATGGAAAAATATATGAATGGTGCTTTACTTTAAGAAAAGGATGTGTTAAAATTAATAGAATTGAATGATTATGTTTACAATATGCCAACTTTATACATCTATTTAAACCCATCTCTTTTACACACAACTCTACACATATACACTTATTTCCAATCTCTTGACAAAATCCACAAGTAAGAGAAATTCAAGGTGGTCAAGAAAGTTTTGGTCCATTTACTACTACACTTCATTTTAATCTTTTAAAAGGTAAGTATATCTTATGTTTTTATGAAAAGTAAGTATGTTTTTATGAAAGGTAAATACACCTTATGTTTTTATGAAAAGTAAGTATGTTTTTATGACAAGTAAGTATATCTTATGTTTTTATGAAAAGTAAGTATGTTTTTATGAAAGGTAAATACACCTTATGTTTTTATGAAAAGTAAGTATGTTTTTATGACAAGTAAGTATATCTTATGTTTTTATGAAAAGTAAGTATGTTTTTATGAAAGGTAAATACACCTTATGTTTTTATGAAAAGTAAGTATGTTTTTATGACAAGTAAGTATATCTTATGTTTTTATGAAAAGTAAGTATGTTTTTATGAAAGGTAAATACACCTTATGTTTTTATGAAAAGTAAGTATGTTTTTATGACAAGTAAGTATATCTTATGTTTTTAAGAAAAGTAAGTATGTTTTTATGAAAGGTAAATACACCTTATGTTTTTATGAAAAGTAAGTATGTTTTTATGACAAGTAAGTATATCTTATGTTTTTATGAAAATGTTTGGATCATTGCTATGAAATCAATCTCACAAGATTGTTATGGGTTCCATATGATATGTTTATGATTATGCTAAGGGGACCGGAGTTTAGTAGCGCTACACATAAGAATTCTTGCCATTTAAGTTCGGTAAAATTCTTGTGTCTCCCTATGTTTATGAGTATTTCGATCCTATCCTATGTTATGATGAAAATGATCCATATGCTTTCAAAAGAAAATTTATGCTTGGTATACTTACTGGGATTTTATAAATCTCACTCCACGATATTTACCATTTTCAGATAATTGAAGGTTCGAGGCGGTCAACATGGAAGTGGCAAAAGTGGTTAAGATTGATGAGATAATTATGTTGAACTTTATGTAAGAAAATTATGTTCTATTTTTATTCACAAATAAAATTATGGGATTCTAATTATTCTTTTGAATAATTTTACATTACTATTTAAGTCTCGATAATATGATATGAGTCACTTTTAGTGACACTCGAATGGATGAGAATTCGAGTCGTCACAGTACAATTTTTGTTTTAAAATCAAAATATTATATATGTAAAGACTTTACTAAAGAAATTAAAATTTTAAAGCTAAATATTATTTACCTGACTGCATGCAATTTGGACATACTTATTTTGTATGTGAAAACGAGTGTCATTCCAATCTTTGACACACATCAACGCTTCCAAAATATCTTTTTTAAGTTGGCTCCTTATTTTTGACAAAACTCTTTTACCTGCACTAAAAGTAGATTCAAAGCTATCGTGCTAACCGGAGGTGTTAATAGATCTTTTGATATGACAGAAAAAATTAGATATCTTCGTTTGTTCGCTAAAATTCAAGTAAGTCAAATTCTAAAGAATCGGCAGACTCTACATTCCTAAGCAATTCTTGTTTAAAATAATTTTTCAATTCCTCAGGTATAACAAGTCACTGCAAAAAATTAGCATTTTACATAGTTGTAAAATCGGTTTTACGACGTGTAACCGCACATCGTAAAAGGTCACGCCGTAAAAGCTTACAGCGTGCAGAGATGCACGCCATGAAATGTAATCACGGCTGCACGTCGTGACTAGATTTCATGGCGTGCGCATGCCGTAAATTAGAATTTTATTTTTTAAAAAAAAAAAACTGTAAATTTTAATTATGAAAAATCTATAATAATATAACAAAATTATACACATTAGTGCATATATAATTAATAAACGTGATTTCGATAAACAAACAATATCTTAGTAAGATTCAATACAATATACAAAAATTTAGATCTCACATTACCTACTCAAAATTTTAGATAGGAATATCAAAAGTGTATAGACAATTACTTAAAAAAAACTTAAAATGTCATAAAAAAAAGATCCATATCAAAGCTTTTTCTTTGACCAATAGTGTCATACCAAAAATAATCAACTTCCTGCACATCACGTAAACAATAAAATTATAATTAATAAATTTATAATTATCATATTAAAAGTATATAAAAAAGTGAAGCATACCTTTGTTGTGATTTCAACTAATCCACTTCGATGTACATAATTGACCATGCAATTGTACTTCCTAATGCATCTTCAAGAAGAATAAGCTCATGTGAAGGAAGATATTAAGTGACATTATCAATCACTTCAGTAATGGAATCATTAACTAGATTGACAAGATTGCACAAATCAGACTTTTGTAGATGGAGAGGATACCATGAAATTTTTAGATCATTTTGGGGACAAAACTTCAGCCCAGTGGCTCCAAAGAGTTCACTTCTATGCATTATGCAACCTGCAATCCACTATGGAATTTGCGTCATCCTATCCTATCCGCCCAACTGAACAAAAATGCTTGTTCTCAGACTGAAGCAGCTGCTTTGCAAATCGAAAGTTCTTTCTCAACATATGAGGCAACCCTAAGAACAGGGTTTCTCTCAAAGAAATTCCCCGGTTTGAGGTCAAAGCTTGGTGAGACTGTGGGCATAATGGGGTAGTCCTCTTGGCATGGGACGTGATGAAAGCCCAATGTATACAACAAAACAATGTCCTTGTTCTCAATCAGTCGCTACCTGAAAATCCCATTCCAATACAATTTTACGACCATTAGACAATTAAAAGAGTATGCACTAAGAAGTAATGTAATGTATTTTTGGTCGGAAGTCATTACCTGTCAAATCAAACTTGAAGGGTATCCTCACTATGACTCTGGTAGGCAAACAAACCTCTCGACCATTGCTCCGACTTGTTATTCTGAGTAACCCAAATTTTGTTATTAGTGAATGCACTTCTCCTGTGGAGGATCTTCAGGATCGAACAAACTAGCAGCTGTGCCAGCAGGAACAACCTTATAGCAAACAGGATTACCCACTTTTGATTTCTTATTAGGATTAATCACTTCCAATGGAGAATGAAATCATTAACCATATTGACAAGATTGCACAAATCAAGGAAATCACAAGACAAACTCCACTAATGAGTGTAAAATGATTTATTTCCTATTTTATACATGTAAAAGTCTTATTTATAATACAAAAGTATGTCTCCCTCATTAAGGAGAATTACACACAAAGATAATATGTAATGTCTTTCTTTAATAACATGTTTTACTAAGCTTTAAAGTTCATTTATAAGTAAATCTCTAATAAGTAACTATTGTTACTTAATAAAACTAAGTTATCTAAATATGATTGGTACCAAAAGATCTTTACTTTTTTTAAGCTTAGCAAACATAATATTTTGAGATATTTTCCATGATGCATTTAAAAATATAAATAAAAAACAAACACTTTCTAAATATTTAGCACATAATAAAATCTTAAATTAACGTATTATGTCTTGTTTGTGTGTTTGGCTGGGCATGACAACCTTGATTAATTATGTTCTCACCATTTCTAGTCCATACTAGATCATACCCAGATGGAAAAATGTCTACAACATTGTCCAATCATATTATGTACTGTGTAGTAGTCAAATAAAAATTAAATAAATAAAAATGACGAACGTACCGCAATAAGAAGTCCAATTTCGACGGAGACAAACAAGACCCCAAAGAAAGCACCAAGGCAAACAATAAAATCATGGAAAATTTTACTCATCTTTTGAAGATATTTTTCATCAGACTTCTCAATTCAAGTTACTGCTGAAACTATTATAGTTCACGTGCATAGTTCTTTCATATGAAAGAAAGAAACTAAGGGTGTAAGTTGCACCACACACAGCTCAATCAAGATAAAGTCCTAACCCCAATTTTTGCAAAACAACAATTTGCCGGCAAAAGGTCATATTTCATGCCAACAAGTACAATATTTCTCGAAATAGAAGCGAGAAACCATGGCTGCAAGCAATATCATCAAGCAGAAAAATCGCAGACCATAATATTTCAAAAACACAGTCCAATTGCATTAGCTAAGAATCAATGAATTATTAATTCTTCAAGATGATAAAAAACAGAGAAATTGATATCCAAACATAAGAAAATATTTACCTGTCATAATCTTGGGTGACCAAGTACAGAAATTGAGCAAAATTTGCTAGCAGAAGAGGATTATTGGGCTCTCAAGCCAATCTTGTTTGATATAGCAACTCAGTTCTGAAATACTCTACATAATCATCAGCTTCAATCTTTGAGTTCACTGGGGACACAAGTCTTTGCCTCATCTCACGATTCAATACTTCACCATTTGTTGCAGCCCGCATTCTCGAAGCTTCTTCCACCATCGAATTCCACAAACTCGCATCTTCTTCTCTGACTACTTTAAAGTAATTGATAATAAGCAAATATTGATGCCTAAATAAATCTTAATAAGATATATTTAGGTTAAATCCAACAAGAGGATGATTCCTAGACACACACACTGAAAACCAAAACTAAGCTGGAATACTAAAAAACCAAGATAGCTAAATATCATTAGATAAAATCCAGGAATTAAGAACCAGAACAGGTAGAAGTAGATTAAATTAGCACTACAAAAGAACTAAAGAAAAAATAGTTAAGATTTTCTTATAATGCGCACACATAATAAGAAATTACTTCAATAAATCAAAAGCCAGAAAAATCCAAATTGAGAAAATAATAACAGGGTCAAAAACAAACATTGATTTATCGATTCAAGAAAAGAGAAAGAAAACATCCATTCCAAGAAAACGTACTTTCCAAAACAAAAACAACTGTTATTTATTGTATCCATTGCTCCTCTCCAAAAATTAAATAATTTGACTTTCCCAACTATGATATTATTAGTCACTAATTGCGTTTAATACTAGTCAAAAAAAAATTTTTAAAAAAAATCTGGGCTCTGAATCCGCACTGTCGAATGATACAAGTAAAATGAAATCCAATTTACCAATCTTAGGGAATTTATTCAATTAGAATTTCGAATGACATTTAAAGACTTTTTTTGATAGACTTTTTTTAATGGATTTCATTGAATTTGATTGACTTTTATGGATTTATATAGATTTTTAAAGACTTTCGTGGACATTTATTTAAAAGACTTTCATATACTTTCAAAGACTTTTATAGATTGATTTAAAAGACTTTCATATACTTTCAAAGACTTTTATAGATTGATTTAAAAGACTTTCAAATACTTTTAAAGACTTTTATTTTTTAATTGAAAAATATAAACACTAATAGATTAATTTTCGTATGATGTGAATATGAATCGTTAATATTAATTATATGTATAGTAAATTAAAAAAAACGTGAGAAATATAAATAGTTTTAAAACAGAGAAACATTTGTGATTAAAAAAATGGGGGGAAAATAAAATCTCATTTGATATCGACATAAAAATTATACTATGTTCATAAACAAATTTCTAGAGAAAATTCTCGAATCACTTTACTTATTATTATTTGTTTTGTCACAATTTATTTATTATTTTTCTATAAGATCTTATGGAATTTTAGTTATATTTATTTTCATAAAAAAATCGAAAAAAACGATGAAAAAAAAGAGAGTCCAAATATAAAGAAAAAATATTTAAAATAAAAAAATACAAAAAGTTGAAGAGAAGAGAAATAATGATTTGTTTAGTCAAATGTTTAATGTTTCTAAAAATAATATGAAAGAAGAAAAATATAGAATAAATAAAATTACAATTTAAAAGATTTTTTTTTTTTTTTTATAAAAGTCTTTCAAAATCTTGGATGTTAATGAGAAACAAATAAAGAGATTTTGTGGTTGTACTTTATGTTTAGAAGTTAGTATATAGAGGATTTCGTAGAAATCTTTAAAAGTCATTGATAATTTGAATAACACGGGACTTTTAAAGACTTTTAAAAGTCTTTATACAATACACCATGACTTTAAAAGATATTTTAAGAGTCTATTAAAATCTAGATTGAATAACTCAAGATTTTAATGGATTTAAAAAATTCTAGAATGAATACCCCTAAACTTTTAAATCCCATCAAAGTCTTTAAATTTCCTTCCAAATCCTAATTAAATAAACCCCCCTTAGTCATATTGAAAGTTTTCGTTCATTAGAAGAACAGTGGAAGAAGGGAAGGATAATGAACTGGTCTCAAACCTTAATCTGCTCTTTGCTGTCACCGTTGTGTAATTATTGGGTAAATAGTAGTCCAGCCTTAATTGCCTCTTTGGGTCACCTCCGTGCAACTAGGTTTTGGAGCAATAGGTGTTTGGCAATTGAAGAAGAAAAGAAGAAGAAAGAAAGCGGGAAGAAAGAAGAAGAAATAAATACGCGCCTTAATAATAAACCTTGTTTCTGTGTTGTGTAGTATTACTTTTTAGGGAATTTCACGCGTGCGTATACGCACGCCGGGTGCTGCTTTATCAGATTTACGGCATGCAACACGCCGTTAACATTTTTTTTGCATTTTACTGCGTTTTGACTTTGCACGCCATTAAAGGTGATATTTAACTATATTTTACAACGTGCTTTTTATACACGTTTTAGATAATTAACATTTACAGCGTATAATTTTTGTACATCGTAAATAATCTATTTTTTATGGCACACCTAATTAGCACGCCGTAAATGCATGCCATAAAATGTCACTTTTGTTGTAGTGAGTGGACCAGATTCGTTATGATAACTAGGTGACATACTGTGATAAGAAGAAGTTTCTAGTGTATCCGTAATTCTTCCATTAGATCTAATAATTCTACTCCATCATCTTTATGTGCAGTGGCATGTGATGATACAGATGGTATACGACTAACATTAGTTCCAAATCTTAAGCAAATGCTTATGACTAATGTGCTTTCTAGATTATTTTAAGTGACAAGGGTATTTAAAATCAACGCGTTATTGGTTTTTGAAAAAAGAAGTTGCCTACCTTCTCAATTGGTTCTTGCCCCCTTTCAATGGAATTTCTTGATTTGTTGTAGATTTGAATGGGTTTTGTAAATATTTTGATGGGATTTCCAGGAAATTTGTTTGGGTTTTGTAAATCTTTTGCCTGAGGTAAACTTTCTCGAAGCCTTCTTAACAACAAATAGTATAAACATGCAGTAGGAAAAGAGAACTCTGTAGCTTTGGGTTCTTCTAGCATATCGTGCTTCCAGCTTTTGTTAAAACGGGATGTACAGTAAGTGTGACGACCATTTAAGGTAGAAAAATAGTATTATTATTATTATATATATATATATATATATATATATAGATCTGAATGGGTTTTGTAAATCATACCCAGTAATATTTTTAATTCCTCCTGTCACTTGCTTGGGTTTTGTAAGAATGATGAAATTTTTAATCATACCCTGCAATGTGCTCACACTACATTTTTAATTCCTTCTGTCATTCCTTCATAAGAATCATGAGTAAAGGTTTGCAGTAACAAAATCTTTTGGTGGAATTGTTGTGAAATTATCAGTGTTGTGATTATTGTTCAATTCTCATGAGGGCCATGATGTTGTATAAGGAGTTTAATGAGTTGTGCAAAAGGGATTCTATTTTCACTTTTCCTATTGTTCTTAGTGGGATTGTGATTCTTTTGTCAAATTCATTTAATTTTCTTTTAACCTATCTGTAGGACTCTGTAATATGGAAGGCTAAGTAGTAGTTGAAATTTTGATAGTCTATCAACAACTCACGGAGGATAGAGCAGAATGGGATATGAAATTTTGATTTGAAGGAAAAGGTAAATTTCATTATAATTTAAGCTTTTACAACTAAAGGTTTGGAATTGAATTTTAGAAGTTATAATTGTTTTGGATTCGATTATCTTACTGCCCATATTATTCGATTTGTTCTTTGTTTGTATAGATATGAATATAAATATGAATATGGATATTGATAGTGAAATTAAAGCTATCAGTGAGACTTCTTCAACAAAAAATTTAGAAGAAAATGCTACATCTCGTCCTCCACTTCCACTATCATGTTCTTGAAAGAAGAAAAATAGGAAATCTTCGAATGTATGGTAACACTTCACTATTATAAGAGATCTGAAAGATGAAGATGTTAGGTGTACATGCAACTATTGTGGGCAGTATTATGTTTGTAGGGCTAGAAAATATGGGACTAGTACCTTGAGGGATCATTTAGTTCTTTATTGTAAGAAGTATCCTAGAAGGATAGAAGACAAAAGGCAAAAAAGTCCTACTAAGGGTTGTGGGAACAATCTTATAGCAGTTGGCTTGAATAAAGAAGAATGTAGACTTGCATTTACTAAGATGATAATAATTGATGAGCTACCTTTTAGCTTTATTGAAGGCCAAGGGTTTAGACAATTTTGTTAAGTCTTCTCCTACTAGAGAACGAAAGTTTAAGGATAGTGGGAGTCTAGAAAATATTGAATGTAAATCACCTTTTTTTTTTTGTTATTTACCAACTACATCAAATTCCACATATTTGATGTTAGAAGCCGCTTTAAAATTCAAAAGGATTTTGAAATGTTAGAGGAGGATGATGTACAATATTTGAATTATTTTCAGGAGTATGATGGTGATAGAAGAAGGGGTGGACCTCCTAGAACTTTTGATTGGGAAAATGCTTCAGTTTTTATGAAGTTTCTTAAATGATTTTATGAACTAACTTTGAAGTTTAGTACTTCATTGCATGTGAGCTATAATATTTATCTTCATGAAGTATGTTTACTTGTAACCGAATGAGAAGAATGAAGTAAAACTGGTGATTAGCTTTTAAGTGATATGTCTATTAATATGAAGAAAAAAATTGACAAATATTGGGGAAAAATGGAGAATGTTTCCAGCTTTTGTTGATTGTTATTGTACTTGATCCTAGATACAAATTGGAGTGTATTTTTGTTTTGGTGATATTTATGAGGATAAAGAAGTTGCTTGTAACATAACAAATATTTTAAAAGACAATATGATGTCTTTTTTATGATTGGAATGTGAGATGAGATGCAAATTCTCATATCAATCAAATATCTAGTGACTTGAATTCTTCAAGTGGGGTTTCTTCTATTAAAGAAAGTCCTACTTCAATTGTATCTCTTACTCGTGTTTCTAGGTTTAAGAGAAAATAGCAGCAAAAGATTTGGTTGAACTAAAAAATGATGTTCATAGATATTTGTTTGATGGTTGTGAAGATATAGAGGATAGTGATTTTGATGATCTTAATTGTTGGCATGTTAATGGAAATAAATACGGCACTTTATCCAAACTTGCTAGAGATGTTATGGCAATTCAAGAGTCTAGGGTTCTTCAGAAAGTGCTTTTAGTACTGGAGGAAGAATTCTTGATCCATTTCTTAGTTCTTTAACCCCTAAGATGGTGGAGGTTTTGGTGTGTACCCAAAATTGGAGTTCTCAAGTATTGAGATGTTTTATTTGGAGGATGTGGAAGAGTATGAAAAATTGGATGGAGGTAATACGAATATATGTGTTATATAATTTATGGAATATATGTGTTTTATCTAATTTATTGTTAATTTAATCATTTTTTGCAGAGCTTTTGGAATCAGAGAAGTCAAATGAATACTAAATCAAAGCAATTCAATCATTTATGATTTTTTCAGGTACATGTATAATGTATTTTAATGTGCACAAATCTTTATCATTATTATTATATATTTCTCTAAGCATTTATATTATTTTGTATGAACGTTACTTGAAGCTTATGCGAGAATTGAAGATTATAATTCTCTTTATTTTCTTTATATATTAATTTGGATTACTGTATGTTTTTGATAACTGTAATATTCTTTTTTTACTTTTCGCGCTTAATGGTTTTTTATAATGTTTAGTTTTATTAGTATGCTTTTTGGATTCCTTATTGTCTTTATTCGTACATGTTATTTTTAAAATTCAAGAAATTTTAAAATACTTAAAAGAAATTTTATTAGTAGGCTTTTTGGATTCTTTATTGTCTTTTTGTACTTGTGATTTTTTGGACTGACCCAAATGTATTTTTTAAACATGTAGAATATAAAAAATGGAAAAAAAAACAAAAAAAAAAAACTAATAAAATCGACCCAGTCCAATGCCCGCCCCTACTATCAATTGCTTATTTTTGTTGTAAAACTACCAAAGTATTAGATAGAACAAGACTATCAAAATATTAGAGAGAATATAGAGATAGAGAGAGAATTTATGTATTCCAATTGTGTGTTAAATGAAGGAGTGAAGCACCCTATTTATAGGGGTAGATAATGGTACAATTGTAATAATATAAACTTTACAAGGGCATAATGGGTCATTCACACCCAAGATATTTATAACACTCCCCCTTGAATGACCTAATATTCAATGTCTGCCTCGTTAAAAACCTTGCTAAGAAAACCCAGTGGAATAAAACTTAAGCTAAGGAAAAGAGTACAGTCATTGTGGAGTATAAAAATAAATGCTGCCTCATTAAAACCTTGCTAGGAAAACCCAGTGGGATAAAACCTAGACGAAGGAAAAAGAGTACAGCTACTCCCCCTAATATTAGTCATCGTAAATCGCTGAGCCGACGCATTCCTATCTTATGTATCAATTTCTTGAGTGTAGATGTAGGTAATGCTTTAGTGAATAAGTCTGCCACATTATCACTTGATCGAATTTGTTGAACATCGATATCACCTGCTTTCTGAAGCTCATGTGTATAGAAGAATTTTGGAGAAATGTGCTTTGTTCTATCTCCTTTGATATAGCCTCCTTTAAGTTGTGCAATACAAGCTGCATTATCTTCATACAATATCATTGGACTATCTTTTGTCGAAGCTAATCCACATGATGATTGGATATGATGAGTCATGTTTCTCAACCATATACATTCTCGACTTGTTTCATGGATTGCAATAATTTCTGAATGATTTGAAGATGTTGCTGTCAAAGTTTGCTTCACGGATCTCCACGATATAGCCGTCCCACCACGTGTAAACACATATCCTGTTTGTGATTTTGCTTGATGTGGATCAGAGAGATAACCTGCATCTGCATATCCCACTAAAGAAGATCCCAAATTGTGAGAATAAAATAATCCCATATCAACAGTACCTTTTAGGTAACGAAGAATGTGTTTAACACCATTCCAATGCCTTTGAGTTGGTGCAGAACTATATCTTGCGAGTAGATTTACAGAAAAAGCTATATCAGGTCTAGTGCAATTTGCAAGATATGATAATGCTCCAATTGCACTTAGATATGGTACTTCTGGACCAAGAACATTTTCTCCATCTTCAAGTGGGCGAAATGGATCATTTTTTGGATCAAGTGATCGAACGACCATTGGTGATGTCAATGGATGTGCTATATCCATATAAAATCGCTTCAAAACCTTTTCTGTATATGAAGATTGATGAACAAATAGTCCTTCTGAAAAATGTTCAATTTGCAACCCAAGGCAAAATTTTGTTTTTCCCAAATCTTTCATCTCAAATTCATTTTTCAAGTAATCAGCAGTTTTGTTGAGCTCTTCTGGAGTTCCAATAAGATTTAAATCATCAACATAAACTGCCACTATTGCAAATCCAATATTTGTTTTCTTTATGAAAACACATGGGCATATATCATCATTTTTGTAACCCTCATTCAACAAGTATTCGCTGAGGCGATTATACCACATACGTCCAGATTGTTTCAATCCATATAATGATCTTTGCAATTTGATTGAAAACATACTCTTCGGGTATGTATCATTTATTTCTGGCACTTTAAGTCCTTCAGGGACTTTCATATATATGTCACTATCAAGTGAGCCATATAAATATGCAGTTACTACATCCATAAGGCGCATATCGAGCCTTTCTGACACAGCCAAACTAATTAAAAATCTGAATGTGATGGCGTCCATGACGGGAGAATATGTTTCCTCATAATCAATTCCAGGTCTTTGTGAGAAACCTTGAGCTACAAGCCGGGCTTTGTACCTTGTAACTTCATTATTTTCATTTCTTTTCCTTACAAAGACCCATTTGTATCCTACAGGGATTATATTTTCAGGTGTTCGAACTACTGGTCCGAACACCTTTCGTTTTTCTAAGGAATTCAACTCCGTCTGCATGGCTTCCTTCCATTTTGGCCAATCCTCTCTCTGTTGGCATTCTTTAACAGACAGTGGCTCAGGATCATTATTCTGAATTATTTCAAGAGCCATTTGGAAGGCAAAAATATCATCTATAACAACATTCTCCCTTTCCCATAATTTATGAGATAACAAATAATTTATTGAAATCTCATTATTCTCGGACATCTGTGATTCTGCAGGAATCACGTCATCACTATTAGATTGTTTCATTGAAATCTGTGGTTCTGCGGGAACCATGTCACCACTATTAGATTGATCAATCTTTTCTATTATTACTCGTCCAGGAGTCTTTGGTTGGTTTAATTTCCTCTTACGAGGTATGATGTCTTTTGAACCAACTGGTCGACCACGCTTCTGGCGTTTTTGAGGTTCACTTGCTATAGCAGTTTGTCCTACAGGGACATCAATCTTTGCCAGAGTGTTTTCTGCTGGTATATATGACTTTGTCACTTTTCGTGTGTCAACAAATTCATCAGGTAATTGGTTTGCAATTCTTTGCAAATGAATAATTTTCTCAACCTCTTGCTCACATTGATTACTTCGGGGATCAAAGTGAGATAGAGTTGTTTCATTCCAAGAAATTTTATCTTGATTTTCAGGATGCAACTTTACTCCTCCTAAAGTTGGAAAGTTCATTTCATCGAAATGACAATCTGCAAAACGTGCAGTAAACAAATCACCCGTTAAGGGTTCAAGGTACCTAATGATGGAAGGTGAATCAAAACCAACATAAATCCCAAGTCTACGTTGGGGACCCATTTTGGTACGTTGTGGGGGAGAGATTGGTACATGGACAGTACAACCAAAAATCCTTAGGTGAGAAATATTAGGTTCATGACCAGATGCAAGTTGCAGAGGTGAGTATTGATAATAAGCAGTTGGTCTTATGCGAATCAATGATGCAGCATGTAATATGGCATGACCCCAAACAGAAGCTGGGAGTTTTGTTTTCATGAGTAGTGGTCTAGCAATTAATTGTAGACGTTTAATAAATGACTCCGCTAACCCATTTTGTGTATGGACATGAGAAACTGAATGTTCTATTGCAATCCCAATGGACATGCAATACTCATTGAATCTCTGTGATCTAAACTCACCAGCGTTATCAAGACGAATTGTCTTGATTGAGTAATCAGGAAATTGAGCTCGTAATTTTATTATTTGAGCAAGTAGCCTAGAAAATGCTACATTTCTTGTGGACAGTAAACAGACATGCGACCATCTAGTAGAAGAATCAACTAGTACCATAAAATAACGAAATGGTCCACATGGTGGGTGTATCGGCCCACATATATCTCCATGAATCCTTTCTAAGAAAGTTGGAGATTCAACATTTACCTTTGTAGTGGAAGGTCTAATGACCAATTTCCCTTGCGAGCAAGCAACACATGAATAATCATTAGGTGAAAGAATCTTCTGGTTCTTTAAAGGATGTCCATGTGAGTTGCTAATTATTCGACGCATCATTATAGCTCCTGGATGTCCAAGTCGATCATGCCAAAGTCTAAAACTTTTTAAGTCTACGAACTTCGGGTTCGTGACATTGTTTGATTCGACTTCTTTTATGGATGTATAATACATTCCAGAAGGAAGTGCCGGAAGTTTTTCTTTTATCTGCTTCTGGCCAGATACAAAAGAAGTAATGCAAAGATATTCAATATTGTTTTCTTGCATTGTTTCAATGTGATATCCATTGCAGCGGATATCCTTAAAACTGAGCAAATTTCTTCTGGATTTGCTTGAGTATAGTGCATCGTTAATACATAGTTGTGTATTATTTGATAAAATAATATAGGCTTTACCGGAGCCTTCAACGATCTTCGATGTGCCGCATATTGTATTAACATTATTTTCCGCTAATGTTAAGTTCAGAAAATACTTTTTCTTCCGGAGAATAGTATGTGTTGTTGCACTATCAACAAGACATGTATCTTGGCAATTCATCTAAAATATAATCAAATAGATATTTTAGAAAAGTGAATTTATGATAAAAAGAAGTTAAACATAATTTAACATCAAACGGACAATACATATTAAGATTTCAAAATAACATCGTGACTTTCTGATAAAGCAAACTAATCTATATTTTCCATATCACCAGTATAAAAATCAGAGACATCTAAGTGTGTCCTATTAACTGGACAATCAGCTAAATTTGTCTCTATTTTTTCTTTTCCTTTGATAGACTGTTGGTAAAGGTCCACAAGATGTTTTGCCGTACGACAGGTACGTGACCAATGCCCTTTCATGCCACATCGGAAGCAACTTTCTTCGTGTTGCCGTTTGATTATGTTATTCTCATTTGCCTTGTGCCTTTTAACCATGTGGCCATGTTGTTGATGATTTTGTCCAGAATTCCTTCCACGTCCACGTCCTTGTTCATGTCCGTGTCCACGCCTACGTTCGTGTCCACGGCCACGGCCACGTTTGTATCCGTGTCTATTTCTTGATATAGCATTTGCTTCAGGAAATGCAGTACCACTTGCTTCAGGAAATGGTACAGAACCGGTTGGACGTAATCCGTGATTTTTCATCAACAACTCATTATTTTGTTCGGCTACCAAAAGGCAAGATATGAGTTCCGAGTACCTTTTAAAACCACGCTCACGATATTGCTGCTGCAGGAGCACATTTGAGGCGTGAAAGGTGGAGAATGTTTTTTCTAGCATATCTGCTTCAGTGATTTTTTCTCCACATAAATTCAATTTTGAACATATTCTAAATAGTTCAGAATTGTACTCACTCACAGTTTTAAAATCTTGTAAACGAAGATGCATCCATTCATAACGGGCTTTTGGGAGGACTACAGTCCTCTGATGGTCAAATCTGTCTTTTAAGTTTTCCAGAGTTCTTGTGGATCCTTCACAGTAAGATATTCTATTTTCAATCCATCATGAAGATGGTGACGAAGGAAAATAAGTGCTTTTGCACGATCCTGCAGGGATTCGTTGTTTCCTTCTTTGATTGTTTCTCCAAGCCCTTTTGAAATAAGATGGATCTCGGCATCTAGGATCCATGATAGATAATTTTTCCCGGATAAATCTAGTGCAATGAACTCGAGTTTTGTGATATTTGCCATTTAGGATAACTATTCAATCAAACATGAAAAATAATTAATTCCTTGAAAAATCTCAGTAAAGAATTAATGACATGATTTCTATATCGAGTTTTTATTCTTCTGGAATATTAATTATAATTCTAAGTTGTTGTAGCAATGAAACAAAATTTCGAAATTGCTATGTAAATCTAAGTTGTGGTATCAATTAATCCAGATAATAATTATCAAGAATAAATTGATTAATACGTATAATGATAGTGACATTAACAAAAGATTTTTCAGAAATTGCATTTCAAGAATTATGTGGTATGTATGTAACCATGTTTCATGAAGTGATGTTTAATCATTACATCTTTTGAAATTGTGATTTTAATTTTCAAAAAGAAAAATAACTTTTACTTTTGTAAGTACACTTTATTGGAATGATGAATTGATTATATTATAAATTTATCCTTTTTGAAAATACATAAAATGTGATTTCATTTAAATCATATATTTAAAGAAACCCAGTAGAACCAACGATAATAAAACTGGTAGAATCAATTATATAGGTGGTAGTATGATATACTAAAAAAATTGTAAAACCAACCATGTAGGTGATAGCATGATATAATTAAAACTGGTAAAACCAACCATGTAGGTGGTAGCATAATATAATTAAAACTGGTAAAACCAACCATGTAGGTGGTAGCATAATATAATTAAAATCGGTAAAACCAACCATGTAGGTGGTAGCATGATATAATTATAACTGATAAAACCAACCATGTAGGTGGTAGCATGATATAATTAAAACTGATAAAACCAACCATGTAGGTGGTAAAACCAACCATGTAGGTGGTAGCATGATATAATTAAAACTGATAAAACCAACCATGTAGGTGGTAAAACCAACCATGTAGGTGGTAGCATAATATATAAAATATATTTTAAATTATTACCTTCTTAACTCAGGTTGGCTAGAATCTCGTGCTGATAACGTGTTGTAAAACTACCAAAGTATTAGATAGAACAAGACTATCAAAATATTAGAGAGAATATAGAGATAGAGAGAGAATTTATGTATTCCAATTGTGTGTTAAATGAAGGAGTGAAGCACCCTATTTATAGGGGTAGATAATGGTACAATTGTAATAATATAAACTTTACAAGGGCATAATGGGTCATTCACACCCAAGATATTTATAACAATTTTTTTCTATTTTTTTGGGAAAAAATTGTACAATCAGCCAAATCTCTAAAACTATTTGTATAGTTTGCCAATTTTGTCATATTCCTAGCTACTTTTACAGGAATAAGCTAATACATTATCTCACTTTCTTATTGGAATTAAGAAAGCGTTTTCCAATAATTGAAGTAACTTTTTTTTATGTCCTCTTCCCCCAAAAAAAAAAAAAAAAAAAATCCGCCTACACTGGAAA